>OZ024887.1:65231245-65833745 GCA_964017195.1 Siderastrea radians
CTGACTTTCAGACCGGTCTCATGTAAACAAAATCGTACCAGTCTGAGTTTGCACCAGTCTCATGAAATCAGGGCGTTACTGCCCCTGGGTCTCTGAGGATGTTGTTAAACATTCTTGAGAGCTGCTCGACTTTAGGCTAAGGGGGTGTTTACATAATACCAGCATGATTTTCATTCTGGTACAAGTTCCTCCCGATTTCCTCTTGTTTCTCTGTATTTGTTTAATGATTACAGCACAAAATCTCATAACTGTACAAGTCATACCTGTGTGAGCTTGCCCCAGTAGTGGTACTGGGTCACAATAATCACTGTGGTACGGAAACCCATACATGGTATAACTGTTTGATTCCTTCTGCATTAAGTTTTAACCCTTTAACCATCAAGAATAAATCTTACATCACTGTGAAAAATGGATTTTGTAAGGTTTTCATCACCTACCCCAATGGAAGTCTTGATGGAACACTCATGTAAATGTTGTGATTTAAGTTTATCCTTAGTTCAACTTTTATTTTCCTTTGTGAGTATTAGGATTGCCAATTTTCTTTTTCCGAAAAGGCTGTTTTAGCCACCCCGTCTTCTATGTGTTTACGTGACAATATAAAACAGATCATGCTCAAATTCCACACCACAGAAATTTGTGCTTGTTCTCACACACTTAAAGGCAGATGGTTTAAATATCTGGTATATTTGAATGATTTTAAAACTGTTTAACTGTGCTTAATTATGTTTGACTGGGTTCAGAAATTGGAAGCAAACACTGCTATATGCATATTATTGGTTTAATTGTGTTCAACTACCGAACCCAAATTAAACCGATCATTGCATTTGACCCAGTTCATTTTACTGAACAGTGAGATAGTACATAAGCTGGGATAATTATATGATTGATATCTTCCATGTGCATACCTTCACAGTAAGAAAAGCTACATCACTGATCACTGCTGACATATACATGCCTAGTACAGATAAAAAAGGATCAGTGGAAACAACAACTTCAGGGCTAAAAATTGACAGTCTCCTGGTTGCCAGTAGCAATTTAAAACTGACCATGCCACTAAAAGTTGAGGTTTGTTTTTATTGACATGTGACTCCAGTCTTACTTAGAGTTCTACAGTATGTGGTACTTTTTCCACATGATTATTGGCGAAATCCCTGGGTAAAAGACTTACTTTTCACCCCGGTTGGGAGGGGTCTATTCAAGTAAATATCGTTTTAATTTTTTTTATTTAGACTAGAGGATTTTGAAAGCCACTTTATCTAAATGGCCTGGTCCACTATACTGAGCAAGCAAGTGAAAACACCCTGGGGACAAGGTTGGAATTCAAGGATACTGGCCCGAGTTGCAATTCAATGATTCAAGCACTGAAGCTAATTTTTTACCCTGCAAATTATGGAATAACTTAATCAGTAAAAGTAGAGAATGAGATGTACATAAAAATTACATCCACCTGCTTTGAACTCGATTATCTTACGCATATTTTCCCAAAAGTGATCAACACATAACTTTTAATAAAAGTTTTACATGTACCTAATTCGAAATTTAAATTTGTTGTTTGTCATCAAATCATGCCAACTATAGCTTTGAACCTTACTTAATCTAAGAAACATTCGTGAGTCATTAGATGTATATAAATAATTTGCAAGCAGTGAAGAAAAGCCCAGCTAATAAACAAATGGAGTTGGAGATAAAATAAAGTATGTTATGTGTTATGTTATGAAATTATGAATATATGAAATTCATATATTTGAACTGCGGAATGAAGAAATAAATGTAAAGAAGATCCTCGCAGTTATTAAAGCAACTTATGCAGTTGCGAAAAGAAAGCCTGAAAAAATCAGGCTTGCCGGGATTCGAACCCTGACCTCTGCGATACCGGTGCAGCGCTCTAACCAATTGAGCTAACAAGCCAACTGGGAGCTGGTCATTAAATTGGTTCGTAATATACCCGGGAAAGATGAAGATGAAATTATGAATATATGAAATTCATATATTTGAACCGCGGAATGAATTTCATATGAATTTCATATATTCATAATTTCATCTTCATCTTTCCCGGGTATATTACGAACCAATTTAATGACCAGCTCCCAGTTGGCTTGTTAGCTCAATTGGTTAGAGCGCTGCACCGGTATCGCAGAGGTCAGGGTTCGAATCCCGGCAAGCCTGATTTTTTCAGGCTTTCTTTTCGCAACTGCATAAGTTGCTTTAATAACTGCGAGGATCTTCTTTACATTTATTTGTGTTATGTTATGTTGTTATGAGATGTTTACAACACGTAAGCTTAAATGATGCTACACAAAAGAATTTAAGCTTATCTGCCAGTATCAACATTAGGAGAATAGCCTGACCTTCTTGCTTTAAGCAATAGCTGTTTGAAACATTATTTTTAACAGCAACGCTGTAATTAAAGTTACTGAAAACATAAAGGATGCGATGCTACACTTTTACTTGGCCAACAAACAACATACGATTCACAGACGAGTGTACAAAAACTACATCACTTCATATAACGTTTATTTTAAGACTTACGAAACTTAATAAACTTTAGTTACCAACCTAAGTGTCTATCTTTCGGCTTTTTGCTACCGGAACGAAAATGGCAAATTATTTAAGCACTGGACTAACGATAAATATGAAACATTAAACTATAATGATCGATCGGTAATATATTAAGCTGTTTACTGCAGACAATAAAAAGCTATAATTACACGTACCTGACATTAGCAATGCAGCGAAAAATGAAGTGCTGTCCTCTTTCCGAGAAACCATTAACAATTCTTTAGCAGAAATGGACCACAGAAAGCTAAAACACCTTTTCACCCCATTTTTCAGCTTTTGTCGCTAGCTATGGCACCGCGCCTAAAAAGTGCACCAGTCTTCCTAAGCAATCCGTGACATTGGTGCCCAGTACTCCGCGTGCCTGCAAATTCACATCCCTGAGCTATATGAAAACGAATTTTTTCAAAAAAACTGTTAACGTAGTTAGAAAGAGCATAGTTTGAAACCAAATATGCTGATTCGTTTTTATATTTATATTAAAACCTCAAAAAACAGGGGATTATCAAAAGTTTAAAGTTTCATTTTTCATCGTATTTTTTTCAAAAGGAAAAATAATAATGGACGTTTTTGAATAACTTGCAATTTTTTCTGCAAAATTGCTGTGAGAAATTACGAATTTATTGAGCTTAAAGCAGTTTTAAAGTGATTTGAATTTTCTGTGCGCTCTGGTCACGTGACCAATGACGTCACAACAGTGAGCATATCATGGTCGTACTTTCATGCGAAGTTCTATTAACCAGCCAAGCTTTGTTTCTCTCCGCCTTAAACTACCATAGTTACTGACTCCTTACCAGACCCCTGGGAAATGCTCCTGTACAGAGCCACCTTAACTTTCAAATGCCAGATGTCAACTGGCAATTTCCATATTTCCCATTCCAATGACTATCAGGGCACGTTATCCGCTTTTGAATTGATGGAGGCCTGTTCTTGCAGTGAGCGAAAACATATTTTTTGCCATAGTCACGTGAATAATGACGTCATCACCCTAACGTTAATATGAGGGATAACTTTCACAAAGTTGTAAATAACACATGGTACAGCATTCTCTTCGACCACAAATTAACTAAGTTATTTTGCATTGAAATTTTTGTGGTGCAAAGCATTCTGGGAAGGTTTTTATTATAATTATAATATTGTTTTTAATTATTATTATTGGTCACGTGATTATACTGTAAAATTACAAATCAGATCAAATTAACTTAGAGTGGAAACATAGTTTGATCGATTCGAATGGAACCAAAGCGGCTTGACGGAGATTGGTATAAGTCATGTTGTGGTTGCCAGTTGACTTACAGCATTTGAAAATTAAGGGGGCTATACACTGGAGAAGTTTATGGGTCTGGGGCTGAGTGAGCAATAAGAAGACAGGACTAAACCACTAAGCAACCACGATTAGCATGTTATAAGTTCTTGCCAATAAAATAATTTCTATGAAAGCCTTGTAAGTTTTACACCCAGTTCTTACAAACTCGGCCTTATTCGCAGACTTGTAGACTGGGCTTTTAAGATCAACAATACCTGGAAAGGTTTTAACAAAGACATAAATCAATTAACATCCATTCTTATGAAAAACTGTTTCCCCTGTGATATTATACAAAGGGTGGTAAATAATTATCTTTATAAGTTTTTCAACCACGATAATTTACTCCGGGATGGGCAAACCAAAAAGGACTCAACACTCTTTTTCAAACTACCTTTCATCGGCCCATTTTCCCGCGCTACCCAACGCATGCGCAGAATTAAGGTTATTTCTAAAAAATATTGTAAGGACTTAGATATCAGATTAGTTTTTACATCCTATAAGTTGAAAAACATGTTTGTTGTTAAGGATGCAGTCCCCCCATTCACTGCGTTCCCTTGTGGTTTACAAATTTTCATGCGCAGGCGGTCGCGTCTGTTATGTCGGCGAGACCGCCAGAAATTTTTCCACAAGGGTTCGGGAACATTTATTTTCAGATCGTAACTCCCATATTTACAGACATTTGAAGGATTCTGAGTCCTGCAGGAATCTCTGTTCGGAGGCTTGCTTTTCCATCCTAGACTCGGCCCCTACAGTTTTTCAACTCAAGATAAAAGAAGCCTTACACATTGAATGGGAGCGGCCCTCGCTGAACGAGCAACTCAAGCATTTAAACGTATCACTTTTGTTGTAAGGTTTCGCTCATTATCACCGTTAATTTGTATTTATTTATTATTTATTTATTATTTCTTTCGCGTCTTCTGCAATAAGTCTTCATTTACTTTGTAATCAACACTCTTTTGTTATAATTTTCTTATATATATAGTTACAATCGTGCTTTGTTTTGTAGAACTGATGACGGATGTTGTAACATCCGAAACATGTCTTCAAAACTAAAACGTGTTGTTGTCTTTCTTAACTGAATAATAATAATAATAATAATAATAATAATAACAATAATAATAATAATAACATATTAATAAAGAATAAGGACTCAATGCTGATCACTGAGTGATTGTAGTGATACGTTCCCTCCTGACCAACCCTAAACAATCATGAACCACGATGGGGATGATGGGGACAAGAAAGCTGTTGAAAAGTCCCAAGGAATGTCAAAAGAGGAAGAACATAAGAACCTCTAAGAACATACACATACCACGAAAAGTTTACGCAGGATAAATCAAAACATATAGAAGTGCGACATGATGACCTTTCATGACTACTCTTAGGAGAACTCAAATTAATCAGAAGTCGGGGGGGGATGTCAATAGGACATTTGCATGAGGGCATCATGGACTACAGCTACTAGAATCCTTCACTTTGTTGTTTTCTGTTGCAAATTAGGACCTTTGTTTGTTAAACCTCACTGGGATTATGAAATATTAATACAAAAGGAGAAACGAATTGAATTCTGGTAGTTGTAGTCAAATGTCGCCATCGTGCAAATTTCCTATTATGTCAAGGTAAACCTAAATTGCAAATGCTCTCATCCCTAATCACATTGTGAATAAATGCCCCACTAATATGCCCGGGAGTTGTTCATCATGGTACTTTAACTGACTAAAACAATTCAGTGACGCCATCAGAAGAAGGACTGTTAAGTTTCTTTTAAGTACCTAACACAACTTTTTTAGGTGATAATTATCTATTTCATGCAAAAAAAGTTCAAATCAAAGAAAGAGTCAAAGTCAAAGAATCTCATTGAACATAACAAATGCTGTGTTTTTATTAACAATGAGAAAGACTTTGTAGCCTCCAAAATTTACTTGATATTACTGTTGCATTTTAAAAGCCTATAACTAGATTGGACGTAATGCAAGTGGGCATTGCTCGCTATTATAAATTAAAGATGAAATAAGAAGAATAAAATCGGTGCTTGCTTTAAAGTCGTTATACAGTACAGTGTTTCTTAACTCGTTCTTTCTTTGGCTTATGCTCTCAAAAGAACTTTGTCCACCATCATATTTCAGATCGCGTTAGTGAATAGTAATTCCCTTGGAATGTTAGCCAGTTAATTCCATCGATGTGTGAGCTGTGAGGTCCGCCAAGATACAACCCATTGAGGTTTGCCCAATGACAGTCCTGGTACCAGACTGTCATTGTATATGTTCAAAAAAAGAGCTATGTCTTTTCCACTCTCTTTAATTTCTGCAGCACCGTTATATTTTCGGTTTCACCTTCATTTCGGATCGCTTTAGTGAATAGCTATGCCCTCGGAATGTTAGCCAGTTAATTCCGTCGGCGTGTGAGTTATGAGGTCCGCCATGATACACACCGTTGAGGTTTGACCAATGACAGTCCCGGTACCACCACGCTCCTTTAAATGTCACAGCGCAGTTATCACTCCGAGCATCATTGTCCGCGTCCTTAGTTGAAAACTGCATGTTACTATGGGGAAAAGAGTGGAGAGTCAAGAGTCTAAGATTCTAATTAATGCGGGACCACGAGTGACCCAAAATAACCACTGAGATACTGGGAGACTCGTGGCGAGCTATGTCATACTTTCTAGGTTCGTTATGACATGCATCGTGCATACTGCTAGGATTAGTTGATCGATTAACTACACTTTGTCGACGAAAGCCTTGGCTAGTTACATATTTTTAGTAGTGCAATGAAGGCTAAATTAATTTCTTACTTTGTGGACCGCCCGTCTGTCAGTTGATCGATTAGCTACTTTGTTGACGAAAGCCTTGGCTGATTACATATTTCTAGTACTTAGTACAATGAAGGTTACATGAATTTCTTACTTTGTGGACCGCCCGTCCGTCATCGAGTCTCCAGTCGTGCCATTGTATCCTCCAATCAAAAGCCGGTATTTATCATGCTCGTCTGCCACCTTGAAAGTCGAGTACTCAGCGTATCTGATATCGCCATCAAAGTCTTCCAAGTCAACTCTCAGCATGACGTCATCAACGGCTGTCAGACGGTGGAGATTGTCGTTTCCAAGCCAGAACTCGCCGTTCAGAGTTCCAAACCCGTTTTTGTAGGACGCCCAGCCAAGATAAAAATCAACGGAACCGTCGAAACGTCGTTGAAAAACGGTCCAGCCTCCACCGTCCGTGGTCATGTCACACAACACTTTAATTGGTTTGCCGCCATCTGGATTGATGGTGTACACTCCACTGGATGTGAATCCATCTTGAAGGAGTGAAGAACAGCTTTTGGGTTCTGAAAGAATTGTGAGTCAGATTTAAAACTTAAAATTATGAAATATTACAAATTTAAGAAATGATTTGATGGGATTATCTGTAGCTCTTTCCCAGAAACACTTACTGCAAGGTTTTCCTGTGTAACCATTGTCGCAGTTGCAGTAAAAACTTCCATCTCGATAGTGAGGAATACAGACACCCCTATTACCACAGGGAGAGTTGCTGGTCTCACAAACACTCTGTTTGTGAAGTAGATACATAAATGTAATTAGATGGTTCAGTGAGCAGTATTGATTGATCGATTGATTGACTGACTGACTGACTGACTGACTGACTGACTGACTGACAAACCAATTTTTCTGCGTACCGCGCGGTAAACTAATCATAATAAATCCCTTATGTACCTTTCAATCTCGTCCATTTCCCAGCAAATATTTGTCAGAAATACGTGGATACGTCGTTATTAGTTCTTTCTTTTTTTGAGTATGTGATGTGGTAATAAATTTGGTCTCTATAATAAGAAATGCTCGAATGCGTATTACCCGATCCAGGCTTTATCTGGATGCTTTTAGAGAAGTTGGCGCTAAGATCCTTAAATTAATATTTTTTGAGAACACACTCGGCAAGCGAAAATAAGGAAAATTGTAACTTAAGTCTTACAATCACTCTCGAGTAGTTCGCACTTAATTCTCAGTCCCTGTCCCCAGTCTCAAAATTAAGGATAATTCTAATTTGTCAGCAAAACTAGCGGCCGTAAGTGATAAACCGGCCGTGGAATGCAGGTGATTTTCGTTTCGTGTCTCAAGTTTGCGTTTACATACTGTAATTGACTCCAAAATCTCAGCGTGCATTAAATGAAACCAAATGAACTCCTTTTCAACTTAGTTTTCAATTATTATACAACCTCGAATCCTGTTCAGTATTCTTTTAAGAAAATATTATAGAGGACTTTGGTATTTTTCTTGTTTTAAGTTACGTTGCGGAAATCATAAGTTTAATGCACTCTTTGTAAGATAGTTCGAACCATCATCAATTTACCTGTATTCCTCGGTACGAGACGTTCTCATCTTCAGTTATATTACTTACACCACTGAAACGATCAGAGTCGCTCAGTTCACATTTGAACCTGTTCTTGTTTACTGAGGGTCCAAAGTTGTACGAAAGGCAACGACTTTCACGTACGCATTCAGTCTGGCAGGAAATCTCTGAATCCACTTCCTTCTCTCTAAACACGCTTCCATTTAGTTTTAGCCCGCTTATGGCTCTTGCAAAATTGATAGCTTGGAAAGTTGGCTCGTCAATTTTCAATCCGCTAGCAGCACTTACCAAAAATGCGATATACAGGAGACGCATGTTTTCCCAAGTCGAAAAATAAGATTGAAATTCTAGCAGAAGTATTGCTGCAATATTCATTTAGCTGAAAGGAACGGACTCTCAAGTGCTGTCATCGCTTTAACTTCATTGTAACTTCATTATGAAATGGGTTCGAGATCGTATTTCTCGTCTTCTCGAACCTTTGGCTGTTGAGGTCCACCAAGTGACAAGGCAGGTGTTCGTATGACGCATGCTTCTTTCAAAAGGTGGTTTCTAAAGGGCTAAGGTACTATAAGCATGCCGAGGTGTTTTGCGTAATATAGTTTCTAGCAGTTTTGTAAATATCAGTTGGGGGTTCTAGGAAAGACAAGCTCGTCATGTTTCATGGCACACAGCAGTTACAAAAATGCGAAATGTTGGAGATGGATGTATTTTCAGCTGTACAAGTACGACTGAACTCAGATAAAGAGATCTAGAATCAGCTTTTGCAAATGTGTGCCGCAGAAAAGAATAGAGCGTATGTTGATTTAAATAATGGCTGGTTTTCTTGATTAATTACTTAATAACTTAAAGACCACCAAGAGCAACAGAAAGCTTGACTCCCGTTAATAACCTCCAAAAAAATCGGACTACTGTCAACGGTCATCGGTGGTAGCAGCGTTATTAGTCGTCAACGGTCCCAAAAATGTATGATTTCAACCTTTGAAAAGGCTTTCTTAGAAATTTTACTTGTTTCATGACGAATGGTCACCCCTGAAAACAAAACCAGCCACCAAGACAGTCAAAACATTAGCGTATGCATAAAGGTTTTTCAAAATGAGCCGAGGGGATTTCCTCATAATAACCGAAAAACGTAAAAAAATCCCCAACATATTAACCGTCTACGTACCGCCAACAAGCAATGTTTTAACCGTAAACGGACAAAGCCTAGTTCGAGAACTTCTTCAAATGAAGCGGGATGCAGGTGTTAATTGAAAGTATGAAAAGGACTTTGGTGAGAGTTCTTTGGGGGGCAGAAGCTAATTGCGTAGAAACGAATAATTTTGGTTCGGTGCCGGCGATTCTGATTCAGAACCAATCAAAAGTTCAAACTTTCCTATATAGATTCTGAGATCACTGTCTGCCTGTTGAGGCTATTAGTATAACATCATCAAGAAATGAGAAATTTCTTTTACGAGGGGAATGGGCACATGCACAAAACAGCGTATACAAAAATAATGAAATATTAAATAAGGTTCGGGCACAGACCTTTTGTTACTGACGCTATGACTTACTTAGTAACAGCATCAGGTTGAATAACTGTTGGTAAAGAATAGTACCAATTTTTGCTCGAAGATTTTTTCCGATTATGAGGTGGTTAAAGGTAATGTGTTCTTATTTGCATAGGTCGTGCCATTCATTATGTTAACATTTGCAAACTTATCAGTTGGTCAAACATTTACCTATACATGGCTTAATCCTCAGAAAATGGCCCCACTCCCCCACCCCCTCCCCGGTAACCCCTCCAAATTTTTGGTGAAACAAAATGAGGAGGCTTGTCTTAATTTTCTCGAGTAGCGTTGGTTCGGAGAGCCGAAGATAGATTGAGCCTGATGGAACGTTCCACGAGATAGCCGAAAGGGCATTCTATTATTTTTGTTAATGTTTTATTCCATTTTTAGACAATTCCCAGTTATTAATTTTGGGATAACCTACTTTTCTTTTAAGCTCTTCTGTGGATGCTGCGTTTTGTATACTGGAAAATACCGTTTCTGACGAGATGAATTTGTCCTTCGTAACAAAGTTCCTCACAATGTTCAGATCGTTAAAAAGACGTCAAGGTTTCAGTTTGCATTTTTTAGAGAATGCCTCTCATGTGTCGGTAACGTGAACCAAAGTACTGACACAACTCCCTTCAATTCGCCACTGTTCACTACTGCTTTTAGCCACAAGGACGACAAAAGACAGCAATTTGTTAAGTTCAAGTTTATTTTGAACTTATATCTAAATTTTTCTGGAATGCTTCAGATGCTTGGCTATCAGGCGATGTGAATCTTTCGGAACATTTCCTTTAAATTTATAAAGGTGCAAGTGGTCACGCACTCTGTGAGAGCACAGTGAGCGTTAGCACGTCGATTTTTCATTGTTAAGTATCACAGCATTACTCATAGATTTTCTTTATTCGTTTTTTCTATATAAAAGCGGTTCAAAATCGGCTGTTATAAAACGCAGTAACCCTATATATATTTAACCCTGCTTATATACATTGTAGCTTCGTACTCGAACTGAAGCATTTAGATATTGTTCGTTTTATTGAGCCAGTGCACGATAGGACATTTGCACCATGGCGTCATTAATGACCACAACTACCAGAAATCATTTCTTTCCTCCTTTCTTATTAAACGTTTGTAATCGCAGTGACATTGGACCTAATTTGCACCACAGGTTTCAGTGCTAGTTGTAGTCAAATGACGTCATCGTGAAAATCAGTTTCCTATTGTTTTCCTGGAACTGCCAAAAAAAACATCGTGCCAGTTGCTAATTTAGATGTGTTTCTTTGGGGCTGTTGAATCTAACTATGTACAGAAGACAAAGAAACAGGAGAAACATTGCATGCTGGCCCAAGCAGCTCATAGCAGGATAATGCTCGTTCACATTTTAGTTTTAATTTTCATTTCAGCACGTTTTAAGGAATAATAATGTCCCCTGAAGGTATACCAGATGACTCCATTACCAAAATTGGCGTGCGAGCCACCAAGGTACAGTCCGTTCAGATTGGACCAGTGACATTTGTTGTACCACCAAGCTCCGTTGTACGTCACTGCGCAATTTCCGCCATATGGATCGTTATCTTGGTCCTTGGTGCTAAACTGCATATTGCTTTAGACAAACAAAACATACAGCAAACGTGAGCAGACATCGTAGAATCCAGACATGCAAAAAAAAAAGCTTAAAGCTTTGAACTGTGCATTTTGAATTCGATCCAAAGACTATTAATAAAGATGAATAATTTTAAGATGGATAAGTGAAAATATCTGGGCACGGATTTGTCCATTATCGAAAGTTGCTATTTACTCTAGACGTGTCTCCCCAAAATATAAAACCAGGTTGTTTCAATTTGTCACCCGCGGAGGTCAGTCATTTAGGAAATTTAGTTGTGTCTATTTTTATGAACGCCAGCTCAGCGTCTTCGCAGTTCTTCACCAATAGTTCCACAGGGCACTCAATTCTCTTCCACGGTAACAAAACAAAATTTGCATGCATGTTGAGAAAGGAGGAAAGGGATACTTTTGGGGTGTGTGGAGTGTTTAAGTGAGAAGCAGAGCGAATGTTTGGTTTGAAGAATGGGGGCTTGAACGGATGAGTGCTGAATGCAGAAGTATCAAGGGGTGTCGGGAGAGATTGAAATTCAGGTCATCACGAATGTCAACTGGAATTTTTAAATGGCTTTAAAAATCAGCTTAATTGTGCGCTTTCCAATTAAATGAAAACGTGCTTAAACTTTGACAATGCCACTGAAATGGCAAGTATGCTTGTGGAGTAAGTTTTACAATCACTTTCATTATTTATTTTTTCCTTTCTTCCTTCCCTCCTTCCTTCCAAAACTAGGAACGCGTGTAACTGCTGACTGAGGAGGTGAAATCGTCCAAACTGAGTGAGAAAATTGATAACCTGCTCAATCTTAAATTTGGAGGAGGCGCTCAAGTAATGTGGTTAGCGCGCTGGACTTTCGATCCCTGGTCTCCCCATCATGCTGTGTTTTTTCTTTGGTATAGGAACATTTCCTACCCACTGCCTGTCTCGACCCAGCGAACTGTTTGGAAATGTTAACAAAATGCTGGAGCTAGTATCCCATCCTGGGACCCGCGGGGAGTATTATGTTCCTTGATGAGTTTTGATGAACCTCGAGGAACCATCTGGCTCGTTCACCGTTGGACAAAAGTTTACTCAGTTACCATATATATGACAAACACACCCCACCACAAGAAAGATTGTACATTCATTTTGTCACAGGCGTGAGCAAAGTCCCAGACGGGAATTGAACCCTTGACCTTCCTCACTCCGATCGGAGGCTCTTACCACTGACTGAGCTATTGGGTGACTGGTGGCAATCTATGTCATATTTTCTATGGTTATTATGACACGTATCCTGTATACTGCTCGGATAAGTTTATCGATCGATTAGCTACTTTTTGTTGTAGTACGTGCAGTAAAGGCTAAATTACTCTCTTACTTTGTGGACTGCCCGTCTGTCATTGAGTCTCCAGCCGTGCCACTGTATCCTCCAATCGAAAGCCGGTATTTATCATCCTCGTCTGCTACCTTAAAAGTCGAGTACTCAGCGTATCTAATGTCGTCATCAAAGTCTTCCACGTCAACTCTCAGCATGACGTCATCAGCGGCTGTCAAACGGTGAAGATTGTCGTTTCCAAGCCAGAAATCGCCGTTCAGATTTCCAAACCCGTTTTTGTAGGATGCCCAGCCAATGAGAAAATCAACAGAACCGTCGAAATGTCTTTGAAAAACGGTCCAGCCTCCACCGTCCGTGGCCATGTCACACAACACTTTAATTGGTTTGCCGCCATCTGGATTGATGGTGTACACGCCACTGGATATGAATCCATCTTTAAGGAGTGAAGAACAGCTTTTAGGTTCTGAAAAAATTGTGAGTCAGGTTTTAAAACTTAAAATTATGAAATATTATAGATAATTTTAGAAACTATTTGACGGAATTACCTGTAACTATTTCCGGAAACACTTACTGCAAGGTTTTCCTGTGTAACCATTGTCGCAGTTGCAGTGAAAACTTCCATCTCGATAGTGAGGAATACAGACACCCCTATTACCACAAGGAGAGTTCCTGGTCTCACAAACACTCTGTTTGGGAGGTAGATACATATAGGCAATTAGATGGTTTGGTGAGCAGTACTGATTGATTAAATGATTGATTGATTGATTGATTGATTGATTGATTGATTGGTTGGTTGGTTGATTGATTGACGTACCAACCTCATGTATTTTAGCGGAGCTCCTTTACGGCCGAAGGCCGCAGAGCGGAGCACCATAGGTAAGGAAAATTGGTAACATATCGATGCAAGAAATTTTGGTTCTGACATCAGCGTACGCCCGCCTGACCGCCCCTACAGACTCTGGGGGAGGAATAGGGGGAGGGGAGTCCCAAGGCAACCTCACGGGGGGAGGATATTGTAATCTTTTCTGAGGGTTGTCCAATACACCCAAACTGACTCGATTCGTCTAAGGTAGTGACGACTCGTCTCGATTCGACTCAAATCGTCCTTTGTGTAGTCGATTCGACTAACTGGAAAGTCGATTTGCAAGACACTTAGAAAAAATCACACAAGAAGGCGAACAGGGAGGGTAGGAAAAGTGGTCGAATCGACTCGATTCGAGTTGATTCGACTCGAATCGTCCTTTGTGTAGTCGATTCGACTAACTGGAAAGGCGATTTGCAAGACACTTAGAAAAAATCACACAAGAAGGCGAACAGGGAGGGTAGGAAAAGTGGTCGAATCGACTCGATTCGACTCGAATTGTCCGTTGTGTAGTCGATTCGACTAACTGGAAAGTCGATTTGCAAGACACTTAGAAAAAATCACACAAAAGGCGAACAAGGAGTGTAGGAATAGTGGTCAAATCGACTCGATTCGAGTCAATTCGACTCGAATCGTCCGTTGCGTAGTCGATTCGACTAACTAGAAAGTCGATTTGCGAGACTTAGAAAAAATAACACAAGAAGGGGAACAGGGCGGGCTGAAAAAGTGGTCGAATCGACTCGATTTGAGTCGATTTGACTCAAATCGTCCGTTGTGTAGTCGATTCGACTAACTGGAAAGTCGATTTGCGAGATACTTAGAAAAATCACACAAGAAGGCGAACAGGGAGGGTTGAAAAAGTGGTCGAATCGACTCGATTCGAGTCCATTCGACTCGAGTCGTCCGTTGTGTAGTCGATTCGACTAACTGGATGGTCGATTTGCAAGACACTTAGAAAAAATCACACAAAAAGGCGAACAAGGAGGGTAGGAAAAGTGGTCAAATCGACTCGATTCGAGTCGATTCGACTCGAATCGTCCGTTGTGTAGTCGATTCGACTAACTGGAAAGTCGATTTGCGAGACACTTAGAAAATCACACAACAAGGCGAACAGGGAGGGTTGAAAAAGTGGTCGAATCGACTCGATTCGAGTCCATTCGACTCGAGTCGTCCGTTGTGTAGTCGATTCGACTAACTGGATAGTCGATTTGCAAGACACTTAGAAAAAATCACATAAAAAGGCGAACAGGGAGGGTAGGATAAGTGGTCGAATCAACTCGATTCGAGTCGATTCGACTCAAATCGTCCGTTGTGTAGTCGATTCGACTAACTGGAAAGTCGATTTACGAGACACTTAGAAAAAAATCACACAAGAAGGCGAACAGGGAGGGTAGAAAAAGTGGTCGAATCGACTCGCTTTAAGAACGAGGAAGGTTCATGTTATCTTCTTGTCGTTCCGTGTGCAAATCCTTCAGATCGACAACACAAGCGAGGGAGAAGGTTCATTGCAGTTTTCCTGTTAAGTGTCGCATCACGCTTTAAGAACGAGGAAGGTTCATGTTATCTTCTTGTCGTTCCGTGTGCAAATCCTTCAGATCGACAACACAAGCGGATGCACAAGCGAGGAAGAAGGTTCATTACAATGTTCCTGTTTAGTGTCGCATCAGTGACGCTTTAAGAACGAGAAAGGTCCATGCATGTTATGCGTTCCTTGTTATGTCTTATTGTGTCACGCGCACATACTTGAAGGACTTTACGACCTGATTTCCGTTGAGTCGAATCGACTTTTAGGAATACGAATCGACTCGAATCGAGTCGATTCGAGTCGATTTGTCAAAATTTTTCACCTCCCCGCGCATTTATTCGCGACCTGACTTCCGGTAAGTCGAGTTCCGCTAAACGGACTTCCGGTGAGTCGAACGGACTTCCGGTGAGTCGGAAGTCTTTGATCCTCGAGCTGACTCGGATCGTCTTTGCTTGAAGACGATTCGACTCAGTTTGGGTGTATTGGACATGAGTGTCTTTTCTTGGCGGGACATGGCGCGGTGCTGTTGGGCAACCAGCGTTTTTTGGCGGGAAATTGCATGACCATCGTCACTTTTGAAAAAGAGGTTTTAGTTTTATACCTGAAAAAACATCTAATATCTATAAGTGGGAAGAAAAAGTTCAAAAGAATACTCAATTGTCTTTTTGGTGGAAGGCGAAAAGTTTAAGTTACGAAACCTGCCTTCGACTTCATCTTTTGTCACGGTGCTCTAGATCTGCTACGAATTAGGTCGGCAGATCGCTAGAGTGCGCAGAATTTGGCAGCGGTTCCAACGCCAAATATAGCAGAGCTTGTAGGTTCTGTTTTTTTCCGTCCACAACCATGGTTTTTGCGACGGTCCGAGCAAATGTTTTCAGGAAAAACACCTGCGTGTTTATCTCGAGCTGCGATCAATAAACAGTCGTATAAGTATAAAAATGAACGCGATTTAGTGGACGTGTTAGCTTAACTCAATGGACATCGCGCGTAGTTAGCTCCGACGCGAAAGCCAGTACGGGGCTCGATTATCAGAGGGGAAAATATATTTATTTATTATCCAACTGTATCAGTTATGGTACAGAAAGCGCGCGAAACGAGTACAAATTTCCCACGATATTGTACAGTCGGGTTATTGTACAGTGAGCGCGCGCTCATCCTGTTACACTTGTAGTTACTGAAAAAGGTTGAAAAAGGTTAAGTTGGATAATAAATCTCTTATTAGACGTTTGGGTGTAAAGTATCGCCGTATATTTTTACTCGTTGCTTGTATTTTGACTTGCCCTGCGGGCTTGTCAAAATACAGCACAACTCGTAAACAAATACGGCGATACTTCACAGCGAAACATCTAATACGATACCGTGTGGCACTAAATTTTTGCGGGAGTAAAATTTGGCGGATTGGAGATTTTTTGTGTTTTGGTTTTTCTTACTGGGAATTAGATTTTCGCGTTCAAATAGAAATGATAACATTTTCGTTTTTTATTTAAACACATGCAAAAGAAAGACGAACAAAAAACAAGCGAATGTAAGACAGATTAATCAATGTCACTCTATTACAATGGATCGACAATAACTAGAGTACCACTTGATGTATTATCCACCGAGTTATCAAACCAGCATTTTTGTATACAACTTCTACAGTGGAAGTAAATTTTTGCGTAAAAAAATTTGCGGTAATTTAATTTTGCGGGAACTTCTTTTTTGCTGATCGCGAAAAGACCCGCAAAAATTTAGTGCCACACGGTACATATATTTTTTAACGGCCTCAGTGAGAGTATTTTCGGAAATTAAGAGCGGTTTGCTGTAAGAACCGACTAAGGGTATGCAAGATAGAAAAATCCGATTTTCTCAAAATCTGCCAGAATAAAGGCTTTGGTGAACTAGTTCTAAAAATATAAGTTTCGGGTCGTTTAGATTTTTATTTATTTTTTAGTGAATATTTTCGTATTTTGCCCTTCGCGGCAGTCAAAATCAACGCCAAAATCGGGACTTTTCCGGAAGCTCCTGTTCAAATACTGAAAGCGTCCTAAAAAGGATTAACCCGGGGAGTTAAAAGATCTTATTTCCTCTGTTTATTAGCAGTGTCAAAGTTTCATTAAAATTTATACCCAACAACGGTCGTTATCGACAACCCAATTTAGGCTAAATTCAAGGCTCAGAAAAGCACTCTGGTACATGGCTTTACACAACGAGACTATACTCCGGGAAAGAACAATCACTTCAACTAAACATCGGCCGAAAAACATTTTGGGACAAATGAAACGGCGAATTTTAAAAACGCTTTGAAAACAGGATACTTGAGTGATATGAACGACCCTTTGACCTTTCAAGTCAACGGAAATCAACACACAGCGGCTCTTAAAATGTGACTTTCCTTCGCCAAAATACGAGTTTGCTTGTTTTTCTAGAACGTTTTCAAATAGAGGAAACTAGGATTTTGAAATTGGAGGCCTTTCCTCCCAATATTGAGCGATGTTGGGCAATTTAGAGAAGTATGTTATGAAATTGACCTACTCTGTTTATCACCGAATTATACATTCAAAGTCTGTTTACAACGTTTACAAACGTTAACGATTAACCAGATTTTAGGCCCGCATAGCGTGCAGTCGGAAACAACACTATATATATGGTGACGAACGCGTGTGCTTGATAGGAAAAAAAGTAGGGGAAAAAAGGAAAAAGAGCGCTTTTATTACATATATACTTATTATTATATATATATATTTTTTATATATAATAACTTCACTAGCGTTTAGGCTTCAAGAGTATACATCGTGTTATTGCGACAGTTCTGTTTCGTAAACAGAACTGTCGCACTGATAAAACGATGTATACTCTTGAAGCCTAAACTTTAGTGAAGTCATTGTTAATGCTCCTCAATCAAATGAGTTGAGCGCTCTAGGAAATACATTCTACTCAAGAAAGAAAGAATATATATATATATATATATATATATATATATATATATAACTGCAGACAGTACTGTTTCGGCCTTCTGGGCCTCATCAGTGCAGTGCTGATGCTGGAGTTGAGGTTAGCGGCTATAGCCACCTATATATATATATATATATATATATATATATATATATATATATATATATATATATATATATATATATATAATATATATTTTTTTTTTCCACGTCCAAACCGGTGACACATACTACTAAGCAAGTTCTCCCAAAGCTGGTGGCCTATTTAAACAATAGAGTTCTTCTGTTGATGGCACTACCGTGTAATAGGTTGCCCGAGGAAATTTGATGTTCACAACAAATATTAGCCCACGAACGTAGTTCTAGGGCTTATATGAAGTTTGCACATCAAATTTCCCAGGGAACCTATCACACATAGAGCCTGAGACAGAATCCCTCTATTGTTTTATCGTCGAACGCTGAATTTTGAGCGAAAATTGCCAATATGCGTTGATAGGTGCCACTGAGGAGAGACAGTATAGCGTCACGTGATCGATTTCGACCAAAGGGAGCACGCTAAAATTAAGCGCTGTAGTATAAAAGGTTAGAGCCTTGTTGAGCAAGCGACTGAAGTGCAGTTAACACACAGAATTCGTTCAATTCTTCACTCCAGAAGGCTCTTCAAACTCCCATTCTTAGTGGAACATTTTACCTTTTGGTGCACAAAACACATGGAAACACACAAATCAGTGTCTTTCTCTAGTTTTCGATGAAACAGCTGCCACTTCCCTCGACTGGTTCCGCCACGGCAGAAGGTGCTGTGATTTGTGCCTTGCATGGGATACGTATGTGCACACGCCATAATACTCACAAACAGTCTTTAATAGCACGGCTGTTCTCAGCCTTTTCTTGCTGCCTTTCCTATGCATGTCGCACAGGTTCAACTTGTCATAAGCGATGGGATTGTAAAAATAATAATAATAATAATAACAATTTTATATTTTAAAATTTAAGTGCTTCATCCGAAACTTTTCTACTGTTCTACTGATCTTACCCCCTTCCCCCTACCCTTGGTTACATAACTCAACCATGGACTTGGCCGCATTTTATTTCTTTTTTGCTAAGAGTCTTTAATTAGAAGGTCTAATGTCCGCTAAGGAAGAAAGATATTGCACCTTGCGCCATGCGAGAAATAAATCTACCCAAGCCAAAATACTAAAAAACAGTCCTAAGCATGGGTATGCTTAGCGTTTTCACGCTGTCTTTCTTATGCAGGTCGCACAAGTTCAGGTCAGTGTTGTAAGCGATGGCGTGCTATAACTGTACAAGCTTGATTTAATACGATCTATCGGGTATAGAACTTTTGCTTCTCTAGCGCAGCACTATAACTTAAACGCTTACCACGAAGTAAAAAGCCAATTCGCCTATCAGAGTGACGCAGCTTATAAATTATTCTGAAGAGAACAACTTATCCATCGTGCAGTGAGGAGCTAGTACCTGGAGAACAACCTCGACCTATCTGCTTTCTTACAACTCGAATATCTGTCAGGTTCTTGCCTGTACCCAGTTTGTTGCGCGAAAGAAAAAAACTGCCGCTATCCGTTGCCTCATTTGCTGCTAATACTTTTTTGGGAAAGTGGTCTCAACTTTGATTAATAGTCTCTTTTTCATGGCAAATGTTTCAGTGAAAAAATTAGGCCAGTATTTTGTCAGTATTTTTCATCTTCAATTTTGATTTGCTGATATGTTTTCCTTTGTCGACGTCAAACGCTCGCTCTCCAAACTGTTGCCGTGTCACGAGAAAACTCAAAATTGATTAGCATGTTTACACCGTCGAGTTTGCTTGAGGAAGTTACAAATGATGACAGTCGCAAGCTATTTGTAAATCGTGACAATCATTCATATGTCTAAGTTCGTTTGTTCCGATAGCCTGCGTAACAAGCACTTCCGTAGACTTTTCCGCTTTTTTGAGACATTTCGCGTTTTGGCCGCGCCAAATTAAGGCGAGCGCAAAAAAAGGAAGGAGCGGGGAGGGGGAGGGGACGAGAGGAGAGGCAAAAACAGGAAACGCTTGCCCGAAAACGTAACGAGTTTGAAAAACGCCCCTTTAGCACTCAAGGGTAGGTGAATTCATAGCGTGACAGCTTGTCAATGAAGCAACAAATAACAGATCACCGGAGGTTACAAATTTACCTTCGTCAAAATCAAAACGTGCTCCACGTAAGTTAAACCCACGAACTGCAGAAACGAAGCATTCGGAGATGTGATGTCGAAGCCTCGAAAGTTGGAAACTCAAAGGGGGTGCTTCAGGATTTGTCGTTGTAGTTTCAAAGTTAATAAATTTGGAAATTTATCTTTACTAGGAAAATCGGTTTTATTTCTTCGGGAACCTTTGCAAAGCGTCGGAAAGAAAGGATTCTTAAGGAGCAATTCTTGCTGATATTTTCAGAGTGGTTAGAGCGGAAGTTGTTGAAAACTTGTAGCTATTTTTGGAACGTGTGTCAAATCTTTGTGCTAGGAACTTAGGGGCATTATTCGAAGTTATTCGGAATGCAATAAGTATATCGAGTCTCCTGTTTCCCAAGCTCCGCCAAATCAGCGTATCAACTTTTCTAAACGGCTGCTCCGAAACTCCATCAGGCAACAGTCCATGTAGAAAGAGAAAGCTTCCCGAAAGTCCCTGAGATTTGAAGCCACCGAACAGCCGTCTTCTAGAGTCCAACCTGAACATCGAAATTTTCCAGCTGGGGAGAAACAGTTAGTTGTTTTGATGTGGGTCACGCTCAAATTAACTTACCTGATTTGATTGATGTTCGTTGGCGTACGGGTTTTTCAAAATCGTGGGATATGCGGGCAATCGTTTTCTTTAATCCCTTCTCCTGCCCCTTATCCCACTTCTTTTGCGCTCGCCCAAATTTTCGCGCAGCCAAAAAGCGAAAAATGCTTTGAACGTACGCAAAACCCTAGGTCTACGGAAATGCTTGCTACGCAGGCTAGGGTTTCGATAGTGTCTACCTCTATGTCACAAGCCCCACTCTGCAGAAACCCGTCCAGGTATTGGGCTTCTTTAGAGTACATGACTGGCTACACAGCAGTTGAGAGAACCCAGCGTACTCACTTCGTAGGATAGCGGTGTCGATCGTGGGATTCTTGATCTCTTGAGTTATACAGCAGAGCTCTCTTGTGGTGTAGTCTCGGCGACACAGGCAGTTTTTGCTTTTGTTTTTGTTTTTATTTTTCGCTCTGACAATACAGGTGGGCAAGGGTCTTAACATGGTTGCTGTGCTGAATGCAGTAAAATCTGTTTCCTACCGGTAAGCATGCTAGCTTGTTGAGAATCATTGTCCTGGTGATATGCGGAGTATTCAGCATTTTTCCAGGGACAGGGAGAGGCACCGCTGCCCAAACGGGAGATATTAAGTGAGAAAAATCTCTGTGATACCTGCCAGATTGTACTGGATGAAGTACTTTTTTAAGTATAAAACTAAATTTTTCACAACCTCATCGCATATGACAACTCGCACCTGAGCGACATCCATAGGAAAGACAGCATGAAAAGGCTTGTCTACGGGTGTGGCTGCTGTATCATCAAAGACGAACAGCGAGAAAGACATTTGTGAAGCAAAGGAAATGGGAGACGTCTGCAAGCGGGCTAGCACCATAAGGCTCTAACCCTAAAGGCCACCGACATTGGGAGAACTTGCTTAGTAGCACGTGTCACCGGTTTGAACTTAAAAATATATATATAATAATAAGTACATTTACACGGTGGGGCCAAACCACCCCCCAAATGGGTCATGAAATGTCCCGTTTTTTGGTTAATTTTTAATAATTTTGTTACTTTTCGTCATTTCTTTACCAAACTTGGTAATTTGATATGGGTCTTTGTGCCAAACAATTTGACATGAATGGTGATGCCAAATGTCAAATTATGACGTCATAATTGGTGACGTCATATTATTCTCTAAAATAAAATTTTAGAATTTCTAAATTTTTTCTGGTGTTTTAGAAAGAACACGTCAAGAGGAGTTGAATGCTGAAAACCGTTTGTCGATGTGAAAAATAATGGATGAGATATGGCATTTTAGATTTTGAAAATTTCACAGTCTCAAAATAGGGTCCCCCCCTTGTGTAATACGTTTGAATTTAAGTGTTGTTTTGTTGCGTCAACGACACCATTTAAGTTGCAGATAAGATGTCTTAAATGACGGAAGCTAAATGAAAAAGAAAAACTCGGAAAATTTTTTTCCTGCCAGAGCTAGAGCCCCCAAACCAGTTTTATGACGTAATTAAGTGTCACGTGATCAATTATGCTCTTGCTAATATTATCGTTTTCAAGCCGAAAACTTAAAATCTAAAATGATACGATTTTTTGGAACAACAAGAAGTCCATTTTACCAGATTATTAGCTTGCATGGAAAAAAACTGTACAAAATAGATCAACAGGGTTGTTTTTAGAAGAAAAGTATGGTTCCGGGGGGGACACTTTAAATGTCTTTAAATTGCCATAACTCAAGATACGTTTGTCTTAGCGAGGTACGGTTTTCAGCATTTTACTCCCCTTGCCAAGTTCTTTCAGATGACATAACTTTTTATTTCAAATTTGAAATTTTCAGTTAACTCGTTTTGTGACGTCAGCCATTATGACGTCACAATTTGGTTTTTTAAGTCATTCTCATACTTAAAATAAATTGGGCGACAACCCAAGGTTTTTTGCCAAGTTTGGAAAAGAAATATGAAAAAGAAGCAAAATTAGTCTAAATGACCCATTTGGGGGGTGGTTTGGCCCCGCCGTGTTAATAGCAATTAAATGTCTTGGACCAAATAATCCAGCTCCTCATTTCTACTTATGATAATAAGTATATATGTAATAAAAGCTCTCTATTTCCTTTTTCCCCTACTTTTTCACCTATCAAGCACAAGCGTTCGTCACCATAGTGTTGTTTCTGACTACACGCTATGCGGGCCTAAAATTAACGTAGGGAACCTCGGCCGCACTGTAGAAACATTTGACAGCTCACGTGCAACATGGCTCGGCGATCAATGAAAGTTGCAGTTTCCAGCCAGGAAAAGCTCACTTAGGTAAGAGTTATTTGCTAAACATTTCATGAATCGGTTTTTTTACTTTGTTATTGATTCCGCATTCACGTTGTAAACAGACTTTGAATGTATAATTCGGTGATAAACAGAGTAGGTCAATTTCATAACATACTTCTCTAAATTGCCCAACATCGCTCAATACTGGGAAGAAAGGCCTCCAAATTCAAAATCCTAGTTTCCTCTATTTGAAAACATTCTAGAAAAACAAGCAAACTCGTATTCTGGCGAAGGAAAGTCACATTTTAAGAGCTGCTGTGTGTTGATTTCCGTTGACTTGAAAGGTCAAAGGGTCGCTCATATCACTCAAGTAGCCTGTTTTCAAAGCGCTCTCAAAATTCGCCGTTTCATTTGTCCCAAAATGTTTTTCGGCCGATGTTTAGTTGAAGTGGTTGTTCTTTCCCGGAGTATAGTCTCGTTGTGTAAAGCCATGTACCAGAGTGCTTTTTTGAGCCTTGAATTTAGCCTTTGATAATGCTAATAAACAGAGGAAATAAGATCTTTTAACTCCCCGGGTTAATCTTTTTTAGGATACTTTCAATATTTGAACAGGAGCTTCCGGAAAAGTCCCGATTTGGCGTTGATTTTGACTGCCGCGAAGGGCAAAATACGAAAATATTCTCTAAAAAATAAATAAAAATCTAAACGACCCGAAACTTACTGACAAACCAACCTTTTTGCGTATTGCGTTGGAAAATAATCATAGCAAATCCATGTGTACCTTTAAATTTCGTCTATTTTTCCAGCAAATATTTGTCAGAAATGGTTTACGTGGATACGTCGTTATTAGTTCTTTCTTTTAAGAGTATGTGATTTGGTAATAAATTTGTTCTGTTTAATTATGCTCCGGAGTAAGACTCGTACTCGTACCTGTACCCGAGGCTCTATCTAGGAGCTTTTAGAGAAAATAGGCGCTAAGATCCTTAAAATGATACTTTGTGAGAACGTAATCAAGCAAATATAAGGGAAATTGTAAGGCAGGTCTTACAATCACTTTGAAGTAACTTTGCACTTTATTACTCAGTCCCGGTCCCCTATCTCAAAATTAAGGATCATTCTTTGTCAGCAAACCTAGCGGCCTTAAGTGACAAACCGGCCGGGGAATGCAGGTGATTTTCGTTTCATGTCTCAAGTTTGCATTTACGTATGGTAATTGACTCCAAAATCTCATAAGACTCTGGTATTTTTCTTGTCTTAAATTACGTTGCGGAAATCATAAGTTTAATGCACTCTTTGTAAGATTCATAGTTCGAGATATCATCACCTATTTATTACATTAGATTTTTAGTTTAACTTTTTGATGGTTGGGTTTATCTTTTGGTATAAAATATCACCTTTGAAAAACATCAACGGTCCGAATCATGAGGACTAAATTTCCTTTTTGAGTAGAAATTTTCAGTCACGCTCTTTTGAAGATGAATGCAAAATAAAGGCTTCAAAAATAACAGAATAGAACTTAAATGTACCTGTATTCCTCGGTACGAGACGTCCTCCTCTTCAGTTAGATTATTTACTCCACTGAAACGATCAGAGTCGCTCAGTTCACATTTGAACCTGTTCTTGTTCAGTGAGGGTTCAAAGCTGTATGACAGACATCGACTTTCACGTACGCATTCAATTTGGCAGGAAATCTCTGAATCCACTTCCTTCTCTTTAAACACGCTTCCATTAAGTTTTAGCCCGCTTATGGCTCTTGCAAAATTGATAGCTTTGAAAGATGGCTCGTCAATTTTCAATCCGCTAGCAGCACTTACCAAAAATACGATATACAGCCGGAGATGCATGTTATTCCAAGTTGAAAAATAAAATTGTAATTCTGGCAGAAGTATTACTGCAATATTTACTTAACTGAAAGGAACGGAATCTCAAGTGCTGTCATCGTTTTAACTTCGTTGTAACTTCACTTTGAAATGAGTTCGAGATCGTATTTCTCGTCTTTTCGAACCTTTGGCTCTTGTGGTCCACCAAGTGACAAGGCAAGTGTTCGTACAATGCAAGCTTTTTTTAAAGGTGGTTTCTCAGGGATTAAGGTACTATAAGCATGTGAGGTGTTTTCCATAATGTAGTTTCTACCAGTTTTGTAAATATCAGCTGGGGGTCACAGGAGACACTGGCTCGTCATATTTAAATTGGCACACAGCAGTTCCAAATTGCGAAATGTTGGAGGTGGATGTTATTTTCAGATGTACAAGTACGACTAAAACTTAGTTAAAGAGACCTAGAATCAGCTTATGGAAATGTGTGCTGC
The DNA here is from genome assembly GCA_964017195.1 of Siderastrea radians. Taxonomy (NCBI): domain Eukaryota; kingdom Metazoa; phylum Cnidaria; class Anthozoa; order Scleractinia; family Rhizangiidae; genus Siderastrea; species Siderastrea radians. The sequence goes on from OZ024887.1 coordinate 65,256,542, forward strand.
AGAAAAGAATGTACCGTAATTGTAGAATTAAATAATGGATGGTTTTCTTGATTAATTACTTAATTTAAAGACCGCCAAGAGCAACTGAAAGCCTGAAACAGCTCAAAATTTTAACGTTAATAGCCTCCAAAAAAGTCGGAATTACAGTCAACCGTCATCAGTGATAATAGCGTTATTGGTCGTCAAACGGTCCGAAATGTACGATTTCAGGTCGTTCTGCAGTTAAAGTTGACGACCATTGCATTTATTTTTGATAACCTTTAAAGGCCTTCTTTAGATAAATGTAAGCAAAATTTGACTTGTCTTTTGACGAATGGTCAGCCCCGAAAACAAAACTAGCCACTAAGACAGTCAAAATATATGCATGAAGGTTTAATCGTCCCTAAAATTTAACCGTCTACCGCCAACAATGAAGCAATGTTTTTAACCATAAACCGTCAGCTATTAAATGAAGCGGGATGCAGCTGTTAATTGAAAGCATGCAAATGACTTTGGTAAGAGCTCTTTTTAATTCGGGACAGAAGCTAATTGCGTAGAAACGAATAACTTTGGTTCAGTACCAGCGACTATTCAGAACCAATCAAAATTCTAAGGCTATTAGAAACATCATCAAGAAATGAGAAATTTCTTTTACGTGGGGACTGGGCACAAGTACAAAACAGCGTATAGTTTCAAAATCAATGAAATATTTAATAAAGTCCGAGCACATATCTTTTTTTACTGACGCGAGGACACTATTTATTCATTCAGTCATTCTCAGTTCATCAGTCAGCCAGTGACAAGTCCTTCATTCATTCATTCATTCATTCATTCATTCATTCATTCATTCAGTCAGTCAGTCAGTCAGTCAATCATTCGCGCCAGTTAATAGTCATTCATTCATTCATTCATTCATTCATTCATTTTTCTTTTCTTCCTTTTTTCCTTCTTCCAGTCCATCCTTCCTTCCTTTACTCAGTCAGTCAGTCAACCAGACATCTATCCAGCGACCTAGTCATTCAGTAAAAATTCATTCAGGCTCTCAGTCAACTATTACCTTTACAAGAAACATCTGGTTTCTTACTTTGTTGTGTGTCCTCCAACCATCGCGTCTCCAGCCTGACATTGTGTCCGTCAATCAAAAGCCGATATTTATCTCCCTCACCTGCTACCTCGAAAGTCGAATATTTAGCGTATGCGATGTTCCCCTCAAACATTTGTACCTACTTTCCTGAGCGAAATCCTGTCCATGGAACAGGAACATGCCTTGACCGAACAGTATAGTATTCAGTTTTTAGAACGTTCGAAGTTAGCTTATTTGCTATCAGCCATTGTTGGAGATATTGTAAATCAAAGCTCATATCATGTTGCAACTCAAGAATGCTGAAAGTCATATTAGTATCGTCCGCGTAAATTGTTATAGTAGCATGGTTATATTACTAAGATCATTTATAAGTATCAGAAATTGGAGTTGCCCAAGTATCGATCGATCAATCGGTTTATGGATGGATGGATAGATGGATGAATGGACGGACGGACGGACGGACGGACGGACGGAGGGAAGGGAGGAGGGAGGGAGGGAGGGAGGGATGGATGGATTTTGGTTTAATTGTAACTGTCAGTTTTTTTTTTCAGCGATTGGCAAATGTAAAACATAGAAAATGCATTTTCCCGAGTGCATATTCCAGAACTTATATTAGGGCCTGGCTAAACTAGCAAACATTGTTGCGGAAGCATTGTTTCCAGACATGTTTCCTTGAATGGCTAAACTAGGAAACATACATTTCGGAAGCAAAATTTGCCTCTGTGAAGCAAAATGTTTTTAAATTGATTCAGAAACATTTCCTTGCTCCCAAGACGCAAAATTTGCTTCCGCGCAACACATGTTTTTCGCGCGGCTAAAATGGGAAACGTTTGCGTCTGCAGCAATGTTTCCGAAACAATGTTTCCTAGTTTAGCCAGGCCCTTACGACTATATTTAGTTATGTTTAGTCTTCCTCTTTGACTGTCATTGTAGTTTACAAGGACAAACATCTCTTTTACCCGCCATTTAGTTTCGTTAGTTTTCTAGATTGATTTTAATTTTCTCTCAGTAACGAGGGCAATATTACTGATTCTTGATTGGCCAAGCGCCAAAAATACTCGTATTTGATTGGCTGAGCGCGAGAGCGCGCTATTTGCATTTTGTAAGCGTCTTGAAACGAAAAGCAGATTTTGAATTGGATTTTGAGTTGTTCAACGCAAGGATATCGCTTCAGAGTTTAAATTTAACCAAGTTGATTAGCAAAAATGGTATGTAAATCGGGTGAAAGCTCGAAGACAAATTCCAGAATATCAAAACCTGGATGTTTTACGGGAAAAAGCAAATAGTTATTTGTTTTAAAACTACCGAAAACCTTGGTTAATTCAGCGAGCGAGAGGAAGCTTCGAAACTCAGGTAAACTGATTTACTCAGTATGAGTTTTAAGTGTGTTTTGTCAATGAACTAGAATTGTAATTATCTCATAAGATGAACAGATGCGTAATAGACGGCTTTTTTTGTTCTGTACACTGAGCAGCAGGTTAACAAACTGCTTGTGTGGAGAATTGTTTATTCTGAGGGCCGGCTGATTGTGTTTCGACGTGCATGGAAAGTTTTCAGAAAATTTTGCCCTCTGTGTTATCATATAAACAAGTAATCGCATTGAGTCCTCGTAGAATTAAGGATAAAGTTTCACTTGCATTTTCAAAGTTTTCACAAATTGCTCTCGTCGTTTCAATTTTGTGAAAACTTTGAAAACACGCATGAAAATTTATCCTTAATTCTACTCTGCGTTATGCGATTACATATACTAATTTTGAGTACCAACCTCATGCATCATATCGTAATATGGGGACAGGTGGTTAAAGACTGACGAAACAATTTTTGCGTAGTGCGAAGTAATTTCAATATGTGCCATTAAAATTTAGTCCATTCCCGCAGCAAAGAATTTTCAGAAATAGCAGATACGTTTTATTTCTTTCTTTTTGGAGAACATGTTTTGGTAATAAATTTGTCTTTTTAATTAACCTTAAAAATTATTATTTTATCAGACCCCGGGGGGCGGGGTGGGGTACTCAACAAAGTTTTATACAGGGAGGCTCCGCCCCGAGGTCCAACCCCTTATCCTTTTATATGCCATTTTTGACTTAATGAACGATATTAGGAGAGAACAGTATTACCGGAAGAGATGTTAACCAAAAAAATTATTATCTACTCGAAATAGTTTAATTAGGGGCCCTTTTAAATACCTAAATGACAGATTTCCCTACCCTTTCATATACTTCAGCTCGTAAAATCCCTACCCTTTTGTATAACTGAAGCCTGAGAAAGGTACTCCTTTAGGGCGGAGCCTCCCCGTATAGGCCATTATAGGGAGTACCCTCCCCGGGGTAAGAACATAAATAAGTAGGACTGAAGGTAAGCAGGGGCGTAGCCAGGGGGTGTACTAGGATGCCCGTGATCCCCCCTTTGGGGATGAAGTAATAATAATAATAATGATGATCATAATAATAATAATAATAATAATCAGCTATCTCGTGAAAACCCAGTCACGCTTTTTGAATTTGTTAGTTCAGTGATTCATTGCCGTAGAAAATAATAGGCTTTCAAATTGGCAGAGTGCTTATTGCACAGCCACATATAGCGCACGTTTATTAGTGACTCTTCATACGGGACCCCACCACCACCACCACCAGTGAGAAAACCTGGCCCCGGCAAGTTTTACAACTACTTTGGAGTAACTTCGCACTTTTTTTACTCAATCCCGGTCCCCGATTTTAAAATTACGGATAATTCTTTGTCAGCAAAATTAGCGACCTTAAGTGATAAACCCGCCGTGGAATGCAGGTGATTTTCATTTCGTGTCTCAAGTTTGCATTTTCATAGCGTAATTGACTTAAAAATATCAGCGTGCATTAATTGAAGCCGAATGACGTAAAATGTCAAACACGAGAAAGAGTGTTTCATCTGTTCAGGATATCCAAACACCGAGAATTGGGTTAAAAAACGTGGCGCAGCCGAGTTTTTTAAACTTCTAGGCGTTTGGATGCCTGATGAAACACTCTGTCAAGTGTCCAATATACTTTTCTAAAACCATTAATAATTCTTCAAGAAATCCAAGGCAAAATTTCGCACAAATTTATCATGTATCCAAACCCCCGCCACGGTAGGGATTTCCTTAGTTTTGTCTTTATGAATTATTAATGAGATTGAGAACTCCTTTTTACTTTTGTTTCCTGTAATTATCCAACCTTGGATACTGGGATTTTTGCAAAAAATATAACTGTAGATACTAGACTATATCTTTGCTCTTATCTGTTAATGTAGACGCTGGTATTTCTTTTTGTTGTTGTCTTGAGGAAGTCATAAATAAGAGTGTACTAAGAGTGTAAGATCGTTTGAGCCATTGCCACTTATTTATTGTATTTTTTTTTTAATTTAACCTATTTTAATGGTAGGTTTTATCTTTTGGTATCACTTGTTATTGTTAATAAACATTAAAAATCGCCCAAAATATTACGAACTTAAATTACTTTTTGAGTTGGAATTTTCACGTTTTCATGGCGATGAATGCAAAGTAAGGGCATCGAATTAAAACTGACTGTGTGAAAGTAAAATTTACCTGTATTCCTCGGTACGAAAAGCCCTCCTCTTCAGTGAAATCATTTACACCGCTGAAGCGATCAGAGTCGCTCAGTTGACATTTCAACCTGTTCTTGTTCTCTGAGGGTCCAAAATTGTACGACAAACATTGTACTTCGTCTACGCATTCCAGTCGACAAAATCCCTCGGTAACAACTTCTAGCTCTTTAATGACGGATCCATTGAGTTTCATACCGCTTATTTCTTTCGCAAAGTTTACAGCTTTGTAATTTGGTGTTGTTATTCGAGTCACGCCGTTGACTGCAAAAGGGATGGCAAGAAAAGCTAACAACTCGTGAAGATACTGCATGTTTTGTCCTCGGTGGCTCTTTATATTTTTGGCGAAAGATTTTTAATTAGACACAATGCCATGCACCTGCGTTTATCAGAGAGCGCGTGTCCACAAAAATCAGTCAAACAAACTTCCGGCAAACTTGAAAATTTCACAATCGCTCAAACTCTGCCTATTAGTAGTCCACATTGAGTTATTCATTGCTATGTGGTTCATTTCTCAAACAACTTTTTGTTTCGGCAGAAAATGACAAGAATCAATTTAGGGCCAAACACAAGAAAATTCACTTCATGCCTCAACTACAAAGACGGAAGACATCTGTTTGTCATCAGCTTATTCTACATCGTTTTCAATTATTTCGTAGTTTTCATCAAGTTTTGAAAAAATGCGACTCAGAGAGACGTGAAAAGAATCCCCCCCGTTTTTTCTATGGAAATCACTAGCTGTAGCTAAATTCAAAAAATAATTTACCGTTCTGCCTTTACTTTAAACAACGTAAAATTTAAAAATTGTACTAAGGAAGATACGGCCTTTCTATTGGCGTAAAGTTTCTTCGGGGAAATTAAGACTGCTGTGTGAGAAAGTACTCAATATGGCGAAAGTAGGACGAAAAATACTGAACTTGACTAGTGGATTGCGTGACACACTGTGACCATGACGTATATTTCAGTGCTGCTTTAGTGAAGGTAATTTTAAATTCCTGCCTTAGGGATATTTAGACAAAAGTATTTTCTATCAACAATATCATTACTTTGCTGATCTCTTATCGTCGCGCGAAGTAAGAACATGGTTATAATTTCATGGGAATTTTAGGTTTGGCTTAACAAATTACCTGGTACATACATGTATTCATACTTTTTCAACATTAGCCTGCGAGCAAGCTCTCTCGGGGGTGGGGGCGCGATAGAGGGAAAAATGGGGAGAGAGCTTGCAACGACGTCTCAGGAATTTGAATATCGGCATCGAAAATTTCGATGCAAAATGCTGATTGGCGGAGACGTTTGTTAATGCAGCTTCCACTTCTTAAAGTTGTGTATGAGTCACTTCGTTGGTTAATTCCGATGGGTATACCGTAAGTTGACGAATGCATCCACATTAGCAGGGAATTCCCGACTATGTCTTTTTTTATTAGGCGTATCTGTGATTTACAAGAGAACTCAAAACCCTTCTTATCCCAACTTGAACTTCCCAGTGAATGATGTGCCCTTCGACAAATCCAGCGGATAATTGTGTCTCAATTTTACAAATCGTGGAAACATAACGGCTTTTAGAGCTTCCGTAACTGCGTAAACCTTGTGGATACGTGATTTATCGTTACATTTACTCTTCTGAAATCCAGCGGATAATTGTGTGTCCGTCGAATTTACGAGTCGCGGAAATACGATGGCTATCTGAGTTTCCGTGACTGCGTAAACGTTGCAGATACGTGAGTTTAAGGAATGCGTTTCCGCAGAGCCGCAGTTGCGGAAACGTAACGTACATCCGTGTTTCCCGCAACGGTTACTTACACTTCCGTTTGCGGATATTCATGTTTCCGTTGAATAACCGTTATGAAACCTGAAACGTAAACGCGTTATTTCATCCTGTGATATATATTTGCTGTGTCGGAGTAGTTATAATTTTAACGTTCCCAGGGTTGTATAATAGGCTTTACGAACTAAATAAACGAGTGGTGGCAGTAGACAACTCCTGAACTTACTATTTTATCGCGAGTAAACAGTCAAATAAGAAAAAAACATTTTTTTTCACTACGCCATAGTCTCTCTATAGTAACAGAACCAGACTATGATTCGAAGCACAGTGACCCAAAACTTTGGTTTTCATCCATTCAATTACCTGTAGATAATGGTTCGACTCTAACATCTGAACACGTGTGTCCCACCTTTTCTTGTCATACTGTGAGAAAATTAGCTCTGACTAAAACAACAATGCACCGATTTCATAATACTGACAAAATTGCTTGCAACAAACAGGACGAAAATGAATAAATTTAGTTTTTTTAGACTACTCTTCCAGAGATCAGTCAGATAGACCAATATTCTGAATTTATTTTCGCTGCGTTGAGTTCCAAACCATTTTTTACACGTTTGGGACTGTTATTGATGCCTGTAGTGGGCGCTACTACGTAATGATATGAGGCAAGGTGATCTTCTATCAGTACTTCGCCCTTTGTTCTTCAGTTCCTCCTATAATTACAGGATGACGAGGAATATTTATAACTTGACAACCAAGATTTCTACCTTCCTGAGTTTTTTCCGCTAGCAAAAATAGTAGCAGTAAGCTTATCTTTTTTCGCTAAGAAACGTGCTTGTTTTCCGAAAGTTTTCCTAGACCGATTTTCAGTGAAACTGAACACTTCAGCCTTAGAAGACAAATGATCTGTTTTTAAGGGCGTGGATGGCTTCCTAGGTACATTAATACCCTCAACACCACTCTCTACATAATCTATATACGTGTCCACTGCTACAGTCTATAGGTACCGCCCTCACTCATGCCACATCCAGCTTAAACGTCATGCATACGTCAATGAAACAGTCTTTCAAGCTGGAACAAGCAAGAAATCTTCAGGACCTAATAGACTGCGGCGTCTGACGAATATGCTAACATGTTATATATTCTTTCCTTTTCGAGTGACTCTCAGGCAATCGGAAGGTTGTACTTTCCAGCGGCGTGGCAAGAAGTTTCGATGGCCTTTTTTTTGTAGAATTTGTATTCTATCTTGTCGTTGCTTTGATACGACGCTGAGCAGTTAACAGCCGCAATAAAGGTTTGTGAAACGACATAAAATAATGCGAATTTCAATGGAGAATGGAAGAACTGGCGTGTATAGGACTATCTTGCGGAAATGTCAGACTTCAGTATATATCTGGCTGGATTTTTGAACAAGGTTACTGCGCTTATCTACAAAGTAGCCATTGTAAAAACTATGAGTGCAACCACTGCTTTTTCTTCCTTTTCTCCTCCTCCTCCTTCCCTTTCTTTTTTTCTTTACCCTTTGTTTCAGCTTCCAAGTGATTTTCAGGCTTTTGGAACTCAAAAAACTCATGTTTTGGGTTTTTTGCTCATTTCCTCCTGACGTTTGTTTCTAGATGTAGATGCGGGTAAAGCTATCCCCAGGAAGGTCGAATTTGTGTAAAATCTTCCCGTGTGGCACTTCCAAGCATCAGCAACAACCATCAAAGTAACAGCAGCCTCATATTTTATTTTCTGTGAGGTAAAACGCACCGAACCAAAAAAATCTGCAAAATCGCCTACCAAACACTGGCCGCTAATCAATGCCTTTCTTAGTCTGCGATGTATTATTGTACAATAGTGTTATCTCCATATTTTAAGTCTTATTTTCATTTCAGCGCATTTTAAGGAATAATATTGCCCCCTGAAGGTATTCCATTTGATACCATTAGCAAAGGTAGCGTGCAGGCCACTTACATCGTCCAACGCTCAGGAACGTGCTCTCGGCGTACCCTGCTAGCTCATTAATGTTTGATCCTCAGCTTTCTCTGGAAGAGAAACCCTCAACATTCTCCTCTACAACTTTATGTAGTTCGTAGTTCGGTTTTAAAAACGCACAAAGTGCGTACGTTTGGCAGGTACGGTTAACAGACCTCTTCTTTTTAAGGTTAAGGTCTAACTTTACGGTTCCATTTGAGTACGTTTTGCATGCTTAAAATCGTCAAACTCGTCCAACAGTAGCCTTCGTCTTAATTAATGTCTGATCGACTTGACGTTGATGTCCTACATCAGCACCACCCTCCAGTAGATTGTCATGTCAAGAAATCATCTCCGAGCTAGGTTTTATACTCTGTTCAGTTATGCCCCATCCGATCTTAACTAGGCTATATTATTTTTTGGTGTGCAAGCTGCTTATGTAAATGGTGCTTAATATTATGCTTTTAAGGCCCCTCACGGCCATAATTTGTACAAAACTCAAGAGCATGTAGCTGGTGCTAGGCCGTGATGCTCGTTCATATTTTAGGTCTAATTTTCATCTCAGCACGTTTTAAGGAATAATAATGCCCTCTGAAGGTACTTCAGTACGTTGATTCCATCAGCAAATGAGGCGTGCGAGCCACCAAGGTACTGTCCGTTCATATTGGACCAGTGACAGTCGTTGTACTACCAAGCTCCTTTGAACTTCACTGCGCCGTTGTAACCCGATTTATCGTTATCTTGATCCTTGGTGGTAAACTGCATATTGCTGTAAAGAAACGAAAGGTAGACGATTTTGACTAATTTTGGCGGTAAGGTTATCGTTTTCATTGGATGAATTTCAGCAATACAGTGTATGCCATCTAGTACAACAAAGTGATTTTACAACCGCGTAAAGTTTACCCTCTTTTTAAGCAAGAGAGACCAAGAGTGGCCATTTGAATGCAACAGCCAAATGTAAAGCGGGCAAACAAGTCTAGCGCACAATGAAAACAATTAAGAGGGTGTGAAGACACCACAGCGCTATATACCTGGTGAAACGGACCAAGTCGAGTGAAATTAAAAGGTCCTCGGTAATACATGGAATACCTTAACAACCTACAGGGTTTTTTCTTTTACCATGGACACCGATGGTCGCATCAAGTGGGCCGTTCGTCAGGCGGAATGTCAGCCAGTAAGTCAAAAGGAGAGTCAGATCAGCCATTCATTCTGTTTTTCACTCAAATCAGTCAGTCAGGTACCAGTCAGCCATCCATCCAGTCAGTCAGTCAGCCCGTCAGTAGTCAGTTGTCCCGATTAATTCATTCAGTCAGCCGGTCCGTCAGTCAGTCTGACTGTCTGTCTGTCTGTTCGTTTGACACTCACTCAGCTTCACTCATTCTCTCATTCAGTAAGTGAGCTTGACGAATATTACGAAGCTTTCTTACTATGCTGTCTGTCCACCCTTTATCGAGTTACCAGCCGTTCCTTTGTATCCGTCAATCAATAGTCGGTACTTACCATCCTCGTCTGCCACCTTGCAAGTAGAATATTCAGCGTATGTGAAATTCCCTCAAAGTCCTCCAAGTCAACTCTCAGCATGACGTCACCACTGTGTCTGTCAAACGGTGAAGGTTGTCGTTTCCAAGCCAGAACTCGCTGTTTAGATTTCCAAACCCGTTCTTGCAGGACGCCCAACCCACATAAAAATTGACGGAGCCGTCCAACCTTCTCTGAAAAACGGTCCAGCCTCCACAGTTCGTGGTCATGTCACACAACACTTTAATTGGTTTGCCGCCATCTGGATTGATGGTGTACACTCCACTAGATGTGAAACTATCTTGAAGGAGTTGGAAGCAGCTTTTGGGTCCTATTAGTTAGAATGAAGAGAATATCATTATTTTCAGCAATTTCCTTTATCTGAGTTCTTCACAACGTTGATAAATTTGTGGTCCTTATCGATACAACACGAAAACAAAGCATGCTTGGTTTTCAGCTGGATGCTTGGTCACTTAGGATCTAAAATAGTCGATAAACGAAGGCCATTTTCAAATCTGTATTTTTTAAACTGTATTTGGTAATGAGAAAGCATATCTGCAAGAAAAACGAAAAAATGGTTCGAGTCAGGGGAACTCGAGATAGAGGAGTTGGTGTTGAATTCCAAGCATTCTGTTAATATTTAATAAGGTTTGGGGCTTTATTATTCACTCCCAATCACGAGTCGCTTTGGTACTTTTTCAAGAATTTAAAAGGCTTTGTACTAACTGTGACTTTGGTCATACAATTTTGCACACCCCTGACGCTGACTGTGTTAACCAAACGACGATTGAAGTTAATTTGAGCCAAATTAGTTGAAGTGTGGAAAGTTACAATTAAACCATTTCGCAATTGTGAAAGGCGGGTGGTGTGAAGCTTGCAAAATAGCCAGCCAAGGAAACAAATTAATTGACGTCAGATTTGGCTCCGCAAGATTTTTGAGAACCTTTTTATCAATAAACTATTATAAAGGCTCTTCACTTACTGCAAGGTTTTCCTATATAACCGTCATAACACTTGCATCGTACGCTGTAATTTTGATAATTTAAGGGATGCAGAATTCTTTGTCACCACAAATCGAACTGTCCGCCTCACAAGCAGTCTGATAGAGAATAAATGTCAAGTTTGTTTTTAACATCATGGTCAATGTAAAGATCTTTATAAAATAATTAACGGCCACTATTTTTCGTCACCCAAAGCAATAAATTGAGGACCGGCTCTTTTTAACCCTTTAACAGTAGTGATCAGCATCAAATTCTCTCAGGAGAATTGGAGAAATGATCGCCAACGATGAATTGTCTTGATGGTCTTAACAAGTTCTCCCAATTAGTACTCAATGAAATGTTTAGAGATCAGTAAGGAGAATTTGAATAATGATGCCGGGGCTTAACGGGCTAATGAGTGGGGGTGTAAGGAAATAAGATGTGGGTTCAAGGGTGTTTTAGATTGGCCAGAGGGAAGGTCTTCATTTATTTTTAACAAAGATAGGGAAAATCGATTAAAATGTCTCATGAGGAATAACATTTGAAGAATTCAAATGACAAGAGCAATAATCTAGTTACAAAAAGTTTTGTAGATTATTTTTACTATTTAATATCTCGCACTTTTAGACAACGATGAGCGAGAACCCATCTCCAACGAACAGGGCGTGATTTTTGTGAACGACTTCACTTGCAGTACGATATTGCTTCCTCCATACACACGAAAAACGAACATTATAATGGATCCCTAAAACGATGAAGGGGGATTCATAACTAAAACTTGGCCTTAAGAGGGAGGCACTGGCCATTTTCACACGTGAGGGCGGGGGGCCTTTGAAATTTTTATATTTCAGATAAATTTTTGCCTGCCTCCTCGGTACCTCAGCCCTTAACTTGAGGTGGAGGTGAATCGTTGTGTAAGGACCAGGGCAATAGCACCATTTGGGGAGAACAAGAAGAAATAAACAAGAATTGTTACTTCCGGCATTCAATTAGACGGCCTACATCCCATACACGTCATTTCCCACTCAGCGTGGCAGGCGTAAATTACAAGACTTGTTACGCTGGCTAATCATTTCCTTCGATTCAATCAGTTTTGTCTAACCGCATTGCTGCAATTTTTTCTGGAAACTTCACTTATGTCTTCTTTCCAATGTACAGTAACTTAGAATCCCCATAATTCTCGTAATGTCCACTTTTTTGCCAACAGACAAGCTATGTTTGCTAAAGCGTATAACACAAAATAAACCAGCCAAGTGTTGGGATAAAACTCGGCCATGTGTCATGGTCGCTTTTATTTACTTAAAAATCTTAATGAAGTAAATAAAATGAATGAATAACTAATCTACTAATTATTTTAAAGCTCTAGCAACGGTGAGGACACTAGAAAAATGGAGCCCACATCTATACACTGATAAAATGCATCTCAAAACGTGGAGAGAGGGGAGGAGGTGGGCTGAACTCGCAGAGCGTGTTGGGTCTGGAGGCTAAAAGGACGACCAGGAGGGTTATTACTAATTTAATTTTTATACCTGGAATTTGGATATCGAGGCTATGTACTTTTACACATAACGCGTGATTTTTGCTTAATGTAATAGCTAGCTGTTGTGCTTTAGATCACAGGATTGTCTTGTGACTATTGCTCAATCATTTATGAGGCCTCTATAGAAAAATAGACTACTCGTCACGCCCTGGTTAGACCCTTCAGCTCACTCCACACCTATTCCCTAGAACACATCTGTTCTATTATGTTTTAGTTAGTGCATAACATGTTAATTAAATCTATAGCGGGAAGGAGCCATAAAAATTTTTATTTTATTCGCTAGCAAATAAAATTCCTTTATTGTTTGGATGTGGTATTAGCTATGGCGTTTTTTGCTTTGCTTTGTTTTCATTCGTTTTAAACCCCAATTGACGATGTTAAGGGTAATTTATAGGTTGGACAGCTTTAAGGATGATTTCTCTATCATAGCCACCGATTTCTTGATCGATGAAAAAAGTGATTAGCAGTCGTAGCGATGACGAATCATATGGATAAGTGACTTGAGCGTGCGAGTAGAGTGCAAGCATATGCATGTTTAGCCTGGGTTATTCAATATGATCGCTGACAATCGCTCGGTTAGCTTTACTATAGGAGCAGCCGTTGGCGATCGTCACCAATCAGAGGAAAACCAGACTAGAAGTTACCATTCGAAGCACAGTGACCCATAACTGTTGTTTTCATCCATTCAATTACCTATAGATATTGGTATGACTCTTATATCTGAATACGTATGTCCCACCTTTTCTTGTCGTACTGTGAGAAAATTAGCTCACTAAAATAAAGATACGCCGATTTCATAATATTGACAAAAATTGGTTGCAGTAAACAGGTCGAAAAGAAATTAATTTAGTTTCTTTGCCTACTCTTCCAGAGATCAGTTAGTAAACCAATATTCTAAACTTATTTTTGGCATTTTTATTGATCTACCATGGCGAAGTTTTCCTGCAAGCGGTAGCTTTAATATGATAGTTAAAATGCCCACTAGTACTGTCGTGTTTTATTTTAGCTGCTTACTTAATGAAGACACTAAAATTAAAAAAACACTGAGGAAAAAACTGTAAACTTCCTCGTTGTCAGGGGGAACGACTGACAGCAATATAATACCATGGCATCACGGAGTCCCAAATGCAGATGGTTAAAAATGTTTCAAATGTTGCTTTATTTCCGCGAAGCTGTATGTTTGGCTTTGCCAGTTTAACTTTATCATAGTAATATTCCTTCCACGTCTTGACTCCATTCCTCTGTCAATTGTATTTGTTACTAAAATCAGGAAAACAAAAACAGATTATTAATTAAGTAGTTTTTGTTTCATATTGCAAGATTGACACCTTACCTAGGGAAGGAGATGGGCTCATATGTTACGACGAAGAAAGGATAATCACACTTCTAATACTGTTGCAAGTATCTACGTACGTAGTAAATATAACCAAACTCAGAATCGTTAATTTTTTTAAGTTCAATTTTTGTTTCGCTTTTGTCAGATACGTCATGCAGTTTACACCTGCATCTTAGACTTTTATTGGTTATCTTTGTTTTCGCACTCTTAATAATTACTCCAACACATACTAAACATGCTATAAGACGTTCCAGGTCGTAAGTGTTCAAAGGTGAGAAATTTGATTAAGCCCACTCAAAGGGCTTGACAACCAGTTACAGAAGGGTAGTTTAGACCATCCTTTCAGAATATGCTTTTCTGGCTGTTATTTCTTTTTGGCACGACTGTGAAAGCCACCAGCCGCATTTCACGGCCTAATGTACAAGTTGTTAATTTTGCCAAGCCGCTAGAAGGACGAAAGCTGAATGGAAGCGTGATAGAAGAAATAGAAGGAGATACTGAAGTAACTTGTCAATTCAAGTGCCTCGAAGACGGGCGGTGTCATTCTTATAACTTTGGAACATTAACCAGAAGTGAGGGGTCTATAAGCTTATGTCAGCTAAGCGGCTCTGACCGATTTGTTGGTCTTCTTAACTTCACCGAAGATGAAAATTTCAAGTACTGTGGTTTGCAGGTAATTTTTTTAACTTACCAAATAACAGAATGACACTTCTTCTACTCAACAGCAGAATATCGGTGGCAGAGATTGTTCAAACGAACTGATTTAACTTGAGGTTTATTAGACAAACGTGGGTGATGTTAAAAGAAATCACGGTGGACGTTAATTTCCCTTTACCATGAAGTCGTTAACCTTTACCAATAGCCGTTAAAAGCTTGCTAAAGACAGTTTGAGGCCACTGTTAGTTGTCAATAAAAATGTTCGCGTTAACTATTGACAATTGAGGGGGAGTGTTTACATGATACCCGTGCGATGTTCACTCTGGTACTGAGATGTAAACTTCACACCGCATTTGCATAACCCGTTTTTAGGCGGTGTCACTTTTATTTCACAACGAAAAAGTTAAAACTGAAAGGGGGTGAACGAGCAGTTATAATGCATTTACATGACACCAGTATGGTTCTTCGTACCGGAATGAGATTCGCGACCCGGTACTATACACCTACTAGGGTGATCTCGCATCGGTGGCTCTGTATCCGTTTACATGCATGACACCTGTCTTAAAAGCTCGTATCGGTCGGAATGACTTTGTAGCTGTATGAAAGTTGCACACCCCCTATAAAGTCACCAAGAGGGGAAAACGCTGATTTGCATCTTAATTAGGTGTTGATTCTAAGGTTAACGAGAGGAAACATTATGCCACATCAATGAATAAAAAATGTAGTCAGTCAATGAACACCGGTACGCCATTGTACTGTGACGCTTTCGATTCCATGCAATTATACGAGCTGAGTACTTATATACAGGTAAACTACATTGTTCAAGGGTTAGAAGAACTGTAGAGAAATGTATGTGGTATTTATTAGTGAAATGCTAGACAACGAGTCGCAGGACCTAGAATCTCTGGGGTGTTCTAAAATGAATATCTCTTTGTTTTTGTTTTGCCAAGCAACAATAAATCTTACATGAAGTATTAGGGTTGATTTTGCCACCTTGACAACCCTAGTGGTACGAAATGACAATGGTTTATTTCTAAAATGACATGTTACAAATAATAAAATGAATACAAATAATAATACTCTTTTATGCTTGAATTTCTGGATTTTTCGATGTTAGCTAATTTCTTGGAAGTATAATGTTTCAGTTTCTGCAGTTAGGATTTGATCCTTATCATATACTTTAACGATTTATAACAAAAAATTAAAACGCCATGGCACAAGTACGATTCACTGACACATCCACATAAAGATTTAAGACACGTTTGATGCCACAAAATTCAATTTAAAAAGACATGCCGATATTCCACTTAGACGAGGCCTAGGAGTAGGTTTTATTTTATTTAATTAATTCATTATTTTGTTTACGTTAACCTCTCGAAATTTGAAGCAACGTTGAGCAAACGCGAGTCCGTGGAGCATGCGCTAATATTTGCTTCATTTGGACAAATGTTCTCATCCCTGAGGCAGAAAACAAATACAGCGAATTTTGAAAGGCATTCGCTAATTCATGACATTATATGATCCATGTGGCTTTAGAAATGTGTTCAGCTTTTAAGATTTATGCATAAACGTGGTTCGTTAACAAAACAAACATGAAAGATTTAATTTTTAACAGAGTGTCTGTGAGAAGGACAGCTCTCTTTGTGGTGACAAAGGAGTTTGCATCCCAAACTATCAGGAAGGCAGCGTACGATGCAATTGTAGCGACGGCTATACAGGAAAACCTTGCAGTAAGTTTTTTAATTCTTCATTACGAAAACATTCATAACTGTTAAAGACCATATCTTGTCAGATCAGTTTTGGAATTATAGCAGGGGTCTCCTCCCCATTTTGCCAAGGAAAATTTTAAATTCTTAGAGGGCTGAAACTTCTTTAATTCTTCATCAAACGCATTTTCACTCGCCTCTCCCCCTCCCCCAATGTTTTTACTCCGGGTTTCCAATTCATACGAAGGTAGGGATCCACCACTAAAGTCATTTCTGGACTCTTTTTCAACTAACAGAACCAAATAGTTGCGCCCAACTCCTTCAAGATGGTTTTACTTCCAGTGGCGTGTACACCATCAATCCAGATGGCGGCAAACCAATGCAAGTGTTGTGTGACATGACCACGGACGGTGGAGGGTGGACCGTTTTTCAGAAACGTTTTGATGGTTCGGTTGACTTTTATCTCGGATGGGATTTCTACAAGAATGGGTTTGGGAATCTTAACGGCGAGTTCTGGGTTGGAAACGACAACCTTCACCGTTTGACATCTGCTTACAACGTCACCCTTAGAGTTGACTTGGAGGACTTTGAAGGCGACATCAGATACGCTGAGTACACAAAGTTTAAGGTGGCAGGCGAGGGTGATAAATACCGTCTTTCGATTGGAGGATACAGTGGCACGGCGCGTAACTCAATGACTTCAGAAGATTCCTACTGGAAGGCAGAGTAAGCTAATGTTAGTTAAACTGTAATCTCCTTAAAACTAGTTCGACGCTTTCAGTACGTCAAATGTAAGTTCCTTAAGCACCGTAGACCGAAAGCCAAATATTTTCCCGTCCCACCGGGCCTATTACTCAGTCAATAAGTATTTATCATACAATCAATTAAAAAACTGTTTTTCTCGATTCATGGCAAAGTATTATAAGGACATCTGACAATGGACTTGCAAATTAAAATTCGTTTTTACTTTGCTAGCTATGTTAAAGATGACAAAAATAAAATTGAAAATCTCATTGCGAGAGGCTGTACGCGTATCTAGCAGGTCCATAAGGCTTTTTTCTGGCCCCAGGACGAAATGGCAGATTTAATGTCACTTAAAGGTTTCTTAAAGATAGAGTAAAGAACGGTTTTATGTTTCTTTAAGTGTAACTTAAACACATTAAATGTTTATTTCCTTCATCTTTAAGACATTCACTTAAAACACTTAATGAACCATTTACATGCCATTTAAGCAGTGTTCTTAAAGGGTCAGTAAACAGTTTTTTAAGATCCTTTAAGTGACATCTTAAAGGACAGGATATAATCCTTTAAGAGGAAATGTTTCCTTAAATGTTAAGTAAATGGTAAGGAAAGTATCCTTTTCGCATATATAATTGAAATTATAAAGGGCCAGTAAAGAGTGTTTTAAGACCCTTTAAGTGACAACTTTAAGGACAGGATAGAATTCTTTAAGAGGCTATGTCACCTTAAATGTTAACTAAATGTTAAGGAAAGTATTCTTTAAGTATCTTTAATTTCAAATTAAAGACAGGAAATGAAATTATATGAACAGGAAATTCCGTTTAATCCTCTTTAAGTGACAAATTAAAGGGACAGAATACATATTCTAGCATCATTTTCTTGTTCTTCTTTTGCAATTACTGCCAATTTTATATTAACTACACATTCGATGTAAATGAATTATCACCCCCACATATGAGAGAAAAACAAATACATAAACAACTTTCCACTTACAAACATAAACTTTTTATTGTTTCCTTTCAAGCTACTTAATGTTTTACAAAGGAACGTAACACACTGTAAAGTGGTAAAAATTCTATACAAGTAACATTAAAATCAGAGTTCTGTAAAATATATATCATTTTAACAATCAACAGTTACTTTTTCTCTATAAGATAAAAATTGTAATTTGAAATGGGCTTTAACAAATATTCAAGATTCATAATTTCCTTAGATAAAAATTGCAATTGGAAATGGACTTTAATAAATATTCAAGATTCAAATTTCCTTAGTTAAAAATTGAAATTCAAAATGGACTTTCAAAATATTCCAGATTCAAAATTTCCTTTTAATTTATTTTTGATGTATATAAATCGGTAAACAATTTCTAATTCAGTGAAGAAGTAATGAAAAGCTTTCTTAATACTTAGTAGTAATCAAATACTGCAAATTTAACATTAAAATTTGAAAGTTATGCACTTGTTGACTGAGTAGGAGGGCTAGATGGGACGACATTTGGCTCAAGGTCATGGCATATAAGTGTCAAATAGCACATGGCAAACAAATGCCCCAGTGCATCTGCTGTGTACAGGTAAACAGGTCACCCAAGTAAACAACGGATAGATTAGAAACAAAACAATACACACAACCTTCGAAGACTGCTTGCTCACACTCAAAACAAACAATCATTAAAAACTTACTTCACACAGGCACATAAATGCCCCAGTGCATCTGCTGCGTACAAGTAAACAGGTCATCCAAGTACACAACAGATAGATTAAAAACAAAACAATACTCACAACTTTCGAAGCTGCTTGCTTACACTCAAAACAAACTATCATTAAAAAGTTACTTCACACAGGCACATAAATGCCCCAGTGCGTCTGCTGTGTACAGGTAAACAGGTCACCCAAGTACACAACAGATAGATTAGAAACAAAACAATACACACAACTTTCGAAGCAGCTCACTTACACTCAAAACGAACAATCGTTAAAAAGTTACTTCACACAGGCAGATAAATGCCCCAGTGCATCGGCTGCGTACAGGTAAACAGGTCACCCAAGTACACAACAGATAGATTAGAAACAAAAGAATACACACAACTTTCGAAGCTCCTCGCTTACACACAAAACAAACAATTGTTAAAACGTTACTTCACACAGGCACATAAATGCCCCAGTGCATCTGCTGTGTACAGGTAAACAGGTCACCCAAGTACACAACAGATAGATTAGAAACAAAAGAATACACACAACTTTCGAAGCTGCTCGCTTACACACAAAACAAACAATCGTTAAAAAGTTACTTCACACAGGCACATAAATGCCCCAGTGCATCTGCTGTGTACAGGTAAACAGGTCACCCAAGTACACAACAGATAGATTAGAAACAAAACAATATTCACAACTTTCGAAGCAGCTCGCTTACACTCAAAACAAACAATCATTAAAAAGTTAGTTCACACAGGCACATAAATGCCCCAGTGCATCTGCTGTGTACAGGTAAACAGGTCACCCAAGTACACAACAGATAGATTAGAAACAAAAGAATACACACAACTTTCGAAGCTGCTCGCTTACACTCAAAACAAACGATCATTAAAAAGTTACTTCACACAGGCACATAAATGCCCCAGTGCATCTGCTGTGTACAGGTAAACATGTCACCCAAGTACACAACAGATAGACTAGAAACAAAACAATATTCACAACTTTCGAAGCAGCTCGCTTACACTCAAAACAAACGATCATTAAAAAGTTAGTTCACACAGGCACATAAATGCCCCAGTGCATCTGCTGTGTACAGGTAAACAGGTCACCGAAGTACACAACAGATAAATTAGAAACAAAACAATATTCACAACTTTCGAAGCAGCTCGCTTACACTCAAAACAAACGATCATTAAAAAGTTAGTTCACACAGGCACATAAATGCCCCAGTGCATCTGCTGTGTACAGGTAAACAGGTCACCAAGTACACAACAGATAGATTAGAAACAAAACAATATTCACAACTTTCGAAGCAGCTCGCTTACACTCAAAACAAACAATCATTAAAAAGTTGGTTCACACAGGCACATAAATGCCCCAGTGCATCTGCTGTGTACAGGTAAACAGGTCACCCAAGTACACAACAGATAGATTAGAAACAAAACAATATTCACAACTTTCGAAGCAGCTCGCTTACACTGAACAAACGATCATTAAAAAGTTACTGCACACAGGCACATAAATGCCCCAGTGCATCTGCTGTGTACAGGTAAACATGTCACCGAAGTACACAACAGATAAATTAGAAACAAAACAATATTCACAACTTTCGAAGCAGCTCGCTTACACTCAAAACAAACAATCATTAAAAAGTTAGTTCACACAGGCACATAAATGCCCCAGTGCATCTGCTGTGTACAGGTAAACAGGTCACCCAAGTACACAACAGATAGATTATAAAGAAAACAATATTCACAACTTTCGAAGCAGCTCGCTTACACTGAAAACAAACGATCATTAAAAAGTTAGTTCACACAGGCACATAAATGCCCCAGTGCATCTGCTGTGTACAGGTAAACAGGTCACCCAAGTACACAACAGTTAGATTAGAAACAAAAGAATATTCACAACTTTCGAAGCAGCTTGCTTACACTCAAAACAAACATTCATTAAAAAGTTAGTTCACACAGGCACATAAATGCCCCAGTGCATCTGCTGTGTACAGGTAAACATGTCACCCAAGTACACAACGGATAGATTAGAAACAAAACAATATTCACAACTTTCGAAGCAGCTCGCTTACACTCAAAACAAACGATCATTAAAAAGTTAGTTCACACAGGCACATAAATGCCCCAGTGCTGTGTGTACAGGTAAACAGGTCTCCCAAGGATACAACTTGTATACTATTGGTAGCTTTCAAAGACAAGAAAAATCCCCCCCCCCCCCATTACTCTCTTCACTGTCCTTTTTTTCGGGAGTGTCTTGACTGCAATAGGTTTTAAATTTTGTTAAATTTATATTTCCTTAAGCTCCTCGCTCTCCCAAGGAATTTCTTTGATGACAAAGACCAACTTCTTCTTCTGTCTCGTCTGAGGACGTGTAAAGCTGCCATCTTTCCTTTTAAATTTGCGCTCCACTTCTTTGCTTTATCCACGGCAATAATCCTCCTGGCATTTTCTGCAGCACAAAAGTACATGTAAGAAAGGTTTTAAAAGCTGTACAAAATCAACACTTACAATTCTGGAGGGTAAGGCTAGTGTTTCTTTGAAGTTCTTACATGACTGTGTGTTGGGACAATGTAACCAATGAAGCCCAATCCTGGAGACACAGAGTGGCTCAGTCACCAGTACACCTGTAAATAAGGAAACCTTGTCATTATGGAAGGAGTACAGTCAAGTTTTTGCCTTTGTCTGCAAACAATAAACACAAAGATCTAATATATTGTAAACTGAGCCTTTGTAATAAGCTGAAGTGCATCTTCAATAAAAACTAATAATTTCAAAGCTGATCCAATATTTAATTAGTATAAATGTTCTCACAACATGCACACTTGTACTACTGTATTCCTGGACTGGACTGTTTTAGCTCTTTCCCTGGTTCTTAAATGACAATACACCTTATGAAACCTGCTATGGACACTAATTACACACATTATATCTTTTAATTACAGTAGCTCATAACACATATGTCACCATGCTCTATGGACACCTGCTGGTGAGGACAGCAGACACTTTTCTCTGACCAAAGTGAAAATTTAAGTTTTCTCTTATATCAACCATCCATAGCAGTAGAACACAATTAAAATGAATTATTTTCATATTTAAAATAAGAAAAAAAAAGACTGTTGCTTTTGACTGACATTTTCTCTTGAGGTTCAGACAAACAGACTGAATAATTATTGTTCAATCCCATCAAGTGACATTAAAATTTTATGGCAACATTGTCACCTTGACCAGTCTGTTGTACATACTAACAGAGCATGCTGATATATATGCGTGAGCTACTGGATTAGTGGGGACAGAAGAATTGCAATTACTGTCTGTTATGAGTGTCCGTATAAAGAAAGTGTCTGTCCCACAATTTCTTTAGTAGCAGATGGTAACTGCCGGTTCATCAGTTTTCGATTCAATAAAAAATATGTACACGTATACAGAATTACATGCAACACATAATTATTGGAGACTAAAGTGCAAGGGATAACAATGCTCTTTACCTCTCTCCAAAGGAATCACCAGTAGCATCTTGTTTTCTCTGCAAAGTGAGAAACATATTTTTACCAAATATGGGGTAACACTAAATGTCTAAATTTAAAAACTTAAAGTAGTCCAGAGGTCACTGAGAGTGTCAGCTGATTTTCATCAATTAAGCCCAGCCTTGATTTCTACCACTCACTCGGGTAAGGCTTTCCTCCCCGAGAAAAAGGGTGGTATCTCTTGATAACATAACATTAATTACATGCACAGAACACCAAAATCATTTCACACATTATGTTACATTTGTAATTCTGCTCTTCAGTAATCACTGAATTTCTAACTCTCTGATTGGCAATTGCACACCGGTTAACTGTATCTGCAAATAACTCTGCATCCCCGGGATCGGTAAATGAATTGACCAATGAAGCTGTTATCACATACAAGTCATGTAACTATGTGTACATGTATTTATCAACAGCTACATTGTACCAAACAATCAATTTTAAAAATGCAGTCAAGGGGTTCTGACTGATTATTTGATGGCTGTCAATAATTATGCCTTCTGTAAAATAATTAATAGCTAGTACACATGAATGATTGTTTACAAGAGATTCAGTCAGGCTATTTTAATATAAGCCAGTGACCTTGTACAAATTCATTGGCTGAATCTCTTGCAAACAGCTACCACTCATACTTGTTGTCATTCAGAGGAAAGAGAGCAGCTTTTACTCATCGCCAGGTAAAATTCCCGGATGGAGCTATTAGACGGGTTTTACATAAACTTTCATTTTCTGACTCAAGCACCACACCGCAATCTCTGTGTTTATGGAAACAGTTGAATATAATTATAACTGATGTATGGGGCTGTGTGGATTTTACCCATAAATGGCGGTAGTCTGCTTAAATGCACAGTAAAACAGGCCAAAGGTCAGTCAAAATAACGAATCTTATACTCACCGATCGTGATATGTTGGAGGGACGTGACATTGCGATGCAGAAGGTACGGAAGATAGTCAAGATGTGTGTTTTCTTCCTCGTGTCTCTCGATGAATTTTAGCTCCACTCGAAGTTTCCGATCCTCAGTGAACAGAACGTCTGCATTCTCCACCGTAAGCTCCCAAAGAAACGTTGGCGAACTTAACACTTCGCTGTTTGAAAATCCGATTTAATGCGCGCGCGCATTAAATCTATGCAACGTATTTTGGCGCTCAAAATACTAACTGCACCGGGAGGGGGAGGGGAAAATTGTTCATCCCATTACCGTACTATTATCAGGACTCGCCTTGCAAAAATGTTTATTGTTACAGCTTTTTTTTCAATAAGAAATTATCAGGATATGTTTTTACTATGAAAGAGTGTGCAAATTAAGTCATTAAATAGCCATAACTGGCTTAACCGGTCGACTAATGTCCCACCCCTAGACAGTCGATTCGAATGTCGACAGTACAACCAGTCAGCGGATGCAATTTAACGCGCCAAATGCTCCAAAGCAGGCAAAGAAATTGCCAGAGAATCTTCAAAGAATGGATGTGGACGATTTTCACGAGAAAAACAAAACAAATTGGCGTTGTTAAGCATGGCGAGAATAAACACAGGAAATACGATGAACGGGATGAAGCGGAGGCGTCGAGAACAAAAAAGCACTGCACTGCAATTTGTTTATCATTATTAGTTTTGAAAGTGGTGGTTGTTGAGTTTTTATCAATCTATCTGTCTTGTCTTTGGGTGGCATTCAGTTGTCTCTTTTAGCTGATATTGCATGCGGCTTGTAATGTTGACAGCCTTGCCCTAGGACACCTTCTTAGATCATTTTGTTGCCACACAAACAAAGTACACCACGCGACTAAAACTGAGTGAATTGAAAAGGAAAAGATATGTTTCTTTTAAATGGGATTTAAGTGATGTCACATAAATATTGTCTTTTATTTCCTTGCCTTTAAGTGGAAACTTAAAGGATTATTAAATGGATTTACAAGGGGAAATAATTACATGTTTCTTTAAGGAATTTAAGTGCAGGCTCTTAATTCTGGTAAGACATTTACCTAGCTTTAATATCCAAAGTAAAGCTTATTAATGGTTTTGATCGATTTAAAATAACTTTACTGGATGCCTTAAATACACAGTTTTTCAAGTAAGGTGGTGAACTAAATTTAAGTTATCTTAAATGCTCTTAAAGACATATTAAAGCATGATACTAACTTTAAGTAATGTAAGAGTCTTTAATTGTAAAATTAAAGATTTTTTGATTCTTTAAGTGATCTTTATTTTTTTCGTAAAGACAAGTAAATCTACCATTTCGTCCTGTGCTAACGCGTAAGGCCCTCATACGAGGGGCCGTATGTGGTTATGGGAAGTTCTATGTTTTATGGTTATGGCAAGACAATGCAGTCTGGTCTTGTTCATTAGGGGCAGGATTTGCAGCTCAGAGTCACTTGATTCGAATCTTGTGCCACCGGATCTCATTTTCAGCACATCTCCTACTAGTTCACAACAAGAAAGAAAAGCTCTACACTAACTGTAAATAAAAGAATGTTAAATATTCATTGTTTAAGTTAATATTTAAGGTTAAATTTTAAGGTTATAATTTAAGAGAAGAAGTGTCTTTTGGTCGCTGAAACACGACAGATTAAGTCTAGCAAACCTGTTATTCGAGAATCTTCTCGCTAGAACATCAAGCGATTTTAAAAACCTTTCCAGGTTGTCGTCTACAAGTTTAACTTGTTGTAGGCTTCCAGGTAGCGAGGTTCTTTCTCCTATTTTCCCTTCACGATAGTTTTCCCCACTCATCCCCTTTCTTTCACTCCCCGAACTGATCGAACGCCTGGAACACTGAGGCTAGCCTTTTGTCACACTTTATTATTTGAGATAGCAGATACATCATTATTTCATTGGTTTTTGTTTTTTAGTGGGATGCAGTTTACCACAAGAGATCAGGACAATGATCTAGCGTCGGGTGGCAGCTGTGCTTACTCGTACAAAGGAGCCTGGTGGTACAACGCGTGTTTGTCATCCAATCTGAACGGCTTGTACCTTGAAGGACAACATTCAAAGTCTGGCATAGGGGTTAATTGGGGAACGTTTAGAGGATACAAATACTCACTGAAACGCACCGAGATGAAAGTAAAGCCTAATCCGTAATGTCGATGTTTTTAACTGGAACTTTTTCACCTTTTGTCACTAGTGTTAACTGTCTTCCTTTTCATTTCAGTGTTACTTATAACTTGACCGGGAAGGGAAAATTCCGTGGAAAAAATTCATGCACAGCGAGCAACACATCAAAAACATGAGATCATGGATAGCTTTAACAAATATGCTGCAAAACAAATTGGAGCCAAACAAATTCGTGCAGCTTGAGAATTCCCCCACCCCCTCCCCCACCCTAACTTTTTTAACAGTCCGCCAGTATGAAAAACCCAAGAACTTTAACAGAATTTTTGTTTGTGTGTTTCTTTGTTTTTGTATTTTGACTTTAAGTGAAAAATCATGACTCACATGCAGACTTGACACTTCACAATACACTCGAGTTATGATAAATTATTTTCTACTTGTGTAGTACACTCAAGGTCGGCTCACACGAAAGAAGGCTTGGAATGTGTCCTCTTGAGTGTTCTTGTCCCCTTGGAATGTGTCCTCTTGAGTGTTCTTGTACCCTCGTGTGTACTGTTTGTTGGACGAATCACAGCTACTATTAAAATGAAAAAAAAAAAACAATCCGAGCGCAAGTAGGATTGTTCTGGCAATGTGTCCCTTCGAGTCATGTGCACGCCCAAGAGAGTTGTCCCCGGATAAAGTCTTGCCACTAATTACTGTAAAAAGGGGCCTATCTGTAAAAACAACAGGGGACCGTTCACTTTCGAAAACGGTCATCGTTTTTACTTTCTGTGGATTCTCCGCTTCAAACGACTCGTTTTTTCAACAGACAACAGTTCGCAGCACTTTGTGCTCGTCAGTGTCTGGTGTTGATCATAAGCAAAAAAACAGTTAAAGAAAGTGACGACAGGGCCTTATTGATTCATCATTCAGGGACTCTTTCACCAACAAACAAGAACGCAGTAAAGCTGACTATAACAAATATCTTTTATGCGTAAACTGCCACCAGTCATAGCTATAGATCGTGTTTTCGTAGCCGCTTGACATGCTTGACGTTGACAGTAGAACACCAGACAAACACACAAGGATGTTATCTGAACGTCGATAATTTTATTTATTGGTATACATTAGAATCTTAAGCATTAAACAACACAACAACAAAACGTCGCACCCGCTGTTTTGTTTTTTACGGTAACTCAGTGATGAGACATTAGATGCGGTTGCACTTAGTGTTTGGTTCACTTTTCCGTTGTAAACTAGAAAGGAAACTGGAGGCAGAATCCGCTAGCACGGAATAGACCCTTTTTAATACTCAAGCCGAAGCCAAAAATAAAAAAAAAACAATTATCGAGGAGCAGTTTAATATAACATATCTTCGTTCGCAAGATTTATCTGAGAAACAAACGCTGGGCTTAGTTATAATTTTGGGGGTATGGGCCGGTGGGTTCGATTAATGATGACTCAACTAACACTGACTGCGTCCACAGCCAATCTCTCTTGTCCGGTTTTCATAGTCGTTGCTGTCGTTAAGTCGGTGTTATTTAATGCCAAAAGAGACCTGATACTCTAAACACCGGTTAATTGTTACTACTTAGAGTTGGAAGCAGCTAACTCAAAATAAAGTCTCTCGCGAATGTTTTCTCCAGTTTGGGTACAGCCGCTGGCCATCTGGTCGCTGGCTTTGATTACTGGACTCAAAATCCGTAGTCCATCAAACAATTTTAAAGTATAATTACTGTAGTGTAGCAATTAATGCCGTTAATGATCAGAAAAAAATACATTTGCATGTTTTTGATATAAATAAGTCCTAAACAATGCCTGAATTTCCACAAATGTTGAGTACTTCAACTATAGCAACGAGTGGACTCACTGGAGTGTACGTTTCATTGCTCTGTTGACAAAATGTGTAGTCGCCTGGCCTTTGATGGGAGTTCTTTTGGCTCACAATTACAACCATGCATAATTTCAGTGTCAAGGTAATGATGACTGGTCTAAACGGCGACTTTTCATTCCACCGAAAAACAAATAAACTACGGTATATACGTTTCAAGACCTTTCAGTAGAAAGTCCGATGATGCTGTCATTCGTGCATACATCAGATAAGAGCTAAATTGATTCCTGTTGGTGCTAGTTGTATTGCACCTGAAAATATAATACGTCAAGGCTGCTCTCAGAAAAAGCAAAAAACTGCTACTCAGCCACTCGAATGTCTATATTACTTCTGGAGAGTAGGGCAACAGGGACCTATTATTAAGAATAACTACAAGTGGTGGCAGAATGTATGCTGCATTAAATTTGAAACGGCTACCAAGACAATGGAGTGATTGTGGCTGTATTTTTAATATAGTTACTATAAAAATAAATGAACTGAGAAAGTAATCCAAGGTAGTATTATATTTTGTATTTCGTGTCCTTTCGTTGGCTAAATTTACCCTATCCTGTAACGTTGTCCCAAAAAATGGTTCGTTTTCCCTTCACCCCCTCAATAAATCAAACGAAAACAAAGAAATATCTTCAGTGCAGGTTTACGAGTCTTAATTATATCCTCCCTCACAACTGCAAGTTTGAAGGAGATCACTTTGAAGACGCTCTTACAAGAGTGATTTACTAATTTCAAAATCGTCTTAAACTTGAAAAAACCGGAGAAAAGGAAAGTGGCAATGAATCTTTTTCTTCGTTGATCTTCTTTTTCTTTATAAATTTTACGGGAGAAGTAACATCACTTTAGAAATGATGGTGGTGGTGGTGGTGGTGGTGGTGGTGGTCGTAGTAGTCGTAGTAGTAGTAGTAGTAGTAGTAGTAGTAGTAGTAGTAGTAGTAGTAGTAGTAGTTGTTGTTGTTGTTGTTGTTGTGTGGCAGCAGTAGCAGTAGCAGTGGCAGTAGCAGTAGCAAGTAGGAGTAGTAGTAGTGAACCGACAAACAACATACCTAGGTCGAGGACATTCTAAAAGGCATGGAGGCATTCTAAAATAAAATAAAGAGAAGAGAACATTCATTGGTTATTCATGAGTATTTCTAAATCATTATTCACATTCAGCGCCTTTCTAAACAATTTGTTTTGCAAGCGAATGATCAACAAAGCGAAACAAAATCGAGTAAAATATCGACTAGCCTTACGCAAAATCTGAGGAAACCGGTTAAAAAAAGTTTCGAATCGCACTAGCCATCCACATCAGATTGTACCATTCGTAAGAGAACGCTAGTAGGTTTATACTTCTTAAGGTTGATTTCTTCAACCCTATCCAACTTTTTCCAGATCGGTGCTAATATCTGCACAAAGAGTTAGAAGCCTTTCAGAAAAGATTAACCATTGCAAATTTTTTTCAATGATTGAAATGTAAAATATACAGGATAAAAATACCAAAACTGCTAACACTTTCCTGCGGGAACTTTCATCTTGATTTTTATTTTGCTAGCAAACATATCTGTCTTTTATACTTATCAAGAGAAGCGTTAGCTTTGTATAAAGTTAGAAATCGACATTATCCTTACCAAAATCCAATGTTACGTCATCGCCAATAAGTACAAAAGGAGCCCAGTATTTCACACTGCCAAAGTGTTCAGATTCTCTTAGGCATTTCATTGCCTGGCTCAGGGACTCGCTTGCGCTGTTTCCATCCAATAGGTGTTGGTAAAAATTTCTCATAAACTCCAAAGTGACAAGGTCATCAATAGCCCATAGTGACACGAGAACAGAACGGGCACCAGAAGCCAGAAAGGCTCGTGCAATACCAACCACTCCCTCAGCCTTAACCTCCCCTTGACCGCTATGACAGCAACTTAGCACAACCAGTCTTGCTCCCATCTGAACACCTAGCACGTCAGACATTGTTAAAACAAAGTCATCCATTTCTGGAACTCGGGATTCCCGTGTTGGGTTTGGGGACAAAGCAATTTCGCCAGTTTCAATAGAGCCATGCGCTGCAATGTGTACTAAAGCAACCGAACTAAGTCTTCTTAGCACTTCGTCTTTTGTTGCATTCGTTCCAGTAAGGGGTTCTGTCATGAGTATTTCTGCAATCATTTCCACTTCAATGCTGGCATAAGGTAGCTGTTCAAGTTTTTTGCCGTTAACAGTGACACCTCTCACACATGGGTCGCCAACAAGTAGCGCACCTTTCCTGCTGTGACATTCCTCTGCAGAAATTGAAATCACTCTTAAGCAGGACAGCGAAGGAATGACTCGAAGCCTGACGGATTCACACAGGTACCTAGAATTTGAGTCTTGAAGCGCACAGAAAGGAGTCAAGCACAATGAACCATCTGGAACAATGACAAGCTCCTCGCCCTGAATTAAGTCTGCAACTGGTTTCACAATGATGTCATACAGCACACGTAAAGGGTTGATCCCGCGAGGAAAGGTCTGAGGCAATTTCCCAGCAGATCTTTCTCGTACACTGGTCTCTTGTCTTAACACATTCAGCGAACGGTCCTCGCATCTGACGCAAGCGTCGATTTCAAATGCTTCAAACATCTGCAAATAAAGCGAACTTATAAAATCTTTCAAATTTGTCTCTTGGACGGTTTCAATTTGCTCAGTTCGGAAACAAATATCTTTGTTTTCGGATATTAGCCACACGTGGATCTTCTTCTCCTCGTTATCAAGTGCCAGAAACAGTATGTTACAATGAACATCCAAAACTACTTCCTCGCGAGTAATTGACTCAGAGAGAGATATTGGCAGACCATAGTGTGATCTCATTAAATCCGTCAGTGATTGTGCTCGACCTTCGTCGGCAGCAAGGAGAGCTTCTGTGATCTTGTTTTGCTTCAGTAAAATCCTCCACAGAGCGGTGAAAGCACATAGACAGTTATCTTGAAAACTTATTTTCCATTCGTCTCGCGACTGAAGAAGAGCTCTAATACTTTTAAATTGCTGTACACTACGTTGAAAGCAATCTAGAGCTTCATCCAAAAATTCCAGCAGTTCATAAATGCAGCCAAGAGATTCAAGTGCATTTCCTTGTTCTAACTTGTCGTCTTCCTCCTCTGCAATTTGAAGACGTAATGTTTGATAGTGAAGGGCTCTTTCAAAGTTATCAAGACTAAGATAGGCGTCGCCAAGGTTTCCATACGCAATTCCTTCGCCTCTTCTGTTTCCCTCTTCTTTGACGACGGTCAGATACTTTTCAAAAAACGCAATAGCTTCTTTGGAATCCCCCATACGCTGATAAGCGCGGCCAATACAACAATTTGCACATCCTTGTTCAGACATTTCCCCCATTTCTGTGGCAATGCTAAGTTGTCTTTGGTGGTGCTCGATTGCTTCCTTAAACTGGCCAAGACTTCCAAGACTTTCGCCAATACTTCCAAGCGCTCTGCTCTCACTAGATCGATCCTCTGTCTCCCTGGCAGCATCAAAAAGTAAATTGAAATAAAGAAGAGCTCGCTGAAAATCGCCAATAACATAAAAGGCCCGACCTAGCCCGTCATAAGCAGCAGCTTCATCCGCCTTGCTTTCCACTTTCTTAGAAATGTCTAAGTAAAGAGTTCCGTATTCTATAGCTTGTTTAAAATCATTGAGGCAGTAGTAGTCATCGCTTAAATTTCCATACGCACGCCCTTCTTCAACCCTGTCTTCCACCTCTTTGGCAGTGTTAAGATGCAATTTGTGATATTTTACAGCTTGTTTAAAATCACGTAGACTGTAGCAAGCATTGCCAATATTTAAATAGGTTATTCCTAATTCTTTCCCTTTGAGTCCTATTTCTTTGGCAATAGAGAGATAGAATCTGTAATGGTGCATGGCTCGTTCAATGTCACCGAGTTCTTGATAGGTAGCGCCAAGAAGCCTATGAGCTTCGGCTTCCCAATCCCTGTTTCCAGTTTCTTTAGCAACAGAGAGAAAACGCTCTTCACATTCCACGGCTTTTTGAAATTCACCTTGACACAAATAGACTATTCCCAGGTTGCCGCAACCATACCCTTCTTCAGCTATGTCCTCTTCTTGAATAGAAATTTGAAGATGCTGCTCCAGGTGGTCTTGTGCTTCTTCAAGTTTATCATGACTGAGGTAAGCGCAACCGAGAGCACTGTGTGCACTTTTTTCAATAGCCCTTTCTTCCACTTCTTTGGCAATACATAGTGCCACCTTGAGGCAGGCTACCGCTTGGTCAATATCTCCGAGTCTCAAATAAGCACCACCGAGACTGACATATGCGAGCCCTTCTCCCCGCCTGTCTGCCCGTTCTCTAGCTATGGTGAGGTGCTCTTTGTAGTATTCTATCGCCTGCTTGAAATCTTCTTCCGTTTCGGAAGCAAGTCCAAGATTGTAATACGCAGATCCTTCACCAGCTTTAAATCCAAGTTTTCGGTTAATGCTCAAATTTAGCTTAAAAACGTCTTTCGTTGCCTTTGGCATTTTTCTACTGGGAGGTGAACCATATGTAGCAATGTGATTATCACCTTCCACCTCCTTATCCCCAGTGAAATGACTAAGAAATGACACTACAGTGCGTGCAGTCTTCTTAAAATAATCCATACTGTGCAAGGCACTGAAGTAGCTTGTCTCATCCGCAATTCTTTTCACAGTACTTTGATAGTCAGCTGAAAGCTCCTTTAGCTGTTGAAGACTCCAATCCTGATACATTAAATCAAATATAAAACCATTATTGATGTTAATTCCCGCAAAGTGGGTGAGGCTTAATTGAAGGCTGCATCGATTGAGGAGAGGCTCAATAATTTTTTTCAAATCGCAAGGTCACGATTCAATTCCCCGCATATACGCCGATTGACATTCATCGTCAATACAAGCCGTGCATTGTGCATATATGTCGGATATAGCTTAAACAAACCGCAAAAGAACTTAAGTAGAAGGGGAAAAGTTACTTGCTGAGTGAAATGAGTTGTCATTTCTATTCTGTAAATTTTATTGCGCGGGATGGATGGAGCCACGCGCCTGGAGGATGGACTTGTCGTGCGGGGAACACACACAGCTCTCGTAAAAGAAAAGGAGATAATGATCATTTTCAAAGAACTTGAGCTCGAGTTCGACAAGAAAATTTGGAAACTCAGACAAGTACTGATTACCAATACTGTAACCAAAAACAAGATGTGCTATTCCAATGATTCAATTTTCCGCATATGAATATCATCTTGCCTGCTCTACTTCATATTTACGTATTTGCCTTTGGTCATCCGGTGATGCGAGATAACGGTTGTGGGGCCACAGACTGACAGCATGCCAGCGAAAACTTACATTTCTCATTGTTACTGGGGTGGAGGGATTGGGCGTACTTATATTTTTAATTCCAAGAGAAGGGCGTCTTAATGAAGAGGGGGCTTAATAGAGAAAATACGGTTTGCCCCTAATTATGTAGAATTGATTGGTTACCAAGACGGCAAAAAAATTCAAAAATTCATATCTTTTAACCGCATTAACATATTTCAGAAATTCCTATTCCCCAAAACTGTCAACCTTATTAAGTCGGAGACATTTATGGAAATAAAAGGTAATGATGCATTTGGAGTATCGATTAATTTCAGTGACGTTGAGGGTGTTCCAAAGTTAGGTAGTAACAGAGGAGGTTGCCATTATTTTAAATTGATCTCTTGATTAAAAAAAGACTTAATTTGAAATTCGACAAAAATTGGTCTACAAGGTCCTAATGACAAGCACCAAGGCTGACTGGTGAAGCCGTCCAAAAAATGTTGAAACTGAAAGATTACATTTACGACCATGCGATGGAGTGCACGGCATCCCATTGCAAGTAAATTGTACTTCACACATTCACTCATTTAAAAATCGTTAAGACACAATTTATCATTAACAAAGTCACTACCAAAGCCACAGAAATAGTTACCTCAAATCCAAGGGTTTGCGCTGGTCGTGCTAGAGCTTTATCTTTTTCTGCTTTTTTAGATTCACATAGTTCATTTAGACACCTCTCTCTTAGCTCGATCAAAGTCTTCTGTCTTTCGTTAATCTGGTCGTGGTCAGGTGTAGATAACAAACAAAAAACTTCCAGAAAAGGACAATGATGCAAAGCCCGTCACTTGACTAATATGATATCATTTGGTACTGAATAAGTGTATATCTATGCAAAACAAGTACACTGTATACCCGTGTATAGTTGATTTTTTGTACTCCTAAATAAAAGCCATTGTCGGGTGGGAGATTAAGAAATGAACGATACTCTTACTTCCTAGGAAGCGACAAATTCAAACGTTACCTTAGTATTGGATAGTTTGGATCGAGAAGAGAGAAAGAGTATGGCAATGGCGTGCCTATTCGCACTCTAGAGTGCGAATAGGCACGCCAAAGCCATACTCTTTCTATCCAATACTAAGGTAACCTTTGAATTTGTCGCTTCCTAGGAAGTAAGAGTATCGTTCATTTCTTAATCTCCCACCCGACAATGGCTTTTTATTTAGGAATACAAAAAATAGTAGTAGGTAGTAACAGAGGAGGTTGCCATTATTTTAAATTGATCTCTTGATTCAAAAAAGACTTAAAGGGGAACATCAAGCGTAATTTGAAGAAAAATGAAAGACAATAATTACGTAAAAGTAAATATTTTGGCAGGTATAGTTAACCATATTGATGGATAATTTTGCGAAAAAATTGGAGCCAAAGTTGGCTAAATTCGTGATCAAAGCCCGTCATCTTGAATTTTGATCGCGGGAGCTCAAACCGTCAGCGGTTTTTCACGTGACGTCATATCGTGAAGCGCCATTTTCAAGCACGAGGTTCTTCGTCCGATCTTATAAATATTTACACGGTGAATCTTGTAGTTTTCATATATTGTTGGTGTGGAATAATAATGCATCACTGCTGCGTTCCTGGATGCAATAACTACTGGACGAAAGAGTCAAAAGTGACTTTTCATCGCATTCCGTTAAAAGATTTAGGATTGCAAAGAGCGTGGTTAGCGAGGATCATGAGAGAGAACCTTCCTCCACTGGATTGCAGCTACGTGTGTAGCGATCATTTCACTCCTGACTGCTTTAATGCCGAACACGAAGTTAAAAAGAAACATTATACCCGGCTCAGTTCCCTCATTGTTTTCTTTCGGTCCTCAACCGAAGCGACCTAGACCAAGTAGTGAGGCTCGAGCAGAGCAGCGCCGTTCAGAAGACTTAAGACGGGAGGTGAGTTGAGCACGTCAATGGTACAGATATACAAGATGAATCCAAATGTGTATAAGCTTACATAACGTTATGGTTTGATTAAACGGTTTTAAAGGCTGCTGTTCTGTGTTCTCTTTTTGTTTTGTTAGTGTCTGTGGGTAGTATTATTTATTACTAATTTAAGCTTATATATCCTAATCCAGCAGCTGTTATATTTCCACTTCTCAAGCAAGTCGCTTGAAAGAAACAGTTACCTTTAAAATTGGGTATCCTTTATTTGTATAGGGTAGATGGGAGATTGAATCTAGCTTCCTGGGCACCCTGACAGCTTATGGAAACCCCACCATACATTTTATTTTTGAAATTTATGTGTTCTTCCCTTCTTATGAGAATACCGTATACTTCAATAAACAGCAGTTCAAAAGAGGACCAATTTGTGAAATGGTTCTTCCTTGTAATTTTTTCTTAATTTTTGCTCACCCAAAGGTTTTGCAACATTTACAAGAAAACAATGCCAACAGCAGTGAGGGTGCACCTAGTGACAGCTGTGAGGGGCCCATCCTTATAGATAAAAACCCAACACCATCTGTGGCGGCATGCAACCTTGAACAGCCATCAACAAGTGACAGCTGGCAAGGGCCCATCCTCGTAGATATAAACCCAGCTCCAACCAAGGGTGCATGCAACTATGAGCAGCCACCAACTAGTGACAGTTGTGAAGGGCCCACCCTTGTAGATTACCCAAGTGAGGAGAAAACCAAAATTAATGTGGGTACCCAGTGTGGTGTGGGAGTCAGGTACCGCATCACTCACTCAGTTTCAACAGAAACTGATGTTAAAACATATGCTGAAATAGGAATCCAAGTAAACATTGACCCTGGAAATAATGGTGCAAAGGATAACACCCCAGAAACCTCTACACAAGTTTCACCTAAGAAACCAAAAGGTGAAAATGATAAGCCTGCCTGCAAAGGGAAACTCACTTTATATGAGGAAGTTTATCCCTCAGATGAGGAGCCATTGCCTTCTCCTATTCCTCCCATTGATGATGGTGATGATGACAATGATGATGAAGATTATAATGCTTCAGATAAGGAGGGATCTGTTTTGGGGAACTCTGATGATGAGGGGGAATTGCAATCCCCCTACGAAGAATCCCCCTATGAGGAGCAAAAATTCATTGTCTTCGAGTCCTGCTTAAAGAAACTCCTAAAATTCTGCCCTAAATGTGCCGGTGTAATCTCCGAATCAAAGATGACAACATGTGGCAGCATGCTTTCAGTTAAGATAAGGTGCATAAATAACCATGACGACTACTGCTGAACCTCACAGCCAGTGATTAAAAACACGGCAGCTGGTAATTTACTAACATTAGCTGCCATTTTGTTTAGTGGAAACACCTTTTCCCGTATAGCCCAATTTGCATCCTTTCTTAAATTAAAATGCTTTAGTCACAGCACCTTTTACAACATACAAAACAAGTTCCTCTTTCCACTGGTTGATAAGGCCTGGATTGAAGAGCCTGGATTAATTGGAGATGGACGTTGTGACAGTCCTGGCCACAGTGCCAAATACTGTACCTACACTATGATGAGTGATGAAGGAAAAGTTAACTATTTTAGTTTAGTACAGGTAACTGAAGTGACATCATACAATGCAATGGAGAAGGAAGGGTTTGGGCGCTGCCTTGCAGGGATGCAAGCTGAAGATGTTACAATTAGAAGAATTGCCAGAGATCGCCACACCTCAATTTCCAGTGCCATGAATAAAGAACACAAAGAAATCAAACACCAGTTTGATGTGTGGCACTTATCTAAGTGGGTTGTGAAACAGCTTACCAAAAAAGCGAAAGTCAAAGGCTGTGAAAACCTCTTTCCCTGGATACGGTCGGTATCGAATCATCTCTGGTGGTGCTCCGCAACATGTGATGGCAATGCAGATGTCCTTCGGGAAAAGTGGAAGTCGATTCTCCACCACGTCACCAACAAGCACAAGTGAAGTGGCTACAACCACTTTCACGAGTGCTGTCACCAAAGGCTGACAACTGCTGCGGCTCGGAAGAAGAAATGGTTGAAGCCTGACACTCCTGCATACATTGCTCTTGAAGAAGTGGTGTTGAACAAAAAACTTCTGAAGGATATCGAGAAGCTTACAGAGTTCTACCACACAGGAGAGGTTGAGGTGTACCATTCCGAACAGCTGAAATACTGCCCCAAGTGTGAGCACTTTTCCCACAAAGGCATGCTAGCACGCACACAACTCACAGCCCTGGACCACAATGCCAACACTGGACGGAAGCAGGCAGTGGTGCAATCTGGGACGCGCAGTGGGGAAGCCAGATACAAAGTCAGCTTTCCCAAGACTCAAAAACAGTGGGTGGTCAAGCCCATTAAGGAGAAGAAGTCCTATGCCCATGTTGAAAGTTTAATGGCTGATGTTGTAACAGCTTGCCACAGAGGAGGAGTGGATCATGAGCCAGAGGCAGTAAACCTCCCAAAGAACATTTCAGGGACTGTTGCGCCGAGCAAACCAGAACTCGTCGAAGCACACCGGTCTAGGTTTAACAGATGAGCACACACACAAAGTATGGGTAACATGACCAGTTTGTTGCCTGGTTATTCTGTAGCCAGGAAAAGGTAATCCAGGATTTAAAGTTATAGGAGAATTTATTTTCTCTTGTTCAAGGGAAATACTTGAAAAATCTACTTTTAGACTTCAGGTAAAAACACAAGAAGGAAATTGAAGGGACAAAACCTCTTAAAGAAGTCTCCCTTGATTGGCTAGTTTACTTGATTCAAGGTCAGTAATAATCCTGGATTACCTAACCATGTTTTGAACAACTCAGCTAAGAGCATTTTGTACAAACAAAGCTTTTAATCCTTGGGTGGTCAATTGTACAGCCACTGACCACGTACACTTAAAAATGACATATGGCATTTGGGCCTTCTATTCTCTTGCACCCACATACGTTTGTTTAAAACCCACTGGATTGACAGAAGGGAAAAACACTACAGATGCACGCATTAACATTTAATATCTGAGGCTAACAAGAATTGAGAATTTTTTTGTTTCTTTAAAACATCAATATTTCATAGAGGAGACCTTTCTGTAATGAGGGAGTAATA
Organism: Siderastrea radians; assembly: GCA_964017195.1. NCBI lineage: Eukaryota > Metazoa > Cnidaria > Anthozoa > Scleractinia > Rhizangiidae > Siderastrea > Siderastrea radians. Next base: position 65,293,834 of record OZ024887.1, read on the forward strand.
AAAGGCTTGAACTGTCTCCCAACTGTACTTCAGTTGTATGGAGCAAAGGTGGTCAAAAACTGTGGGGCTTAAAAATATTACTGCAAAGGGAAACTAAATGTAAGCTAATGTGACATAGGATACCCTTCAAGGTTGCAGTTTGTGTATTTAGGCTTCCTAAGATAGAAATAATAATAAACACTGTTCTTATGTAGTGACCATTCATACAAAAACTATCCTGGTAACCTATGCCGAGACATAAAAATTCAGTTGAGCATCCTTGTCACTGATATATTTGTCTCCCTTACTTAGGAACAATTCAAGAAACTAAAATAAATAGGTAAGGTCAATACACCATGAGGAAACAAAATAATTGCCTTAAGGCTATTGTCCTGCACTCCGGCACCCAGATCCCTCTCCAAGTTTCAAACTCGTGATAAATTTTAAGCCTGATTTATATGAACGTATTCACATGCCTTTGATTAATCTATAAAAAAGAGGCATTCTTCACGATACTTAAAGATAATAGTGGAGGGTAGGAATTGAATGTTATTGATAAGGAAATGAGATTATACAGTCTGTATGCTGTAACTACAATAGTGATACTGTGGTCAAAAGATATACTTTTCCCTTGGGAGATGTGACTTGCTAGTCTATACCAAAACCTATGCGTAATGAAAACATATATATTTTTTGTGGTCCTAGAACAGCTACACAAAATTGAGATAGCATGTGCTATTCACTTCTGGTCAATGAAAAAGCACTTAAGTTTGCATACTCTGACAGAGACAAAGACTGGTTGTTGCAATTTTGCTTGTCTAACACGTGTGGTATATACAATAAAAACACCTTTCCTCGTATTGTTTGTGACCGGGTATGGATATCCAGTTAACCGCCCCGAGGTTAATTATTCACCACTTGTCAAAAAAAATTGAGCAAATTTTATTAATAATTACTCATCAGGAAAATGAAATCCCTCAAATAAAAACTCCTCCTCCAGCCCTGGAGGGGGAAAGTGTGCCCGAATACAACAAACTGCACATGAGGGCAACGGCACCCTAATTTCCTTGCCAATAACTCCCCAGCACCAGCGTACAAGTTGGCGGTATGCAATATGTCTGCTAAGTTTGTGATCTGGACCATCATAGGATTGGTAATATTGTTGCTTATATTGATACCAGGCTGCCTGTAACACCCATCTGTTGAGACATACAGCTTGAAAACCTGGATGCTCAGTGATACAAGATGGTGGTTGCTCACATTCACCAACTTCTACAGCCTCTTTATTCTTTGCCACAATCTGTGGAAACTCTAAGCAACACTGGCATTCAGCTGCAGTTGGCAATCGCTGACAATTTTCACACGTGCACCTGAGTAAACATTTGCCGAGTTTCAAGAGATAGTCAAAAGGCGTACAATTTGAAACGTATACCGTTAATAGAGATTTCTATAGGCGAGTGTCTGTTAGTTTTGTCTTGGTTGATCTAATTTATCCAGGGCATTTATCGTAATATACTTCCCTTTGTTTGAACACACCAGCTGCTTATTAATTAGACAGCCAAGTAACGATGAGTTCAAAGCGATGCGTTAGCAAAAGATGTGTGTGGCCAAAACAAAATTTTGAAATGCCAATAAGCTAAATCTTTCACAAGTCTTTGTCCGGCACATTTAGGGCAGATCTAAATCTTTCAACAAACGCCATATGCACCTCCGGTTTACAATGTTCTTTTATTCACAAATACCTCGGGTTTTACCACATACCTGACATACTCACGTCCTACTAAATCAAAACTGCCTTTGGCCATTAATATCACAGAACTTTGACTGTTTCCGAACACGTTTCGTAGCTCTTACCAGTCTAAATTTGTGGTACGGGATTCATCGTCTTCTTCTGGTGGATGTACGATGTCTTCTAACTCTTCACCCGACGAAAACTCCGGCTCGAACTGGTAAGGCCTGATTAAGCTTACATTTATGGGCTCATTTTCCCCACTTTCGTCGCCGCTAGAAAGACTCAATTCACTAGAAATTGAAGCAGTCTCCTCCTCATGAACGGAAGACATCATATGGTCGTAAAATATTCCGAAATGAAAGTTGAATATTGGCTCGAGAACACACAGACAACTCCTATGCAAGGCAAAACAGTGAGCGTCACCTGACCTTCGCTTCTGCAATCACGATATGACATCACATCCCAATCCGCTGACAGTTTCCGTTACCGCGGTACAAAGCCAAGATGGCGGACCGGGTCTGAAGGTTTAGCGCGGATTTTTTGAAAAATTGTTTTCCGTGAACACCTTTCAAGCTTGGAAAAGTACTTGAAATTGTGAAGAGGTTTATTTAAAATTTCATTGAAATTAGGCTTTAGTTCTCCTTTAATTTGAAATTCGACAAAAATTGGAATGAAACAAAAGGCGACCTTCGGAGGTGTATGTTTAGCAAAATTTAACCTTGAGTTACAGTGTTTGCTTCCATCTTCTGTATATAAAAAGAAGAATGATCTTTAACTGTTGGAGAATGAGTAATCAGACTAAACTTTAGTCACGTCATTTACCGTTGTAAAACACAGCGTTAGCCGAAAACCTAAAATTCTGAATCAGATTGCAGACGCCCGATGAAACAGAGTTTACACCGATCTGAAACCGTCATTTTTTTTTTTGCTCATTTCATTGTATCGTTGCTCTTTTCACTGCTTCGTTTCGAATTATTTGACTGATCTCCACGAAAACTTTGAACTTTTGACGAGCTCCTTGTTTAACAGCCATTTCAACATCACGGCTATGCCTGCCTATGACGTCACGATGGCCATGATCATCCGCCACACTGAGCCAATACCGAAGTTCAGAATAGTCTACGAGTACGAGATTGAGCACAAGTACGACTTCCGAATTTCAAACCACCTACTACGTTCCCAGAGCCAGTGCCACGTTGGCTTATTGACCGTTGACGACTGTGATGCCAGCAAAAGGGTAAGTTAATTGTGATGTGTGGGAGAATTATAAGAAACAAAATAATCGGGAGTACTATAAGAACTATTGATATATTGCTATTTCACTGAAACAATCTTATTGCGAAGCGGAGCACACCTCATGCCTTGTACAGCAAAATATAATTCCAAGTGGACCCCCCCCCCATATATATATTATGAAGTACCGATATCCTGGAAAAGGCGGGAGGTCATTATAAACGAAACCCCGATATGCCATTTTTATGGGAAAATGACCAAATGTCCGTCATATCGGGCTTTGGCTAATAATTATTTCTGTGCCATAAATCAAGCAGTTTTACGTTGCACCACCAAGCATTGATTAACATGCAATGATGTCACTATATTGACCCTCTGGTAGCATATAATGAGCTGTTGGTAGAAACCCTAAAATATTTACCAATGGGATAGAATGTCTGTTAATCTGTTTGTTATATAGGGTAGAATTTAAGTTTGAGCTTCTGAATTGGGTTCGTCATGGCAGGGATTCCGTTATAGGGAGACTAGTCATATCAGGGTTCTATTCCATACATTTTACTGTAACTCTGGCCGGGCTGAAGCTAGTAGTTCCTTATACCGGAACCTCCTTATAAAGGGGTTGGCCATACAGGGTTTCCACTGTATGTCTTTTAATATCTCGAAAAGCTAAGTATTCGTTTTTACGTGAAAGGATACTGCTAATCCATCCTCACACCAAGCGATTGCTTCTTCATACCGAGCCAACTCAAAACAAGCACTTGCTCCTAATAAATAATTATTATCTAATTAGTGATAAATGAAACCCGAAGTTAACAATGCCTACATGACCCATTTTTGACTATTGCTTGTATCCTATTCAGAGCAGGCTTTTACTTGGTCCTCTGGGTTGGGGGAGAGGGGTGGATTCTGCCCCCTTCGAGAAGATTAGTTAAATGTGATGACGTCACATGACCTAGAAATTACAACTCGATCTCAAACGGCGGCCATCTTCGATCCGTCATCTTGGACTTGTTGATTTTTCCAATACCTCCGAAAGGGGCAAAATTATACCGATAGATACTGGGAAAACGATAACGGTGGTCATTTTAGATTTTTTTCACCCTTTTTCACCACAAATTTTAAACCCTAATGAACAGGTACGACGAGCAGTCCGTCATTTTTATAAGGATGATTCTCCAGAATTTTCGAACACGCGTATCAAACAAGCAAAATGTTGCAATACTACAGTACCTTTCTCTATAGCCTTTAGAAGAGTTGGTTGGCACTTCCATGCGCATTTTGCGTCACGTAAAGCAGCATCGAAATCACCTGTGGCGTAATGTCTGTGTTAATTGCTTGTTAAAGTTGGTCTATAGTAAGAGTTATCACTAATAAAACTTGTCACTTTCAAAAGCGATTTGAAAAATTTAGCCTAACTTAGAGAAGTATATATGATGTCTTGGAAGTGTTAAATAATCTGTACGGTGCGAAACATGAGACTCAGGCCCGTTTCAAACGTCGTGCTACTGCTGTGCTAAGCTAAGCCGTAGCACGACTTGGTTTCAGCTGTCGAATCTAACTCAGTCAAGTAAAACAGCTGTTGCCGAAAACAAAACACTGATCAGCAGTTGTAGGAATAAATCCAAATAAATGCATTCTTATGTATTTATAATTTCTGAATTGCGTTCGGCACGGCAGTAGCACGACGTTTGAAACCAAGTCGTGCCATTGCCGTGTAGCATGGCAAAGCTTTCCGTGCTACACGGCAGTAGCGCGACTCGGTTTCAAACGTCCTGCTAAAGTAGAATTTAATTCCGTCAATTGAGTTCGGTACGGCAGTAGCACGACGTTTGAAACGGCCTTCAGACACCTTCCAATACAAAAGGGAGCTAAATGTTGCCCCCCACCCCCATAAAAAAAAAAAATTCAGGTAAACTACAGAGAACGCATGGTCCACTGTGTCCTCCACTGGAGGCTATTCATTACGACGTCATGTGACGTTCACTTCTCTTTATTTTTGATTCTTCGTCGTTTTCTCACAACACTGGCAAAGAATCAAAATTAGACGAAGAGTTCTAGATGAATAAGAACGATGCACATACAGCTCCTAAAGAAACCTTAAACAGAAAGTTAAACATAAAAACACAACATTACGTGAATCACCTACAGCCTGCAAAACATGGTTGTCATGAAAACGTCAATCTTTCCATTCCAAAAGGACAAAAGAATAAAACTGAATAGCTGCTACAAAAATTAGCCCCCTACGTTCCCCTTCCCCACCTCACCAAACTACTGTTAGTAGTTCTGTCACGTCTTCACAAAATTCCATAGGCTGTACTGATGTGTACTTATATTGATGCTCACCGACTAATAAATAGACCGAGGCTCGGTTTGCGTACAATAAGGCACTAAGTTGGTCATCTTTACAGGTTACGTTAATGCCCTTGGTATACAAATCAATGGCGCTATTAAATTCATCTTTCCTCAGTTCTGCGTCACCATCCTTGTTGTACCCATCAGCTATTCCTAGGATAACAAGAGAACCTGTGGTTTATCACATATTAAAAAACTTTTACGCGATCTATTTTGGAAACTGCAAAAATGCATATCGCAAAAATGAAAACCTGAAGGAAAAAATTCATACTAAGCCATAAATGCCAGAATTAAACCTTTGAATTCTCCTCCAGTCCTTGCGTTTTCAGCATTTTGCAATACAGCTAGTGATAAATGCCATGCGTTTTACAACATTGCGTTACCTGTATATTTGCGTGACCACTCGAGCTAAACGCCCGGGCTTAAAGGTTTCTCAATCAAGTCTAATGCATTTTGTTGAAGACTAACTTTGTTTTCACTGCTTTATGTTTTGATTCGACAAAATTAGCCTAGTGTAGATTCTAGTGTTTTTGTTCCCTCTTTAAATGACCTAGATTTCAAATGCATGATTTGGCATATTATATGTGCGCACAGTGGCAGATGTTTCAGTTACACAGTCATAACAAATTAACTGACAGTTATACGTGTAATTTACTTCCAGTTTTATACAGAAAAGGCTACAAAAAGCCTCAGGAACTCCAAGGCCCGAAATATATGCATCATTTATCAGTCGGATAAGCCTTCTCTTTGAGGAAATTGTTATATTCTGTCCTGGAACAATTAATTCTTTCCCTTGAGAGCTTTCTCATTTGTGTTCACCTTTTTAATGGCTTATTTTAATCCGTATAATGTCCAAACCCTCTTGAAAATTGTTGCGTACAAGAATCGGTCGGGCCACCATTTTTCAAAGGGTCCCCTAAAACCTCCAAATAAGCGTATCCGAGGCATTGCGATAACCTGCCCGTGTCTCCAAGAAAACGACAGTCAAAACATAAGCACCTCCTCACTTACGAAATGAACCTCTCTATACAATGTTAGCCCCCCCACGCAGTCGTTTTTAGGGGAGTCGTATTACCCTCCTCCCCAAAAACGACTGCCTGGGAGGCTACTACACACTGACTACAGTGTAGGTATTCCAGAGTTATGGACGCTACTCTAAGGTTCCGTACAGTCATTCCGCGTGACATGTTTGGTTTGAAAATGCAATCAAATTAACGTAACTAAGTCTTTCCTACCTCTTAAAGTATCATCATCGATTCCAGGTTGGTTGGCGTGAAGCGTTAACGCCCCGGTCTTCAATTTTCGCAGGGTTCTGTTACGATCATCAATCTGCATGTTGCCAGTTAAGATCGAAAACAAGATGTGCGAACACGGCCTGCGTAGGGAGCTTTTCCAGTTTTTTCCCGCACGTTGGATGCGTTTTTCTCTTCTCGGTAACCTTTTAATCAATAACATGCATAAAAAAACACGAAAAGAGCCTTGCTACGCAGGCTAATAATACGTAACTCAAATGAGAGCAGGAGGAAGGCAGATACTCTGTTTATGGGCTTAATGTAGCCATGTTCCGAGTGTAAAATAGGGTAAAAATAGGGTATCGATTTTTATTGCTTTGGCTGTGTGTGTGTGTGCGTGTGTGCGTGTGGGGGGGGGGGGGGGCGGGCGAAGGAGGTATTGCAGGGTACCAGTTGGAAAAGGGTACGAAGATTATAATCATGAAGCTGAGGGTAAAGGATACTGCGAGTCCTTCATCACACCACGTGACAGCCTCTTTGTATGATCCCAGCTCTATACAGGCACTTGCTCCTGAAATAAAAAAAAGGTTTAAGTGAAATGACTAACACGGTGGCCTTAAAGAACTTTGCGGACTAGTACTCAGAAATGCAAGCAATGAGAGTTTACTCACTAGAATACTGCAGTTTTTCTTTGTTTTAGGTCAATATTTAGACAAAAACTAGTTTATGTCGACGCAAAGGAAAAAATAACCGCCGCTACCTATTTCTATGGCCTCTAAGCGATTTGCTTCAAATTCCCTTGCACATCTTGCATCACTCAACGCCGCACGGTAATTCTCTGTAAAAATGAATAAACAAACTAATAAATTATTGCAGTTGATAAATGTTTCAATGCTGTCGAATTTAATAGTGTAAACAGATATATGAATGCAGTTTTTCTTACCCACGGAAAAATGCACCTTCGCCCTCTTGGTGTACATTGTAGCATTGAGCTCTTCATCCTGGCATCTCAATTCAATTCCTTTAGTATAGAGCTCAATGGAATTGTCAAATTCATTTTCTCTTTGTTCATCATCAGCATCTTGGTTGTAACACTCCGCTATAGCTGAAATATTTGAGAGGTTATTTGGAGTTTTTATGTTACTATAAACGAAGAAGGAATTTCTTCAAGAATAGTTTAAAAACTGCAACAATAAAAACCAAGCCTGAAAATGGTAGCGACAAACAACTTAAGCTTTGTTTTTTTTTCCAAGCATTCTACGGGATGTCTAAACAACGTTTAAACCCTTGTTTTTTCCCCAGCACAGGATATCTTAAAAGCGCCACAAAACATGGTTAACTAACATGCCAGTGAGAACAGTTAAATAAAACCTCACATGAGAACCGGCTAGCATTTTTCCTGAATTTTTTAGCCTAAAAAGGTTCTTATATATTTGGTATCTACTGAAAAATTAGGCCATTTAAGTTCTTAAACAGGTTCTTACCTAAAAGAGGGAAATTGCTTGTTGCTGGACGGAAAACCAGTACAATATGGGTATGGTCCCATTCTTCTGTGTCATAAACTTATACTATGCCTATGTTATGACTGCATTCTAAGCAAACACACAGACCATGCTACAGATTCCATAATCTATTAGACTCAAAACAGCCCTTTACGTTTTCCAAATAAGGAGCTGTTCCAATTTTTACGGCTACATGTTAATCCACTAGGTTCTTATATGCGGGGTTTTACTATCTCCTATGATACACCACTGACACTCCACTCTCAGCCCACCGGTGAAAATGGTTTTCCTGCCTACCCTGGACAAAACAGTTCAGGATGAGGTTAAAACTATTTTAACTTTTAGATGCTTTACCTAAATTCCATAAAAATGACAACATAACAGACAAGAAAATTGCTCACAGGGAAATTTCTTGAAATCAGAGGAGTGTTTACCTTAAGAGCAGAAAAAGGATGGGAAAACACGCGAGGCCACTTCGGTTCTCGCGCCAAAAATTCGCCATATTCTAGTGAACGTACGCGTATACAAAGTCTTTCACTTGTTTGAAACATGTAATGAACATCTTTCTTTGTCTTTTTAAGAGATCTGGCGATGGAAAGCCCTTGAACTTATTTCTTACACATACATCTGTTTGGCAAGCAAAAAAATCGGCTTTAGCACGTGTCTTTGTCTTCGATCGCTCCAGTAATTTCGCTCCTAAGATAAGTTTAGTGGCTTTACTTTACCCCCGCGATACGTTTTTCAAAGAGATCACGAATTACCCGTTATTAAAACATGAGGTATTTTCACCATTTTGCAGTATTTTAAGCTATTATATTAAAATCCAGCCGCTCCAAGTGCACTGCTTACTGCTACACCTGCCTTGATACTTTCAAGAACTTCTATGTGACTGGACTAGCAGGACAAATTTTTTGAAGCTATGTTTCTGTTTGTAGTAAAGAGTGTGCAAATTTACCATTTAACAGCAAGAATTTGGTGATATTGTAGCAATATATTCGGCAGTTTATGAAAAATAAAAATTATAAACATGGCACAAGCAAGGCGAATTTTTGGCGCGAAAACATAGCAGCGGCGTCTACTTTCCCGCCTTTTTGCGGAATTTTAAAAATTTTCCATGTGTGAAATTTCCTTTTGAATTTTGTCGCTGATTTTTTATGGAATTTAGGTAAGGCATTTAAAAGTTACAATAATCCTAAATTATTTTTCCCAGGGTCCTATGCTACTTCTATAATGAAATATAATGTCTTGCTGGATGTCTGGGACCCCCTACATATCGTTCCGCCTAAGGGTCATTCCTGGGTAAATTCATGGTCCTGGATCTTAAAGGGGCAGTCTCATTGCGATTTTCCTATCTTCTTTGTCACAAGTTTGACGGATTAATTTATATCAAAGTACCTTGCTCATACATGAATTGCTTTAGACAACAAGGGGTCAGCATTAAATGAATTTTCAAAAGAAAAAACAAGCCAAAATTAGTTTTTAAATATTTTATCTGAGACATAAGGCAGAAACTTTAAAAATTCTGCCAGAAGTTTTCAAGTCGCACGCCATTTCCATCCTGGCCATCCCTCTCCTGGCCATCCCTCTCCATCCCTCTCTAGTTTCCATGTACTGGAATACCCATTTTAATACTACTGGACCATTATATTTAGGCTTCCATAGATAAAAATGTGTCTTTGGCTTTTCACAGTGATACTAAAAATTGATGAGACTGCCCCTTTAACTCTCAATTTGTTTTCAAAATTTTTTCTTACTATTTGTTTTATTCTTATTTTGTACAAGACTCGTATTTCCTTACCTCTTAAGCTGTTTTCGTCGCATTCCAGATACTGAGAATAATCAACCACTGGAGCAGCCGAAGGATTAGAGTCATCGCTCTCACTAAGAGCTTCGCCCAAAGCTCTTACAGTTTCATCTATTCCCTGAAATATGCATGAAAATATAAATACACTTATTGCTAAGTTAGCAGGTAAAAGGTAGTAAGAAAGGCCGGAATATTTTTCTGACGCACAACTAGCCGTGTGAAAAACCCGGCAATACTGCCACATAAACAAAGCACTTGTTACTTGAAACTATTTCGTAGGTTGTTACGCTCCATGAGTATTAAGTATTGAAATCAATTAAAGTGTAGTACATACCTCTTTCAACTGAGCGAAAAATCTTGGAAGCATTTTAAGTCTTGCCGATTGACATGAACTGTAAATAAAAGTGCTATATAAGTTATAGCCAACGATGTTAGTGTGACTGTTCACTCATGATATCTGTACTCGGAGATCTTAGAGAATCACCCAGGGGAGACTTGAGGAATATTTACCAATTATCCTGCGAAATCGCGCGGAATATCACCTGATACTTAGCCGACGAGGCCGTAGGCCGAGTTGGCTAAATCAGGGGATATTCCGCAAGATTGAGCAGGATAATTGTTTTATTATTCAACAATTTCCCATCGCCTACCATTTTCAGAACGAGAAAAACTACGACTCTATGATAAAAACGCTAAAAGCTAGCAACACATAAGCTTAATAAAAATCAAAACAGAACTTCAAGAAATCGAAGTTTACTACCGTTCACTCAAAAAGACTTATTTACAAACTCATGTTTGGAAATGACAAGACAAAGGAAAAATTTATTGCTACCTTACCGAGAATAAGTCCTCTTTCTGTGGATTAAAATCTTTTCAACTTAGTCTTTACAACTTTCCGTGAGCAAGTGTGCTGCTTCGTTCGCAATAGCATTTTCTTGGTTGAGTTCTCACTATGAAAATTCCAAGTCAACCTCTGGATATCTTTGTGAGCTGAAGCAAATACTTGTTGACTTTTTGAGAGCAATCGTGGAAATATATGGTGGAAAGTTTCTTCCAGAGAGTTAAAATTTACAGAGAACACTGCTAAAACTGCCTCGCTTTTCAAAATGGCCGCCAAACAAGCAACGAAAGAAAATCTGCAGTGCACTTCCAAATATGGTCATTTACGTATATCGCAGGATATCTGTCATGTAGGATGACAGATATTGAGGGCTTCCTTACCATATATGGGCATAGTGACAATTTGTTGAATAATAAATTTGCATGTATGGTTCATTACATTCATTTCTATTCATAAATGGAAATAATTTAGTCATAAAGCATGAGAGAAAAAAATAAAAAATTTAAGATCCCACAACAACTGAAAAAAGAGATATGAAAACAGAACAGATCGAAGCATTCCTTTTCCCACTGTCAAATGGATACCGTCAGGTATTTTGAATTGCAGATGCAGTTCCGTCTGACAGAGTTGTTTTAAATGCAAAAACACCGTGTCACGAGATTACTTTTATTGTTTACTATCTGCTTGGTTCAAATTTGATCAGAGCCTGGAATAGTCAACATTAAAATGTAACCGGCCACTTCAGCCAGCGCACGTTCATAAATACATTTGTAACAACGCCGGCTACATTGTATTAAAATTGGACTTATCGCAAATAATGGCATCCCTACATTTAATTGCATTCAGTAAGTGGCTGTCCGCGTAAGAATGGACCACTCAATTTTGATCAAATTTTCGATTTCCTTCAAACTCTCTGTGCGAGACAAGGTTGATATGGAACTAATGAAAATAAATTTCTTTTGTTGTTAATCTTCAGTATACCCGAGATTTTGAGGCAAATGTTGTTGGTACCCGGAGCCCTCAAAATTGCCCTTTCGTTGAGTCGAAATTAGCCAATTTTGGGAAGTCTGCTGCCGACCGTATATTTACCCCAAAAATCTAACTTTTTTACCAGTAATACAAACGTCATGTTGCTTTAGAAATATGGTGGAAAAAGTTCAAATTATCGAGACTTGTTTAAACAAGAGAGTCTCAAACTGGCCAATGTTAACGTTATCAGCAAGAAGCGGGTCAAGTGGTAAGACAAAAACAAACGTTTCACAAAATTCTGACTTATTCTGATAATCTTAGGTATTTTTCTAAAGAGTTCTAGGATAGTGTCCTGAAACTACTTAATAATATTCCGTGGATCTCTAACATGTGAAGAGACACTGAGTTGCAACAATTTTGGAGAAATCCGTTCTTCGGCAAAAAAACTGCAATGAGACCCAGTGTGATAGCGAGTGTACAAATTTTGACTTCTTTGTCTTGTTCACGGATGAAAATGGGCAAACACTATAACTAAAAGGGTAAAAATTAAAATCATACTTTGAAAACCTTTTGTGGAACAAGCGACTTGTATCACCCATAAGGGTGAACAAACCCGAAGAAACACCAGATACTACATATAAGCCTCGCTCAATGTCTAAGAAAAATGTAGTTCTTAGTATTTATGAGGGACACCAGGAAGTACTTACACTTCCCGAAAAATCCGTTTTTTTTGTAATAATTCTTAAATTCGACGTCAGCGTTATTATTACCGGTATACTGCAACCTATGCATGCCTTACGCGGTTTCATATCACCCGTTTTGTGTTGGCCCCTTTTGCTGTGATTTAACGGCAATCTAAAGGCGATTTTATTACAATTTAGAAATTCTGCTTGGAGGTGAGAACGGAACGCATGCGATGTGAATAAAACGAACGGTCAAGTTTCCGTTGGGGATCTCCAAACGCAGCTTTTTTGTGTGTCTACAAAGAGCACTTTTCTCCCATCTCATCAAAATCGTTATCAAATTGCCGTGAAATGAACCAAAAATCGCTAGTAGCTTATAAAGCATTCTCGTCCCCAGAGCTACGCGGCTTTTTTAAATTACGTTTCTTGTAGCTCTGGTAACGGCCAAAATTTTATTTTTTTGATTGGCCGATGTTATTATTATTATTATTTTTTTATTTCTACGCATAACGTTTTTTTTCCTGTTGAATTAATCAGGGCATTAATTAATATATTGATTTGATCAATTTCCACGCAAAGAATGTGGCTTAGGGCAGACTTTCATCAAACTTTGCTGTTTGGTTAAGCACGTAACAATTCAAAGTGTTAGAGATTGTTGCTGAACGCTAGCGATTCTTTTCTCGCTACAGCATTTTCTACAAAGCTACAGCTTGTCCACAAATAAACTTAAATGTAACTGTCTCATCAACTTTTGTAATGACCTCTTGATGTCGATGTTTTAAAAACTTGGGCGCCAAATGCTTCTGGAAACTTTCGATGGGGTAAAAAGTAATACAGTGTAGCACTTACTGGCGAAACGAAAGTACACAGTTGACATTCTCGCACAACAGAAACCATTCGAATGTAATAAATAACTGTACAATTCAGAATAACGCAAATGCAATACCTTTATTCAGGCAAGATACAAATCCAAATTCTTCTGAACAACTACGGCACGAAAGGCAGCTACTTAAGTTTGTTCCTTTTACATGTAAAGCTCCAGGGTTTCCGCTAATTGCAGGAGATTTAGAGCTGAGGTTCGCGAACATTTTTTAGTCGGTCTAACACCATGACTCGATCGATAGGAATTCAAATTTCTCGGTTGTTGTCAGAATTGTCGTGCCCAGAGCTCCAAGGACGAGAATAGAGCAGGCGCAATAACGAATTAGACATGCGCTACCGGATGTCGTGAATTTCACGACATCCAGTAATGGCTGATACCAGAACCTGACGATCCCACCGCTGACCGAACAGATCGTAGGCTCTGGGAACGAGAATGCAGAGGAGTTGTACTCAAACTTATAATTGAGGCACACATATAGGGACGAGTGCCGCGAACTTGCATCTATCTCACGTCTCGGAAACATGTCCCTTTGTGTGAACTACCCATTTCTCAGTAATTATCTCAGAAACCAAACTAGAATACTGAGCAACAAAACCAAATGCACAGCTTTTCGAAGCTTGGCATGTTCAATTTGCGTCAAATGAAAAAAAGACAGACTTACCGAAAAGCGCTGTAATCGACGATTATTTTACATTTTTGTACCCTTGAAGATCACCAGACAAGCGCGATATTATGACCACACACCACAGTCTGTATAGGTTACACCAGTATTTCCAGGAACGAAGGAAAACAGGAACACGCAGCTTTTCAAGGATGCTTTGGTCGACGGCTTGGTTGCCAAGACAATAAACCACTGACCAAGTGTCCCGAAGTTTCAGACCACAACCTTTTTTACCCCCTCTCCCCGACAGAGCTGAATAACGATGAACGGTCAGCGGTGCGAAACGCGGGCGACCGCGCGCGAACCCGACTTGGCGACTTGGCAGGCCTGGCGAGCTAGACAGGGCTGAAAAACGACTGCGCATGCTCGAGATCAGCATTTCAAAATCGTTCGATTGGCCGTTTTGTTTGGCGCCATGCGAGGTTGATTTCTCGGTCGATTTTGGCGTCGTGTCACTCGAGAAGATGGAACTTGGGGCGCGATTCAAAGATGTTTTCTGTGGTGGAGATTTTTTCAGACAAACTGGCAACTTGTCTCTAATGTTTGGCTGTTTTAAAAGTCCTGGAAACCCAACGAATTCTTGAGATCATCGGCTGCAGCGCTACGGTGAGTGAGTCCTCAGATTAAATATAGCATTGCACTTTATAGCTATACCTTACCAAACTTTTGTGCAAGACTCATAGATCATAGAGTTAGGTTTATTTTAGACAATAATTTCCAACAAGTTTAAGTAAACAATCTATTTCCAAAAACAAAACTTTGCGATCATACATGCGAAACAGATATTTGGCTCCCAAACAAGAAATGAAACCCACAAGCGAATAAAGGCTTCTGTCGGAGCACCTCGGAGCACATGATGAGCGTTTGTAAGCGTTTCTCTCTCAACAGAATTATTTCCTAGGTTATTAAAGCGAATTATTTGCCTTTCTTGTCTACAAAGTGCTTTCCTGTCGTGTAAGACAATAGACTCGGATAGTGTGTACGGAGTAGCGACATTTCAGTAACAAATTCATGCAGCTGAGTGTTGGCAAGATGAGCTGAGATTGTCGTTTTCTCTTCTGAAACTGTTGTGAAACATGTAGTGTCACATACCCATAACACTTGTATGTGGAAGTAAAATGGCAGCTGACTTCCAGATAAGATTGTTTATATCATTTGTAACAGAATCAGTAATTTTACCATTTCTTGATTATGACCTTTGATCATATAAATTAGAACATATTTGTCGGTAATTCCTTTGCCTCATTATTTTATTTCTGATCACGATTGGGCTTGTGCACAAAAATGTTTATCTTGTGTAGTTTTTTCTGCTACTACATTGCCCTATAGTTTTACAAACTCGTGAAAGCTTAGGGTAAATGTTTATTTTTCAGTGACCCAGATTCCAAGGAAAATGCTTTAGTGCTGGGGAGTGGTTCTGGTAAACATGAGGATCATGATATGATACAGGATCTTGGGGTTTTTTGTTTGTGAGAAATAACCAGCGGGCCCTGCAGAAGAGGAAGTATAAGAAGAACCTAGAACTAAGTCAACAGAGGCCATCAAGAGTGAAATGAGGACAGTGGAAGGTGTCGTCACAGTGATTCTCCTACAGCCCCACCAGCTGCACTGCCCACCACACCTACAGCTAAAACTCAAAATGATCCATACACAGAAATATTTTCCTCACCGTGACTGATTTCTGGACATTTCCATGTTGTATAGGTGTTTGATGTAAGGGTAGGGGTTCCTTGAAATCCCAGTGGTAGTGTTATACCACTGGTTGTGAGTACATCACCCTGTTTTTTCCATGTGCTGGTTTTAGGGGCTCACGTGACTGGTGGTGTATGTAAAGCTTCTTTTAAACCAAAATCTGTACATTTCCCACTTGTGAATAGTTTTTATTTGTATCTACGGTTTGACAGGCCCATACATCCTGAGATCAGCTTTGCAATAATCCAGTTGTTTTTGTGTTTTTTTTTCACAAAAATTGTGCACTTGAAGGGTCAAGTCAGGGACTTTATTGCCATAAGTTTGTGAGTTTTCAGAATATTTCATTCATTTTTTTAGAGATGATCTGCAATACATTATAAACTGTAACTTTTCTTTCAACAGTTTTCAGTTTCCTGCAAAGAAAGACATTTGCTGGTAATTTATGCCATAAAAGTGTGTGTTGCATGGTGTCTTGCATGGCAATTAACATTTTAAATTAGTCAATAAAGGAATTGAAAATGAACCAACATATTCTTGATGTTCATTTATTTAGCTGTAAAGTGACTCATTGGATGGCAAAATCGATTGCATGAAAAGCAAAGGACTAGTCAACATGTAACGAAAACATCCCAAAAATAACTATTTTGAAGGAAGTCACCAAAGGGTGAACTATTGTCCTGAGTGTGGTGCTGTATCCTAAAATCTGACCTATGGACAACCCCCTCAAGGACATGGCACAACTAGCTGCATAGGGTCCACTTTCCTTTTGTAATGCAGTCCTTGTAATGTAGTCTGTCAAGAAGTTTAGAAAATTGGTTTCCCGGTGTTCCATCACGCATGAACTTTAACTGAATTAAAAACCCATCTTCCAGTTAAATTAAATCAAAATATGTCACCTAAAATTGTGCTCAATTATGTGAAACAGAGGTAAATGACTGTCCTGGTAGCTCTTTTCTTTTGCTGCAAAAGTTTTGACTGCCCTTAATACAACCAAGAAAGTCCTTCAAGAGTCTAGAGCCGTTTTTATCAGTAAACTGCTTCACTGCTTTTCGATATGATATTCTTTTCTGGAGCGGTTGTCTGGTGTCTATACACGGCTTTTTAAAACGCTGTCAACTTCTAGTGAAATGATGATTCTCTTTTCCTTTTCCGTGGCTGTTCAAAATCTTACAAAGGCGGACTGGAAATTACAGGAATGTCTGAAATTGTTTTGATTGTCTTTTAGTAAAGGACACAACCACCGACTGTCCTGACGCTCGATCGATCGGCGATGTCTCAGACAAGCCAAGTTTCCGGAGGCACAGTGCGGCTGGAGGCCTAATACACCCATAACAGGGCTCTTAGGCATTTCTGGTTTTCCCAGCAAACCAATAGTTTGCGAAAACAGACGAGAAAGTGGTCAGAAAAAGCCAAACAATACCGTAAACAGTACCCTATAATCCAGCCGGCTCGCAACTTTCCGACTATGTCACGCGAAAGGTCGTTTTTCCGCGCGAGAACAATTTTTGTATAATTTGTACACCTTCTAAATTTTTGGAAAAATATTGTTCCTCTTCAAAAATTCAAACGAAATTATTATCTTTTTAACGGCGTCCTTATTTTTTCATTTTAAACTTGGGCTGTTTTTTTCCCGCGAAGAGGCCTCCATTTTGAATGAGCCCGCGCCTGAGCCCACAATCGTTACCGCAGGACATTGACTTGCGCAGTCGTTTTTCAGCCCTGTCGGCGAGCTATTTAAAATGGCCGGTATTTGTGGGATTTTCCCGTACGGTAAACAAACCCGTTGGTTAAGCACAGTATTGCGTGGTTAAGAAAAGACTGTGTGTTTTTGGACAGCCAATACCATACTGTATCTTATTTTAGTTTGAAAAAAGTTTATTTTCATCGGTAAAATTGTGAAATTTTGGCTTAAACGAGATTTTACGAATTGTGCTTACATGCCCCAGTCGCTTTATTTTATCGCGAAAGTTGCAAGTGGTGTTTCATTGGTTGTGGGACTTTTATTTTTTCCTCTGTTTTCGCGTCGGCCCAAGAAAATTGTTTCAAATGTGGAAGTCCACGGGCAAGTGAATTCCAAGGCGATTTATAACGACTTTCTCCCAGAAAGCCTGCTACTCAGGCTAGACTTTGTCGGGTTGGTCAAGTAAATGCTGAATCGCTCGCTTCTCAGCGCCACAGAAAACAACTCGAGAAAGACAACAACAGGTGTTCGTGTCATATGCATGGCACCGCTTCAGACAAGAGTAAACTGTCAAAAATTCCAATAACATTATTATCACTGAGGTAAGTAAAGCTTTCGTTCAATAGAAACATCTTAAATTAAGATTTTGGTTTTTATGGAGCAACACCGCCATTGAACAAAAATTATGGTCGGTGTTAGTTGAATCA
Organism: Siderastrea radians; assembly: GCA_964017195.1. NCBI lineage: Eukaryota > Metazoa > Cnidaria > Anthozoa > Scleractinia > Rhizangiidae > Siderastrea > Siderastrea radians. Next base: position 65,311,785 of record OZ024887.1, read on the forward strand.
AAATTAAGCACATGTTTGTAGTAGTGTAACTTTCAACTTGCTTCATTACAAGTTTAAAAATTTCCAATTATAAAATTTTAAAAGTTCATTGTAAGAGAATAAGGTATCTTTATGAACCGTGACACAGCCGCTTTACGACACTTCGTTGCTGCAATACAGCTTTAAATAAAAAGCTTTTCAACCACAATTTCTATTGAACGAAAACTTTACTTACCTTAATGATATCGCCAAAGACACCGAATTCTTCTTTTAACATCTCCCAGCTCTAAATCGGCATTAAGAACAAAATATTCAACACTTTATTGTCCGTTTCGAACACAAATTTTCCACAATCCAAGAGCTGTGATCCGTGGCGCTGGCCGAAAGGATCGCAGCTCGGGGACGAGAATGGAGGAGAATAGTGACGTAACGAACATGCGCAGTGCGTTATTCAGCTCTGTCCCTCTCCCCCCTTAAACAAACCTCCTCAACCCCTAAAAAACCGCTGCCCCAACAAACGTTCGACTCAGGAATGATAATTAAATTAAACCTCTATCAAACTCAAACACACACACACACACACCCACACACACACAAACAACAAAACAAAATAGTAAGACGCTGGCAAAGATGGGAACGCATAGGTTTATACTGCGTCAAAATATACATAGTTTCCCTACCGTGCAATCAGCCTTGTTGTTTTATCGTATTTGGTTCTTCATTTTTGCTGATTAGATCCTTTACTACAGGATCCGGTCGTTTATTTTCTTACGGTGGTGGGTGGTCCATGCGAAGTTACTTGTTTCCAATTGGATCGATTGATCGATCGATCGCATTCCTTCATTCAATCAATCAATCAATCAATCAATCAATCGATCGATCATTGATTCATGCAGTCATTTAGCGAGTCAATCTGTCAGTCGCTCAAACAATCAATTTTGATTAAAAGCAACCATTGAAACAGTTAATCAGTAAGTCAATCAATCCGTCAATCGCACAGTCAGTCATTCAATGAAAAAGGGAGTCATTCAATTAGCGCAAACACCTTAGCGGCCGGGAGCGATGAGAGGTGCCTACAATCGCAGGCTTATCTCACGTTTGCCTAAGACAGATTAAAAACTGCCAGGGATATCAAGGTCGCTTACTAGCATATTCTGCTGTATGTCTAGGAATTTCCAACTTTGAGTAGTAATTGTAATAGTTTAGTTTGCCAGGGCTTCTTTTGATAGCATAGTTGATTCTGACTGGATCACCCTGGCATAAAGAAATAAAGGTGTATGTATGTATGAGTTGACCTTTGGTACCTATCTGTACCTGTAGAGATTATTTCTTATCGTAATTCTCGTGAGACGCAAAACAATCAAAACTGTACTTTGATTGTAAATTATTTCATGAAGTAGTTTCCAAGGCAATCGAATTACTGGTCACTTGCAAGTTAGTGGTTTCCGGTTTAAATTTCAGGAAGGAAATGTGTTGTTGCGGTCAGCGGTAATACACTTGAAACAACATGGACGGCGTGGTACAGGAGGGAGTGATGAACTTAGGCCTGGGCACTAGTGCCGGTATTGGTGAACGAAAATCCGAGGTGCTGGGCCATCGTGACGTCACAAATAAGTCTGCTAGGGAAATTCAAAGGAAAGTTAACAAATGGCTTCCTTGCAAATGTTTACAGTCCAGTTTCTCAAAAAGAACAGATCAAAACGATGAAAGAACAAAAGGTATGCTACATGCTATAACATAAAAAGTATTCTTAATGCAATTTGGTCCTCAAAACAAAATAACAAATTGGCGATAAGACTCAAAAAATTTCACGAACGCTTTGGTCGATCGATTGAAATCGTGATCAAGATCACCTTTCAGAAGCTGTATCTCACAAACCCTAAGATGTGTCGCTTGGAGACAAAAACATAACTTTTATATGTATAAACTCTTTCCAATTTGAGAAAAATAAAATTGTGTGACAATTTCATTAAAATGATCAGTGGCTTTAAACATCTTTAAAATGTGGAGAAGAATTCTCCAATGCAAAAAAACGTTTACTGTGAAGTCATGTGCTTGGTTCGAAGTTAATAATGGGCCACAGTAATTCCTTACTTTGCTAAACTATCTAGTAAAAAATGACAAAGAAGACAACATTTGCTCGCGGCGAAGCAAAACAGCGGACGCGCCCGCTTTCCGGCCAAATTTGTGCTGACGACGGATTGTACTCTTATTGAATAATTATAAAAACCACAGTCTATCAAAAACGCCAACTTTCTCAGGTTACTGATGTTAAGGGTTAACAAGGTTCTCTCTTTACTAGGATGGTCCTCAGTTTGACTGTTTTAAAATTAATTAATCTTTGAAAATCAAATGACAGGACCAATTCAATTTATTTGCGAATCGGTCATCTTGATCGTCAGTTGTGGATCAAGTAGACGGTCAAACTCTTTCTAAAACATTGTGCAACCTGGACAGGAAATCTAGAGGAAACTGGAGGTATTGAGAAAAAATCACTGAATCACTGATCCAGATGGTACTCAAAAATAAATAGTTGTTAAAAAAGAACAGAACCAGATCAGCAAAAACTTGTTTCCTCGGGCGTCCGCATAATTTGCGAGCTGATTCAGATTTTTATGTTGTTCTGCAAAAGTGTAGTTTACACGGGTTAAATGAGGTGGCAAAAATTTACCAAGTTCCATTACTCTTTCACTAGCAATTAAATATCACTATTCTTTCCTTATACAAAAGATGGAAGCAAATACTGTAAGAAAAGTTTACGTTACCCTTCTAGGTTCGCCTTCTATTACACTCACCTAAACAAACGGGCTGATCATTTTTTAGGTAAAAACTATACCACTTGTTTCAACTTGGGTACTTTTGTCAAGCTATAGGGTAGTCCGTAGCCAAGTTTCAAATTTCCCTGTGGTATATAACTGAAATAAACACACAGTTTTCCGACGCGGACAATAACAATTTTCCCGCAAAATTCTTCTATCGCGAAGAGTAAATATGACTCTTAAAACATTATTACGTTAAGACAAAGAGCCACTTACCTAAATCGAAAAAAGGGATGACTACAATTCCACTACCCAAGAAAACAAGCTTAGCTGAAAGCTCAATAGCACAAAAAATACGTTTGTAGCCCGAACTCTAACATCAGTTTGTCAGCGCCATTTTTGAAGACTGGGCAAACTCGCGCGCTTTTCACGTCGTGACGTCACGATGGCCAGACACCTCGAACCAGCCGAGCTGGCGAGTTCATCACTCTCTCCTGGCGTGGTACTTTTCAGGTGTCATTTCCTGGATTTCTCTTCGTTCTTTCACTTGTCACTGGCGTTTCCTTAGCCAGCAGATTGTTACAATGAATTTAGTCACTCTTATCACGCAACGTAATGGAGTTCTTCAGGCTTTTGGCTCACGAGGTCGCCGCCTGTAAGCGAACGAAAGAAGACCACGAAATTGATGGAATCTGTTGCAGAACCGTAAAATTTGCAGCCGGTTAGCTGTTGAAAAACAGCTCTAGAAGTAAAGCTGGACAACTTTGAAGGCACGATTGTAATTTTTGCCCTTTTAGTTATAGTGTTTGTCCATTTTCATCCGTGAACAAGACAAAGAAGTCAAAATTTGTACACTCGTTGTCGCACTGGGTCTCATTGCAGTTGTTGCCGAATAACGGATTTCTCCAAAATTGTTGCAACTGTATCTCTTCACATGCTAGAGATCCACGAAATATTATTAAGTAGTTTCAGGACACTATCCTAGAACTCTTTAGAAAAATACCTAAGATCATCAGAATAAGTCAGAATTTTGTGAAACGTTTGTTTTTGTCTTACCACTTGACCCGCTTCTTGCTGATACCGTTAACATTGGCCAGTTTGAGACTCTCTTGTTTAAACAAGTCTCGATAAGTTGAACTTCTTCCACCATATTTCTAAAGCAACATGACGTTTGTATTACTGGTATAAAAGTTAGATTTTTGGGGGTAAATATACGGTCGGCAGCAGACTTCCCAAAATTGGCTAATTTCAACTCGACGAAAGAGCGGTTTCGAGGGCTCCGGGTGTCAATAACATTTGCCTCAAAATCTCGGGTGTTCGGAAGATAACCAACAAACGAAATGTGTTTTCATTAATCCTATACCAACCTTGTCTCGCACAGAAAGTTTGAAGGAAATCGAAAATTTGATCAAAATTGAGTGGTCGATTCTTACGCGGACAGCCACTTAAGTCGTACCTCTTATGCAAAGTTCTGATGAATATTAAATCTTGTACAGTGTGTTGCCCAGTTCTCGTACTCTTTAGTTTGTAATCGCTATATCTTTTCGTCTCTGAGATGAAAATTTCTGAAATTTCTTTGAAAGGTAGCCCATTTACTTACCTTCAATATATAAAACGATTGGCCGCTTGATCGACGTATGTTCAAAATTATGCCATTTTTCCCAGAACTCCTAAGTTGCCCAGTCTTCGTACACCTGGCCCAGTTTTCGTACATCGACAAAACAACATTTCTTCACGAAAACGCTCGACGCAAACTGATGTGTCAGCCACCCTGCCGAGTGCTTATCGTGTTTTCTCTTCGATTTGTGAATAAATATCGGCTTAGCGACCAATGTTTGGTGTACAAAGCAAATGGTTATTCAGGAAGTGAATGTTTAATCCAGTCCTGCAGTGTTGATTTCTTGGTCCCTCACTTTTGGGCGGCTTTTCTTTCGCTCAATCCACTGTCTCGTACGTCATTTACTGCCTTGGTAAAGGTAATTGACAGGTTACTATTTTGCGTGTTACAACTGTTAAGAAAAGGCCTGATTCGACGTTTTCATTCCGTTCCCGCTTACGCCTTTAGAATAGCAAACGCTTACTTCCGTTTCCGCTTACGCTTGCTTTTCTTAGCTACTTTTGTAAATGTTTATTAGAATCGCAACGGAGTGGAAAAACCGGTAAACTAACGATGTCAACATTCTATGCATAGACATCTACCTTAGTTAATTATTTGACGACTTAGATTGTTTGCGTGGGATTAAGTTTATTAAATATTCGGGACCTTTGCATGACCTGTATGTAAAGCGTCGCTGTTACACCACAACAAATACATGTAGTGTATCATACTTTGCAAGGATTGTTGTATAATCTTTACTGCACTTGCGACTTATTAGTTTTCGAACAGGAAAGTTTAAAATTTAGTTCTTTAACTTATTTAAAAATAGATTTTGAGAAAGGCGCAGCTAAGTGTACGAAAACTGGCACAGTAGGTCGAAATGTATAGCTGAAATGTTCCTTTTATTTTTGGAATTCTTCGGTTGACGAAGATTTAAATGACCGACGAAAACAGTCAAATAAAGTTCTTTCTGTACGAAAACTGGGCCCGTACGAAAACTAGCAAAAAATACTGTACTCAACCTTTGCAGAGATCGTGTGAACCCAAGCAAATATATATCCTTTCAAATTGTTCGTATCGTTCGGCTTAGGTTATGACTGAACTGAACTTCTCGAGCGCCGCGTGCCGCTTTATACGTACATTTAAACTCAGATTTTCGAGATCTGATTTTATATCTTGAGATATATTATTTTAATAAAATAACAAACAGACTATATAACTTGGTCTTTTCCTTTCGACTGTAGACAACAAATGAGTAGTCTCCTACGCAGTCGTTCTTAGGGACATGGTAAGGCGGCGTATCATGAAAGATCTGGAGCAAACGGAATCTCGTCTTGCCTCGAGCTCCTGAGTTGCCGAGAAAGGAGTCGTTTGAGACCGGGCCGTCCGTGCCCTGAGATATCGTTTTTCAATTTATTTTTTCTTGCAAATCTTAATGATTCTTACTTCTACCACTTTTCGGTTTCAAAAGTCATCAGCCGACGCTTGCTGTTTCATCTAACTATTTGGCCGTTTCTACGGCTCATACCGTGACATCGATTCATATCATGACAGCCTGGTTAATATCAACACATTTCAGTGAAGAATAAGACTCATTGTCGTTTTATTTGCATTACTCCTCTTTGCGATACGTGACTCGTAATCAGGCTTTCGTTTTTAAAAGAGATATCTGTCCTGACCCGAAGCAAATTTCTGGATACTTAATTAGCACGGCCGGAATAAAACTTTTACTGAAAAGTTGGAATAAGAGATAAATGTCGTTAGTTGAGCACCGAATCGAAACCCTCCGGGTCGAAACCTAATATTAGAATAATATTAAGTTGTGACGATCATATAGTTTTAGTAAATTAAAGTAAAACAACAATGGCCGTTTTTATACTAGAGACGTATTATCCGTCTGGGACGAACTTGCATGGGCAAACAATGTTTAGTTCGTCTGGTGATGAGTCTCGTTGATCGCTGTAGTTCGTGTTCCAAGACGAACAAAACTCGACAGATAATCCGTCTTGTGCCCGTCGTTATACGAGACAAACTGCAAGACGCATACCTAGACGAACTAAATGTTGTTTGCCCAAGTTTGCCCTGCTAGCAGACCAAGTTCGTCCCAGATGGAAAATGCGTCTCCAGTACAAAAAGGGCCATTTAATCTATTGTTTTCACAAGGGCAAGTACTACCAAGCGGCGTAAAAACAGCAAAAGAATCATGAGTCGAGACTAAACATACGTGCTGGTATAACCTCGTGATATTGTTGATTCTATTCCCGTGTCCAGGGTAAGGGACTTAAAATATCAGTACTGGTCGGCATCTTAAACAAGGAAACTCCTGTGTACAATGTTGTAAGAGTGTTCCTCATCTGTCGACGATACCTATTAAACTAAATTGCACGACTGGGTCGCTGAAACAGCGCCCGTTTCGCCGTAATAACAATGTAAATTGCTCTCGTGCATACGGATAGCTGGTTGGCTATCCACTTTATTGTGTAAGGCCTTCGCTACCTGTACTTACCTTTAAGGACTGTATGACGGTTCTGAAAACAATGCTTAGAAAAGAGCCGTATACATGCAAGCAGATACTTAACTCTGCGGCGCGCAGACGTTCCGTGTCAGCTGAACAGAAGATACGAAATTTTATCAACTACTTACCTGCTTAGTCCTCTCTTAATTTGATGATCCAGTACGTCGAAAATTCTTAAAAATGGAAGGAAAATAATGTTCATCTACTATGAATACGCTAACCACATCACTTTCACTTTCGAAATCTATAAGTATTAATTAGGGAAGTCCCCGATCAAAGTAACCCCGTCTTGCCTCGTGAATTATATTCGCGACATATTCTCGTATCCAGATAGCAACTGATACTTGTATGTAAATATGTAGCGTGTCTACGCTTGAACAGTCACGACCGTCACGACAGAAAGAATTTACGACGATTTTCAGTTGAGTAAGGCACGACGGAAGTTTGGTGACGAAGTTTTGACGTTTAGGTTTCCAAGGGAGACTACGTTATTCAGTGATAAAGCTGAATTGTCAGACGTGATCGATTCATGCAGTCTCCCTTGGAAACGGAGCAAGTTGCCATTGACAACATGGTAACTTGAGCGTTAAAACTTTGTGACCAAACTTCTCTCGTGCCTTTGCGCCTTACTCAATTGAAAATCGTAGTATAGGTAAATAAATGCATTGAAAGCTAAGTAAACCCTAGATTTCTGAAAAGTCCTTCGCCTCGGTTTTTTGGGTTTTTTGCGCTTCCGAAAAAAAAAATTCGCAGCTCGGCTTGTGGGCAAGTCTAAGTAAACCCTTGTCTTACTTCCAACCAGCTCGAGTACGAGAATCTAGTTTTTAAAGTAGTGAATGAACCATGAAACACAAACGAAATTGCTAAAACGAAACATGCTTTTATCATTTATGTGACTATCTGGACTATCGGTGTAAGCAATTGTTGAATAGAGAATTTTAATATGATGAGAGGCTGCGGTAAATCCCCTACAGTTAGATGAGTATTGTTTTCGTGCAAGGGGACTGGGTCGACTACCAAAAAATATTTTTGGCGGGAATGGTGCGCCACTAGCAACAAAGTGAACGAAGTATGATTGAATGAAGAGTTTTTCGAAAGTCGCTCGTAATAATGTCTTTCAGGATGCTCGAGATGCGTTAATTTGCCTTTATACTGCTGGCCATATCAGCAATAAATCGTTTCTAATCCTACACTGGAGGATTACGAGTCGGTCAATTTATGTTCTATTTTCCTCACTAGAAGTACGACTCGGTTCAACTGAATGACTTGGATAGTAGCAAACGTAAAACAGAGCCGGATAAGGGTGGAAAAGAAGGAATTTCTAGACAAGCAGCCACTTTTCACTCCCAGCTTTTTTTACATGCAGTAGAACAATATCAGCAAAGGACCGCAAACGAAAATGCTGCACGTGTACGTAGGATCTAGTAAACCAGACCTAATCAGATCAGCCTTGCTGCTATGTTTGTCATTTTTTCACATGTCCTCAAGGTAAAATTTTTCTGGGAGGGGGGAGAAGATGGCTCTATGGCTTCACTTCTTAACTAAACGCAACTTTAGAAAAGGCAAATGTGCAAAATATATCAGGTTATTTAAGGGAGCGGTCATTATTTAGAGCAGGGGAGGGGGTGGATGGTATTAGGGAGGAGTTATGGATTTTTGGGAAGTGCTGGAGGAGGGGTTATGGAATATCCACAGAGAAAAAAGGAGGGGTTATTAGAAATCAATGAACACTTCATTCATTCCAAGGAATATGGCTTTATTGTTCTAGTTTCGCACTAGGAATCGACCTAAGAATAACCGGATCAAATAGTTCTGGTTGACCTTCATTCTCTTTTATCTCACTGTCCCCCGGCTCTGCCGATTCATCCAAATCATTCAGGACCAGGTCCTCTTCTGAATCCGACCTCTCATCATCATCATCATCATCATCATCGTCATTGTCATCGTCATCGTCATCGTCATCATCATCATCATCATCATCGTCATCGTCATCGTCATCATCATCATCATCATCGTCATCGTCATCGTTATCGTCATCATCATCATCATCATCGTCACCGTCATCATCATCGTCATTATCGTCATCGTCATCGTCATCATCATCATCGTCATCGTCATCGTCATCGTCATCGTCATCATCATCATCATCATCATCGTCATCATCATCATCGTCATCGTCATCGTCATCATCATCATCATCATCGTCATCGTCATCGTCATCATCATCATCATCATCATTGTCATCGTCATCGTCATCGTCATCGTCATCATCATCATCGTCGTCGTCGTCGTTGTCGTCGTCGTCGTCTTCGTCATCCTTGTCTGATTCATCCACGTATTCTCTTTTTTGTAACTGGCACAAGCGACAGCGTATATTTGTATGAGTTGCTGAAGAATCGTTTCTGAGAACATGACTTATTATGCATTTTACTTTATCGTCCTTTAATGCTTTCTTTCCGGTAAGGAGATTGTGTTTGTCCAGATATTTGTCTAGTTGGAATACTTTCAATTTGCTGATCTCTCCTCCCAGAACTAATTGTCGCCATTCATATTCCTCGAATGTCTTCTGCCTAAGCTGCTGACATTTTCCTTTCTCTCTGAGCAACCCTCATCTGTGATCTTTGTTTAAGATCATTTAGATGCTGCACAAACTCGTTTACTAATTTCGGATCAACTGTAAATTTGGTGGCAAAGCGGTTAATGCCTGTCTCTGTCTGTAGATTTTCATCACTAATCTCTTTTTTTTTAATATTAGCTCTGGGATGCCAGTCATCCGAAAATCTTCTACTCGTTGGGGTTTCAAAAGGCTTCATATAGTGACCAGGGTTATTGGGATCTGGAGCTGGCTGAGGTATTCTTTCCTGGCTTGGTCCCACCCAGTCATGTGCCTGGCAGAAATCGCATAGTTTACAGCTCACCTGTGTTATAATGAGCATTGTAGAAATCCCATATGACAGTTACTGTGTTTAATTTGCACCAATTCAAGCACTAATGGCCTATTAAAAGTGTTTTTGTTTAAAGGCGGGGTTATGAATTTTTTCAACCACTTCAAGGAGGGGTCACAGAAAGTTACTCTATGCTAAAGGAGGGGTCATAGACTTGTGCTGTTTGGGGTTAAAAAATCATCCACCCCCTCCCCTACTTTAAATAATGACCGCTCCCTAACCCACATTACCCAACGGGGAATGATTAAAATGATGTTTTAGACTCCAAGAGCCAAAACACGGCTGAAATGTAGATAAAAATACAAATAATCACCATTATAGTCGTTGGTAACTTCGTGTAACTCACCGTCGTAAAACTGCTACCGTCAACGAAGAAGAACTAGTCTTGCGCATAACATGTCGACCCAGATCCCCATTACTCGTCCAACCGTACTGGTTGACCGTAGTGACCTAACTTTAAATCCCTAATAAGTAAAAATGGAAACAGGACAACAGGACTGTAGCCCAGCCACCGCGCGCTTAGTAAGTTGTTTGAGTCAATTCGCACGAAAATATCAGAAGGTAGTTGAAGTAGCAACAGCAAGCACCACTCCTTTAGCCGATTTTGCCTGAATTTGCTTAGTGATGATCATGCAGTAATGCATACATTTCAATTCTGCTTCGATAGTGTGAAAAGCACCCTAGCGTAAGGTCTTGTTGTAGCGATTTTTGAGGAAAGGTCAGCTGTTCTCAAAATTATTGCCGTATAAATAACTAGATATGTGTAAAGGCAGCCTCATCTGAAATAAGTTACCTCGCGTAACGATTATCATCACATTCCGATAAGCATATATTTATTCGTAATTTATTCGTAATCAGTAACACAAACAAATAAGAAGGGGATTAATTTTGTTCCTGCGTGAGTCCGGCTCCATTACAACTTATACGTACCGTTCGACCTATTGGGAGCATGTGAAAGCACTCTACAATTCAGTTCTCGGACTGCGAGTATTGATGTTCAATACACGATATATTATTTGTTATTTAGTCCCTATGGTTGACAACTCAGAGAAAATCAGACTGCAATTTTGTTTCCCTCTCTCTCAAGAAGCAGTGTTTCTTCGTCCTTGCATGTTCCCGGGAGCCTAACCAATGTTTAAGACGGAATTTCCCATAGAGGAACCATGTGTTCTATATAATATGCAACTAGACAAAAAAGTGCAAATAGCAAGCTACAACTATTGCGAGTCCTCAGATATAATGAGTTTCCTTGTGCACAAAAAAGGTGGAAAGCACATTCTTAAATTAGATATTGCAAAGTAAAAAATGTTTCCATGAGCCAATCCGTGTTTACATATTGGTCTTGACTTTCATTTCGGTGCGCTTCAATGCATAGCGCTCCCCTTTGAAAGGACCCCAGTTGACCCCATCTCCAAAAGAAGAGTGACTTCTCTTGAGGTACAGGCCGTTCAGGTTGGCGAAATGGCAATTTCTGTACCACCAGGCTCCCTTGTGCGCTTGAGCGGAACTTCCATCTCCCTTGAGGTCATTGTCGTTATCTTTGGTGGAAAATTGTGTGCTACTAGAAAAAAATGAAAAGATAAGGTACTAATAAGATAAACCGTAGGATATCGTTAAACAATTGAATTGACTATACAGCTAAAGCGATCCATTCATCTAGTTTATCACCATCCTCGGAGACCCAGGGGCAGCTAGTCGGGACAACGGGATTTTCATGGGCGAAACTGTTACAACAAGCGCGGGAGAGCCCCTGGGCACTTACTCTTACCGAACGAGTTCCAGAAGTGTTTGAAATCCTGTCTTCTGATTGGCCAGAAAAATATTTTTCTGGCCAATCAGCGAAGAGGAACAGCCGGGCGACTCTCATGTCTTCTTACACGAGGTTGTTTTCCTCATCGAACGCCGTAGTAGCGTGTCCCGTTCAACGGGAACATTTTTGAGGAGAGCTTCAGAAAAATAACCAAATAATAAATAAACGAAGTCGAGGAAATCGCAAACTATAACGTGGCCGGAAGAAAACAAACACTCACAGGGAATTTTTCTCGGCGGACTTATCGAAGGTATCGCAAATTTTTAGAGCTAGCGAGTTCCCCTTTCTCAAGTGTTGCATGAGGCTAATAGCTACTCGAGTAAACGATGTTACTAATTATTTCTCCTTGTTCGTTGAACTACGTCTGAAACTTTGTACGGGAATCTCCGCTGCACGGGCCACGCAACTATGTCGCTCGAGCGTGGGAACCACAGTTAACCAAAGCGTAATATGAGTGTTTGTATGGTACTGAAATTCGATCGAATCGGCGATTTTCTGCTTAACGGTCGATGTGACGTCATGTCACGTACTAGAGAGAACTAGTTCTCTCTAATACGTGACATGACACGCTCGATCAACATAGTTGCGTGGCCCATGCATCAGATCTGGAAAGTTTCAGACAAAGATCAACGAAGAAGGAGAAATAATTAGTTACATTGGAGAAAGGGGAAGTCGCTAGCTCTAAAAATTTGCGATACCTTCGATAAGTCCGCCGAGAAAAATTCCCTGTGAGTGTTTGTTTTCTTGCGGCCACGTTATAGTTTGCGATTTCCTCGACTTCGTTTATTTATAATTTTTTTTTTCTGAAGCTCTCCTCAAAAATGTTCCCGTTGAACGGGACACGCTACTACGGCGTTCGATGAGGAAAACAACCTCGTGTAAGAAGACATGAGAGTCGCCCGGCTGTTCCTCTTCGCTGATTGGCCAGAAAAATATTTTTCTGGCCAATCAGAAGGCGGGATTTCAAACGCTTCTGGAACTCGTTTGGTAAGAGTAAGTGCCCAGGGGCTCTCCCGCTCTTGTTGTAAACTTTCGCCCATGAAAATCCCGTTGTCCCAACTAGCTGCCCCTGGGTCTCCGAGGATGGTTTATCACATGCATGAAGTGTTCTTGTTGATCGAGAATGTCATGCTTTTACATGCATGACTCCAAATGTTGTTTTAGAAATATTGTAAAGATTATTAATAGCACTTCCAAAAAGGTCTACAACTGAGCGTTCATTTGCACGGTCACACTTTTAAGAGCTTCGCCCACAGACTGAAAAGTTAGCACTCTCGTGTTCGTCAAAACAGCTACTTGCTCCACAAGAAAAAAATGCTCAGTAATGCGAGTAGCCTGAGAAAACGGCCGACGTCTCGCGAGGTCCCCATTTGAGCTCTCGCAAAACGACGTCAGATTGGTTATAACGCGAGAAAATTTCGTTTCAACCAATCAGAAGCACTACCTAGATCTGGGTAGTGATGCGTCATCAGTATGGAATTTCTGTGCTGGTTACTCAGACGTCGTCTTGCGAGGGAACAAGTGGCTACCTCCCGAGACGTCGGCTGTAATGAGCTTTCATCTGAGAATATTTGTTTACTTTCTTACTTTGCTGAGATGATGCTTGTCATCGCGTCACCAGCCGTGCCACTGTATCCTCCAACCAAAAGCCAATGTTTATCATCCTCGTCAGCCACTTTGAATGTCGTATATTCAGCGTATGCAGTGTTCTCATCAAAGTCCTCCAAGTCAACTCTCAGCATCACGTCATCACCGGCTGTCAAACGTTGGAGTTTGTCGTTTCCAAGTCAAAACTCGCCCTTCAGATTTCCAAATCCATTCTTGTAGGTCATCCAATCAAAATAAAAATCGACGGAACCATCCAAACGTCTCTGAAAAACGGTCCACCCTCCACCGTCCGTGGTCATGTCACACAACACGTACATTGGCTTGCCGCCAACTGTATTGATGGTGTATACCCCATTGGATGTAAAACCATCTTGGAGACGTTGGGAGCAACTTTTGGCTTCTGTTGAGTAAGTTGAAAATAGATCTTAACAATCTTCTAGTCCTTTTAGAAATTGAATCGTGCAAACACTCGAGGGATGTTTGGCTAAAGTCCAAAGAAAACTTGGAAAAGAGGCGTGATCTCGCCTATTAGTACATCAGTGTGCGTAAATCGACCAGCTAGTTTTTCATAAAGTAAAGCAACAGTTAATTGGTGATGCACAGCCAGCCAGCATTCTTATCACACAAGATGATATCAGCTTTTCACTTACTTCAAGGCTTTCCTGTATAGACCTCGCTACATTTGCATCTTACACTGTCATCCTGATAGTTTGGGATGCAAATTCCTTTGTCACGGCAAAAAGAACTGTCGCCTCACAGGCACTCTGTTTGAAAATATGAATCAACATGGTTTTAGTTTTGTTGTTACTATCGTATAATGATTGTTTCACGAACATTATCAGCGCTTTTCCCTTGACTTAGTTAAATAGATATGTACCGGTTTACGATTATTGCAATTGCAAGGTATGACAACTGAACAAACCAATTTCCAACACCTTTGCTCCTGAATAACGGCTATTTATTAACACCGGTTACAATTCCTCAGGTTTCCTGTTAATTCATGTAATAATGAACACAAGTTTTCGTTACTTTCAAAGGAACTTAATAGGATGTGACACGCTCGTTTCAAAAGTTTCTTTGAAAAGAGCGACGCAGATGTTGGCAGAGCACAGATATATTTATCCCTCACTTTCTCAGTTCAACTGTTCATTTCAAGAATTCAAAATGATATCTGGCAAATTCAAGCATACCTTCAAAAGTTACGTTTCAAAGACCATGAGCTATAAGAAACATGGATTTTGAGTTCTCATCGAACGCTGTTTCAAGCAAACACCGATGAGATATGTCGACGATTCAATAAAACTATCACCTTACCGTAGAACTGACGGTAAGGTGATAGTTTTATTGAATCGTCGACATATTTCATCGCTGCTTGCTTGAAACAGCGTTCGGTGAGAACTCAAAATCCATGTTTCCAAAAGCTCATGCAAAGACAAGACACACAAAAGCAAAAGCTGTCACGTTACCTGCACTCCTCTGTACTTGAAATCCTCATCCTTTGTGAAGTTATCCATGCCAGCAAATCGATCAGAATCACTCAGCTGACACTGGAATTTCTCAGCGTTGTTTTTCTTTGAAGTTCCAAAGTTGAAGGACTGGCATCGCTCATCCTCAACACACTTTAGTCTACAAGAACCTTCCGAATCCACGTCTACCACTTTAAACACGCTTCCATTCAGTTTAGCGCCTTGGCGAAGTTGACAGCTTTAAAATCATGCTCTGAAATACGGCTTATGCCGTGTACTGTCATGCCAAAAAGAAATAACAACCAAAGATGCATATTCTGCAGTATCATTAACTTAAAATGGGTGATTTCTTAACTACGTTTATTGAAATAGCAGGTTTAAATAGTGATTATGCAAATTCAGTAGTTTCCTTGCCACGGCACGTGCCCTGTGGCACAAATGCCTTAAGGAGGCTCGCAACAGTTTTTTTTGGCCTTGGAGTGTATCTTTTGAAGGCAAAATTTCCCATAGAAGATAAACTTCGATTTCCTTGATACTAGTCACCACCTTTCCAACATATTCGTCTTCTGAGCTTGTTTCTCGTCATTTTTCGGCCCCATTGCAATGCCATCGTGGGCGTTAACATGTGTGCAATCCGTAATTACAAAAAAATGCTAAAACGTTAGTCAGTATTTAAAGACTAATGGAAAAGAGTCTCCAGGAAGAAGCTCAGAAGACGAAAATTTTTTTATTATTATGATAAGGAATTATAAACGCACGAGAGGACACAAGTGCAGCGTGTATAAATATTCATTGCACGTGAATAACCGTGAAATAGACCAGGAAAAACAAAATAAAACTGTTGCTCGTTGAAAGTTAATAACTACTGAAACTTGACCGAGATTCAGCCTTCTTATCTAATAAACGAAAGGTTTATTCAGCCTAAATCTTGCTGGAACATCAAAAAGAATTATTATTCTAACGGCAATCAATTTAAGAAAAAAATCTGTAAGGGCAGTTTAGAAATATTTCTATTTATGCAAATTACGAACTTTTTGGCTGATTTGTGCTGCATTTTAGCAGTTTTTAAATATAAATAGCTTAAAATCGCAGCCACCTAGGAAGCTCAATGTACATTAAGAATGTTTTGATATCGTAAAAGATCCTTCAACTGAAAAGAGAAAGTGTTATGTTTTTTATATTCCTTGAAATATTGGAGAAAATTGCAGGAATGACCAAAATCAGCCCGTAAAAAAATGAATCATGAGTTAGATGAAAACGCTCTTACAGATTTTTCCCTTATTTCGCATACAATTTGTGCAGGTTGAGTAGTCCAAATAGTTCAAGTTTCGTCCAAAGTGTCTGACTAGTTTTCGAGATATTCGACATTATTTAAAACGAGGGGTTACCATTACCGTTGCCATGGTGACAGCTGTTGCTAGGAAACCAGTGAGAAAATAAACTTTGATCATATGTTGGAAAGGCGGTGTAGTATCAAGGAAATCGAAGTTTATCTTCTATGGGAAATTTTGACTTCAAAAGATACACTCCAATTACAAGGCCAAAAAAACTGTTGCGAGCCTCCTTAACACACTAAAATACTATATATATTTACGGGATCAGAACATATGTGACAGTTGTTATGACAATGAGGTTATAGTAACTCAATGGCGAACTGTTTGGGACTTTTTTTTCCCCAAAATTTAGAGTTTTGGTATTGTGTGCGATTACCGTGAAAGTGGGTAAATTAAAAATACCTGCCACCCGCCTGACTGCTAATCACACTGTTTTTTTATTTTTCCTTATAAACTGAAGAGTTTTTCCAAAAAAGGTGTAACATAAAATAACAGCGAATTAGAATTGCAACACTCAGACTATGCTCATCGTTTATAGTATTTACAAACATTCCAGTCCTCTTCTTTCGTTCTCGGACTTTGTATGCAATAAATGCTCGTATTTATATGAGTAAATTAAGTCACAAACATGGTATTATTGCACACACGGTCAGTTAGAGGCATTTTATTCTTCAGGAACATGCTTTTAAATAATCGTCTTTCCAAACTTCTGATTGGTGTTTATTGAACGTAAGACGTCATTTAAAAAATTGAAAACTAAAGTTAACAAATTTTATGACTTTGAACTTAGGTGTCGTCGCATGACCTTATAAGGGAGTAATTAGAGGATAATTTGCATGTGTTAATTGGCAGCGCTTCTGCCTTAGCTTTTGTGAATGTTAAATATCTTAATGCTTATTTTATATAAAACTAACTGACTTAAGACCTGATAAAGAAAATGAGATGGTTTCTTTGCTAGACCGTGAAGAAGAGAGACCGCCGTGCCCGGCTGTTCGAAATATCGCCGGGATTTTGAAATATATATATCAGTTCCCCTACTGTGAAATCAGCCTTGCTTTTTTAATCTGATTGGTTAATTTTAACGCCGTTTCTGAAATAAGAAAGATGTTATATTCAACGAGCGTGGGAAAATGAAAAATTCTGGGTCCTCTACGGGAATGTGACAAATCAGTCTTCTGCAGAACGGTCTCCTATGTTAAGAACATGATTTCCTCTTGTTTTCATAATCACTGCTTTCCCATTTAATTTGAGCATGCATTACCAGTCTTATTTTTAATTGATGATGGTTTCTTCGTCGGGATATAGATCCATGTAAAACAAAAATCTTTGTAAGCCCAGATGCAAATAAGAGATTAATAAATCACGTGATAGTACTCCGACAGTGACGTCGGAAGAGGTGTGCCGAGTTCGAATGTTTCATAGAATTCAAGTGTGAAGCATACAACTTTGGCCCAAAGGAGGATGGTGGTCACGTGTGTGAGCTCAGCGACTCTGGCGTTAGCAGATAACCGTTCGACTTGGCTACTAGACAAGGATTTATTTACCGTGGAACCCAGGTATGCAAAACAAACAGTCACCAAGTGACACTTTTCATCTGCGGCTCAAAAACGTTTACAATTTCGTACAACATTTGTTGGTCCAACAAAGCTGGAACGTTTGGAACCCCCTTATGGCTGCTGATGCACAACAATTTTTGTTGGATAAATGTTTTGTACCAAACATTTTTCCAACATCCGTTGGAATGAGCTAATATTTACTTCATTTGGGCAAATGTTCTCATCCCTAAGGCAGAAAACAAATACAGCAAATTTTGAAAGGCATTCGCTAATTCATAACATAATATAATCCATGTGGCTTTAGAAGTGTGTTCAGCTTTTAGAATATATGCATAAACATAGTTTGTTACCAAAACAAACATGAAAGATTTTATTCTTAACAGAGTGTCTGTGAGAAGGACAGCCTTATTTGTGGTGAAAAAGGAGTTTGCATCCCAGACTATCAGGAAGGCAGCGTACGATGCAATTGTAGCGACAGCTATAGAGGAAAACCTTGCAGTACGTTTTAAATTTTTCATTACGAAAACATTCATAACTGTTCAAGATCATATCTTGCAGATCAGTTTTGGAATTATAGCAGGGGTCTCCTCCCCATTTTTCCAAAGAAAAGTAAATTCTTAGAGGGCTGAAACTTCTTTAAATTCTTTATCTAACTTATTTTCACTCCCCTCTCCCCCTCCCCAATGTTTTTTACTCCGGGACTCCACTTAATACGAAGGCCTGATTCGCCACTAGTTATTCCTGAACTATCCTTCAACTAACAGAACCAAATAGTTGCGCCCAACTTCTCCAAGATGGTTTTACTTCCAGTGGCGTGTACACCATCAATCCAGATGACGGCAAACCGATGAAAGTGTACTGTGACATAGCCACGAACGGTGTAGGCTGGACCGTTTTTCAGAAACGTTTTGACGGCTCGATTGACTTTTATCTCGGATGGGAGGTCTACGCAAATGGGTTTGGAAATCTTAATGGCGAGATTTGGCTTGGAAACGATAATCTCCACCGCTTGACTACCGCTTATAACGTCACCCTTAGAGCTGACTTGGAGGACTTTGATGGCGACATCAGATACGCTAAGTACACGAAGTTTAACGTTTCAGACGAGGGAGACAAATACCGCCTTTCGATTGGAGGATACAGTGGCACAGCGGGTAGCTCAATGACTTCAGAAGATTCATACTGGAAGGCAAAGTAAGTTAATGCTAGTTCAACTGCATTATCTCCTTAAAATTTGGTCCACGCTCTTGGTGCGTCAAGTTCCTTAATCATTCTTCACCGAAAGCCAAATATTTTCCCATCCAAACCGACCTAACTCAGTCAATAAGCATTATTTTATCACGCAATCAATTTAAAAACTGTTTTTGTCGACTCATGGCAAAGTATAATTAAGACTACTGACAATGGACTTGCAAAGTAAAACTCGTGTTTGCTTTGCTGCGCTATCGAGTTCTCAAGAGGTCTAATCATGTGATTTAGGTGTAGGATTCAGACTCGTTATCAATTGGTTTGAACTTGTACCATCCGTTCTCATTTTTAGCACACCTCAAGAAGTTCACAACAAAAACGAAAAGCTCTAACGTAAGCAAAAGAATGGCAAATATTCTTTTAATTCAGAGGAGAAGAATTATGTTTTGGTTGACACTGCGCAGCAAACTCGATAAGTACAGTCTAGAAACCTGTTATTCGAGAATCGTCGACGCACTAGAAAATCAAGTGATTTCAAATTATTTTATCCAGGTTGTCATGTACAACTGGATTTAGATTGTTCTAAGCCTCGTCCAGGTAGCGAGGTTCTTTTTCTTTTTTCCCTTGACGATATTTTCCCCACTTGCCGTCTTCCTTTCTCTCCCTTCAATATTCAATCTAACACCTGGAACAGGCCAGCCTGGGTCACCCTTTATTTATTTGAGTAACAGTCTATCATTTTTCCATGGTTTGGTTTTTGTTTTTTAGTGGGATGCAGTTTACCACTAACACGAGATCAAGACAATGACCTAGCGTCGAGTGGCAGCTGTGCTTGCTGGTACAAAGGAGCCTGATGGTACAACGCGTGTCTCTCATCCAATCTGAACGGCTTGTACCTTGGAGGATAACATTCAAAGACTGGCATAGGGGGTAATTGGGGTGCGTTTAGAGGATACAAATACTCAATGAAACGCACCGAGATGAAAGTAAAGCATAATCCGTAAAAACGATGACTGGAACTTTTTCACCATTTTTTCTGTAGTGTTTGACGCGGCTTCCTTTTATCTCGGTTTTTGTTGGGCCTTGTTACGACTTGATTTTCGTTCTAATCCTGCACTTCTTAACTTTGTGGTCAAACGTGGACTGCGAAGCTTACAATAGGCTTCGTTTAAGGATTTCCGTATTTTCATTTACGTTGCCTTTTTCATAATTATCAGGTGACCCTGTGCATGTAAGTACAAATACTGAATAACCACTCTCCAAAAAAAACTGCAGAATATCTCGCAATGATACTACTTTATAGTCGCCGTCATATTGAATACACTTCCAATTAAACATCAAAGAGAAAGGCATTATTGGCCTGACAATAACAATTTTATGATATCCCTCGCTGTCATTGATTGACTTCAATTTTGAACACGAGAGGGAAGGACAATACTCTAGGGGTATCCTTGAATTGGTTAGTGGGTATACCCTCTAGACCTTGTTGAGTTTCAGAACTACAATTTTATACCTTTTTCCGCCTTCTTTGTCAGGTAAGTGTGTTTTAGCTCCCCATTTCCTCTACTGATTGCATTCAGGACCGTTTACGTCTTTCCACGTATTTTTCTTCTGCATATCTTTTGTTGTTACGAACCTTGGGTTCGCTTGCTTCGCTCGTATCCGCCCGCTCATCTTCGCTTCGGTAGTTCATTATAATTCCGTCATTATGAATAATTCAGTTCGTCCTAAGGCCCTCATCATTGGGCATTCTTTTGTCCATCGTTTAAAGGACGATCTCCTGCGGAATTTTGACTCTCGTGCATCCCTTGATTTCGGGCTAGATCGAAGCATGGAGGTTTTGTTGCATGGTGTCGGCGGGCTTCGCGTTACTCAACTTCGCCGCATTATTTCCCAGAAAGTTCGCGATCTGTCGCCAGATGCTGTGCTTTTGGAAATCGGCACGAACGATTTGGGTTCTATTTCACCCGAAGTTGTGGGCTCCGACATTCATGATATTGTCGAATATTTACATTTCTCTTTAGGTATAAAAATGGTGGGTGTTTGTTTAGTGATACCTCGTAGGGTTCGCGAGTCGGGTTTGCCCGACGCTGGTTTCAATCTTTTGGCCCTGAAACTAAACCAGTACCTGTCTGTGTTGCTGGATGATACTCCTTTCGCTTTTGTCTGGCATCACGAGGAGTTGGAGTCGCTGGATCGCACCGTTTTGATGCCAGATGGTGTTCATTTGAATGCACATGGCCAATACAAGCTGTACCGGAGCTATCGTGGTGCACTTTTAAAGGCTTTACCTTCGTCGTCTTAGAATTTTTCACGGGGGTTATGGGCTCTTAATAACTTGCTTTGTGTTTTTACTGTAATAATGTAAGCCTGGAATATTGATTATTTCATCATTGTTGGCCTGGCGCCCACTTAGCTGTTTTCGTGTCACATGGTTAACGCTCATTTATGGCCTCCTACGTTTGCAGGGCATTTCTCTGCATGTCGGCCTGGAGCGGACCTACCCTTTTTTGTTTTTATAAACGTTCATTTATGGCCTGCATTATTACTTGATTTGTTGGCCTGGAGCAGCCTTAGCAGGATTAATTTTCTTTCGATTTTCTTTTAAGTTGGCCTGGAGCACACTAAGCCATTTGTTTGTGCTACTTTATTGCCTGCTTAAAGCCTGATTCCTTATTTGTCGGCCTAAGCAGAATTAGCAAGTTGCTTTGTTTTAATTTACTTTCTGGCTTCGTGCTCATTTATGGCCTACTTTGTTTTTGTTAGCCTGGAGCATACCTTGATTTTACTTTGTTTCTGCTCATTTATGGCTCTCTTTAGTTTGCAGCTTCATGGGGTGGCACTATGCGGCGACACTGTGCTTGTATAGTCTGCCATGCCACCCTGCTGCGCTCGTGTTGTAATTGTTTTTATGTTTGTTTTTGTGTGCTATTTGAGCGGTGATCACTTTTTGTAGCAATTTAACCTACAAACCAGCCTTCTTCGTGGGGGCTCACTTGTCTGGTTCTTTTTGTTTATCCTAGCATGCCTCGTGCTGCCAGAAATCGTCGCCAGGCTACACACCCCGCCCCACCGGCCATGCGTCGCAGCCAGAGGAACATCCGGCCTCCGGCCCGGTTAATCAATCCTGCCACTTCCCTCGATGCTGCAGCATTGTCTTCCACCGCCACTTGTACAATTGTGAGCAGCCTCAACAACAATTTAACCCACACCACACCATCTGTTACCCAAGCAACAGGCACCTCCAACTCCATCATGGCTAGCAGCTCCCTCATCCAGGACATCACTCAAGCAGTGACCCACCAGGTGCTGCGGACCCTTTCCACACACGGTGTGGTGGCTGCCGGTATTACGGCGCCCTCGGCTGCTCCACCTCCCTTCCAACTATTCCATGATGGGGCTCTTGCTGCACCACAGGGGGCAGATGCCAGCGTACAGGGGTCGGTGGCATCTGTCCTCCATAATCTTTCAGGTGAGCCTTTGGGGGTGGGGGCTCTGGCTCCGGGACAGGACAGGCCCAGGGATGTTTTTACCCTCACGAGTTTTTCCATTGATTGTCGAGTCCCTGCTAAACTTAAAGCCAAAATATGGGCTCATGAATATTTTGGTTTTGGTTTGCTGCTTGCCAACTCCCCTACGGAGCCACAGTACCATTTATCGGTCACCACATCGGCATCCTCTGGTTCAGCAGGCCTTCCCACCCTGTGCCTGGAGCCCACTAACAAGGCAAAGCCCCTGACTTCTATAGATGCTTGGACTTCTGCCTTTCAAATTTTTGTGGGGATATATACCACCAAATTCCCCCAGGAGGCCCCTGCCCTCATAAAGTATGGTGAGGTGGTTCGCGATTTGGCAGCGCGGGGGGCCAACTGGCGGTATTATGACACCAACTTCCGCTATTTAAAGCAACAACAGCCTGCCAGCTTGGCTTGGAATGAGGTGCACTGAGAGTTGTGGATTCGCTCACAGAATCTATCAACCACAAAACCACCCAGGCCATCGAATGGGGGGCTAACCCTGTTTTCATCCCCCATGGTTACTGCCGAAAGTTCCATCGTGGTGGTGCCTGTGCTGGTTGTAATTTCAAGCATGAGTGCCATAAGTGTCATTGGCTACATCCGAGCTCCAAATGTAATTTTCTTCCCCCCAGTGCACCACCCAGCTCCACCTCTGTCGCTGCCAAATCCCGACCTACCAACTCCAGTCAGGCTAAATAGGTTAGCTCCCCTACTCACAGGATATTCGATTAGCGAGACTCAATTTTTGATTTGTGGTTTTCAAAATGGCTTTCCCATACATTATGATGGTCCTGGCAATGCCATGATGGCCCCTAATTTGTTATCGGTCCACCAGCATCCTGAGGTAGTAGACCAATATATTGAGAACGAATTGTCCTCTGGGCGCCTTGCTGGCCCCTTTCCTAGTTCTCCCTTTCCATATTTTCGTGTGTCACCCCTTGGGGAAGTTCCTAAGAAATCACCTGGGGAGTTCCGCCTTATACAGCATTTGTCGTATCCCTCAGGTGCTTCGGTGAATGATTATATTCCCCCAGAACATACTAGTGTCACTTACGCTCGCGTTGATGATGCTGTTCGGCTGATAACTCGGTCCGGGGTAGGTAGTTTTTTGGCCAAAACTGATATCAAGAGTGCTTTCCGCATAATTCCTATTCGGCCTGAAGATTACCATCTTCTCGGAATGCGCTGGCGTGGACTTTTTTACTATGATCGTTGTATGGTCATGGGCTGTGCTAGCTCATGTAAAACTTTTGAGTCTTTCAGTAGCGCAGTTGAGTGGATTGCCAGGACCAAGCTCCACATACCTTACATGATTCATCTCTTGGACGATTTTCTCATCGTTGCTCCCACTAGGTCTCTGTGTTCCAGTCAGCTTTCTTGTTTTCTGGTCTTGTGTGACTATTTGGGTATACCTATGTCTCCTGAAAAAACTGTAGGTCCAGCGGTGGTTTTGTCATTTGCCGGTATTGAACTTGATACCATTCGCTCTGAGGCCCGTCTCCCCTCAGACAAGGTGCTGCGGTTTGTTGATTTACTTTCAGCATTTCTGACTCGGAAGAAGGTTACTCTACAAGAATTACAGTCCCTTCTAGGGCTTTTGAATTTTGCATGTTCTGTTGTCCTTCCTGGACGGGCATTTCTCTGTCGGCTTATTGACTTAACTGTCGGCATTAAACGACCACAGCACCTAGTCAGACTTAATTCAGCTGTTAAGTCTGACTTGCGGGTTTGGCTCACTTTCCTGTCAGATTTTAACGGCTGTTCCTTTTTTATGCATGAAGGGTGGTTAACTTCATCCACTCTTCACCTATACACTGACGCGTCAGGGGCATTAGGTTTTGGGGCTCTTTTTGGTGACCAGTGGTGTTATGGTGAGTGGCCTGAGTCCTGGAAATCGTACAATATCGCTGTCCTCGAGTTCTATCCAATTGTCCTCAGTGTACTGTTGTCGGGTCATAGGATGAAAAATAAGCGGGTTCTCTTTTTCACGGATAATGAAGCATTAGTCCATGTTATTAATAAGAATTCATGCCGGGACCCCCTCCTAATGTCCTTTGTACGGAAGCTTGTTCTTTCTTGTCTCAAGCATAATATTTTGTTTCGAGCCCGCCATGTTCCAGGAATTCACAATAATTTGGCGGATTTTTTGTCCCGTTTGCAGATTTAGCGTTTCCAGCAGCTCGTCCCCGCTCACATGCACCCACCTCCGACGGTTGTCCCTCCACCCATGCAGCCTCAAAATTGGAGGATGTAGTGACCCACTTAATTAGTTCTAGTTTGCAGCAATCTTCCATTCCAACCTATCGCCGTGCCTGGAAGCTGTACCGCAATTTTCTTTTCAGCACTGTCGGTAATCCGTCATCTGATTTCCCAATCCCTCCAGCAACTCTGGCTTTATTGCCCATTTATATCAGCAAAATTACTCTTCTTCAACAGTCAATACCTATGTTTCTGCACTGGGTTATTCACACCGGCTGGCGGGTGTTTCCGATCCCACCAAAGTATTTTTTATTCTAGAGATGTTAAAAGGGCATGGAAAGGTTGACCCGCGCTTTGATATGCGGATGCCACTCTCCATTCCCATATTAACAAAGATTTTTCAGCAGTGCCCCAGTTTTTTGGATTCTCACTGCGTTTCCACTATGTTTAAAGCTATGTGTGCTATGGCTTCTTATGCCTTTTTGCGCATTGGTGAAATCACAGTCACCAAACAATCACCAGCTGTGTTACAGTTGCGGCAGTTGGAAACGTTGTCTACTGTGCGTGGGGACACTGAGGCGATAAAGGTTACTTTTTATTCCTTTAAACACCATTACAATGAGCCACCACTCTCCGTGGTTCTTACGCGTCAGCCGGTCGTTTGCCCAGTCAACACTCTCCTTGTTTACCTCCAATTCCGAGGTTGTCGGCCAGGACCCATTTTTCAGCATCTGGATTGGTCACCTGTTACCCGTTCTGAATTTTGCGACTGGTTGGCAAGGGCAATCAAGAGCTGTGGTCTTAACCCAGACAGATATAAGGGTCATAGCTTTCGCATCGGGGCAGCCTCCCACGCTGCCGAGTGTGGCTATTCCGAAACCCAGATTCGTCTTTTGGGCGATGGAAATCAGATGCTTTTAAAAAGTACATTCGCCTACCTAGTTTGCAAAGTACACCTACTTGTTTCAGCTCTCCTTCTTAGGCAATTGTTGGTTTGGAATATGGCTGCTTCTCGGCCATGACAAACCAGTCTACAGGGGTGGCTGTTTCGTTGTCTGGCTGATTATTCTTTAGGGGTTACAGGAGCATAGTTTGCAGGGGCAACTGCGCTCACCATTTGATCCTTTAGTTAGTCCTAATATAATTTTCCAAACAGTTTACAGGGGTAGCTTGTTTGGAATTTTCTTTGCCTATATGCAGCGCAGTTTGCAGGGGTAACTGTTCTGCTCCTCATAATAATCTGTATTCCTACACATCACTGCAGTCGCTTGCAGGGGTAGCTGCTTGTCTTTCGGCTTTTTGTTGTCCATGTTCCTCCAGAGACTAGTCCCTGTTGTCAGCGCTAGGGTGGGACTGTCCACTTTACCCAAGTGAGCTTTGGCGGTTCATTGCCCTCACCTTTGATGGGCGTAGCTTTTGTTTTATTGTGTCGTTAATTTTTGCAATGAATTTTGGAATATTAAAGCGGCTATGTGTTGCTTGCACATAGCCAAAATTTATCCAGACAAAAGGTGTGTGTCTTTTCTTCTGGCCCATCAAACTGAGCTACCGCTGACAACAGTAACAAGCCCCTGTCAAATTTGTTTGAGAAGACATGAACATTCCAGAGGGATAACATAAATACCATATAATTTATGGTTGGTGGAAA
Source organism: Siderastrea radians (assembly GCA_964017195.1). Classification (NCBI taxonomy): domain Eukaryota; kingdom Metazoa; phylum Cnidaria; class Anthozoa; order Scleractinia; family Rhizangiidae; genus Siderastrea; species Siderastrea radians. The sequence goes on from OZ024887.1 coordinate 65,337,907, forward strand.
TCTATTGGAAAGCATCAGCAGGCGGAAATCAGTGACCCAGAAGGCTACGTAGCTTAGTTTATTCAACATGGTTGGCTCTAGAAACTTAGGTGATCCTTCCTGCATCTTCCAGACCAAAAAGGAAATCAGCTATTTAACTAAAGATGTAATGCCCACTAATCAGAACAGAATTTTTGTTTGTTTGTTTGTTTGTTTGTTTATGTGCGTTAATTAATCTTACAAACTTTGGTCTTTGTAAATTTGCTACACTAACCTCGCAGCCTCGAATAGCTAGCCTCGAACAGCTTCAGCTATAAATGAGAGTAGTCTATACTTGTGCAAGCGTTTTTCGCTTAATTTTTGAGTTGTTACCGCTGATGTCAATGTTTTTCCCTTTTTTTGTTTAAATGAGAAAAATCAGGATTCTCACACAGATTTGACATTGTACCCGAGTTATCATTTTATTGAATACTTGTCAACTTACCTAGTACAATAAACGTCGTCACACGAAGAGACCTGTCTCCACGACTGACTCCTTGTACAAGTTCCCGGGAATTGTGCACTCCGTGCTTGGCCCGGATAAAGTCTTGTCGCAACCCCCTGTAACTGGTAACCAATCCTCTCCTGTAAACACATCAGGGAACTTCAGTTTCCAAACCTAACAGTTCTCACCTGTCCACAACAATGAGCTTTTCAACAATGGGAAGTAGCAAGGAGCAACAGGCCTGCACAACTTCTAACAATGGAAACATTTATCTAATGTAGCCTCTTGCTCTTTATATGCAAGCTCATGTACTTTATGAGAATGACGAGGCATTCTGTTTTGTATTTTTACCCACTGTGTGGATCGAAAATCCTGGATTTCTACTGGCTATCCAAAGGTAGCCAGCTGTCAAATGTGGTGTTCGATCCTCGAATCCGAGGGCAACAGGTTTATCAGTTGAAGACTGTTTACTGTCTCCCTCGTTAAACAAAGACAATTTATTTATTTATGTTTTATGCATGAACTGGACGAAGGGCTATTAAACGCTCGAAACGTCAGATTTTGAATTTCCTTACGGCGACTAATTTACCTTTAATATCATCTCAGTTGATGAAGGCAAATTTTGTGTTTCCAGTCATAGCTATAAATCATGTTTTCACAGGCACTTCACATGGTTGACTTTGACTAGGCATCAAACAAACTTACGACGAGGTTATTTAACTGTACATCGACATTTATTAACTGATATGAAATATTCAGTTGGAGATAAGGCAATAATATCATATAGTAGTTGTCAAAGAAGGAATTCTCCTAGAGAATAAAACAAAGTAATATAAACGGTGTGCATGCAGACGAACATGCGATGAACGTGACCTTGACGATAACCTCCTTGACAACAATAGGGATAAGCCCGCTCATCCCAATTATGCTGTTATAATGATATGATGAGATGTTGTATAATACTATCATAATTTCTAGGGCCGCGTTCTCGCTAATCCAGAGTACCGATATCCCGGATCTGCGATCCCCGCAGGCCCTCACATGCCAACCTCCCTTTTATCAGCTTGTAAACGCTTGAATAAACAAGATAAGACAAGACAAGATAATTTATTTAACTCGGCTCAGCTATACAGAAGAGACAGATTACAAATTAACATAAACAATTTAATACAATATAAATAAAGAATAAAGATAATAACATCTAAGTAGGGAACGAGTTGGGATCCTCCAAATAGCAGAGGCTAATCTAGTGGATGATCCCACATGAAATCACATGATCTCTAATGTGCATATGTTCAGTCTCTTATGTGTATAAATTGGAACAATGCAACAGTCTCTATAGTGCTATAAAATCACAAATACAGTCAAATAAATTGAAGCGGTTTCTAAAGTGCAAAGTTTTTTATAGCTTAATCTCAAATGAAGTCTTTAAATTTAATGGCCTCTCTGGACGCAAGTTTCCTTCGGGTTCTGTCACTGGACGCACGTCCTAAATGCTCTGTACGTGTCGAAGTCTTCTCCCTGCTGTCGTTCACCTTCACTTGAGTCGCCGTCTGCCCTGAACTGCTCTGAACCCCACAGGCGCTCACTGACACTGCATCGCAGTCAAATGTATCCCCATTACAATCACATCCCGATAAGCGTGAATTTATTCACCAATTTTTATAAATAAAGAAGCAATTTTTTCACGTGCAAAATCACTTTAAGATAAAAATAAGAAAGAAATTAATTCCATTCATGTATAAGTCCCTCCATTGCTATCGGAAGCACATGAAAGCACTTAAGAGATATCTAGCCTGAATGGCTGCCGAGTAATAGATAATCAGACTCCACTTTTGTTCACCATCTCTCTCAAGAAGCACTGTTTGTCATTCGCGGGCGCTTTACGTTTAAACACGATGCCTCCTTTTAGTTACTGTGCATACGTTTTGCGAATCTCGGGATGGTCCAAGAAACTTGGCTCCTAGTACTGAAGGACGGTATCTACCAATGCAAATGTGCGGAAAAAGCTGTGTACACATGTTTCCTCCCAGCGCGTATAGCCACAGCTAACTATAATTTGCATTCCTAGACAAAAATGTGTAACTTTATACCTAGCAAGTTAGAAATGCTTTCTACAACTCTACGACTCTTCTGAGTCCTAAGAGATAACAAGAAAAATGCGGAAAAGTGCAAACTTAAAATAAGTATTAACAGGGAAAATGTTCCTTTAAGGTCATTAGTTTTACATATTGGGCTTGACTTTCATTTCGGTGCGCTTCAATGAATAGTGCTCCCCTTTGAAAGGACCCCAGTTGACCCCATCACCAAAAGAAGAGTGACTTCCCTTGAGGTACAGGCCGTTCAGGTTGGCGAAGTGGCAATTTCTGTACCACCAGGCTCCGTTGTGTGCTTGAGCGCAACTTCCATCTCCCTTGAGGTCATTGTCGTTATCTTTGGTGGAAAACTGTGTGCCACTAGAAAAACATGAAAAGATAAGACGTTTTAAAATAGGATAAACCTTAGGATATCTTTAAACGATTTAATTGACTATATAGCTAAAGCTATGCATTTATCTCGTTTATCTCATGCATGAAGTGTTTTTTTTTATCGAGAATGTCATGTTTTTACATGCAATGACTCAAATGAGCAGTTCTTTAACCCAGTTCAACAATTGTGCGGTTCGAAACTAAACAGAACTGCCACATTTCGGTTTACAAATATCGTAAAGATTATTAAGAGCATTAATAATGATGAAATTCTTTATACAGATAGCCTACATCAACAGACTTATAAACAAAACGGATGGCGTTCGCTAATCAATGTCAACTCATGTTTTTGACGTGCTCGCACTAAGTTAAACTTGGCTTTTTCCGAACATATCTGACAACAAAGTCGATATACCGGGATACACGGTAGTTCAAAAAGACGGCATTGGATCGGCTAAGTTGAACGGAGGTGGAGTTTTGCTTTATGTACGAGAACAGTCCTTTCACTGTGAAAAATGACTTCGCAGCAAAAAATGAAGAACTGTTATGGATCGAAATTAACAGGCCGAAGTGCAAACCACTTTTGATTGCCGCTGCATATAATTTATAAGCCTCCAAACCGATTGATTGCCGCTGCATAAAAGCCTCCAAACAGCCCCACAAGAAAGAAATGCTCAGTAATGAGCTTTCATCTGAGAATATTTGTTTACTTTCTTACTTTGCTGAGTTGACGCTTGTCATCGCGTCACCAGCCGGGCCGCTGTATCCTCCAATCAAAAGCCAATATTTATCACCCTCGTCAGCCACTTTAAATGTCGTATATTCAGCGTATGCAGTGTTCCCATCAAAGTCCTCCAAGTCAACTCTCAGCATCACGTCATCAGCGGCTGTCAAACGGTGGAGTTTGTCGTTTCCAAGCCAGAACTCGCCCTTCAGACTTCCAAATCCATTCTTGTAAGACGTCCAATCAAGGTAAAAATCGATGGCGCCATCTAAACGTTTCTGAAAAACGGTCCACCCTCCACCGTCTGTGGTCATGTCACACAACACGTACATTGGCTTGCCGCCATCTGGATTGATGGTGTATACACCATTGGATGTGAAACCATCTTGGAGAAGTTGGGAGCAACTTTTGGCTTCTGTTGAGTTAGTTGAAAATAAATCTTAACAACCTTCTAGACCTTTTAGAAAGTGAATCGTGCAAACACTCGAGGGATTTTTGGCTGAATTCCAAAGATAACTTGGAAAAGTGGCGTGCTCTCGCCTATTTACATCAGTGTGCGCCAATCGACCAGCTAATTTTTCATAAAGTAAAGCAATAGTAAATTGGTGATGCACAGTTAACCAGCATTCTTATCACACAAAATGATATCAGCTTTTCACTTACTGCAAGGTTTTCCTGTATAGCCATCGCTACATTTGCATCTTACACTGTCATCCTGGTAGTTTGGGATGCAGATTCCTTTGTCACCACAAAAAGAACTGTCCGCCTCACAGGCACTCTGTTTGAAAATATGAATCAACATGGTTTTAGTGTTGATGTTGTTACTACTATATAATGATTGTTTCACGAACATTATTATCGCTTTTCCCTTAACTTATTCTAGTTAGCTGCGAGATCTGGGAACGAGTTTTTTTTGTTCAAAATGGCGGGCGGTGAAAGTAAGTATATCGAACTCAATAATAATTCAATAAACTCACCGAAGAACCGGGCGAAGAATCGGGGAGAAACAGGGATATTTGCAGAAGGTGATGCGGAAATCGAGGGCACAGGACAGCAGAACTGATGGCAAGGTGAAAGTTTTACTGAATCGTCGACATATTTTATCGCTAAACAAACAAGAGGTTTAGTTTCTAAAGAAACTGTGGTGCTGCGTCTGTGGGGACGTGAAACACAAAATTTTGGATTTATCAACTGAGTTGATAAGGTAAATTGGCCACCGTAAAGAGATTGAGAGCTGACGTTTCGAGAGTTAGCCCTTCGCCAGAGCGAATCACGAAGGGCTAACGCTCGAAACGACAGCTCTCAATCTCTTTACGGTGGCTAATTTACCTTATCAACTCAGTTGATAAATCCACAATTTCATATTTTTTCGCTGTTTGCTTTAAACAGCGTTTGGTGAAACTCAAAATCCATGTTTCCTATAGCTCATGCAAAGACAAGACACACAAAAGAAAAAGCTGTCACGTTACCTGCACTCCTCTGTACTTGAAATCCTCATCCTTTGTGAAGTTATCCATACCAGCAAATCGATCAGAATAACTCAGCTGACACTGGAATTTCTCAGCTTTGTTTTTCTTTGTAGTTCCAAAGTTGAAAGACTGACATCGCTCATCCTCAACACACTTTAGTCTACAAGAACCTTCCGAATCCACGTCTACCACTTTAAACACGCTTCCATTCAGTTTCCAACCTTCTAGCGCCTTGGCGAAGTTGACAGCTTTAAAATCATGCTCTGAAATACGGCTTATGCCGTGTACTGTTATGCCAAAAAGAAATAACAACCAAAGATGCATATTCTGCAGTACCATTAACTTAAAATAGGTGATTTCTTGACTACGTTTATTGAAATAGCAGGTTTAAAGGAAGTGATTATGCAAATTCAGCAGTTTCCTTACCACAGCATGTGCCATGTGGCACATATGCCTTAACACACTAAAATACTATATATATTTACAGGATCAGAACATATGTGACAGTTGTTATGACAATGAGGTTATAGTAACTCAATGGCGAACTATTTGGGACTTTTTTTCCCCAAAATTCACAGTCTTGGTATTGTGTGCGATTACCGTGGAAGTGGGTAAATTAAAAACACCTGCCACCCGCCTGACTGCTAATTACACTGCTTTTTTCCTTATAAACTGAAGAGTTTTTCCAAAAAACGTGTAACATAAAATAACAGCGAATTAGAATTGCCACACTCAGACTCTGCTCATCGTTTATAGTATTTAATTACAAACATTCCAGTCCTCTTCTTTCGTTTTCGGCCTTTGTATGAAATAAATGCTCGTATTTATATAAGTAAATTAAGTCAAAAGCATGGTATTATTGCACGCACGGTCAGTTAGAGGCATTTTATTCTTCAGGAACATGTTTTCAAAAAATCGTCTTTCAAAACTTCTGATTGGTGTTTATCGAACGTAAAACGGCATTAAAAAAATTGAAAACTAAAGTTAACAAATTTTATGACTTTGAACTCAGGTGTCGTCACAGGACCTTATAAGGGAGTAATTAGAGGATATTTTGCATGCGTTAATTGGCAACGCTTCTGCCTTAGCTTTTGTGAATGCTAAATATCTTAATGCTTATTTTACATAAAACTAACTGACTTAAGACCTGATAAAGAAAATGAGATGGTTTCTTTGCTAGACCGTGAAGAAGAAAGACCGCCGTGCCCGGCTCTTCGAAATATCGCCGGGATTTTGAAATATATATCAGTTCCCCTACTGTGAAATCAGCCTTGCTTTTTTAATCTGATTGGCTAATTTTAACGCCGTTTCTGAAATAAGAACGATGTTATATTCAACGAGCGTGGGAAAATGAAAAATTCTGGGTCCTCCACGGGAATGTGACAAATCAGTCTTCTGCAGAACGGTCTCCTATGTTAAGAACATGATGTCCTCTTGTTTTCATAATCACTGCTATCCCATTTAATTTGAGCATGCATTACCAGTCTTATTTTTAATTGATGATGGTTTCTTCGTAGGGATATAGATCCATGTAAAACAAAAATCTTTGTGAGCCCAGATGCAAATAAGAGACTAATAAATCACGTGATAGTACTCCGAAAGTGACGTCAGAAGAGGTGTATGAGATCGAATGTTTCATAGAATTCAGGTGTGAGTCATACAAATTTGGCCCAAAGGAGGATGGTGGTCACGTGTGTGGGCTCAGTGACTCCGATGCTATCAGATATCCTTTCGACTTGGTTACAAGGATTTATTTACTGTGGAACCCAGGTATGCAAAACAAACAGTCACCAAGTGACATTTTTCATCTGCGGCTCAACGTTTACAATTTCGTACAACATTTGTTGGTCCAACAAAGTTGGAACGTTTGGCACACCCTTATGGCTGCTGATGCACAGCAATTTTTGTTGGATAAATGTTTTGTATCAAACATTTTTCCAACATCCGTTGGAATGAGCTAATATTTACTTCATTTGGGCAAATGCTCTCATCCCTAAGGCAGAAAACAAATACAGCGAATTTTGAAAGGCATTTGCTAATTCATAACATAATATAATCCATGTGGCTTTAGAAATGTGTTGAGCTTTTAGAATATATGCATAAACATAGTTTGTTACCAAAACAAACATGAAAGATTTTATTCTTAACAGAGTGTCTGTGAGAAGGACAGCTCTATTTGTGGTGATAAAGGAGTTTGCATCCCAGACTATCAGGAAGGCAGCGTACGATGGAATTGTAGTGACGGCTATACAGGAAATCCTTGCACTAAGTTTTTAATTTTTCATTACGAAAACATTCATAACTGTTCAAGATCATATCTTGCAGATCAGTTTTGGAATTGTAGCAGGGGTCTCCTCCCCATTTTTCCAAAGAAAATTAAATTCTTAGAGGGCTAAAACTTCTTTAAATTCTTTATCTAACTTATTTTCACTCCCCTCTCCCCCTTCCCAATGTTTTTTACTCCGGGACTCCTGAACTATCCTTCAACTAACAGAACCAAATAGTTGCGTCCAACTTCTCCAAGATGGTTTTACTTCAAGTGGCGTGTACACCATCAATCCAGATGGCGGTAAACCGATGTAAGTGTACTGTGACATAGCCACGGACGGTGGAGGCTGGACCGTTTTTCAGAAACGTTTTGACGGCTCGATTGACTTTTATCTCGGATGGGAGTTTTACGCAAATGGATTTGGAAATCTTAATGGCGAGTTTTGGCTTGGAAACGATAATCTCCACCGCTTGACTACCGCTTATAACGTCACCCTTAGAGTTGACTTGGAGGACTTTGATGGCGACATCACGCTAAGTACACGAAGTTTAATGTTTCAGACGAGGGAGACAAATACCGCTTTTCGATTGGAGGATACAGTGGCACGGCGGGTAACTCAATGACTTCAGAAGATTCATACTGGAAGGCAAAGCAAGTTAATGCTAGTTCAACTGCATTATCTCCTTAAAATTTGGACCACGCTCTTGGTGCGTCAAGTTCCTTAATTACTCTTCCCCGAAAGCCAAATATTTTCCCGTCCAAACCGATCTAATTCAGTCAATAAGCATTTTATCATGCAATCAATTTAAAAACTGTTTTTGTCGACTCATGGCAAAGTATAATTAAGACTACTGACAATGGACTTGCAAAGTAAAATTCGTTTTTGCTTTGCTGCGCTATCGAGTTCTCAAGCAGTCTAATCATGTGATTTAGGAGCAGGATTCGGACTCGTAATCAATTGGTTCGAACAAGAGAAAATAAGGGGACAGAGAGGGACTCTGAGGGCGTTGGCTGGGATATGTCAATTCCACAAAAGTTATTTATAGACTGGCTTTTCAACGGAAGTCTGTTTCCCGAAACGTCCGCATAAATACCATTTCCCTTGTTTTTCGAAGTCGTTTTCATCGACAAAACGTAACACCATTTGGTCAGCCATTACAAGCAAAATTTTGAATGGTTCTTCAAGCGCCAGATCGAGGTTGCCTTTATGCGGACGTCCGGAAAACAGACTTCCGCTTCAAATGGCCGTCTAAAAATAACTTTACCGAACTTGACATATCCCAAAGCCTGGGCTGGCAGTGTCCCTCTCTGTCCCGTTATTTTCTCTTGGTTCGAACTTGTACCATCAGTTTTCAGCACACCTCAAGAAGTTCGCAACAAAAACGAAAAGCTCTAACGTAAACAAAAGAATGGCAAATATGCATTGTGTAATTTTAAGTTAGAAGAGAAAAATCGTGTTTTGGTTGACACTGCGCTGCAAAATCGACACGTTCAGTCTAGAAACCTGTTATTCGAGAATCGCCGCACTAGAAAATCAAGTGATTTCAAATTATTTTATCCAGGTTGTCATGTACAACTGGATTTAGGTTGTTCTAAGCCTCGTCCAGGTAGCGAGGTTCTTTTTCTTTTTTCCCTTCACGATATTTTCCGCGCTCGCCGTCTTCCTTTCACTGGAACAGGCCAGCCTAGGTCACTCTTTATCTGAGTAACATACTATCATTTTTTCCATGGTTTGGTTTTCCTTTTCTAGTGGGATGCAGTTTACCACAAGAGATCAGGACAATGATCTAGCGTCGAGTGGCAGCTGTGCTTGCTGGTACAAAGGAGCCTGGTGGTACAACGCGTGTCACTCATCCAATCTGAACGGCTTGTACCTTGGTGGACAGCACTCAAATAGTGGCATAGGGGTTAACTGGGGTGCATTTAGAGGATACAAATATACTCAATGAAACGCACCGAGATGAAAGTAAAGCCTAATCCGTAAAAACGATGACTGGAACTTTCTCACCTTTTTTCCTGTAGTGTTTGATCCGGCTTCCTTTTATCTCGGTTTTTGTTGGGCGTTGTTACAACTTGACTTTCGTTCTAATCCTGCACTTCTTAACTTTATGGTCAAATGTGGACTGCGAAGCTTACAATAGGCTTCGTTTAAGGATTTCCGTATTTTCATTTACGTTGCCTTTTTCATAATTATCAGGTGACCCTGTGCATGTAAGTACAAATACTGAAAAACCACTCTCCAAAAAAAAAAAGCTGAACAACTCGCAATGATACTACTTTATAGTCGCCGTCATATTGAATACACTTGCAATTAAACGTCAAAGAGAAATACCATATAATTTATGGTTGGTGGAAATCTGTTAAAAACCATCATCAGCAGTCAGAAATCAGTGACCCAGAAGGCTACTAGCCTTGTTTATTCAACAGGGTTGGGTCTAGAAACTTAGGTGATCCTTCTTGCATCTTCCAGGCCAAAAAGGAAATCAGCTATTTGAGTAAAGATGTAATGCCCACGAATCAGAAGAGAATTTTTGTTTGTTTGTTGGTTTGTTTGTTTTTTTTATGTGCGTTAATTAATTTTACAAACTTTGGACTTTGTAAATTTGCTACACTCTAACCTCGCAGCCTCGAATAGCTAGCCTCGAACAGCTTCAGCTATAAATGAGAGTAGTGTATATAGTGCGTAAGCGTTTTTCGCTTAATTTTTGAGTTAAGGACGGTGCCTCCTATTGTTACTGCGCATAAGTTCTGCGCATCTCGGGATGTTCGGGTTTCTAAAGGAATTTGCCCCCTAATACAACAATATTTTTGCACGGCTTATAACTATGTGGAAAAAGCAGATCTTAGCAAGGGCTTTCAGAATCTAAAAAGAAAAATTGGGGGTAGCCACGCATTTTTCAGAGATAATTGAGCTTAAATTTGGAAAGAAATTGCCATACATTCTTTGTATTTTAACGCTTTTTTAGAATTATGGTTGCTTAATTGTCTCTGAAAAATGCGTGGTTACCCACATTTTTCTTTTTGGATTCCAATAACCGTTGCTAAGATCTACTTTTTCCCCATAGTCATAACCTTTGCAAAAATACATCTGCACTAGGAGGCACCGTCCTTAGTGTTATTGCTGATGTCTACGTTTTTTTCTCTTTTTTGTTTAAACGAGAAAAATCAGGATCCTCAGGCAGATTTGAAGTTGTACCCGAATTATCATTTTATTGAATACTTGTCTACTTGCCTGGTACAATAAACGTCGGCACACGAAAAGACCTGTCTCCATGACTGACTCCTAGCTTGTACAAGTTCCCGGGAATTGTGTCCTCCGTGCTTGGCCCGGATAAAGTCTTTTCGCTAGTCCCTGTAACCAGTCCTCTCCTAGCTGTAAACACAGCAGGGAACTTCAGTTTCCAAACGTAACAGTTTTCACCTGTCCAAACTATGAGCTTTTCAACAATGGGAAGTAGCAAGGAGTGACATGCCTGCACAACTTCTAACAGTGGAAACATTTTTCTAACATAGCCTCTTAATATTTTTGCACTGACAATTAGTATGTGATTTTCAAGAAAGGATATGAGCGGTGGCTGTTAAAAAGATTTGTCGTTGCTGTGACTGTCTTTGTTTTATAAAGTGCCATTTTTTCATTAAAACAAGTATGAGGTTTGCCACTGTTTGTTGATGTTGTGTTCAGTCAAATGCGTAAATATTAGCCCCATTTGAAAATGTGAGTTTCGTGTCTCTGGAGCTTAATACGCTTCCTCCTGTTGTAAGCAAGTCTTTCGACTGCGTTTTCTTTCTTTTTTCATAAATAGGCCGATTTGTACAGACACGGCCATGATTTTGACCCTCCACATGTTCTCATCAGTTACCGGGATTGGCTTTGTGAGTTGCTCTTTATATGCAAGTTCATGTACTTTGTGAGAATGACAAGGCATTCTGTTTGGTACAGGTGTATTTGTACCCACTGTGCGGATCGAAAATCCTGGATTTCTACTGGCTATCCAAAGGTAGCCAACTGTCAAATGTGGTGTTCGATCCTCGAATCCGAGGGCAACAGGTTTATCAGTTGAAGACTGTTTAATGTCACCCTCGTTAAACAAAGACAATTTATTTATTTATTTATTTATTTAATCACTTATTTATTTATTTACTTTATGTTTTATGCATGAACTGGAAGAAGCCTGAAGCGATTCGCTATGACTAAGGGCTATTAAACGCTCGAAACGTCAGTTCTGAATTTCCTTACGGTGACCAATTTACTTTTAATATCAGCTCAATTGATGAAGGCAAATTTTGTGCTTCCAGTCATAGCTATAAATCATGTTTTCACAGGCACTTCACATGGTTGACTTTGACTTAAGGCATCAAACAAACTTACGATGAAGTTATTTAACTGTACATTGACATTTATAAATTGATATGAATTAAATCTTCAGTTGGAGATAAAGCAATAATATCATTTACAGTGAAACCAATAATAACCGATCAGACACTGGGTACAGTTGCACTTAAATAGTAGTTGTCAAAGAAGGAATCCTCCTAGAGAATAAAACAAAATAATATAAACGGTGTGCATACAGACGAAAATGCCATGCACTGATGAACGTGAGCTTGACGATAACCTCCTTGACAACAAAGGGATGAGCCTGCTCATCCCAATTATGCTGTTATAATGATATGATGAGATGTTGTATAATACTATCGTAATTTCTAGGGCCGCGTTCTCGCTAATCCGGAGTACCAATATCCCGGATCTGCGATCCCCGCAGGGCCTCACAAGCAAACCCCTCTTTTATTAGCTTGTAAACGCGCGTATAAACAAGATTAGACAAGACACGATAATTTATTTAACTCATCTCAGCTATACAGAAGATACAGATTATAAATTAACATAAACAATTTAATACAATACAATAAAGAATATAGAAGTAATAACATCTATGTAGGGAGCGGGTTGGGATCATCCAAATAGCAGAGGCTAATCTAGTGGATGATCCCACATGAAATCACATGATCCCTAGTGTTCATATGTTCAGAGTCTCTTGTGTGTATAAAATGGAACAATGCAACAGTCTCTGCAGTGCTATATATAAAATCACAAATAAAGTCAAATAAATTGCAGCGGTTTCCATAGTGCAAAGGTATAGCCTAATCTCAAATGAAGTCTTTAAATTTGGTGGCCTCTCTGGACGCAAGTTTCTTTCGGGGTCTGTCACTGGACGCACGTCGTTGCTCTGTGTCGGAGGTCTGCTCCCTGCCGCGTTTACCTTCACTTGAGTCGCCGTCTGCCCTGAACTGCTCTGATCCACGCAGGCGTTCACCTGATCTATCCCCTGACATTTGAAGGGGTTTCTATAGTACAAAGTTCTTTATAGCCTAATCTCAAATGAAGTCTTTAAATTTAGTGGCCTCTCTGGACGCAAGTTTCCATCGGAGTCTGTCACAGGGCGCAAGTAGTTGCTCTGTGTGGAGGTCTGCTCCCTGCCGGGGTTCACCTTCACTTGAGTCGCCGTCTGCCCTGAACTGCTCTGATCCCCGCAGGCGTTCTCCAGATATATCCACCGACACTGCATCCCAGTCAAATGTATATATCCCCATTACAATCACATCCCGATAAGCGTGAATTTATTCATCAATTTTATAATTTAAATAAAGAAGCCATTTTTTCACGTGCAAAATCACTTTAACATAAAAATAAGAAAGAAATTAATTCCATTTATGTATGTCCCTCCATTACTATCGACAGCACATGAAAGCACTTAAGAGATATCTAGCCTGAATGGCTGCCGAGTAATAGATAATCAGACTCCACTTTTGTTCACCATCTCTCTCAAGAAGCACTGTTTGTCATTCGCCGGCACTTTATGTTTAAGCACGGTGCCTCCTTTTAGTTACTGTGCATACGTTTTGCGAATCTCGGGATGGTCCAAGAAACTTGGCTCCTAGTATGAAGGACGGTATCTACTAACGCAAAAAGGTACTTTTGTGGCCTTTTTCACTGTGCGGGAAAAGCAGTGTTCACATGTTTCCTCCCAGCGCGTATAGCCACAGCTAACTATAATTTGTATTCCTAGACAGAAATGTGCAACTTTATACCTAGGAAGTTGAAAATGCTTTCTACAACTCTACGACTCTTCTGAGTCCTAAGGGATAACAAGGAAAATGTAGAAAAGTGCAAACTTAAAATAAATATTAATAGGGAAAATGTTCCTTTAAGGTCATTAGTTTTACATATTGTGCTTGACTTTCATTTCGGTGGGCTTCAATGAATAGTGCTCCCCTTTGAAAGGACCCCAGTTGACCCCATCACCGAAAGAAGAGTGACTTCCCTTGAGGTACAGGCCGTTCAGGTTGGCGAAGTGGCAATTTCTGTACCACCAGGCTCCGTTGTGTGCTTGAGCGCAACTTCCATCTCCCTTGAGGTCATTGTCGTTATCTTTGGTGGAAAACTCTGTGCCACTAGAAAAAAAAATGAAAAGATAAGATGTTTTAAAATAAGATAAACCTTAGTATCGTTAAACGATTTAATTGACTATATAGCTAAAGCGATACATTTATCTCGCTTATCTCATGCATGAAGTGTTCTTGTTGATCGAGAATGTCATGATTTTACACGCATGACGCCAAATTTTGTTTTAGAAATATTGTAAAGTTTATTACTTCCAAAAAAGTCTACAGGTGAGCGTTCATTTGAACGGTCACACTTTTAAGAACTTCGCCCACAGACTGGAAAGTTAGATCTCCCGTGTTGGTCAGTATAGCATAATAAACAAATAATAATAATAATAATAATAATAATAATGCAATTCTTTATACAGATAGCCTGATCAACAGACTTATAAACAAAATGGATGGCGTTCACGAATTAATCTCAACTCATGTTTTTGACGTGCTCGTACTAAGTGAAACTAAGCTTTCTCCGAACATAACTGACAACGCAGTCGATATACCGGGATACACGGTAGTTCGAAAAGATAGCACTGGATCGGCTAAGTTGAACGGAAGTGGAGTTGAAGTGGAAGTGGAGAGAACAGTCTTTTCACTGTGAAAAATGACTTGGCAGCAAAAAATGAAGAACTGTTATGGATCGAAATTAACAGGCCGAAGTGCAAACCACTTTTGATTGCCGCTGCATAAAGCCTCCAAACCGATTGATTGCCGCTGTATATAAGCCTCCAAACAGCCCCACAAGAAAGAAATGCTCATTAATGAGCTTTCATCTGAGAACATTTGTTTACTTTCTTACTTTGCTGAGTTGACGCTTGTCATCGCGTCACCTGCCGTGCCACTGTATCCTCGAATCAAAAGCCAAAATTTATCACCCTCGTCAGCCACTTTAAATGTCGTATATTCAGCGTATGCAGTGTTCCCATTTAAGTCCTTCAAGTCAACTCTCAACACCACGTCATCAGCGGCTGTCAAACGGTGGAGTTTGTCGTTTCCAAGCCAAAACACGCCCTTCAGAGTTCCAAATCCATTCTTGTAGGACGTCCAACCAAGATAAAAATCGACAGAGCCATCCAAACGTCTCTGAAAAACGGTCCAGCCTCCACCGTCCGTGGTCATGTCACACAACGCGTACATCGGTTTGCCGCCATCTGGATTGATGGTGTACACTCCACTGGATGTGAAGCCATCTTGGAGAAGTTGGGAGCAACTTTTAGCTTCTATTGAGTTAGTTGAAAACGATAAATCTTAACAATACTCAAGTCCTTTTAGAAATTGAATCGCGCAAACACTCGAAGGATTTTGGGCTGAATTCCAAGTAACTTGGAAAAGAGGCGTGCTCTCGCCTATCAGTTTACATCAGTGTGCGCAAATCGACCAGCAAATTTTTCATAAAGTAAAGCAATAGTAAATTGGTGATGCACAACCAACCAGCATTCTTATCACACAAAATGATACCAGTTTTTCACTTACTACAAGGCTTTCCTGTATAGCCATCGCTACATTTGCATCTTACACTGTCATCCTGGTAGTTTGGGATGCAGATTCCTTTGTCACCGCAAATAGAACTGTCCGCTTCACAGGCACTCTGTTTGAAAATGTGAATCAACATGGTTTTAGTTTTGTTGTTACTATTACATAATGATGCTTCACGAACATTATTATCGCTTTTCCGTTGACTTAATAAGTTTGTTAGTTAGCTGCGAGAACTGCAAACGAGTACTTTTTTTTCAAAATGGTGGGCGGTGAAAGTAAGCATATCGAACTCACCGAAGAACTGGGCGAAGAATCCGGGAGAAACAGGGATATTTGTAGAAGGTGATGTAGAAATCAAAGGCACAGCACAGCAGAACTGAGGCAAGGTGAAAGTTTTATTGAATCCTCGACATATTTTATCGCTGTTTGCTTTAAACAGCTTCGGCAGGAACTCTGAATCCATGTTTCCTATAGCTCATGCAAAGACAAGACACGCAAAAGCAAAAGCTGTCACGTTACCTGCACTCCTCTGCACTTGTAATCCTCATCCTCAGCAACTGCCAACAATTTTTAAATAAATATGTACTCAATGATATAAAACTTGAAATAAATATCGGGATGTATTCAATGATGTAAAATTTAAAATAAATACATTGTATGTATACAATGATATATAAAAACTTGGAGAGCAATCTATTTTGATATGATAATAACACTATTACAATCAAATATAATTTTAAATTCATTTGCATAGAGCTGTTTATATATTTTAGGCTTTTATGGGAGAGGAACAGAAGAGGGCAAGGACTAAGGAAGTGCACTGGAAAGCCTTCCACTCCCAGTGGCTTCCTACTCTCCCACTGTGTCTACATCTTCACAAAGCTGTTACATTAAATTATAACCCTTAACTTCCCAGCAAAGGGTTAGAAGGCAAATTTATGAGCTACGTTTTTGAAAAGAATTGTTTTTAAGTTAAGGAAATAACAGTTTATGTACTTTATATTTTATAAATTAATCTTTCTGGACACCACTGTTTGTATCAAATCATTTCATATGAATATGTCTTTTATAAAAAATCCATACATGTATATCAATAATATTACACAGTTTTTCACTGTAAATAGCTATTTACTTTTGAAATCTCCTTCAGTAAATTAAATTTTAAAGCGAACAATAAAAAGTGTTTTGTCATAAAATAAACTTAAAAATGTAAAGTAACGTAACAGTACAAGCTACGTATTTAGTAAAACAAAGTTCCATTGCTTTTAATTAATTCAACAGCAAATTGTGCATAAGGAAAATATTTTCTCAAAAAAAAAACATTAATGGGGCTGTAGCCAAAACAAATTCTTGCAGAGGAAATGGGCCAAAAACAAAAACATTCTGGCAGGCTAAAAATCCCCCACCCACCCCCCCCCCCCATCACTTTTCTAATGGTCCGTCCCTTATAGCTGTTTCTCCACTGCTTGAAACTGATAATTAAAAATATATCCCCGAAGGGCACGTAGATTTTCTAATCTCACATTTTGTTATAGATACGATAAATTGGTAACTGGACTTCGTGTCTTACAACTTAGGGGTAATCGTGCTCGTAATTTCAAATCGTCCACGCCCTACTCCCTCAAATGTACTCCACTCAGTCCAGTTACCAATACTTATCGTAGTGTAGTTCACCTGCTATCCTTTGTGTTGTAATTCTCAATTCAATTCTATTTTATATTTGTTTAATCCATTTACAGTAACACGCAATTTTCAACTAAAGATGTTGACAACGACTTGATTGATAGAAACTGTGCCATAATGTACCGACGGAGGTGGTTGGTGGTATCACGAATGCCATCGAGCTAACCTCAACGGTTTATATCATGGCGGGCCACATAATTCCTATGCTGATGGAGTCAACTGGTTTTCCTTTAGAGGGTTCTGGTACTCTCTGAAACGCACCGAGATGAAAGTGAGGCCCGTCCTTGGCCACTAAAAGGACTAGGAGCACGACCGCTCCGGTACGTGACATCTACTCACAAAATTCATAAAGCGACATTTACATTTCTTTACTAACTGAATATTTAAAAAGTTATAAAACTCTGCCCTCAACAACTTTTTCAAGGAGTCGATATAACATACACTGTCATCGCCCAGAATGCCGCGATACATCCGGGACTTTTACGCCCTTTCTCGCGCGAACATTTGAAAGCTCGTTAGCGAAAGTACACAAAATAACAAAGAAAGTTGGGCAAAACCGGTCAGCACCACTCGGAAGTTTTGATTTTACGGGAAAACGGTTAAGTTTATTGGTTAGCGTTCACATGGCTTTTGTAGAAGGGATGTTAATAAAGCAAATGCGACTGTTTGTAGGTGTGTAGCTGTTTGGGAAGCATTATCGTTTTCGACCTCAAATGTAGCTATTTTTACGCTCCGTCTGTATGGGACCGACACTTTTAGATTGAAAATCTCGAGAAATAAGATGTAAGCAAGTTAGCGTTCATATGGCTTTTTACGCTTGACATTTAAAGACTCACTTGCCGAGTTTTCGCGCAAATCTGACAGTTGGAAGTATTATCGATTTCAGCTTTTCTGGAACCAACTCCCGCAAAACTGAACTTACATGCAAATACGTCCCACAGAGCCCCCCACGGGAGTTGATTTGACCGCTTTTAAACTTCCCGCGAGTGTTCTAATGAATTCATAAATCCGCCTCCATAAACAATAGAGCACAAGCCATTGTAATTAAGCATTGTATTGCGGTGTGAGTCAGTAAAGTGTGAGAAACTGATAATAACACCAGAATTCCGCAAAAAAAAATCCAAAAAAAGACACACACACGTGTTTTCGCGATCGCTGTATGTTACGCAGATGTTACGTCTCCACGATAACTGCGATCATAAACAGCTTAACGAACACCTCGCACATATTGGCCACGCATAGAAGCATATTCCCCTTTCTAGTATGATCCAGATGATTATTGGCGTAAATAAAAACGTTTTAAATGCTTTGTTCACGCAAAAGCATTATTTTAATAGACACCGGCGGGCGCTTGTTTATTTATGATCACACTATAAAGAAAGTAAGGCTTGTTTATTTCACTTTTCTCTTTGTCTTCCTGCATTGTTAAGATTATTTTGGTAAACTGAAGTCCTCAGGACTTCAGTTAAGCGGTGCTAAGGGAGCGAGCGTAATTTCCAATAACCGCAATCCGCTTGTAAAGTCATAAAATGACGCGCGTCAAAATTTGTCGCACACCGGTCTAGTCGCGCGTGGTTTAATTCATCTGAGAAGTTTTGAAAATCTGCCCTCGACTTCTTATTTAGAGAGTCACTGGTAAAAACTGTAACTTATAGGAGAAGTTTTGGAAGTCTGCCTCCAACGCTTATTTTCATGTAACTCTACAATGAAATAATTTTGTTTTTGTATTGGATTTGCACCTTACTAACTAGCTTGTTTACTCCACTCAAGCAAAGAAACACAATATAACAAATGAAATATAAGCCTGTTAAAAATCCCAACTTCTCATCACATCACCGCTTTGTACATAGCTTGGCTTTGGAATTCAAAATGGGATTGCCGTGAACTGAACAAATCCAGCAAACGGCCAGAGCGACCTTGAACACGGGCCTTAGGATTACAAGTCCTGAGCGCCCGTAACTCTTACTAGATTGGAGGAGGGGAGAAACTCTAAAGTTCTAAGCAAAATAGCCAATATACCGTTTTGAATTTGTCTAGGAACATTTTGCCTTGGTATGTTTCCATGGCAACCAAATATTGACAGATATCTTTACCATATTATTTCAATCCTTCGTTATTGCGCCAAAGTGATTACTTCACACTGCACTAGACAGCTAAACTACAGCCGAATCCATTATAACCGTTTTCATCTTTCACCGTTGAAAAATCAAATCATATCACTATCATTTACTTCCCAAACAATCGGAAGGCTCTAAACGTCAGCTTTCATAATTTCGTTACAGTGGCCAATTTACCTTATCAACTCAGTTAATACCGTCTTTCCAAAAACACCATTTAGTCGTACTGTTTGTGGTTTACATTTTGCACCCCACAACGTTTTTTCAATCAGATTTTTATACTAACACTTCAAAATTTGCAATCTATATCTTAATTAAGGGCTTCTGTTCCTAAGACAACTTTATTAATTTTTTAATGTTGGTCAAACGGTACAGATTAGGCCAGTTTAATTCGTCTTCAATTTGAACATCCGTGCTCCTTTTTGGCTAAGTTCTTTTTCTTCCCCTCTGCCTTCAGTAAACTGTTATTTAAAAAGCATTCGATATCTTATCAGAGCCTCTGACAAATCCGTGTATAATGAAACACCACTGGGCAACTGGTTGCAAAACTGAGCTGATTATTTAACGTGCAATGTAAACAGTATTCACTTGCACTCACGCACGGAAATTAAAACAAATTGGTATTCTATCAGCAATAACGATTCTCGCCGAAGAAAATGTGCAACTTCATAAAAGACCCTTTTTTTAAATACGAAAGGTGCAAATCTTGAAGAATTGAAATCAGTTTGCAAAACAGAAAGAAGTCGAAGTCTTTAATTTAATAAAGACTTTTTAACATTAATATTTTAGACGTACATAAATGTTTTATAAGTGGTTTTAAGCAGTTAAGTACCGTTTGAAAAATTTGTTGTCTTTGTCGTTTCTCTGTTATCGATTGAAAACATGAATCTTTTTTTACTGTTATCCTCCTGCACGGCTGTTTTTGCTGTAAATCGTATAAAAGACTTTGACTTAGAAGCCATCAATTTTGCTAAAAAGATAAATGGAAAAAGGCTCAATGGAAGTGTATTCGAAGAGATTCCAGTAGATTCTGAGATCTCTTGTCAAATAGCGTGTGTTAAAGACATTCGTTGTTTATCTTACAACTTTGGAGCCACAAAGGACGAAGGCAAATTCATCTGTCAGCTGAGCGACTCTGATCGATTCACAAGTCGTGAAAACTTCATAGAAGATAGTGAGTTGGTATACAGAGGAATACAGGTAACCTTGTTTGAAAAATCTGAAATATCATGAATTACAGTACGTTACACCTGTGTTAAGCGGCCCTTTATCAGGCGGCCTCCAGGAAAACTCCCTGTTTATAATTATTTACTGTAAACTTGCTCTATTAAGCCTACGCGGTCACATTTTAGGAACTGTCTCCCAACTGCAACGAGTTATGTTTATTGTTTTCACCTCATGTCACTTACGAGACGGTCACTTTGTAGGAAAGAACTATACGCTTATCGAGTTTATGAATTTCGTTTTATAAATCGCAAAAGGAGATATAAAACGCTTTGAGGGCGTGAGATTTTGATTTCGCTGCGTCCCTTTTATACCAATGGAACCAGCATTTTTAAAACGCTTAGTTAGCGATTTCGCAAGGGTAACCGATTAATTAACACGCTCATGATCACTGGAACGCTTTAATATCGAGACTTGTGAAGGTCGTAGATAAACTCACATTCCTTTCTCGATACTTAATAAATTATCTTTAATTGGCCAATTTCGAATTGCTTTTAGCCTCTTCATAAAAGCGAGGTCTGGAGCAGAGCCTTTCATATGAAAATGAGTTTTCATTCACATGCAGATAAACCTAATTTTCGTATGAAGGGTACGTTGTGCACCTAGTGTCGCTTTGATAGGGAGGCTCAAGACAATTCGGAAATGGCCTATTCGAAAGAGGTTTCGTTCCCTTGGGAGTTCGAGTTAGCGGGGTGATACAGGCAACTAGAGTTATCACCATTAACGTTGCCATGGACAGCAATATTTTTAATATTTTTGTATTATTTTTATTATTTTTATACTTTTTAATTTACTTTTTTATATTTATTACAAACCATGCGGTATGATAGCTCCAACTTTGAAGAGATGAGCACGGTTCCTTTTTGTTTTTTGGCTGAAAATAGAGCGTCTGCGAATCTGACAGGTCGCCTTGTGGTGAAAAAGGAATCTGCATCCCTGAATACTACCGTGACAGGTTCAGGTGCAATTGCTCAAGTGGTTACATAAGAGACCCCTGCGGTAAGCTATTGTAGCAAGTAAAGCTACGTAATGTATTATTCAATCACAAATGCAAAGACTGAGTACAGAATGCTATTTGCCGTTTTGCAGTTTGCAGTTTTGCAGCGTTTGGGATAATCTTGATATAAAAGTATTAATGGACATTTCCTTAAACGTCTCAGCCAAGTAATTGCTTGGATGTTTAAGTGTAGTTCTGGAGAAAATGCTGAATTTTTCATGACCTTTTCAAAAACTCAGCTAGATATTAATTTACTACACTTTTGCAGAGCCAATAAAAAGCTGTTCCCACCTCCTTCAAAATGGCGTCAATTTAAGTGGCGTGTACACCATCAACCCAGATGGCGGCGAACCAATGCAAGTGTTTTGTGACATGACCACGGACGGTGGAGGCTGGACCGTTTTTCAAAGACGTTTGGATGGTTCCGTGGATTTTTACCTTGGATGGGCGTCCTACAAAAACGGGTTTGGAAATCTGAACGGCGAATTCTGGCTTGGAAACGACAATCTTCACCGTTTGACAGTCGCTGATGACGTCATGCTAAGAGTTGACCTGGAAGACTTCGACGGCGACATCAGATACGCTGAGTACTCGACTTTTAAGGTGGCAAACGAGGGTGATAAATACCGACTTTCGATTGAAGGGTACAGTGGCACGGCCAGAGACTCAATGGCTGGTGGACGAACAACAAAGTAAGACAACTACTGTTCTCAGAATATTGTGTTTCCTCGAAAAAGAACGGGTAATCGTTGTTTTTTTATGTGCCCCAAAAGTGAGTGTCATTGTCAGGATTTTTTTACAGTTTTGGGGGGGTGGGGACAATCATCTTGAATGTTACCTTAATGGGAGCGATTATCCGACAAGCAAATACGGTAAGTACTAAGGTAATTTATCGTCGTTCGAGTAATTGCGTAAAAATTCCTTAAATATAACGGCCCCCTAAAGTAACCTCTATTTTGTGACAATCCTAGTAATTCCCATGCAAAGATAATGACCCACCCACCCCCTGCATCCAACCTCGAATGTAACGGCCTCTGGAAAGAAACAGATCCCAACACTAGCTACTCGCCCGGGTTTAACACAGCAGTCAGTGAGCCCACAGGGGACCCAGACAATCTGTTTGAATTTTGAAGGATTTGTATGGGAATATTACGAGCTTCGTATTTAAAGCAAAATATCGGGGGTAATGTTGATATTTTCTTCAAAATAAACGTAAACTTAACTCAATTGTGTGGTTTGTATTTTGAAGGTCTAGCGTACGGCGTTTTATACCTGAGCGTAAGGTAAATGCTGAACGCGCGTACCCAACGACTGTTTCGAAGAAAATCGATCTTACGTTGTGTTAAACATCTGCGAAGTGTCCCTGCGTGAATCTTGTTTAATATTTAACTTTCCTGGGAAAAAAATACCCGCTCTTCACTGCCAGCGAGCAGGACTTTTAAGTTATAAAACTTCCAGCCAGCTCCCAATTTTGAGGTTCGTCAACGAGCCAGCAAGATTAAAAATCTCCCCGCAAGAAGGAACCAGCCAGCGTAGAGAAAATTTTCCAGTTTGCCAGCAAGTGGTCGTGTATACAATTTGTTTCCCAGCCAGCGAAGGTTTGATTTAACCTTTGCGAAAACAATTGGAATTAAGTTGTAATGGGCAACGGGTTTTTTTTTCGAATTTTATAGTAGTAGTATATTTTGGGTCTGCACATTCCGTTGTTTACCGCGTTTTCGTATTTTTTGTTTAGGGTAAAATGCAGTCGTTGAACAATTGACGCCACGGTACCATAGCAAGGTACGGTACCCTACGTACAAACGTTTATCCGGTGACAGCGGTGAAATTGGTACAATTTTTGACTCTCGTTGACATGGCACACACAGAAAAGTGCCTTAAATGGATATATGCCCTTAAATTCTTTTAACATTTCTCGAAAATATGTTTGGTACATTTAACAGATTATTCTACATTTCGTACAACAATAAACAAAGTGCAAAGAAACAAAATTGGTGCTCACAGTTTTCAGGTTGTCCAGCAGAGGTCCAAGCTCCACACTGCAAACTCTCAAATTCACTCCAAGAAGAGTGAAGTAAAGAAATCTTCATTTCGTTTGCAAAGACGATACAGCCATTAATACAGGAATCTTATTGCATCACAATTTTCCGCTGCTGCCAGTAGGGTTAACAAAGGCAGGGTCATTAAAACCCGTTGTTGTTTTATACACTACACGTAAACAAGAATTAAGAGGACTAACAAAGATTCAGATGGTAAGTTTGTTCTGCAGTTCTTATCCATACCAAGAGAAGCCTTTTGGTTTATCCAGTAAAAGAAAACCCGGATTCGCTAAACGCATCGTCGGCACAGTGTAAACGGGGAAGAAATCAGAACGTACTTTTTCCTTCTTTCATTAGGAATGCCATTAGTAGCTGTGGCTGATTCTCTTTTTTCTATCACGGTAATGCACTAAGACAAACGCGTTCTTTAACTAATTTAAGAAACGCTTTAAGGGGCCAACATGAACGCACTGGACGAGGAGATGGTGATTGTCTTCCTTCATAGTTTAGTGACAGAGCATTTAAGTGGCTTGAACGGAACAGGTCGAGGACGAGGAAGTGAATGCCACGCTTCATAGTTCAGGGACAGAGCATTTGAGGGGCTTCAACGGTCCAGGCGGAGAACGAGGGCGTGATTGCCTTGCTTTGTAGTTCAATGACAGAGCATTCGAGGGGCTTGAGAGGTAAAGGCCGAGGACGAGGAGGTGATTGTCTTCCTTCATAGTTCAGTAACAAAGCATTCGAGAGGCTTGAAGATAAAAGCCGAATACGAAAAGGTGATTGCCTTCCTTCGTAGTTCAGTGCCAGAGCATTCAAGGCGCTTAAAAGATAAAGGCAGAGGTCGAGGAGGTGACTGTCTTACTTCATAGTTCAGTGACAGAGCATTCCATGGGCTTTAAAGGTACAGGCCGATGACGAGGAGGTTATTGTCTTGCTTCATAGTTCAGTGACAGAGCATTCGAGGGGCTTGAAAGGTTAAGGCCGATGACGAGGAGGTGATTGTCTTGCTTCATAGTTCAGTGACAGAGCATTCGAGGTGATTGAAAGATAAAGGCCGATGACGAGGAGGTGATTGTCTTGCTTCATAGTTCAGTGACAGAGCATTCGAGGTGCTTGAAAGATAAAGGCCGATGACGAGGAGGTGATTGTCTTGCTTCATAGTTCAGTGACAGAGCATTCGAGGTGATTGAAAGATAAAGGCCGATGACGAGGAGGTGATTGTCTTGCTTCATAGTTCAGTGACAGAGCATTCGAGGAACTTGAAAGGTAAAGGCCGACGACGAGGAGGTGTTTGTCTTGCTTCATAGCTCAGTGACAGAGCATTCGAGGAACTTGAAAGGTAAAGGCCGATGACGAGGAGGTGATTGTCTTGCTTCATAGTTCAGTGGCAGAGCATTACAGAGACTTGAAAGGTAAAGGCCGATGACAAGGAGGTGATTGTCTTGCTTCATAGTTCAGTGACAGAGCATTCGAGGGCCTTGAAAAGTAAAGGCCGATGACGAGGAGGTGATTGTCTTGCTTCATAGTTCAGGGACAGAGCATTTTGGCGCTTGAAAGGTAAAGGCCGATCGCGAGGAGGTGATTGTTTTGCTTCCTAGTTCAGCGACAGAGCATTTGTCGGGCTTGAAAGAAAAAGGCCGATGACGAGGAGGTGATTGTCTTGCTTCATAGTTCAGTGACAGAGCATTCGAGGGGCTTGAAAGGTAAAAGCCGATGACGAGGAGGTGATTGTCCTGCTTCATACCTCAGTGACAGAGCATTCGAGGTGCTTGAAAGATAAAGGCCGATGACGAGGAGGTGATTGACTTGCTTCATAGTTCGGTGACAGAGCATTCGAGGGGCTTAAAAGGTAAAGGCCGATGACGAGGAGGTGATTGTCTTGCTTCGTAGTTCAGCGACCGAGCATTCGAGGCGCTTGAAAGGTAAAGGCCGATCGCGAGGAGGTGATTGTTTTGCTTCATAGTTCAGTGACAGAGCATTTTGGCGCTTGAAAGGTAAAGGTCGAGGACGAGGAGGTGATTGTCTTGCTTCATAGTTCAGTGACAGAGCATTCGAGGGGCTTGAAACGTAAAAGCCGATGACGAGGAGGTGATTGTCCTGCTTCATACCCCAGTGACAGAGCATTCGAGGTGCTTGAAAGATAAAGGCCGATGACGAGGAGGTGATTGTCTTGCTTCATAGTTCGGTGACAGAGCATTCGAGGGGCTTAAAAGGTAAAGGCCGATGACGAGGAGGTGATTGTCTTGCTTCATAGTTCAGTGACAGAGCATTCGAGGTGCTTGAAAGATAAAGGCCGCTGACGAGGAGGTGATTGTCTTGCTTCATAGTTCAGTGCCAGAGCATTCAAGGCGCTTAAAAGATAAAGGCAGAGGTCGAGGAGGTGACTGTCTTGCTTCATAGTTCAGTGACAGAGCATTCCGTGGGCTTGAAAGGTACAGGCCGATGACGAGGAGGTTATTGTCTGGCTTCATAGTTCAGTGACAGAGCATTCGAGGGGCTTGAAAGGTAAAGGCCGATGACGAGGAGGTGATTGTCTTGCTTCGTAGTTCAGGGACAAAGCATTTTGGCGCTTGAAAGGTAAAGGTCGAGGACGAGGAGGTGATTGTCTTGCTTCCTAGTTCAGCGACAGAGCATTTGTCGGGCTTGAAAGATAAAGGCCGATGACGAGGAGGTGATTGTCCTGCTTCATAGTTCAGTGACAGAGCATTCGAGGGGCTTTAAAGGTAAAGGCCGATGACGAGGAGGTGATTGTCTTGCTTCATAGTTCAGGCACAGAGCATTCGACGGCCTTCAAAGGTAAAGTTAACGTTAGAAATTTCATTCTCCTCTCTTTGAAACGGCAATTCCGCATCGATTTGAACTGCTAGAAGTCATGCGGCAAGTCAACAAGGAACTGTTATCGGCCTTGCAAGAGGTAAGGATAGGCAGAAGCTCGGACAACTGCATAAAAAAGCAATTTCTAACGTTAATGCACAAAATGACAACGAGCCAGGGATTTCCATTGCGGCGTGCTAGCATCAATAATTACAACAGGCCGACGCATTTAGCAAATAAAACATGACAAAGCATGACAATGACAACTAATGTCCATTTAAACAGAAAATAATGTATATCCATTGCATGAAGAGTAGATTACAAACAATTTCCGAGTGCAAAGAAACGGTTTTTGAATTCGATTTTCCTTTTTTGCTTTATCTGTCACGCGATTGGTCTTACATTACAAAGGGGCGTCAAAATGCTCCCGTGGGGTCGTGGGGAAAGAGTAAGATTTTTAATAGGAAATTTTGAATGTGCACCCGTCCGGTCAGTCGCAGTTGTCACGCTGGAGCGGTCGCAAAGTTTGATTTCCAACTGTGAGTCGAAAAGACGGGAACAAGGTGCTCAGGAAAGCTGAAAGCTCCAGTAGTGATGCATAAATCGTTCGAATTGGAGCGGAAAGGATGAAGTTTTTTCCAAGCTGACCAGACGAGGAGAAAAATGAACTTTCCTTCTTCACGTCAGAACGGAAAATCAAGCCGCGGATTCGAATTTTGGCGAGAAAACGGCCTCGCGGCACGGCTCGTTCGAAATGGCTCTGTCCAGCCTTGACTTCGTCTTATGAAGGCTACGACAAAAACCTCAAAACCCCCCAAAAACGATGAAATAGCCCAAAAGGACAACAGAAATCAAGAAAGGTGAGTACATTTTCTTTATTTTATTGAAAAGAGGGTAAAATTTTATTTCGTCGAGCGCTTTTATTCCACGTTATTTTAAACTCCATACAAAGTCTTATAGAGCGCTCAATTTTCCAACGGCCTAAATTGTAACACAACACCGCGCACTTCAAGTAGTCACGTCCCACTTGATACGCTTACATAAATCACTCATACGCTTACATAAATCATTCATACGCTTACATAAATCATTTATTCGATCGATTTCTCGAATCGTGAATTTGGAACGCCTGTGCTTCTAATAGCCACTGTTTTGGTCACACAGATTCACGTGCTGGGTCTCCTTGGAATTTTAAGAGAGTGTACACGAGGGTCCAACGAAGAAAGGGCGGGCAGAGACCATGGGCCGCCTGCTGAATTCTTCAGAATTTCTTGTTAATTGCAAAACGATAGTGCGCATGCAATGTATCCCTATATCCAGTACTCTGAGCAATAAGGTAGCCGTTGATGTCTTCAATATTTATTACCCCTGCGAACTACTGCCCATAGAATATGAAGAGATGGTCGCTTTTGTATATTTCTGATATTTTGGGGAGGTAAGTAGCTAAGGTTTCTTTTTAGGTTGTCCGGTTTCCGATTCGGGAGCTTTAAAGATATGAATTCGATATTTTTGTATTCTTCTTGATTTAGCACACTAATGCGCAAGTTTCGAAAGGGCGTCTCTCAAACTTAAAAACTACCGGCTGCAATACCTCAGGAATGTTAGCGCCTCGAATCGTAAGTAGGCTTGCCAGGTTTATTATATTTAAAGGTATTTCACATTATAGTATTCAAGGGCGTCATCTGGGTAATGAAGATACGCTTTTTCAGTTCCGTTTATATTTGTTAACCGGCCACTTTGAATTTAAAAGCGAAGAAAGGCTATCGCCAGCTATACAAGCATCGATACCATCGTGTATATTTGAGGGCACAAACATTTTTGTTGTCCTAAAACGTGCCTTTCTAATTAATAATTATCGCTCGCTCTTCGCAAGATGAGCAGAGATTATCTTTAGTTCGTGCGCGCGAATTCTACAGTACAGAATATTTTTCTCGCGCGTTTGTCGCGTTCGTCGCCCTTGTCAAGCAAACAGACATACAGTGGGACCCCGATATAACGAACAACTACCGAAACGAACTATTTTGTTAAGCCCAGTGATAGAAAAATGTAGGAAAAGAACTTTGTGAAACTTTTGCGGTGAAGCGTCCGGCTCCACTGACAAGACCGGACCTTTGCTGCGAAACTTCGCAATTCATTTTGTAAAACTTTTGCGGTGAAGCGTCCACTGACAAGACCGGGCCTTTGCTGCCAAGCTTTACAATTCATTTTGTGAAACTTTTGCGGTGACGCGTCCTTCAGTGACAAGATCGGACCTTTGCTGCGAAACTTTACAATTCATTTTGTGAAACTTTTGCGGTGAAGCGTCCTCTAACAAGACCGGTAACGCAGACGCTGACTCGCTGACATGTACTTTGTTCTCATCACGTTTTGACGTCATCTGTGCGTTGTCAGAGTACACACATGAGAGGACGGATAAAGGTTAACTGTAAGTATCGTTTCACGCAGAGCTTTTTTCGGCTTTTCTTGGGAAAGTGTGAAAATCTGTTTAACTGTTGGAAATCAAGCTATCATCGCTTCTAATGAAGCCACGGTGAATATTGTAAAGTGACACTATGCTCTGAATGAAAGACATAAAGACTGTAAAGTTCTGGTTTTCGTCGAAACGTGATTCCCTGAAATAAATAAAAGACTGAATTTTGTGACATTCCGCCACGAGTAAGTTGTACACAGTCTTCCACCCCTTCGCTAGCCGATGAAATTGTTTTCCAAGGCAAAGCTGTGTTCGATTTCGAATTTATCCTCGTTATTTATCCTCCGACTATTCTTGGAGGCTAACAAAGCGTAAATCAAGGCGTATCAGAGGAAGTGATCTAATGTCTCTCAATAATTCACGCGGATTTCCGTCCATCTTGTTAGTAAACTTTTCGATTTTGCATACAGAGGGTAAAACTAAGTTCTCGAAGAATGGAAAGGAAAACATGAGGTTCTTTGTTATCCTGTTGCGATCAACAAAAAACGAGGAGCAGTGTCTCTGGCTTCTCTACACAGGTTATTCGAGCAAAAATAAATGAGTGCGAGTGTGCGAGCGATTGAGACTATAATAAAGTTATTTGATTTTGATTTGCAAAAACCGCCTGCCGCGAGAAAACGTGCCTCGCTTTTGCATTGAGCCGAGCACAACGAGTGTGTAACTGTGCGCCCCAAAATGTATCATTGTACAATCTCTACAGGAATGATGGTCACAAGCTGCGTTTATTCCCTTCCAACTGATATAATTTTCTCACTATTTCGTAAAGTTCCGTTTTCAGTATCTTATTTTATTTATTTAATTTGCAATGTCTGCTATTTCTAGTTTCTCCGAAAGTTCTAAATACGTACAGAAACCCATCAACTGGTACGGGCGAAACTCGATTTGTGCTTGCTCAGCGTATGCCTGTTTAAATATTCTCGCGCGAGTTTTAAAAGACTCAGTCAATGCGTCTGTGGTTCTCGTCACCTTCTTCAGTTGCAAGTTTGAACCGCATTCTTAGATTTTATGAAAAATATTTCGCTTCCACAAATCATTTTTAAACTGAATTAGACTACGGGAAGTCTCTCTTTCCGCTCTGACAGGGACAGTCGAGGAAAACGAGCAAGCGACGGAGCGACCGCGAAATCGCCTGCGGGGTTGAAACGTGACGCGCGTGTCGAGCCGCTAGTGTAGTGAGACTATCCCTGAGCGGAAAGAGAGACTGCTCGAAGTCTATAACTGAATTTCAACATATACTGCACGTGATGAACCCTCTTTGATGCATGTATATTCGTAGCATAAGCCTTCAAATGTAGTTCTTTCCGATCCTGATATTGAGCAAGGGGGAAACATCTCCCAGGACTCAGCGAACTTTTATCACTGCTTTACTGACAAACGAAAAGCGCACGATGAAGACGAGCAGCCGTGAGGGAAAAATGTAGAGGCAAGAGTCAGTGGATTTCTAATTCCCTTTGAGCCCTTCCCCCTCCACCCCCCCCCCCCCCTGTCGGGTTTTGGCAAGTTGCAAACCAAATATTTCTTGGCTCTTATCCAAACATTTTATCGAAACGTGCTGGGCGGATTAGGGTCATTGAACACACCATACTGGGTGGGTTCCCAAGTGAACCCACCAGGTTTCAACTTCTTTTATTTACTTTGACACAGTTTTCACTAGCTAGCTCTGGCATGGCGTTAAGGCAGGACAAAGTTCAAAATAATCAGGTATCATATACTAAAACCAAACCAATTACAAGATGCAGACAATCAAATGAGCCAATGAGAACTCGTAGCAAATACATGTGACCAGTACCAAGTGTGGAGAAAACAACGTTCAAGGGCGAAACAAAATTTGGCTGTCATTGCAGTATACGTTCTTAAGTAAAGTCTACTTAACTGTCTTAGTAGGCTGCCAAATTGTTTGAAGACAGTTTCCTAATACATAGGGTTTTTAGCCATAGCCTTCTCGTTCTCTTCTCGGCCGGGTCATAGTTGTTGTTGTTCTGTTTTTCTTGTGTGTGTGTGTGTGTGTGTTTTTTTTTTTTTTACCAACTGCTCTTGGTGTAGCGACATTTATTTCTCGTGACAGCAGTAAACAAAAACTGGCAAAAGATGTGTCATCTTGGCAGCCCCACTAATAAAAGATGTGTCATCTTAAAAGCAGGAATGTTTGCCACCGTCACAAAGAAACAAATAGTCTTCCGCTGATTGAGTTTCAGCCAGGGTTTCAACTCTTCCTTTTTTGCTTTGTTTTTGTTTTTATTTTGTTTTTTCTCAAACTTCATTGCTATGAGAAGTGAGAAGACTACTTATGGCTCAGGTTGATCACGTATTTCGCTAAAAGCTGCTTTCCGACTAAAGGTCGCTGCTTTGAACTTTTTAAATATTTCTATGTTCATTTTGCTAGTTCGAGACTTAGTTATGCAGGCCGCTCTCGCCAGCTATACAAGCATCGATACCATCGTGTATATTTGAGGGCACAATCATTTTTGTTGTCCTAAAATGTGCCTTTCTAATTAATAATTATCGCTCGCTCTTCGCAAGATGAGCGGAGATTATCTTTAGTTCGCGCGCGCGAATTCTACAGTACAGAATATTTTTCTCGCGCGTTTGTCGCGTTCGTCGCCCTTGTCAAGCAAACAGACATACAGTGGGACCCCGATATAACGAACAACTACCGAAACGAACTATTTTGTTAAGCCCAGCGATAGAAAAATGTAGGAAAAGAACTCCGATATAACGAATCCCAGTTATAACGAACACATTTTGTCAGTCCACTGACAAGACCGGACCTTTTCAACCTTTGCTGCGAAACTTTGCAATTCACTTTGTGAAACTTTTGCGGTGAAGCGTCCGGCTCCACTGACAAGACCGGACCTTTGCTGCGAAACTTCGCAATTCATTTTGTAAAACGTTTGCGGTGAAGCGTCCACTGACAAGACCGGGCCTTTGCTGCCAAACTTTACAATTCATTTTGTGAAACTTTTGCGGTGACGCGTCCTTCAGTGACAAGATCGGACCTTTGCTGCGAAACTTTACAATTCATTTTGTGAAACTTTTGCGGTGAAGCGTCCTCTGACAAGACCGGTAACGCAGACGCTGACTCGCTGACATGTACTTTGTTCTCATCACGTTTTGACGTTATCTGTGCGTTGTCAGAGTACACACATAGTGAAATTGAATCGATTTGTTTAGTCTTCACCTTTACTACGGTACTTAAAATGCAATTAGCGCTGTATAAATTATGCAAGTCTCATAGCGTCTTTAAAAGTTATCA
This sequence comes from Siderastrea radians, assembly GCA_964017195.1. Classification (NCBI taxonomy): domain Eukaryota; kingdom Metazoa; phylum Cnidaria; class Anthozoa; order Scleractinia; family Rhizangiidae; genus Siderastrea; species Siderastrea radians. Next base: position 65,369,811 of record OZ024887.1, read on the forward strand.
CTAGGTAACAGTGTCTGTGCAATTCCTCAGTAAGTGGCAAGTTCGGCGCCTCGATAAGGTAAGTGATGCAAGTGATGTGATATATAATAGAGGCGAAAAGGCTGTTTTAAACACGGAACTTGAAAAAATAACAAATGAAGATCTAAAGGCCTCCTTTTATTTGCTGGGAGATTACAAGGTTTAGAAATGACTTTCATGGCTGAGAAATTTTGTAGGCAATGATTTCCTGGCTAGCATTGTTATCAAATGTGCCACTGGTTGGGAAAACAGAATCCTTCGAGCGATGTTTGCTGGCAAATTAAATTCTCAATCTTTAGCTTGCTGGCTCTGAGGAACGGATAAATTTTGGCCAGCAAAGTTAATTATGGACCAAAAATAACTTAGTGATTGCTAAATAACATCTTAGAGCAACAAACAATCAATTTTAGAGACAAATTCGTTGGGTAATCCTGCATTACACCCCATATTTTGCCTTAAATACGAAGCTCGGAATATTCCCATACAAATCCTTCAAAATTCAATTAGATTGTCTGGGCCCCCTGTGATGAGCCTAGCCTTTTTGTTGAGTTACCTTAGTTTACTTTTTTAAGAATCAACACAAGGTCTGTTGAGGATTATATTGAAGCAGCATTTACGCGGTCGGAATCGCCATGTTGAATGAGTTTCTTGACTTCAATTACTCACGAAGAGCTGTCCAAATAAAACGTCCAACCGAAAGTTGGGACCCCTCAATCCTGCTCATAGCGGCCTTTAGAATAGAGTTTGCGAGTTCGAGACTGAGTACGAGTACGAGAACGATGTTTTTCTTCCGTAAAACCTTTTTTTGTATTTGCCCAGCCCGTCCCTTACCTGTTATTTTCAGATGTTATCTTTTTATCTTTTCAACTTATTTTCTTTGTCTAATTCCCTCACAGCAACATGAAATTTACAACTATGGATAACGACAACGACATGTCAAATGGAAACTGCGCAAAGCACTACAAAGGGGCGTGGTGGTATAACAACTGCCTTAACTCCAATCTCAATGGTTTGTATCATGGTGGAGCACATGAATCATACGCTGATGGAGTCAACTGGGCCACGTTTAGAGGGCTTAAGTATTCACTTAAACGCACCGAGATGAAAGTGAGACCCGTTGGTCAATAGACCGTTTAAAACTTATGTCACGAGGTATCTACTCAATGCCTTTTCTTTTCACCTGAGATTTACTTTCGTTACTTTTAGGTATCGTTGAAAGGGTCGTGAAAGTTAAGTCTGCAAAAAATTAATCCACAGGAAAGAAGCGTACAGGTTTTGCTCAGGCCTTCTGTTATCGTCGTAACACAACGATAAATTAACAGTAGTAAGTAATGTTATCGTACGAGTTTTTAAGTGAAGTTTTTGCAAACTGGATAACCTCTTTAGTTCTGTTATTTTCCTTCACTTATCAAATGTCGTGACTTTTTCGCTCAGGAAAATTTTACCAGCCAATTTTTCACGATTCGCGAACTCCAATCCCCGCAAAAAGTAGGGGGCAATAAGGTTTTTAGATAGGCTATTTCTGTCTGTTATAACAAAACATACTGAAAAAAACAAAACATTTTTCCATAGTTTACTCCTGTAGCCGATTAGAGATACACAGTCATAGAGAATAGGCCCACAGCTCGCACAAAATGGCCGTAAGATACTGAGTGGAGGTTTTATTCTACCCTTTCTAGTGTTCTGGAGCAATATTTCGCCCTCTCTTTAATTTTTGCGCACTATAATGGCTAAGGGATAGTTCATCCCCAATTAATGAATTACTTGTGATTTGCTATATGCTTTGATACTTAAATAAAGTTGATGATGATGATGATGATTTTTTATGAGGGGAGTGGAATTTTATTGACCCAATTACCATCCATATATCAGACTCCCTTATTTTTAGGTGATGCCCCCTCTTTAGGGCCATTTTTTGCATAGGCTACCCTTAAATTCCACTGTTTCTCCCCCGCCCCCCATCCACCTCAAAACAAATGTAGGGCCCTAAAGGCATCACGAAAGCGAACAAGAAAATCCTCCAACACACTGGGCCTGCTGGGAACAGTTGCACAAATCCTTCTGTTATCTCAAGGACGGTGCCTCGGTTTTTGTTACTGCGCATAAAAGGATTGTCCGAGAAACTCCGGTTTCTTAAGAACGGTGCCTTATAATACAAAGGTATTCTTGTGCAGTGTATGACTATGCAAGAAAAACGGATCTTAGCAAGGGTTATTGGGACCCAAAAAGAAAATTGGAGGTAACCAGCATTTTTCGGAGATAATTAAGCTTCAATCTGGAAAAAATGTTACTATTGTTCGGCGATGTTCTAGTGCGTAGTTACCAAAAATTTGTTAAGGATTGCAAAAGCCCTCAGTGCTGATAAGCTTTTCTCGCACAGTCGTAAACAGCGAATAAGTTCCTCAGTATTAGGAGGCACCGTCTTTAAGTCTTTTCATTGAAGTGGCTGGCTGTAGGAGCGGGCAAGATGAACCAAATCCTGCGATCTGATTGGTGACCCGAGCGGGCAGAATGGAGCTATCTTGCCCACTCGGGATTACCCGCTGTGTAACCGCAAGAAAAAATTTCTCTGAAGCCTGCTCACCAAGGTTTCCTTTTGTAATTTCTGCCTAAGTATGTTTTGCGCAAGAAAGAGATTTTCCGCAGTTTTTTTCTACAGGTGGAGTCGGGAAAAAAAACAGATGAAAGCTTCGAAGAGATTGAATGCAAAGAAAACCGAGATGTTTTGACGAGTTTCGTGAACAACTCATTATAAAATCAAATTCTTTGGAGTTCTTTTGGCCATACAATAAAGCCTTTTTTGATCAAGCTTGCTCGGTCAAAATGGCTGGATATTAACCTCGTTCTTTTTTTTCCGTTTTTATGGACCGAGACGAAAACGCAAAAAAAGAGAACTTAGCCAATATTCAGCTTCCTTGACCTCACACTGGTCAATAACGAATACATATGTAACCGGTAAGGAAATGATCTGGCTTTCTTTTGGTGCAATTTCCCTGTGGTCTACTTCAGAAAATAGAGAGCTGGTCGAGCCACACTCGAACTTGAAAACATGCGGAAGTTCATTCGATATTTTGTTGTCATTGCGCCATCTGTTCTTATTAAAACATTCTCAGACTGCGGTTTGGGCTCACTGCAGGCTGGCTATGCTTATTTATAAGCCACCTGAAAACCGGCAGTGCGATTTTATCACCTCCAAAGCAACTTTATTTTTTATCACAAGTCGCAGGGCCGGCGTGTTTTGTCTGTTTATTTTTTTTAATAACAAAAGCTACAGTCAAAAAGCACAACAGCCGATCAATAACAATGCGGACCTATGAGGGAACAACATCTACCACTGCCTACTATTCGGAATAATAATGAGGATCGAAATGCACCAATAAAAGCGAACCAAAGTGCTACATATATCATCGATACCACGCAGCTCTTAACAACCTCTAATTTCATTGGACCTTGGTATCACGCAGCTCTCTTGTTTTCAGGGCTAGGGTTCTGTTGTTTGTTCTATTGTTTTCTCAGCAAATCACAGAAGACCGTGTAAGAGCTGCATACCGCCATCATCAGGAAATCTAATCAAGCCTAAACGCAAGAATTTAAGTTCTTCGGAATATTTAATTAATTAGGTGCCCACTATTTTTTCTCATTTTGTGGCGGCAATTTTGATATTGCTTGGCTCACCTATTTGAAAATCGAAAGGTATGACAAAACGCCACCGTATTAATGAAGTATAAAAACACGCTTCATCCATGGAGAGATTTTCCACGCAGTTTTGTGTCTTTACTCAGGATAGGAAGCATTGATCAATTTATTATTGCGGAAAAATATTGGTCTCGTTGTTTTTGGGGAAGTTTACAGAAACTCAATCAAAGCCTCTCACTTTCTGTACTTAATGCTGTATCGTGTTGAGTTTCATTGTGGAAATGGCCTGTCACCCTGTGACTGCAAGTCTATTTTCGTCGCTGTTATTACAGGACGTAAAATGGAATCATTTCCAAGCATTTAAATTAATTCTTCTATATCAAACTCAGTCGGAGAGGCAACATTGAATGGTTTCCGTTCAGATAAAATATAGAAATTCTGACCACGTAGCAATTTCTGTTTTCTTGATGGAGAGGGATGTTTATCGGATGCGTGCGTCGAAGGGAAACTATCAGAAATGCTGAAACAATAAGGAGAACCTAGAACTATCCATGCGTTATTCTTACTCACAAGCCTTGAAGCAAAATAGTTTTTTTGGCGGACTTACGTGCGAAGCCCCCTGCACCTGCCTTGTAAAGAGAGTTAGTTATGAGATCTGTAGGTAATGAGTTACTCAGGATGTGGTACGTTATTCATTACGATAAACGGCTCTTCTGCAATCGGAGAAAATAATACAGTGCTTTCTGAAGTCTAGAATAATCAACATGTACTTTTCGTTTCCTAACTTAGTATTAGGATATTGTTTATACGTCCGTTGACGCGAACACAGACATTATTATTCCTGATCTGCCCATGAACGGAAAGTGTCGTGAACTGTGACATAACTAACATACAAACTTAAGACAAGGCAACCGGTCAGGGTGAACCCTATTTCGGAGACCAAAGTGAAAAGATGAGCAGGGAGCTAGTAACGTCATCTATAAGTATTAAGACAGATTTATGATGAACAGCTCTTCTGGAGTCACGGAAAGCAATAAAACGTACTGGTCTAGAATAAGGAAGTTGTTAGTGAAGACCGTTGACACGAATGTAGACACATAGCAATGACCAAACTCTCAGAAATAACAGGTCAGAAGTAAATGCAGACTAATGTCGGAAATGAACTATAGTGATAAGATAAAAAGGTTTAATAAAAGATATATAAATTGACACTCCCAGCTTAAATAAACGTGAATTACTCAAATGGTCAGGAAAGACGATGGAACTGTTTCGACAATCCAAAAGATCAAAGTAATGATGGTTTCTGGTTTGCCATGGTTTGATTTCTGGTAATTTGTTGTGCTCAGCAGTAGAAAATAAATGAGGAAGTTGAATTTGAATTGCTTTCAGTTAGTTCCGGACGCTTCTGGTTTTGTTGGTGGAAATTCGTCAATTTAATTGACCTTTATATAATCTCTTTTTATTATTATGACTTTCCCCCTCTGTTTTATTGTGAACCTATGTGGCATTTAAATAGAGGATAAAAATCACCAAAATCACCGAACAAAGGCACGCTGCTTATTTTTTTTTTTTTTTTTGACAATGGAGTCTGCGAAAGAAAAATTCGAAAGAAAAAATTGAAAAATTCGAGCGCCTGTAGCAACAACATAGTCCGTTCGCGGCTTTGCTTTCAATTTGCGCTGTAAACAACACTACTCTTGCTGTTCATAAATATTTGCAGCAACCCAATAATGAAGGCGTTTTCAACCTCAAATAGCTTCAAGTTTAAATTTTTTTGTGGCGGTGTTCATTTCTTACGACATTGGTAGTAATGTCGCGAATGCCAACTGGGCTTCTTTTTTTTTCGACTATTTACGGGACAAACCTTTTATTAGAGTTGACAGATCTCACAGTTTTGTTGGCCTGATCATGTTATTAGTGCCGTGCGTTATTGAATCGTTACTGTAGGAGCTCATCAATCCTCTCAGCTTTACTTCTTTCAGCTGCATATTCCCATTAGGCCAAATAAATCCCTCGCGCCGCACAGAATATCACGTACTATATAGACAAAACCACAAATAACACAATTCCGCGGTTTTGCTATTACTAACTTCTCTTCCACAAACGATAAAATAAAGCCGAATTTTTTTAGCAAATATTCGAAATAACATCATTTCACATGTTTACGTTTCATTCAAACGATACGGACAGCCTTAATTCATTCAAGATCGCCAAGACAGATATTGGAAGTCAAATTTCTAGACAATTCATTGTTTCCTAAGACGTTTTCAATTTAGCACAATTTTATTAGTTTTCATGAACAAACCCACTCACTTGAAAGCAAACAAAGGAAAATGGTATTCTTTAGTTGCTACAAACGCATATGTAAATACTTGCGAAACTTTCTGTCATACACGACAATTTGACCACGAGCCAGGACGTCCTTGGCATGACATTCAAAGGAGATTAACATTCTAAACGGTTTTTGTTTTAATAATTCAATTGCACGTCACTGGTGCAATTTTAGTTCACTTTGTATGCGCCTTTTACGTGGGAGCTTAACTTTGTTTTCCCAAATTTTCCTGATACTAGTCAAATTGGCTCCAGCGTGCTTTATATTAAGAACGTTTGACGCCTAAAAACACAAGGAGCTATAGATTGAATTTGCCATCGGTTGTTGAACGAGGATTCCTTTTGTCCATCAGATTTTAGTTTGACAAAGGCTTCTGGTCTGAAGAGCTCTAGAGAAACGTGTTTTTCCTCGAGAATTCTATATCGTCAAGAGAGAGCAGAAGTGAATTCGTTATTTATAGAGAGATTAACTCATGTGAGGAACAATGGAAGCCAACTTTACCCAAGCGCATTTCCCAATCACTTTGACCAACCGATCGACGGCTTTGGTGGTCGCAGATGTTGGAATTCTCTTTTTCATCAACATCACAGCTTTTTTTGGTAACATTCTTCTTTGCATCGCTTTCTTCAAGAACAATAGTCTAGTAGGAAGATAGGGTTCCCATGCACCCATATGATGTATTTTTCTAACCTACATTTTTGTAATCCTCAAGATGTCTAGTAAACGAAATTTTATGTTCCCATCTCAAAATATTGTCCCAAGGCCTCGTTTTGGCGGCCTTCTTGGCGGCCATCTTGGCAGCCATCTTGGCGGCCATCTTGGATTTTTCACAAAGTTCATTATCGACAAACACTTTTGAAGTGGACATCAAAACAGGCCAAAATCCTCATGTTAGTTTACATTTGCAATAAGGAATACATTACAATTTCAATATTCATAAATTTAACAAGTAAATTACAATTTAAGTAAAACAATATAGTAAAGTCAGTGTTATTCACACTCAGAATCTTGATTAACGTCAATTATACTTAGAAATACTCGTCTGAAAGTGAAACGCATCGTCTCTATTACTCTTTCAAGTTTTAAAAGGTACAGTCCACTATTAAAAAGATTCTCATGAAGTCCAATTAGAACAATATGGTGTCGAAAGCAGTATTTTCACGTAATTGAAACGCTGTTATTAAATAACAGCGGGGTTTAAATGTAACTACATGTCCTCGTCATCACTAAAAAGCTCTTCAAAATCAATTTCTAGTTCATCGTCTTCTTCTCCATCCTCCGCCTCCTCAACAGTTTTCTGCAGCAAGTCAACAAGGGACGGGGGAAGCACAGGCCCGTTCGACCACACAGGCTCTAAAATACCTTCCTCGGTCTTCTCCCAACCGTGGCCAGGATCGTAGGGTTTTGGGCGCCAGAAGATCGCTTCGTGAGCTCGTTTGTAGTTAGCGAGGCGGTAGTTCACTCTGCCAATGTGTGGAACAAGGCTGTCTCTGCAAGGAGGAAGCCGGGAGAGGTCCACTTTAGATTTTGTTGTCAGAACCTCGTTTTCCCCTACCATCTTCTTTAGCATAGCGCTACGTACACTATCTACAGACTTCTCCCGGGCGTGGCCATACATCAGGCATGTGAATGCCTCCAATTCTTCCCTTGTGCTTTGATCTACAGACCACTCATCACCGAGTTTTCTAAACAAAGAACAACAACAACAACACTATTTATAATATAAAATCCATGCTGCTCGACTAGAAATATAATGGTGTAGTATTATGTGCTAAAACTATCATCTTAAGAAAACACTCTCACCTAAACGCAGCATGGTACCTTGGATGTTTTTGTAGCTTTTTCAAGGGTCCCACCTTACCCTTGCCCTTAAATGCACTCGCTACATCTTCTCCAGTGAAAACGTACAGACCAAGCATCGTAGTACAGTAGTCAGCTCCTTTCGATTCTGATAGCTCACTGACGTTTACAATTTGACGATGCTTTCCTGACCCAGTATCCAGGTAGATGGTGAGTGGGATGGAGTGAGCGTAGTGAAGGAGGATAAACAATATGTCAGAGTCGGGTGTTCTAACCACAGCTGACTTGTACCCAAGTTTGACAGCATAATTGAGGTACAGCACAACTCGTGTGTCCGTCTCCTCCTGGTTCGACTCAAGCTCGTGGATCTCGCTTACAGTCACCTGAAATTTGTCATTGTGTCAGTTATGATTAAATATTGTAGTAATTTGCATTTGATGAGAACAGAAACAGCCTTTGAATTTTGATATACTTACGTCGCCATCTGATGTGGCCAGCTGGTACGCCTTGCCTTCCATCACTGCCACAGCTGTCCCACATTTGTCGAGCCGAGATGCTGCTGCCTTGTCCCCCCATACGCGTAGTAGAAGCTGACAGAGCTGACGCTTATTCTCCTCATTTGCAAGGAAGAGCTTGAAGTCAACAGGCTTCCTTGTTGACTTCCCCTCTATGATATAACGCTGTGAGAAACCACGACGAAGTCTCTCCTGGGCTTTGATAGAGTCAGCATGGTAAGAATCAGTTGAGAAGACAAAATTCTTCTTAGCCACCATCTGATCTAGGACCTGGAGGCATATCTCACCAAACGTTGGCGGGAGGTTTTTTAGGGCGTGAAAAAGCGCGTTGCCATCCTGAATGTAAATGCTATCGGTTGGATAAGGTACTTCCTCAGGGGAATCTTCCATCAAATAATGTAGCATTGCAGCTTTGTTCGTCTTATTAAAGAAACCGTCAGCTGTACCAAGGCTGTGAGGGACAGGGGTGAGTGAATACCGCATCAGTTCGTCAAGATCAATTGGCTCATCAAGGTGCTGGGATTTGATTAGTAGCATGAAAGCAAGGTCACTTTGCTCACGGTATTGGATAACCTGCAAAGTAAAATTACCAATGTTTCACACCTAACATAAGTTTAAATATCATACCCTACAACAATAATATAATTATTGGAGTTATAGTAGGGAAGTGGGGTCACTTACCTTTCCCTGTGAGGCAGTGAGCTTGACTGTTTTGTTAGAATCTTCCATGGTTTTCAGCTTCTGTTTCGTGATTGGCTCAAAGAACAGCGTTTCAGCGGAGCCACTTACAAACCGATCTCGGATAAACATTTCCTTGGCCTCTTTACCAGCTGCTTCAGCACGGAGCACATCAAACTCCACCTCTGGTGAAACAGGAGCACCGGACGCTAGGCTGTAGAGGTGGTCTTTGTCGGCTATAGAGAAAGGGTTTGTGAAGTTGCGTATAGCAGCGATAGTACGCTTAACTGCTTCCTCTGATTTCTTTATCTCCGCTTTCTCTAGCTCGCGGTGTTTTCCGGCCTTAGGGCAGTCTGGATCATCAATAAGGCCACACATCTCAAGCATCTTCTCAAAGTACTGAGCGCGAGTTGAAGTTGTACGGCACCACCGTTGGTAAGCACCAAACATGGAAAAGAGCCCTACGAAACCACCTGTAAAATAAATATCGTAAAAACAACAGGTTACACTAACTACAAAAATATACATTGCTATCTATAGCTTGTTATTACGCCTGGACAACATTTATCAATAAGGCCCCTCTGTATAAAACCCGTAACAGTTATCTTTCAAAGGGTAACGGAGGACAAATTAGCGGCAAATTAGTTATATTCCACAACGGAGGGATAGCATATTATATTTTTAGCAATTGCAATATCATACACCTTATTCAAAAATGGCGGAAAATGCATTAATCTTTTGCCTATATGTTAATTAGCCCTTATTGCCTCGTTTTAAGCCAATGATTCTTTTGAATTCTGCAGATACGATCGAGGCAACGAGGGCCAATTAACATGAAGACAAAAGAATAATGTATTGTCCGCCATTTTGGAATAAGTTTATCTGCTTTTATCTGTCAATCTAAACAACAAAGCAGTTAATACAGTAATTTTGTACCTGCGGACTTAGAGAACTTCATGAATGTTTCCTCCATCGTCTTGTCAACTGCACTGAGAGCACCAGGTATCAAGGACCGCGCTACTGCAATGCCACCCTTCGTGAGCAGTTCCTTGGCTCCAGGATGAGATTTGTCAATATTTGTCAAAAACATGTCCAGCCACACCAGGTACCTGCGGAAAGGCCAACGGAAAGAATGTGTGTAGCTATTTGGTTACAAGTGTAAAAAATTAAAAAAATCAATGTGGCTTATAAAGAAGTTTCAGTCTGAAATGTAAATTACCTTGAGTAGTTTGGCCCATCATATGCGAAAAACAGGTCAGCCATATCCCCATTACACTTGTGAAAAAGGGAAAAGTTGTTGGTCTTCACAGAAAACTGCAACATAAGTATGAGACGTGTATGTTGTATCACACTCAGCCAGAATGTAGCTGTCTTTCCAAGGTGACCGCTGCGCACCCGAGCTTCATAGGACACGTACTTCTCTAGGACGGTGAGCGTAGAGGGGTCCTGTAATGTGATATCAAGGTTCTCACGATTACACTTCTGTACTAAATTAAGCAGTGCCATAGGGTCGCTGACCTCAACATTCTCTTCCTCAGCAAATCGCTCAAATAGTAATCGCTGCATTGCTTCACTGACTGTTTTAAGGCAGAACAGGGCCTTAGCGTACGCCTTTCCTTTTAACACGCTAGTTAGGCAACCAGTGGTGACAAGCTCAGCCTCTATTAAGATCTCAGAGTAGCCTGAGCCCCTGCATTTGTTTCCTGTAACCATGCCCATAAAGTTCATTCCTGTGTGGAATGGCCCTGGAAGAACTACATGCTTCTTATACTCCTCTGGAAATTTCCAAATCAGGGGAAGGGCCTTCATGCAGCCACCAAGACCAAAGGTGTTCAGCACATACGCCTGACCGACCTCCATGGTGGCATCCTCTGACCGCCTCAGCAGCTCCTTGATCACTGAGAACTCTGTAAATGGCTGGTTGATGGGAGTGAAATAATCTATGGTTGACTTTCGGCTAGGCTTGATACCAGTAGCTGAGATAAAGCCACCAAACCCTGGGACAAGTTGTTTCTCTCCACTGCTCCCCACTACCCGTGCAAGTAACCAGACTTGATACACTCGGATGCACTTTGAGTAAACTTCACTGTTGGCGGTAGGCGGAGTGAACACAGCACCTGTAGGAAACTTTGGCCCTACCCGATTGTAGATGTGGATAGGGGCTAGTGTCTCGGGAGTGTCAACTTTCAGGGAGCGTGCCGTACTCCGTTCGTAGCTAGGAAGTTTCCGGTCTTTCCCGTTGGCATCAAACCCTGGTTTTACTTCCTGTATCATGATCCCACCGGTACTGTTAACCACATTGGATCCATGGATGTTTGTCGTTATTTTGTTCATATTGTCCCACTCAAGATGGAACACTTCGTTGCCCTCACCAGTAATAATTTGAGGAGTTAGGGAAGTAGAAACCTCATCGAGAGCCTTGGCCAGTGCAGTTTCTAGTTCCAAGCCAAAGTCATAGGTCTCACAGTGACCCAGCCTGCTGAGTATTGTGGTAAGTTGTTTACTGCGATATAGGTGTCGTACAGTAGCGCAAAGGAGAATGTGCTTTGGAAACTTCCACTCTCCCTTCGTTGAAGCACGGCAGATGTCCTGGAAAGGAAAAGGGAGTGATAAGCATGGTTTTAGACTGCAACAAAAAGTAACACGACGTGTTACAGCAAAAAAGTAAAGAAGTAAAGTAATAAAGGAGGGATATGTAATACCTGGCCTATAGAAAGCACGATACGTCCAGTCTTCTCACACCTCTCCACATCTGAATCACCAGAAATAACATAATTCAGAAACTTTAGAAGGTCAGAGGGGAGAACTTCATCTGATGACTTGACTTCCAGATCGTCTGCTGAAGGAGGCCATGGAAGTGGCTTTGCCTCTTTAAATTCCCGCTGGATTGAACTGCGAAGGAGTAGAGCAACATCCTGGTACTTGTCTTTGGATCCCAGTTGATATGCGAAGGAAACTGCCTCTGCCACCGAGATACTTGCACTGTAGACCAGGTTATACGTTATACACCCTTTGTCGCCTGGGTTGACCTTGGCAAAGGCGATCTGCTCACGAATTGCATGGTTTTCAATTCGTGCTTTAACTTTCCCCCCCTGTATTCTGCATTGGGGAAACCATTCCGCTCTAACTCTTTGATGTAGATAAGACGCAGAGATGAAAGCAACACGACTTTCTTCTGCCCAATGACGGAGTCTTGAATGAAATCAAGCACAGCAGTAAATGCTTGTCTATGCACGGATGCCTTACGTTCCTGATCTGTTTCAAGTTTGTCACTGTTTAGAGTTCGAGCAGTATCACGCAGGTAATTGGCGTACATCAAGTTAAACGAGTTGCGACAGGATGGGTGAAATTGTGCCTCTCTCGCAAATAGGTCTTCGCCTTGAACCTTGCGATGTAGACGGCTGTTACCTAGTTCAAGGGCTCGAGGCTCAATCTGTTTCCAGGTAGGTTCCTTCAGAGTTCCGTCCTTGTCCTTAAACATTGGAAACTTGATGCATCGCTCTGTTTTTCCATGCATTTTCACTTCAAGCTTTTCACAGAAAATGCACTCTGGAGAAAACAGCCGCATAGCAGATAAAGATGACGCTTTACGAGGAGAGCGTGTTGTTGTTGCACTTTCGCTAGGTGTTGTACTACACTTCAACCGATCTTGGTTTTTGGTAAACTTCTGATAACAACCTCGATGGTAGCCAATTACTTCTAAATTTACACCAGCAAGAGTGTCTGGGATCTGATTACAGATATCTTCCATGCGATGTGGTGAATCTCGAGGTTCCATGAGGCGCCTGAGCCGAATATCATGTAAATAAGATAGCTTCTCAGTTGCAGACCCCTTGACATTATTAAGTGGTGTGAAATCACCATGCTGAATACCACTCACGTGTAAAATACAATGCACTGCAGCTTTCTTTCGAAGAAATTCTTGTCCATCAGCGTTATCACATTTACGTTTCATCTCTTAAAAATTGCAAGAATGTGTTTTCTTGCACTATTTAAGCAAATCAAAAGCTTTAAAGTACAGTTCTTTACGGCTCATCCAAAAGAACTTACATACGCCGCCATGTTGGATTTAATAAGAAGGACTGCGCGTGCTCCGTTTTTCTAGTTACCAGGCCTCCTTCTACCGGGGTGCCTGACAGCTTTTGTTATCTTTTTCTAAAGTTTTTTTTAACCTTTACTCTTTCGTAAAAAAACAACTGCAAATAAACCTAAATCATATTTAAAAACTACAACAAATGGCTTCACATGTTTTTATTTAAGATCGAAATGACATTGGATTCTAATTCTAAATTATTTGGATTTTTCAAGTGTTTCTTATTTTAATTTAACAAGAAAGTTAAAACTATTAATTAACTTTCTAAATTGATTACTCGAAGAAATAATGCACTGTTCTATGTCCAGTTCAAAAGTGATTGTCGATAATAAACTTTGTGAAAAATCCAAGATGGCCGCCAAGATGGCTGAACAAGATGGCCGCCAAGAAGGCCGCCAAAACGAGGCCTTGGGACAATATTTTGAGATGGGAACATATAATTTCGTTTACTAGACATCTTGAGGATTGCAAAAATGTAGGTTAGAAAAATACATCATATGGGTGCATGGGAACCCTATCTTCCAACTCGACATCTACGATCTGTCACAAACATACTTGTTTTATCACTTGCCATTAGCGACATTGTTATGTCCCTTATCGCCATGCCGCTGTCAGAGGCATCCCTCATTGCCGGGAAATGGACCTTTGGAGCTCATCTTTGCCACGTCCAAGGATTCCTAGTGCATTTCTTAGCATTTTTCTCGCTTCAAATGATGGCCCTTACAGCAGTAAACCGTTACTTTCGTGTTATAAAACCAGATTGTTACAAAAAGATCTTCACCCCGGGCTACACGACATTGATGATTATCTTCGCGAGTTTGCTGTCCTTCGGGATTTTGGCCAGTATAACGTTTGGGCAGCACGGCAATCTGTTTGTTTTCCACCCTGGCAAGGCCATCTGCGTAAACTTGTACCGAGGCCTTCTCAGCAGTCAAGTGTACACAATCTTCTCGTGTGTTACCTTCGTCTTCCTGCCCGCTTTGGTGATTATATGGTGTTATACCAAGGTCTTCAGAGCAATCAGGAGGCACTTTCGACGACTGGCCGCCAGAAAGACATCCAGCGCCTCCCTCAACAGTCTCAATCCAGCCGAGATTGTTGTCACTCGAACTGTTTTCGTAATCGTCTTAGCTTTTTTCATTTGCTGGATCCCCTGTATTGTAGTTGACTTTGTGGATATTATGCGAGACGAGTGGTTTGACCGCCGTGTGTACCTGGCTTACACTTACTTCGCGTACACCTCTAGCGCAATAAACCCCTTCATTTATGGAGTAATGAACAGGTCTTTCCGTTTAGAATTCTTGAAACTATTGAGGTGCCGCTGGAACTGAAGTTACTGGGATTTTTAAATCCCTTAAAAGGGAGAGCGTCATGCACGCATTGTCAAAACGTAGAATGAACGGGGGGCCGGAAGCTTAAAATTGGTTCCCCAAAAAAAGACTTGTGAAGTCAAGGAATGAATGGCCTGAAAATAAAATGTTCAAGTAAAAACAGTCGAGATACAACAACAAAAATTCACCAATGCTCAGTTCAACAACGAAAAAATAAAGTAGAACATGAATATAGGCATATCTCTTGACAGCTTATTTGTAAACAATTTGGAACTGATACGTTCATTATATAAAGAATAATGTTTAGTTATGTCCTTTTATAGTCAAAAGACAGCCCAGAACATTGTTATACCCATTCACCAACTAAAAGTAGTAAAGTACTCTTGCTTCATACGTTTTATGACCAAAGCAACGTTAAGAGTGCAACCTGCAGCTGGAAACATTCAGGGCTATTGTTCACAAGAAAACTCGTAAGGGTGAAGGGTACAAGAGCTCTGTGAGCCGTAAATCGCAGGTTTTCTATTTATTTTATTCATTTGTTTATTTTATTTACTGTAAGTTATTATTCCGTGGTTCTGAAAGCCGAAAGGCTGTTTTTTCCTCGTGAATTGTGAGGTATGATTTTAAATCTTCCGTGAAGCAAGAATTGAACTTGAAATTTGTGTGAAATGTGATTTTCAGCCAAACTTGCGATTGAGATTCCGATCTGGACTAAACGTGAAAAGAATGACCCCCTCCCCCTTTCTCTTTATAACCAAACCTAGGGGACATAGAGAGATGCTGTTTTCAGTTTGTTCGTATTAACTTAATGTTTGATGTTAAACGTACAATAATAGCCAGATTTTGATTTTGCGAGGATGAAACAGAAAACTAAAGTATTTAACTGGTTCATTTTCCCTACGTGATATGTTTTTTCTGTTAAGTGAGAACCGGTTCATGACTGTTACAATTTACGAGCCGATCGCTTTTCACATTTTTCAGTATTTTCTCACGTACCTCACCGGCAAAGGGATATTTGTGGCTTGCCCTGTTTGGATTCTTAAGCTGAACATCCAAGTCGTAATAAACCCTAAAGATAAACTTCCATGAAACAAGAATTGAACTTGAAATTTGTGTGAAATGTGATTTTCAGCCAAAATTGCGGTTGAGATTCTGATCTGGACTAAACGTGAAAAGAATTTCCCCCTCCCCCTTTCTCTTTACAACCAAACCTAGTGGACGTAGAGAGGACCTGTTTTCAGTCTGTTCGTATTAACTTATGTCATGATACTTAACTAACAATAATCGCAGCTCTTAACCGTCTTTACCCGGCCAAATTTGTCATTTTGCGAGGATGAAACAGAAAACTAAAGTATTTTACTAGTTCATTTTCCCTAAGTGATACGATTTTTTGTAAGTGGAAACTGGTTCATGAGTGACAATTTACGAGCCGATCGCTTTTCGCATGTTTTAGTATTTGCTCACGTACTAGCTGAAAGAGGTCCAATTAGCGAAAGCATGCGGCCAGCGTTGTTAGTATAATGCGCCTATTTATTAACAGGTAAATGCAAACATCATTTATGTTGATACACTGTACTGGGTGCAAAGAAAGAGCTCCGCGCAGGGACGCACTCGTTTTGCTGAAGACGATATGATGTACAACAGAGATCTGCTCAAGTGTTGGAGTTTTTTGGCCACAAGTATGCTGTGGCTGATTTATTGAAAATAAATAAAGAGCATTTGATGACCATAAAATACTAAATAGCATATCATGTTCAGCAAAGGTGGGGCGAAAAAAGGGCCAATATTATACTACATGATGATAATCCGTCAGAAGTTGCAGCGGGAGCGGAGGGAGGGAAAAAGTTTTTCCCAGAGATGTAAACGCTGTGATTGCGAAAAGAAAGAGGGAATTAACGTCAGATTGATGAGGAATTTATACCTGGGCGCGACCGTGATACTATGATTGGCTGTTATCTGACATGGGAATCCAGAATCGGAAGAGCAAGAAGAGTACAAAGGCGCACTGTATCAACATTAATAACATTATGTTTTGACATAATGTTGGTTTTATCGTTCAGTATTCCTAGTTTTATCATTTCATCTAAAATAAACCTTAGTAGTCTAAGGCAACATTTTCTGTCATTTAGTACTTATATGCTTCCGTTAAACCGTTTTCTAATCTGTTCTTTTTCAAAGAAAAAAACAAATTTTGTTAAAAGGTGTTACTTATGAAAATTACCATATGCTTTGAGTATTGTCACTGAGAAGCAACGACTTTATTACTTGCATGTACAGATAGGTTTTCTTTTTAACCACGCTAAAAGGATCAAAACTGCAAAAGTTAAGCAATATCATTAAAAAACATACTAATTATAAGAGTATTGTATCGCCTTTTGATCACCGCTTTAGTATATAAATATATAGATATGGATCAGCGCGAGACCACAAGCTGTACCGTGCAACCACGATTAAAAAAAAACAGTAATCCCGGTGCATCAGATAAACAGTCTTTAAGTTTGGAAACAGAATGTGCACAAAATAGCGTGCCTTCGTCAGTCAAAAAAATGTATATACTTTATATAGCTTATAGATTAAATTGACATCCGCCCGAGGGTGATAAACGACTACGCACTGAAAATGTCTTTAAAATTGCAGCTGCGTTTTTACGAATTATACACATCAAGCACGTACACAATAGGTTAAAAGCTTGCGCCGCCAAACAACCACCACTTCAAACCTGAAAAAATGAATGAACATGGCGAGAAGCCGTATAGACTTAGACGGCTTAAAATGACAACATATAAACCGAGTTTAAAAGGAAAATGTGGGGAATACATAGGATATTTGGCAGCCACGGAGGCAAAGTAGCCTGCAAGCAGGCTTTCTTAGCGAGCACCTCTCCTAGCGCACGACTCAGCGGCCTTACGGCGGCTCTCTAAGTGCACGACTCGGCGGCTTTACGGCGAGCCCCATTCCTTTGCCAGCTCGAAAATGGCGGCTCCGCGCTGAGTTGCCCGCGCAAAACCCCGAATAAGTGAGCCTGCTCACACTACAGGCTAAACGCAGAAAAGCGCGCTCTCATTTTTATGTTAGCAGCTTCTTCAACATGCATGTATAGCTTTTGCATATTCTTGCTTATTCTGACCGCAATTTACAAAACGTGATCCCATTTTACCACTAAGAAGACCATTGTCCAAGAATCAGCCAAAGACTGAGGATCTAAGTTGTTTATCAGGAGGTATAACATGGTCATAATGTCTGCAAAACTGGGTTGAAACGTCCTCTTTTGTTTTCCCAGACCTTAGCAGGACCTTCTAAAGGGATATTTGTGACTCGCCCTGTTTGGATTCTTAAGCTGAACATTCAAGTCGTAATTAACCTTAAAGATCGGAATTTAACCTCCGAATTTTCGAGCTGCTTGCAGCCTCCTTAAAATGCTAGGAGTCCTTTTAATTTTTGGGCGCTCTAAGCGACATTTTTGCCTTCCGAAAACAAAAGCAATTTATTGTTTCTCTCTGTTACGAAAGTTCAATGTGACATTCCACTAACTAGTCTAGATTCAGTTTCAATTAAATCCAAATTTCTGAGGAGTTTTTAATTTTCGCACAGATAAGCCACCGAAAGGATCCTTTGGGTGCTCCTGGATTGTTCTTACTTTTGCGACGACGAAAGAAAAGATAAGCGTTGGTCTTCGATTGAAAGCTACTACTGAAGCAGTACTTTCCTGAAGTGCTGTTTCCTTTTTTTCAATAATGCTCGTAGTGATTGTTTTTTCTTTTTTTTTTTTAATTTTAACTTCGGCACTGGTGGAAGGAAGGTTTTAAGGCGTAGGACCCATGGATAAATAATCACCTCAGGGATCCACGAATTCTAAAGAAACTGCAAGACAAAGCAACCATTAGTTTCATCCTGTTTTCCAGCAGGGAAGTAGTAGACTCAAGGTTTCTTTTTAACAGCCTCTCCCCCCACCCCCTTCCCCCTGGCCTACAAGTGTTAACGGAAAAGTAGTCCACTTGAACTGTTTTTCTGTTTTTGTTTTGTTTTGTTTTGTTTTGTTTTGTTTTGTTTTGTTTTGTTTTTTAACACAGGACGCAATTTTCATCGCCCGTAATATAACATTTTATTGTTTGTTGACTGACCTATCCCTCTTACAGCTTGAGTAAAACAACACCAATAACATATCGATAACATTCTTGTCCGAATACATAGGAGTTTCTAAACTAAAGACCAGGGCTCAGTTGCATGAGGCAACTTGAGATTAAGTGTTAATTTCTGCAACCATTCCCTCTGTGCTGAAGGATTCTCTTGCACGCTGTTATGGATAAATCTGCCGAAGGCGGATTAACAAGTATAGGAAACACAATGAGAGTGCGAAAAAATCCTCCAGAAAACAGGGAACATTTGCAGAAATTCCCACTTAACCTTAAGTTTCTTTATGCAACCGGGCCTAGACTATAAAAGCCACAAATTGGCGTCCATTACTGGCTTAAACATCTTGAGAGAAATTCTGCCCATTACATTTTACATTCCACTGACGATATGTGGTAAGGAAAAGGAATCACTACTTTTCAGCCAACAGCGACTTAAAAGTTTTAAAAAATGAAAGCACCGTGCTTCTTTTTTCAATTGCACGGACTGTCCCTTGGACAAAAGATGGCCTCATACAGTGAAGTACAATCCAGATACCAGCGATAGGCACATCCTCCTCCACGGTTGTCAGTGTCATCACGAAAAGGCAAGGTCCAGTGGGGGTTTCTGATCATCGGTGCACTCCATCCGCTGCAGCTTTGTCGGTTTCCCTGACACTGAGAGCTTCCTTCTGTTTCCTTGAAGCACACGCGACACACATGGATGGCCTTGGGAGGCCGTGACTCGATCTTCCAAGCGTAACGGCAACCACCACCCCTGTTATCGGTATCATCACGGAAATGACTGGTCCAGGACGGGGTTGGGCTCCAGCCGGTACACGAGTTTCGTATTCCTTGGCACTGCGAGCTGCCCTCTGTCTCCTGAAAGCAAAGGCGATACTCCGTGTTTGGGTTGATCTTTCCATGTGCCTCGA
Source organism: Siderastrea radians (assembly GCA_964017195.1). NCBI lineage: Eukaryota > Metazoa > Cnidaria > Anthozoa > Scleractinia > Rhizangiidae > Siderastrea > Siderastrea radians. The sequence goes on from OZ024887.1 coordinate 65,389,258, forward strand.
TTCTCCACTGGTAGCGGCAGCCTCCAGAACGTTGATCGGTGTCATCTCTAAACGACTGGGACCAAGCAGGGCTGGAACTCCATCCGCTGCAAGTGTGCGATGGACCCTGGCACTGGGAACTGCGTTCGGTTTCTTTGAAACAGATCCTGAATCCGTCTTGAGCCCAGCATTCAGGTAAAAGCGAAAGGACGATTGACAGGAAAATCACAAGGCGTTTGTCTGGCATGGCAAATTTTATTTTCCTGTACAAAGAAAATAAAAGAAAGTAAAAGCTAGTTAGACGCCTCAGAAAGTAACCTGACTAGAAAATACTGTTTAATATTGAGCTTATACCTTGAAGTCCACTTAGTATGTGTATTCGAAAACAGACTGAGAATGATTAGTGAAATCAGCAGCTTTTAATTGCACACGCAAATGAATCTGGACGTGCTATCTGAGGTCTACTTGATCAATTTTTAAAGCATTTCCAACACGAAAACTACACAGTCGTTTGAACACGCCCTTGCTATTTTTAATCCATAGGGATGTGGAAGGTCGCCTGCAATACGAAACATATGCAATACGAAACTCTCGTACTTCGAACATGTTCGCTCGTTTATCCACCACGGGGAACACTCACAGAAGAACAATGACATGTATCCCTCCTTTCCTCTTCTACTCTTTGTTGTTGTTTTGCTAAATGTGCTTTCAGAAGTAACTTTCATGTTATGAATAGTTGGTGAGTGGAAAACAAAGGTTTGCTGCCAGACCCAGTGATCAGATGAAGTGACTGCTTTATCGCCAAGGCCGATTGAACAAAAAAGTGAACTATTGGCAGACTGACTCCAACACCGGCATGTTCGTTGCACACAATGATCTATTTTGGCAATACAATTTTAGTCAACTGATGTGGGATAGGAATTTCGACTAATCAAGTAGAAAAGCGAAGCTATTCCCTTCATAAAACAAACTTAGTAGAAGCAACTCGTTTATCACTGAAGGTAACCTTGTAGTACGCGGTAATTTAACAATTATTCCATGAAACAGAGTTGTACCGGTGTAAAGAGTAACCTATATTTGGCACGAAAACATGTACGGATATTTGTCCGCGGAAATTATCTCTACCGAGAAGCAAAAAGTTTTTCCGAGAGGGAAGCTCAAGGTAAATGGTCCAAGGAAAACTTCGTTTTTTGGTAACACTTCAAAGTTCATATAGATCTCCGAGAGTTAATCGGTAGCAGCTTTGGTATGCATAAAAAGAATTTTTATCAGTATTTATCAGTACTTTATCAGTATTGGGGTTGTGTTAAGTGATTTGTATAAAATTAAAATTAGGCTCAAAACTGTAAGTTATTTTAGTGAAAGTTGTGCTCAGTAAAAGTTATAATTAGTGAAATTATTATTCTTATTTTTTTTTTTTTTAATAGACGTTCAAAAGCAAAATGCCGGGAAATTAAAACAATGTTTTCGTACTCAGTTATCGCAATCAAATTGGTTCATGTCATTTATACAAGCAGTCCTCTGTATGGTGATTTAATAGCTCGGCTAACCAAATAAAAGCATGGTTTTTAGTTCGCAGTTGCTATAGCAACTGAGAACTATTGGGGCTGTCCTGGCGTAAACAGTCGTGTTAGTGTGTTAACTTTTTGGCAACAAGCCCACAAAGCCATTCAAAGTAGAATCCTTCGAGGTGTAATAGACAAGTTTTGAGGGGCTCTTAACCAAGTGTTGCGCAGTCTCTATGGATGAAGAATTAATCGGAGTGTTTGGATCCTCGAAAATATCGTAGATTTTGATTTGCAAAGACAACGCAGGAAGGAATCGGAAGGAAAAGTTTACTCAGGAGCATGTTACGACTCGCTGGTCTTCAGTTTAGGTTGGCGTTCGCCAGCGGGTTAGGAACAGCTGGACGAGGAAAGAAATTGGTTGTTAAGTTTAGTTGCTGTGAAAAAGATTGCAAAGAAGTCTTTGTGTCTTGATGTTTCTGATCTACAAGTGCAACTTCTTTATGCATAAGTTGTCTGGGGGAGATAATTGCTCGTAATTTATAAAGTCCACGAAAGGCGATTGTGTACGTTGGCATTTGGTACGGGTTTAAGTTATGAACTATCAAAAAAGCCATCCACACCTTACAGAGTTCAAGCGCCAGTATTAGGAAGACAGTGAGTCGGATTCATTCACCACAGACTTTAATATGGCCGGGCGGCCATGGCGCCCGAACCGTGAACGAGGGTCGGCGGCTGTACTACCGCTGACACACAGTGTGTGCATTGTTACATGTACTCAATGACTCTGCAGGGGGAGGGAACAATCCCAACCCAGCCATAACTACACTATGGCGAAGGACTTTATGACAGCTTTCAGTTTGAGTTTTATGTGTTTTACTTTGAGCTGATATATAGTGTATGTTGCTCGGAATTATCGGCCAGTCAGGATTTTCCCCGTACGCGCGTATTTAATGAATTTTTAAAATATTCCATACATCATTGCCAGAAGAGTCCTGACTCTTTCCCGTTATTGAGCTCTCCAGAATCGTCCGTTATTGAAGTTTTCTTGGTTTCTGTACTTCATGTCCGCAGTTTAGTTTCATAGTTCCCACAGTTGAATGTATTCGCCGTTATGACATTGATCTGAGGATTTACTCGTTATTCTGAACTTCCCAAATGATGTTTGTTCTTTGATGATCACCAGAAAGATTCTTGAAATCCTTGTCATTAAGTTGCAAAAATGTTTTGTGTTTTCTCTCGATTAGCCTTTTAGAACGATTATATTCGTGAGGTTATCCTGACACGAAAGCTATGTAAATTTGATTTCATAATTCAATTAGCAGAATGTTTACATAGGTGTAATGTTGGCATGATTTCTGACACGAAAGTAAAATTTTGTCAATCACAAGTTTTCAAATAAACTCAAACAACTTATATACCCGCAAAAACTAGCCCAACGTCTGTTTCTCTTTAATTAAGTAAGTATTCTTCTACATTCATCCTGTTATAACGAAAAAAAGAGATTTCCCGGACTTACGATAGCACATTTCTTTTCAAATGCTGGGCTACGTTTTCGTGGTTTCCCCGTTATTCTTTAATTGTGAGCTGCCTGTTACCACATCCTGCTCCTGATAACACTGATAACACTTTTACTAAAAGAGTTTTATATTAATATGGCGTCGTGCGGACATGACCGCATGGCTCCGTAAACGTTCGTTCATTTTTGAGGTCCTGCGTGCTTCTTCATAGGCGTTGAACTATCAAAAAATGGACGAAGTGCAAGGTAAATACAAAATCAAACCGTTTGGTTCAAAAAGTGGCAAACAAAGAAAGCTCAAGCATGAAGAAATAGATCCAGGTCATTACAGGCCGTCGGCACGGTGTGTTGCATTTACGACCTCGGAAGATAGAATTCTGTTCTGGGTCAAAGCCCTTCAAGACCACTACTATGAGCTACCCAGCAGCAACCAAAGTTTTCACATTAAGTGGATCGATCACGTTAACAAAGATGATACAGCGTTCGAACATATCGAGCTGAAAGTAAGCCATCAGTCAGGACAGTCGGGCGAACATCGCACCCTACTCTTCACAATTACTGTTTATTTAACAACTGGCGTCATAATGTGCCAAGGATCCTCCTATGAGCTGTGGTACGAAAAAGAGTTTCCACGTCTAAAGGAAAGAATGGATCAAATCTTCGACATTTACCATGGCAAAGCAGCAACAAACGGAGAAGAAGATTTTCACGAGCGCGTTGCAGAAAATGAACTCACATTACGACACTTAAAGGAAGCTTCCGAATTGTCAAAATTCAACAAGAAAATGAAACCTAGTTTTGAAGAGAATCTCTCCGAAGATGAGGCCGATGAAACCTTGAAAACAAAATCATTGCGTAACACTCCACATTCAACGCCATGTTTTCTCCGGAAGAGAAGGAATTCGGTTGACTCTGTTAGAGGTCTTTCCACCAGAAGTAAAGCCTCCTTGACAGCACTAAAATCTGTTGTTGCAGATCTTGAAACAGACTTTACGGAAGTAAAAAACACTGTTTCTACGACAAACGATCTGTATAATGGCAAAATGGATGTCTTGGCGGATAAAATAGCTCAACTCGACAACACATTCAAAGTGAAGATCGAATTTCTCTCAGCACGTGTTATAGATTTAGAAACAAACTACGACTCTCTTCTAGCTGAGAACGTCAAGCTCAAGAACGAATTCCAAAACATTAAACAGCTTCAAAAAGGAACTATCAAACGAGTGGACAATTTAGAGGCAATAACATCACTTTTGTAAATGCTGCACGGGACGCTACACCCGCTGCGCAACCGGAAACATCAGGAAAGAATTCATTGCCTAATAATCCCTTCAATGTGCTACTAACAATTGATCAAGAAAACCATCCTGTGGATGCCGAAAATTCTGTCCACAATCCTATTCAAGAATCCCCTCTGTTAGATCATGAAGATTCTGCCCCCAAACTCAACCCGCAACTCAACAATAACCATCCTCCAGTACAACTCAACAATAACCATCCTCCAGAACACATCGAATCTTCTCAAAACAATGACATAGTCCTTCTTATCGACTCCAATGGAAAATTCATTCAACAAGATAAATTCTCGCGGGGAAAAAACATGAAAAAAATCTTTACACCGACGATTTCTTCAGCGATCGAATCTGTTACTAACCAAAACCTTGGAAGTCCTTCATCGCTTATAATTCACACTGGAACTAATGACCTTGAGAAATCCCCCCCGGAGGTCTGTTTTGATAACTTTCAGGCCTTGATCGACCTGACCGCACAGAAATTCCCACATACCAAGGTCATCATTTCTTCGCTTCTGGTACGCAACGACCAGTTCGACGCTACTCGTTCTCAACTTAACAGCCAATTAAGCCGCCTACGATCCTACCCAAATGTCCACTTTGTTAACAACGAAAACATTACGAGTACAATGCTACACGACAGAAAACACTTAAAAAAACACAAAATAGGACTACTGGTCTCGAACCTCAAGGACTGTATCTTCAACCGGATCTCGAGGCGTACCAATCCCCAATTGAACACAAAACCACGGATGCCGCCAATCAGTCACCCTCCACCGCTACTGATGACCCCAAATGTCAAGCCTTTCACTCCTGAAACAAATGGTCCATCATTCAATCACCTACCACCCAGAGTCACAAAAACATACGCGGAGGTAGTCAAGCCACCAACTGGAAATATGGACAGTGACACTCTAACACAGCTAATAAAACTCTATGAGATGATTCGTCAATCCTAAGTAAGCTTGATACACAAAACGTTTAACTATAATTTATAATTTATTTAATTAATTAATTAATCTCGTTTTTGTTTTCTTTCCTTGATTATTCTTGCACTTTGCCCATTTTTACGCTATAGTTCTTGCCATTTATTGCTAGTTAGATTCTCTATAATGTGTTTTTCGCAGGGTCCCGCCCCTGTGAAAAATATATGCAAGCTAAGTTGCTGGAACGTCAGTGGCTTAAAAAACTCGGCTTTCGGATATAAATTGAAAGATCCTAATTTCTTAAACCAAATCAATGAGTGTCACATTATCAGCTTATCTGAAGTATGGGGATGTGACGATATAGATGTACCTGATTTCAAAATTGTAGCAATGAGTCCTCCAATGAAAAGAAACACAAAAAGACCTGGAAGATGCTCAGGGGGGATCTTAGTTGCAGTTAAAAACTTTTTAACACCATATGTCGAACTTTTGAAACAAACCCCTAATTACATTTGGTGTCGAATAGCTTCTAACCTATTTCAAACAGACAAAGACATACTATTATGTTCGGTCTACATTCCACCAAGAGACTCACCTTATTTCGACCCAGACATCTTCACCAATCTCGAAAATGATATTAATAACCTAAAGAACGATTATTCGATTGTACTAATGGGTGATTTTAATGCCCGTACTGGAACAGAAAATGATTTTATAGTCGAAGGACTTAATGATTTTATACCACACGACAATTTTCCCTTACCAAGACAAGTACCAAACAGGAATAGTTTTGATGGCCACATAAATGAACATGGTAAAACCCTAATCGAAATATGCAAATCATTAGACTTAAGAATACTGAACGGCCGTTGCAAGGGCGACTCTCTTGGAAAAATAACATTTCACGGAAGTCAAGGAATAAGCACAGTTGACTACATCATAACAGATCATGAGACAATGAACATCTTTCAGAATTTTGTGGTTCGTCACCCCTCCCCATTTTCGGACCATTGCCAGTTAGTTTCCTGGATAAAAGTTAAGGACTCCCTCACGCTTAAGGAGAACACAAAACCAACGGAAACTCTCTTCAACCTACCGAGACAATTTAAATGGAATCCAGATTCTAAAGAAAAATTTATTTCAGCTCTACAGTCTACTGAAGTGCAAAACATGATCTCCGTTTTTGAAAAAGAAAATTTAACTCAAATAGGTGACATTAACAAGGCTGTAGATAAATTTACAAGGATAATAGATGCTGCTGCAAAGAAATCATTACAACCTGTTCTGGACAAAAAGAAGTTCGTTAGACATAGACAATCACAAGTCTGGTTTGATAAAGATTGCAAAAGTTTACGAAAACGTTTGAGACGTATTTCGAACAAAAAGCAGACGTATCCTCATGATGAAGAGACAAGACAAGAATATTTAACGGTAAAACGACAATATAAATCCATGCTACAACATAAAAAGCAAAGATACCAAGATACTCAAATACAAGAACTCGTCAAAACAAATGATCCCACACAATTTTGGTCCACTTTAAAAACCATGTCAAAATCGGCTTCCAATACAGCTGATTCAAATGTCCCTGTAGATGAACTGTTAACACACTTTCAACAACTACACTCTGCTCCAAGTGAAGAAACCTTTTCCAAAACACAAGAGACTGTTATAGAAGAACTAAAACGTAAACAACAGTCTCTATTGCATTATAATGAACTTGACAATCCTTTTACGGAGAGTGAAATAAGAAACGGCATTAAAAAACTAAAGAACAAGAAGGCGGCTGGTACAGACCGAATACGAAATGAAATGTTAAAAAGTGGCGGTCACCTATTGATGACCTCACTGAAAAGACTCTTTAATCTTATTCTTGATGCAGGAATGTTTCCTGATTGTTGGTCCATGGGACTGATTACACCTATCTTTAAATCAGGGGAAAAGTCAAATCCAACTAATTACAGGGGCATCTCCTCTGTATGGTGATTTAATAGCTCGGCTAACCAAATAAAAGCATGGTTTTTAGTTCGCAGTTGCTATAGCAACTGAGAACTATTGGGGCTGTCCTGGCGTAAACAGTCGTGTTAGTGTGTTAACTTTTTGGCAACAAGCCCACAAAGCCATTCAAAGTAGAATCCTTCGAGGTGTAATAGACAAGTTTTGAGGGGCTCTTAACCAAGTGTTGCGCAGTCTCTATGGATGAAGAATTAATCGGAGTGTTTGGATCCTCGAAAATATCGTAGATTTTGATTTGCAAAGACAACGCAGGAAGGAATCGGAAGGAAAAGTTTACTCAGGAGCATGTTACGACTCGCTGGTCTTCAGTTTAGGTTGGCGTTCGCCAGCGGGTTAGGAACAGCTGGACGAGGAAAGAAATTGGTTGTTAAGTTTAGTTGCTGTGAAAAAGATTGCAAAGACGTCTTTGTGTCTTGATGTTTCTGATCTACAAGTGCAACTTCTTTATGCATAAGTTGTCTGGGGGAGATAATTGCTCGTAATTTATAAAGTCCACGAAAGGCGATTGTGTACGTTTGCATTTGGTACGGGTTTAAGTTATGAACTATCAAAAAAGCCATCCACACCTTACAGAGTTCAAGCGCCAGTATTAGGAAGACAGTGAGTCGGATTCATTCACCACAGACTTTAATATGGCCGGGCGGCCATGGCGCCCGAACCGTGAACGAGGGTCGGCGGCTGTACTACCGCTGACACACAGTGTGTGCATTGTTACATGTACTCAATGACTCTGCAGGGGGAGGGAACAATCCCAACCCAGCCATAACTACACTATGGCGAAGGACTTTATGACAGCTTTCAGTTTGAGTTTTATGTGTTTTACTTTGAGCTGATATATAGTGTATGTTGCTCGGAATTATCGGCCAGTCAGGATTTTCCCCGTACGCGCGTATTTAATGAATTTTTAAAATATTCCATACATCATTGCCAGAAGAGTCCTGACTCTTTCCCGTTATTGAGCTCTCCAGAATCGTCCGTTATTGAAGTTTTCTTGGTTTCTGTACTTCATGTCCGCAGTTTAGTTTCATAGTTCCCACAGTTGAATGTATTCGCCGTTATGACATTGATCTGAGGATTTACTCGTTATTCTGAACTTCCCAAATGATGTTTGTTCTTTGATGATCACCAGAAAGATTCTTGAAATCCTTGTCATTAAGTTGCAAAAATGTTTTGTGTTTTCTCTCGATTAGCCTTTTAGAACGATTATATTCGTGAGGTTATCCTGACACGAAAGCTATGTAAATTTGATTTCATAATTCAATTAGCAGAATGTTTACATAGGTGTAATGTTGGCATGATTTCTGACACGAAAGTAAAATTTTGTCAATCACAAGTTTTCAAATAAACTCAAACAACTTATATACCCGCAAAAACTAGCCCAACGTCTGTTTCTCTTTAATTAAGTAAGTATTCTTCTACATTCATCCTGTTATAACGAAAAAAAGAGATTTCCCGGACTTACGATAGCACATTTCTTTTCAAATGCTGGGCTACGTTTTCGTGGTTTCCCCGTTATTCTTTAATTGTGAGCTGCCTGTTACCACATCCTGCTCCTGATAACACTGATAACACTTTTACTAAAAGAGTTTTATATTAATATGGCGTCGTGCGAACATGACCGCATGGCTCCGTAAACGTTCGTTCATTTTTGAGGTCCTGCGTGCTTCTTCATAGGCGTTGAACTATCAAAAAATGGACGAAGTGCAAGGTAAATACAAAATCAAACCGTTTGGTTCAAAAAGTGGCAAACAAAGAAAGCTCAAGCATGAAGAAATAGATCCAGGTCATTACAGGCCGTCGGCACGGTGTGTTGCATTTACGACCTCGGAAGATAGAATTCTGTTCTGGGTCAAAGCCCTTCAAGACCACTACTATGAGCTACCCAGCAGCAACCAAAGTTTTCACATTAAGTGGATCGATCACGTTAACAAAGATGATACAGCGTTCGAACATATCGAGCTGAAAGTAAGCCATCAGTCAGGACAGTCGGGCGAACATCGCACCCTACTCTTCACAATTACTGTTTATTTAACAACTGGCGTCATAATGTGCCAAGGATCCTCCTATGAGCTGTGGTACGAAAAAGAGTTTCCACGTCTAAAGGAAAGAATGGATCAAATCTTCGACATTTACCATGGCAAAGCAGCAACAAACGGAGAAGAAGATTTTCACGAGCGCGTTGCAGAAAATGAACTCACATTACGACACTTAAAGGAAGCTTCCGAATTGTCAAAATTCAACAAGAAAATGAAACCTAGTTTTGAAGAGAATCTCTCCGAAGATGAGGCCGATGAAACCTTGAAAACAAAATCATTGCGTAACACTCCACATTCAACGCCATGTTTTCTCCGGAAGAGAAGGAATTCGGTTGACTCTGTTAGAGGTCTTTCCACCAGAAGTAAAGCCTCCTTGACAGCACTAAAATCTGTTGTTGCAGATCTTGAAACAGACTTTACGGAAGTAAAAAACACTGTTTCTACGACAAACGATCTGTATAATGGCAAAATGGATGTCTTGGCGGATAAAATAGCTCAACTCGACAACACATTCAAAGTGAAGATCGAATTTCTCTCAGCACGTGTTATAGATTTAGAAACAAACTACGACTCTCTTCTAGCTGAGAACGTCAAGCTCAAGAACGAATTCCAAAACATTAAACAGCTTCAAAAAGGAACTATCAAACGAGTGGACAATTTAGAGGCAATAACATCACTTTTGTAAATGCTGCACGGGACGCTACACCCGCTGCGCAACCGGAAACATCAGGAAAGAATTCATTGCCTAATAATCCCTTCAATGTGCTACTAACAATTGATCAAGAAAACCATCCTGTGGATGCCGAAAATTCTGTCCACAATCCTATTCAAGAATCCCCTCTGTTAGATCATGAAGATTCTGCCCCCAAACTCAACCCGCAACTCAACAATAACCATCCTCCAGTACAACTCAACAATAACCATCCTCCAGAACACATCGAATCTTCTCAAAACAATGACATAGTCCTTCTTATCGACTCCAATGGAAAATTCATTCAACAAGATAAATTCTCGCGGGGAAAAAACATGAAAAAAATCTTTACACCGACGATTTCTTCAGCGATCGAATCTGTTACTAACCAAAACCTTGGAAGTCCTTCATCGCTTATAATTCACACTGGAACTAATGACCTTGAGAAATCCCCCCCGGAGGTCTGTTTTGATAACTTTCAGGCCTTGATCGACCTGACCGCACAGAAATTCCCACATACCAAGGTCATCATTTCTTCGCTTCTGGTACGCAACGACCAGTTCGACGCTACTCGTTCTCAACTTAACAGCCAATTAAGCCGCCTACGATCCTACCCAAATGTCCACTTTGTTAACAACGAAAACATTACGAGTACAATGCTACACGACAGAAAACACTTAAAAAAACACAAAATAGGACTACTGGTCTCGAACCTCAAGGACTGTATCTTCAACCGGATCTCGAGGCGTACCAATCCCCAATTGAACACAAAACCACGGATGCCGCCAATCAGTCACCCTCCACCGCTACTGATGACCCCAAATGTCAAGCCTTTCACTCCTGAAACAAATGGTCCATCATTCAATCACCTACCACCCAGAGTCACAAAAACATACGCGGAGGTAGTCAAGCCACCAACTGGAAATATGGACAGTGACACTCTAACACAGCTAATAAAACTCTATGAGATGATTCGTCAATCCTAAGTAAGCTTGATACACAAAACGTTTAACTATAATTTATAATTTATTTAATTAATTAATTAATCTCGTTTTTGTTTTCTTTCCTTGATTATTCTTGCACTTTGCCCATTTTTACGCTATAGTTCTTGCCATTTATTGCTAGTTAGATTCTCTATAATGTGTTTTTCGCAGGGTCCCGCCCCTGTGAAAAATATATGCAAGCTAAGTTGCTGGAACGTCAGTGGCTTAAAAAACTCGGCTTTCGGATATAAATTGAAAGATCCTAATTTCTTAAACCAAATCAATGAGTGTCACATTATCAGCTTATCTGAAGTATGGGGATGTGACGATATAGATGTACCTGATTTCAAAATTGTAGCAATGAGTCCTCCAATGAAAAGAAACACAAAAAGACCTGGAAGATGCTCAGGGGGGATCTTAGTTGCAGTTAAAAACTTTTTAACACCATATGTCGAACTTTTGAAACAAACCCCTAATTACATTTGGTGTCGAATAGCTTCTAACCTATTTCAAACAGACAAAGACATACTATTATGTTCGGTCTACATTCCACCAAGAGACTCACCTTATTTCGACCCAGACATCTTCACCAATCTCGAAAATGATATTAATAACCTAAAGAACGATTATTCGATTGTACTAATGGGTGATTTTAATGCCCGTACTGGAACAGAAAATGATTTTATAGTCGAAGGACTTAATGATTTTATACCACACGACAATTTTCCCTTACCAAGACAAGTACCAAACAGGAATAGTTTTGATGGCCACATAAATGAACATGGTAAAACCCTAATCGAAATATGCAAATCATTAGACTTAAGAATACTGAACGGCCGTTGCAAGGGCGACTCTCTTGGAAAAATAACATTTCACGGAAGTCAAGGAATAAGCACAGTTGACTACATCATAACAGATCATGAGACAATGAACATCTTTCAGAATTTTGTGGTTCGTCACCCCTCCCCATTTTCGGACCATTGCCAGTTAGTTTCCTGGATAAAAGTTAAGGACTCCCTCACGCTTAAGGAGAACACAAAACCAACGGAAACTCTCTTCAACCTACCGAGACAATTTAAATGGAATCCAGATTCTAAAGAAAAATTTATTTCAGCTCTACAGTCTACTGAAGTGCAAAACATGATCTCCGTTTTTGAAAAAGAAAATTTAACTCAAATAGGTGACATTAACAAGGCTGTAGATAAATTTACAAGGATAATAGATGCTGCTGCAAAGAAATCATTACAACCTGTTCTGGACAAAAAGAAGTTCGTTAGACATAGACAATCACAAGTCTGGTTTGATAAAGATTGCAAAAGTTTACGAAAACGTTTGAGACGTATTTCGAACAAAAAGCAGACGTATCCTCATGATGAAGAGACAAGACAAGAATATTTAACGGTAAAACGACAATATAAATCCATGCTACAACATAAAAAGCAAAGATACCAAGATACTCAAATACAAGAACTCGTCAAAACAAATGATCCCACACAATTTTGGTCCACTTTAAAAACCATGTCAAAATCGGCTTCCAATACAGCTGATTCAAATGTCCCTGTAGATGAACTGTTAACACACTTTCAACAACTACACTCTGCTCCAAGTGAAGAAACCTTTTCCAAAACACAAGAGACTGTTATAGAAGAACTAAAACGTAAACAACAGTCTCTATTGCATTATAATGAACTTGACAATCCTTTTACGGAGAGTGAAATAAGAAACGGCATTAAAAAACTAAAGAACAAGAAGGCGGCTGGTACAGACCGAATACGAAATGAAATGTTAAAAAGTGGCGGTCACCTATTGATGACCTCACTGAAAAGACTCTTTAATCTTATTCTTGATGCAGGAATGTTTCCTGATTGTTGGTCCATGGGACTGATTACACCTATCTTTAAATCAGGGGAAAAGTCAAATCCAACTAATTACAGGGGCATCTGCGTGACTAGTTGCCTTGGATAACTTTTTACAGCCCTTTTAAATAATAGACTACAAAATCTCACCAAAAACAAAAATCTATTACATCCCTCACAAATTGGTTTCATAGAGGGATTTCGGACATCGGATCACATTTTCTCTTTACGAACTCTTATTGACAAATATGTAACTAATGCAAATAAGGGAAAATTAGTTTGCTGTTTTGTTGATTTTCAAAAAGCTTTTGACTCTATATGGCATGATGGTTTACTTTCAAAGCTGATTACCTATAAACTAGGTGGACACTTTTATCAACTGATTTCAGACATGTACTCTAGATCCAAATGCGCCATAAAGTGCGGAAATCGTAGGACCCAATTCTTTAATTACAACAGGGGTGTAAGACAAGGATGTATTCTGTCTCCTCTACTATTCAATCTATATTTAAACGACTTTCCTTTTACTCTAGATAACTCTCGTGATACAGACGCAATTACCCTACCAAATGGAGATCCACTTAATTGTTTATTTTATGCGGATGATCTAGTCCTTATATCTCAAAGTGCTTCAGGTCTTCAAAAGCAAATCGACACACTCCAAAATTACGTACAAAAATGGCTGTTGAAAATAAATCTTCGGAAAACAAAAGTTTTAATTTTTCAAAAGCAGAACCGTAAAAGCACCCGGGAAAAATATTCTTTCTTTTTAAATGGAAACCAAATTATTAATACCTCAGATTACACCTACCTGGGAACAATATTTAGCTCGAATGGGAGTTTCACCTCCTCAAAAAAGAGTTTAGTCGAAAAATCTAGACGTTCAGTATTTGCATTCAAAAGGTATATTGAATTCAACAAACTCTCTATATCCAAATGTAATTTCTTATTTAATGCTGTCTTTCTACCCGTTCTTTTATATGGTTCAGAAATATGGGGGGCATATGATAGCCTCAATCTTAACAAATGGGAGAAAGATCCTATCGAACGCTTTCACTCGCAATTTTACAAATCTTATCTTTGCCTTAATAGAAGAGCATCGAATGTCGCAGCAAGAAATGAAACCGGAAGACTCCCTCTCAAACTAACTATTTTCTCTAATACACTCAAGTTTTGGATTCACTTACTAAACCTTCCGAATTCAAGCGTTACCAGACAATGCCTTCAAATTTCAACTCAACTGGCAGACTCTGGAAAAAAATGCTTTATGCTCTCCATCTATGATATACTTAAACAATATGGTACCGATTTCTCTACTGATCTTCAAACTATGATTGATACAAATGGAGATAGATTAAAAACTAAAAAGTGTCAATCCAAAATAATCGAAAACTTTAAAACTAATTTAGAAAAGCATCAACATGAATTGATTAGATGTAACAAAAAACTGAAATTTTACTCTACTTTTAAAACAGATATTACTCCCTCTAACTCACTAGAACTAATTACAAATCTTAAACATCGTCGGGCAGTAGCAAAACTTAGAGTAGGCAACCATGACCTACGAATTGAAACTGGTAGACATTCTTATCCTAAACTTCCTGAGCATCTGAGAATCTGTCAAAACTGCAGCTCAAATGAAGTTGAAAACGAAGAACATTTTGTACTTAATTGTAGTAGATATAATACAATTAGAAAATCTCTAATAGACTACATTGTTAGAAATTATTCTGATTTTAGTTCTTTAGATGCCAATCAAAAAATTATATTTCTCTTTAATATTATAGATGCCTTTCTCTGTAAAAAATTAGGTTACTTCATTTATGAAGCTTTTGCACTAAGAAATGAATCGACAATCGCAACAATCGTCAATTAGTTGATCCTATTACTTACCCTTACATATCTTTAGATGTAATTCGTATTATTATTATCATTATTTTCCTATACTTTTGCAATACCATTTGTAATTGGGAATGCAAATAAAGTGTGTTGTTGTTGTTGTTGTTGTTGATATACACTGAACAACAAAGACAGCAGAGACAAAATAGTAGTAACATCTAAAAAACAACTGCGAACTATCCGAACGGATCCGCTCGTTCCTTAAAGTGCTACTACGATGAAAATTTTTTGTTTTGTTTTCAACTTTTTTAAACTTCAAACTGTTCAATAGATGCCATATTATATGAATCGCGATAAATTAGATCGATATATGCTTACACGGCCCAGGAATATATGTCCGAAAACCGCGTTAAACACGTCCGCCATTACTCAGTTCGCAAAAGAGAAGCCCGCGAATTTCATGGAAGCGGTCTTATCTCTAACCACGTGAAATTTGCTCGTGACGTAGAAGTCTCAACCATCGCCACAACAAAGGCCTGAGAAGAGTGTAATGAAGAGTCGAAAATAGAGAGCAAAACATTGCATTATATGGATGTCTTTTCCGTCGAATTTGTCGTCCAGTTCTCAGTGAGAGCGATTAGGAACAAAGTTTTTTTTAGCGAAGTCGGCGAACTCGCAGAAGTCGCGCCATACGATGACAGTTTAGAGCCTCTCGCTACCAAAAAGGAAGTCGTCTCACAATGCAAGAATTGATCAAGAAGCCGAACAAATATCCCAGTTTTCGCAAATCACAAACTTTGAAATCCTTCCGATAATACAACAAATTTAACTGTTTCACATGTCTGTCGTGTTGGGGTCCGTCAGCTGTTTCTTACTATTGCTTTTATTTCTTGCCGATACGGGTTAATTTGTTGTTGTTATGTTCACAGATTTGTTGCAGTATCCTGAATTGTAGTTAGAAAGATTTTACACCTAAGAATAACAAATCCTATAATAATAAGCTCTCTCTTCTATAAGAAAAGCCCACATAACGCTACATGAAAGTTTTTTAATTCATATAGAGAGCCCTGAGCCCAACATACATTCAGAATTTTAAAGATGAGACAAAAGGTCGAGGAAAATAAATTCATGTATTAAAATGAAGTGATGTTGCGAATCGCCCGTGTAATTGTGCGAACACGGTAATCTTACTACCTAGTAAACAAGCAAATGCGAATTTATAGAGATAAACTCTGATTTACCATCAGAAGTCTACGTATAAACTGGAATACGCCGTCACATCAAAAGCGTTACTAAGAGAAGTGGCTACCCCGAAAGCGGTGATAGGCTCAAGAAATTATAGACTTTGGGAGCTCGCTACGCCGTACGTCAAGAGAAATTAATTGAAGTATAAACGAGATGTTAGGAGCTGGCTACGCGGTACGCGGAGAGAGATTAATTGAAATGTACGAGGGATGTTAAGAGCTGGCTACGCAGTAAAAAGAACAAGCAATACACAGTAAGGTTTGTTATGGTCGATTAAGCTCCGTTGTTGATGTTTTCACGTTATCTGTGGCCGAGTAATTCAAAGAAATTTTGAGTAATATTTTCGTTTATAGAACGAGGAATACACGGTGATGTTCTATTTTAGTCCACTAGTTTATAGGAACTTCAAATAATATTCTTTTAGCGGACGTTTAAGTGGTGAACGTTTATAGTACGCGGAATACACGGTAATGTTTTCCTATTTTCTGCTTACCGCGTACCGCGTAGCCAAGTCAAATAAAAATAGTTACTGCGTATCGCCGAGCCGGCTTGGTGGCGACACAGAAAATAGTTCATGCGAAGGGGCACATATTATGCAGTTAAGCCGAAATCTGTTGGGAATTATACATGTATATGCACAAGACAACCGAGCGAAGTATCTCTTAGTTATGTGAGGAAATGTGTATCTTACCGCACATGTGATGTTAGCACAAACGGCAAATAAATATTCGCCCACCATTCGACGATCCCGCTCAGAATTATGATTGCTGTTTTTCTTCCTGATGGCTGGAACTGATCCTGGTTTTAAATATTTCCTTGTACCTTTCTCATCAAATGCTTGAGTAAAACATTCAGCCGTAAAATGCAGAGAGCAAACAGCTGGGTGTCCAACAGGATTGAAGACCTTCCGGTGAACACAAACGAAGCTTTTCCGCTTAAAATAAACGTACCCACTCGTCGGTGAACTGTGAATGGAAATTTCTGATAAATCGATGCTTTCTTTGCCGTAATCTTCAACAACAGAGCGCCGACCACGCATACTTCAGCTCAAAATCGAAGAAATGAATCTTGCGAACCCTCACGCCTCTCCAAATGCATAAGAAAGTAGCCACGTTTGTTTTGTTGTGTTGAGACTTCTACGTCACTTCCTCTCTGGGCCAACTCGGCCCAACTCGTCCCGGTCATTTTTGAATTGAGTAATGGCGGCAAGCCGAACTCGAAAATTACAGATAAAATAATCGGACTTCCCGTACGAATTTCGACTTAAAACTTTGCACGGTGAGTAATATGTACTTATATTTTCGAAATATGGAGAGAACAAAAAATTCATATTTTTGATCATAGTAGCACTTTAACTGTTCAGTATCTGCTGTCTGTAGATTCTTTTAGCTAACTCGACTTTTAAACTTTTCAGTATCAGTATAACTTCTTCACGGGTGAATGCTATTCCAAGTCGGAATATTCCTAATCTGATAACTTGGTGAATTTTCCTCGAACAGTTATCAACCTTGACTAGAGGATTGCTCATACTTCTCGTATCAGCCTAAAACTGTATGTTATCGATTGCGGCAAAACAAGTTAAAAACTGTAGTGTTTCACTAGGCACTGCTAAATTAAAACAGTGAAAATACACTACTCAATGACGATCAACCTTGCTTCTTTGGACCCGCGCTCCAGGGTTTACGTTTGCAAAATAAGATTCGAATAAAACAGAACCGCTCATGGGGCCAACAAACATTTTTGAAAGCCTCTAACTGCTCCTCAAAGGCGGTATCACATACGAGTTCTACGTCTTACAAATTCTACAGAGCCAGCTTGGGGTGAATTAGTTTGCTGATTTAGTGCATGAATCAAAGCACAGTACCTCTGAACTAACCTCTAATAAATCTTTCCTTCTGTGGCACCTCGCGAATAGGCACTCAACTGATCAAAAAACTGAAACGCAAGTGCAAAGGCAATCCGCTCGGTATCGATCTCAAGGTTTCTAACTCCTCGACCTTGGAAGTCGCACGTGCCATTGTCATAAACAAGAAAACCCGGCGCTGTAACATGTCCATAGTATTAATTGTTTGCCCCCTTCCGGACTTTGTTCAATATGTTGATCTAAGTTTTCAACCGAAAAATAATACTGTTTTCTTAAAATTAAATTGGTAACTGTTTATTCGGTCGCTGATTTTTGTAAATGAGACATAAAGAAATTAAAGTTGAAGTTGTACACTTTCATATCTTGAAGAGGAAGTTTACGCAGCAAAAGACATGCAAATTTGTGACCCTAAAAATAGAGTATTTGCATATTGTCTAGGGTCTGCTAAACAGCTACATGAAAATGTTGCGCAGACCATTTTGATGTCGGCGGTAATTCATTTTGTTTAAGTGACATAAATGAACACTTGAAACTGTGTTTATAACGAAAATGGATGTGCCCGGCTTATTTCATTCACCTAAACTCGACTGAAAACTTATTGGCGAAGTGTTATAACTTACAAATTTTTCCACCAGCAACAGAACTACTACTATGTATTAGGACATTAAAATTTGTACTAAAACATGTGTTTTTATAATATTAAAACTAACTGAGACTGCAAGCAGTCTCCCATTCTGCTCGGGATATTCGAGCGGAAAAGAAGTGGCCCACGACACGCGCCCCAGGTTTCCACGCGGCAGGCGATTTTCGCACTCGCTTCGGTACGGTGTTCTTTTTCGCTCGTCTACAACCAAGAGAGGATGAGCTAGCTAAGCAGAAGGAGAGACTGCCCGTCGTATATAAGAATTAAATAAAACATGAAGAAAAACTAGCCGCAGAGAGAATGTTCAATGGTTGAGAAGAAATATTTTTGCCGTGTAGAGTTAGAAGTGTAGCTGATGTTGAGTAAAGAAAGCAATGTTTTAATACTTACGAAGCGTGATTGTAAACAAAACACTGCTTTATCCGCTAATTTCTGTCATCTCCTGATAACTCAAATTCACTATAGCTGGAACCTTTTTCTATTTCCCTTGACGGTTCGAGTTTATCGGGAGTCAACGGTAAGGAAGCGAGGATTACTGTAACCACGTTTTTGTCCTTCAGTTTTACGGTGACTGATCTAGCTAATTGAAGAATCAAAACCGACTTGGTTATGAAATTTAAGGGGGGGAGGCTCTTAACTACCGATCTGGCGTTGTTGCTATGGGATTTTTGTGGATGGTATTTTGCCATACGCTGTTTTGCAGCGTTTTGTGCGCTAGATTGGTGAAATATATGAGGATGAACATCTGAATTTTAAATATCGACTTTGCGCGTGCGTAGCTAGTGAAAGTCCCCAACCCCATGATGGTTAGGAACTTCCCATAGCAACAATATGGTAGTTAAGAGTCTCCCACCCCCCCCCCCTCTCCCCCCTTAACCCTTGGATCGGTGTAAATTACCTCTTCGAAAATCCAGGGCGCTGAATTAAGCCTTGTCGCCCTAGTACCCAGGCTCTCTAATTCCACAGGAGCCTTGAGCTTTCTCACTTTTTAGCACGATTTCATGACATGCAGCGGGAAAGCATTCTCGAGGCGACATGCAACTTCCTTCCCAGGTCATTGCGCGCTCTTTGCGCTCACCCGCGAGAAGACGAAACCGCCACAGACTAGTCTGATGCCTAATAAGGGAGTAAAGTGCATCAAAGGCGGTTACACCTACAAAAAAGAGATTCTAGTACACTTAATTTAGTTTCTTAAGACAAAATTAAATCCAAACCTCTGAGAAGATATCAATCTTGGAATAGAGACTCCACCAAAATGATCCTTTGGTTGTTCCCGGATCGATGATTATCAGTTTCGGCTCGGCGAAAGAGATCATAAATTTACAAAAAATAACAATAAAATGTAAGCCCAACAAAAGTTTTTTAAAGAGCAAATGTCGCTAAGGTTTGAGCAAAATTGGAAATAGTCAAATTAAACTTCCCTTCCTTTGATGCTGAAAAGTCCGCGGGCACTCAAGTGGTTTTTCCAAGGCACGTGATTTAAAACAGGCACCTTAGGCAAAATGACAATTTTCTACTATTCTTTCCCTTTTGGAGAACAATATTACGCGAAATGAGAAATATTACTTTTTCAACATCACACTCTCGTTGGGGACTGTTAATTTATGCAAAAACAGTACTCAGTTAACCGGTTGAGAAAACTACAAAAATAAACTGGACAGTCGACTCAACTAAAAAAATAAGCTTAATAAGAAACAATTGTTGTCTGACATACCATTTTGTAAAGTAATCAGTTCAAGAGCGGCCGCCAACCCAAGTCGCGCCGAATTCAGAGATCCTTCAAGGTCCCATTTCGGTCACGACGATTATTATCGCCAGATCAAGAGTTCAGTTCTCATCCTTGCAGCAGCCGCAAATGGTTTCATTTACAATG
Source organism: Siderastrea radians (assembly GCA_964017195.1). Taxonomy (NCBI): domain Eukaryota; kingdom Metazoa; phylum Cnidaria; class Anthozoa; order Scleractinia; family Rhizangiidae; genus Siderastrea; species Siderastrea radians. The sequence goes on from OZ024887.1 coordinate 65,409,525, forward strand.
ATCTTCTATCCAGTTTGCTGCAACCGCCAACAGATCAACCAAAACACTGCAAACAGCTCCCAGAGAAGCAATTATCACTCGACACTCCACCGCCACCATGTTGGATTTCGTCACATGAGTACTTCCGGTCTTTCCGGTATCCATTTTTGTCACGCTGCTCAGAAATACTGTTTAAGGTCAACTGGCTTGTTCTTTCAAATTTTAAAGCAAGTTCAAAGTATTAAGCTGTCACATTATTTCATAACATTCTTCTTACTCGTACACGAGAATTGAAAGATTGAATGTTTGCGATTGTTTGGTGTACCGCTGACCGTAATGTCAATGCTTATAATGAAACAAGATATTCTGAGGAATTTACAGGCGGCGCATAGTCTCTCACCCCCCTCCCCTTTTCTTAAGTAGTTCGTGGTTTCCAGTGACCTGTTATGGACAATTTTGCACTTCCGGTATGTAAGGAATTAAATGTATGTATGCAACTTGAGAACTTTGTTTGTTTGTAACCAGTGACCTCTGTACGACTCTTTCAAATCGTTCCTAAGCCGTGACATCGTTAAGCTACAACAGGCGGAAACGTTTTTTGCTCAAAAGCTTTACTTCTCCTCTTTTGAGCTCAAACTTCATTTTGTCTAGTATTCTTGATTTCACATAGGGGTTCAGACCAATTTTTTATCGCCACAAAGCTGTGTTTCTAGAGACATCTGGAAGACATATTCACGTCAATGCTGAGATAGCTAACCGACTCGTGACGTTTATTATTTTTGCGTGTTAACCCGTGCTCTAATACAGACTGAAATGAATAAAACTTTACTTAATTAGTTTGAAACCGTGGAAAGACATAAACGAAAGACTGAGAGGTCCTAGACAAGTTTAGACAGCCAAAATTCTAAAAATTGGGCAGAACCGAAAAGCAGAAATGTATTTCTGACCTGGTGCGACGGAATCAATCTAGATTGGTGATACTCTTTGTAAACACTGCCTCTTTAAAACGAAATCTCCTCAAAAACAGCGAAATAAACATTTCAACGCTTACCTTTACTCAACTTCAATACGTCGCGAAACTCAAAACATCAAAATTACGCTTCACATGCAAGAATGGTCATGTCAGGAACAAATCGTCCCGTATTTGAAACAGTTAGCTTTCAATCTCGTAAAATCCACCTCATTATAACGAGCCTGATTATTTATAGCCCGCGCGGAGACTAAGTCTACTGACTTCCGCCAATTCAGGAATGTGCGTTGCATTTTATGAGACGGTCGCACGTGCCTAGCCACGTGCACCGCCTAATTAGAGGTTGTTAAGAGCTTTGTGGTATCTGTTGCTTATCGCAGCAGCTGGAGGCGTACTCAACTGCAGCTTCTACAAAGTCATTTTCACCCAAGTCTTAAGTCAGACGCAATCGCTCCCAGCTCTCTTCATTCGTCATCAAATGAAGACAGTGTTTTTTGCAAGTTGGACATTCTGCTAAAATAGGAGGCCACTTGCAGTTGCTGGGGAGTTAAAAAATCAGATTGTTGAAACACGTGCTCATTTTCTCCATTTTGTGGCATTTTCTGGGTTGCTTTCATCTCTGTCTTCTCCCCCTCTTCTTAAAATTCTATTTAGAAAATCTTTCTGCTTTTAGTTAGAGGATGATCTTGACTTTCTAGACTTAAGTGGCAATGTCTGTAAGAGCGGTCCACTGCATTTCGGGTCAGAAAAAAGTTTTCCCTCAAACTTTGCCCTGTAAACCATCTTGGGTCACAAGTTATTGAAACGGGTTTCGTTTTGGGAAATACGTTAAAACGTTTTTTTTAGAGCCCACAACAGTGAGAGCGGCAAAAGGCGTAAATTAACGCCAGGCCAGACACGCAAATTGCGTAAGTTGGCGACCTCACTACTTAAAAACCAAAACAGGCAGGAAAAAAGTGTTATTATTTTTAAGTTAAGAGGTTTTACAAGGGTGTAAAGCGCATGTTAAATTTCATTTGTTTTAAACTGGAAGCTCGTGATAATTAACATATTAACTCCCGTCTGAGCGCTCTCTGAAAACTCCCAAAGGTACCCTGTCTTCTCCGACATTTATTTCACAAGTCCAGACCGAGTCGTTCCAAATTCCTATTGAATCCTGTTAATGAGATGTCAGAGAGCACAGAAATATAAAAATACCTTGTGCTTTTTATCTTTCTTTACCACAGTGACGTCGAGCTTCTGGTGACTTTTGTCGAATATGATGCATATGCAAATTAGGTTGTTGAGCAAATTCAGATTGTGTTAAAATAAATAGGTTCTAGATTTTAAGATTTCTCCATTTCATGTCATAAATACAGGAAAGCATACACAAATACAAGTTTCGAACTGTTCAAATTGATAAAATAAGCCAATTACCGAGTCCTGATCTTTGGATGCTTCCGGAGAATTGCGTGACTTACATTATGCAAATTAGGCTGTCAGCTTAACTTGGTCCGTTCTTGTAACCTTTCTAATATTTTGGATCCCTCTGTTTTTTTTTAATTTAACAGTAAAGTAATGTTACTAAGACTTCATGCAATTTAGGTAGAAAACCTTGATGATGAATTCAGCTAGTTACAGTACTGACTTGTATAACTCTGTTTGGAATGAAATGGACAACTTGTGACAATTATTTTGTTCTGGTGGGTAAAAATGAATCTCTACTTTTTTGTTGTCTAGTATTGATTTTTTATGCATACATTTTGCCCTTTTGATCTTCCTTTTCCACAGCGCCTACGAACTTTTGGTGCTTTTGTCCCGGGGATTTTGTCAAGCGCTTTGCTTTGTTTATACAAACGCTTGAGACAAACTAGGTTGTTTGCGTTGAGCAAACGAAGCAAAAATACAGTGCCAATATTTGGATGCTTTGGGGCAAAATGTGACGAAAATTATGCAAACTATATTTTCTGCCAAACGTAAAATCAGATAAATATAAAGAAACTTGTAACTTCTTGTTTGATTTGAAACGGCTGAAGCTACGTCTTGGTGGGTTCCTCTTTCAGGGATAGTCAGATAGCCTTTTTCAAATATAAAAACAGTGCTCTGATTCTGATTCAATCTGTTTTATTGCATTTATTGTACAATGCAAATAATAAGAGAATAAATACAACAATATCAGAATCGCAGGAACAACAACGAAGCCTTAGTTTTTATGGTATTTTCAGGCTCAGGCCTGAAGTGAACAAAAATTACTAGAAATTATGGTTTTCCAGCTAAATACTAACCTCCAACATTATTAATAAATGCTTGTCAGACAATTTTCCATCTGGGTACGTCAACAGTACTCAGCACAAGAAAAAGGGTTTGTACATAAGCTAGTACCATTCTTCGCTTGGTGATGTCCTAAGGGCGGGAAAAGCCCTGGGAGTACAAAGGTCACATCTAGGCTTTTCCCGCACCCAGAACATGATCGCTTAATTAAGCGATAATGCCAAGTATAATCCAAAGAATTCAAAAGAAATGAGCATGGTTCAAGTAAGCTGTTTAAAGGAAAGTAGTTCTTTGTTTAAGTCGAGAGCGATTAAATAGCTCGAAAAGTTGAGCGATTGCACCGTCGTCTGGGATGTGCCTCCACTCGAAGTTAGCACGGTTCCAAGAAGCCTCCAGTTCATTAAGAGCTAGGTCGTTAATGAGAAAAGTAGTGATCTTATTTAAATTTGGTCAAGAAAGCAAAACGCGTGATGCAGAATGATGCTGAATTAGGCTTTTTTGTTTTCGTCGTTGAAGCTTGTTTATATCAAAATATAAAATGATATTGAATTCTTTTGATTAAAAGAAAAAAAGGAACCAGAACGCTGTTTTTATAAAGAAAGGCCATCTAACTATCAATGAAAAAGGAACCGATCAAGACGCGGCTTTAGCCGTTTCAAATCATACATCGACGAAAGAGAGATCCAAAAAGTTACAGTTCTCTCATATAATAATAATCTCGTTCAACGTTTGACAAAAAATGCAATTTGCATACTTTTCGTCACATTTTACCCCAAAGCATTCAAACATTGGCATTTTATATAATTCGCGGTAAGTTTGCTCAAGCGTTTGTATAAAAAAAATAAAGTGCTCTAAAAGCCCCTTGACAAAGGAAGATCAAAAGAGCAAAACGTAGGTATAAAAAAATCAAAACCAGACTACAAAAAAAGTAAAGATTCAATTTTATCCACCAGAAGAGAACGATGCACTTGTCATCAGCTTCTCCCGAGGTAGGGGGGGGGGAACCTGGGCCATATGTGGGGGAATCAGGGACTTTGTGGGAACTTTGCAACAAATTCAAATGACGCCCCAACTCGCGGGGGAAATGTGGGGACTTTGCTTCTAGCAAGGCGAGAGGAGCTTGGAAGCAAGTTGTGTTTTCGCTCGATTGAAGAAAAGAATGCAGGGAAGAACGAGAATGTGTGTGTTAAAATCCGTCGATTATTTTTAATTTTTTGTGTGTGCAAGAAATAGACCTTCCGTTAAATAATTCTATGAACAGGACAGTAGAACAACTTGCGGAGAATTCAGGAGAGAAAAAAGAACTGTTCAAAGAACTTAAATGAAGCGCGTAAGTTTAGTATGACTAAGCTTTCGTGAAGTTAAGTGCGTAGTGTTTAAAGGCATGCAGGAAATGAGCCATGATCATAGTATGTTCTTTATTATCATGATTATCATTTGCCTATGCAGTTGTAATGGGACAGGATTTGAAAAACTATTTGGGACCAAAAAAAATTGTTTTTCAACAGAAAGTTTATGGTCTCGAGCATTGGCTAACTAAGGGGCCGTCGACGAGTATTCACAAGTTCCCCGCTTAACGTCCACTGGACGTTAAGGTCGAACCCCTCCCCCCACCCCCCACCCCCACCCCTCCTTAACGTCCACTTAGAATTTTCACCTTCCCGACGTCGCCTGGAACGACGTTTAATAGTCTGATGAACGCAATTTGCGAGACTATTGATGTGTAAAACAACTGAAACGTTATTTGTAGATGTGCTGTAGAGTATTTAAAAAGACCGACAGTTCCTCGAACCTGTTTTGTTAAGACATCTAAAAGTTATGTCCACTTTGTAAATTTGCACGGCTTTCTACGGAAAAAAAAGGATCGTAGGCCGGTGAGGGTAGAACATCAACAGGCCGCCACGTTTTAAACGCCTTCTTCTCAATTCTCGTCTGAAATTCGTGTGATCGATAAGTTTCGAGTTTCGGCATATTCTTTTGCGAGGGAGAGAATATAGCCGCCATTTTGTTTCAACACGCGAACGTTTCTTGTCCAAAGATGTCCGTTTTAAAAGTAGATCTGACCACGGAAAACCACGGAAATGTAATGTTCATCATCTGACTGTTCTTCGATAGTGCATTGTGTTTCTGTGGCTTTTTACGTTAAACGACCCTAGTGAGGAGATTTATTTGCCGTTTATTTGGCATACTTCTTTGTGAATAAAGCGAACACGAGAACGTTGACTTGTGTGGAACTTCTAGGATGAAAAACTAATAATTTCGTATTTGCGTTAACGTCTAAATCTCGAATCTCCCCACCCCCCCCCCCCCACCCCGCTTAAAGTCCACTGGACGGCCCCAGAGGAAGTCCGAATAGTATCCCAGGATGCACCGCGGTTTATCTTATATTATCACTTGGAATCGTGACGTCATCATTACCTTCTACTCTCAGAACGGATAACATCTTCAGCGGGCGCCATGTTGCATGTGCGAACCTCTTTTGGCGTGAAGGCTACGGCCTTCAATAACGTGGAATTACTGTACGTTCATTGTGTTTCGAAAGAAAAGTTTAGTGTTTGCATAAAAGGTTTTACTTGCGTTACCCTGGTTTGCAGAGAAACGCATGTGAGCTACGTGGAAAACATGAGTGAACGACGGCGCTGTCTTGTTCCCGATGTGATAGAAAACCAATCTGTTGATGTTCTTTTAGAAGGACGTACCGCTCCTCTGCTTGTTCGAGTAAATTCGTCCTGTGATATAACGGTAAGTTGCGAAGATAGAAATTAATTTTTATCGACGGACGGCTGTAAGAGCTTTCGCGTTGTGTTGCCTTCTCATATTGAAGTTAAGTTTTTCATGGCTATTATTCGCTTTGTATTGTAATTAATCATCGCATGCAAATTTACCTTTCTTCGACAGATCCTTGATCCAAACAACCTGAGTAATGAAGGTCACAATGCTACACTGCTCTGGGCGTTTGAAATAGTGCCAGCACCCGCTGCACAATTTGTGAGACCGAGAGTACCAACGAAAGACTCTCCGCTCGATGATGTTTTTCCACCCGTCGACATTATGGATTCGGCATGTTGTTGTAATTGTGTGAATTCGACAAGCAATTGTTTAGTTTCGATGATTGCCAACGAGGATAGTCAGGACGTGGCTGCTATTGCCGGCGAAGACGGGGACTCCGAGAGTTCTTGCGAAAGATCGAGTGAAGAGGAGTGTTCTGCAGGCGAAGATCCGGGCGAAGATTGTGTTGATGAAGACGATGAGATTGAATTTTTCACTGAAACTTTTGCAGTCAAAGGATCGTATTGGGAGGGGAGATATCAAGAATCGCTTGTGAAATGTATGGAACTAAGAGCAAACACAATGTAGCAAACGGGGAAAATGTAGAAGTGAGAACTTGCTTTGAATCTGACAACTTAAGAGACAAAAATGCAATAAAGTTTGAAGTACTTTATTTTGCTGCCTGGCACATTATAGGATATTGTGGTGTGGAAAAAATTCCAAAACTGACCAAGGCTATTAGACTGAATGAAATAACAAGTTGCAAGCTGAGCTACATTAAGAGACAGTGGATACAACCAGTCAGTGCATTTAGGCATTATGCAGCAGTATCCATAACAAAGAAAGGACGCTGGGAAAAAAATGACCCCAACAACAAATACAATAGTGTCCTATAAGTGAGTTGTTTTAATATATGAATATTCTCTTGATTTGCCTGTATTTGTTTGATGAATCAGTTTGAGATAGGATTTGCAAAAATGTACACAACATGCAGAGTTTTATATTTTTTCTAAGTTTCCATATATTTCATTTTTAAAATATTTATCAGAGGATTTCTCCTAATAGAATTAAATATACAAAATATAAAAATAACAGTGGTAACCTTTTTTACATATTTGTTTGATCAGTATATAAAACACTTATAAGTGATCAGTACATTTTGCATGCCCTGCTGATTGGTCAACTAATTAAATAAACCAAAAGTAATATTTTTGTCTGCTATTTTATCCAACTTGTCTTGTATATACAAAAATAATTATTATTGTTGCTCAGAAAATGTGATGGAAATTACATAACCTCCACTTTGCTGGGTTTTTTTTAATATCATTGTTCATTGTAATTTGTTTCATTAAATATCAATATAAAAATAATTTTTGGATGTTTTAACATGATCAGCTAAAGAAGTAGCTTAATTCTGGAAGGAGCATGTGGTTATGATTGTTTTTTTTCAAACATTCACTCAAAACAGTGGGGTAAAAAAATTCTCCATGTAATACATCAGCATCTTGATTTAGGGAAAAGCTAAAGACATGAAATAAGCAATAACAAATTTGACAATTATGTAGTTAGGTGGCTACGATGGATTAATAAACAGCAAAAATGATTTTATTCTGTGCTAAATCTCATACTTGACTTCTTTTTTAAACAAATATTTACATCTCAATAGTTTGATAGAATAGTAAAGCGCACATGTTACGTCATTGCCAAGACAAAACTCAGGCAAACAAACTGGAATGACAAACAAGTTTTCTTTAATGCTTTCTTGACCTGCGAGTGTTCCTGAAACACTTATTTCAAGTGGGGGGGGGATACCCTATTATTTCAATCAACTTTTAAGACATTGTGCGCTTTGCTGTTATTGACATGTAAATCTGAATAATTCTAATGTCATGGAACTGGTGGCAAATCTGCCACAGGCCTGTGCATCCTTTGACGCACTGTAGTTTGGTTTGCTGGAGGAAGAAAGCAGCGGCCTGAGAAAAATAAGGAACCATCTTCGCGTCTGTTTAGCCTCAGTCTGTGAAGCCTTAGGGGGTGTCCACTAGGGTCAACATCATCAGGCACCTCGGGGCATTCATTGAATGAGGGCAGTTCATCTTCCCACTCGCGAAACCTTTCATTGGTTGTCCAGTAGCAGAAATACTCACTACCTCCAACCCTCTTAGTAAATTCTCTGTAGAAAGAAATAGAAGACAGTAAAACTTATATCGTGCATTTTCAAGGTTTTGAAGATCATAAATTATTCTTTGTAGACTGAGAGGTCCAAAATAAAGGAGGAAAACAATTTATGAGAGGACAAAAAATTAACCAACCAACACCCCCCCCCCCCCACCTCCACCCCAACCCACCACTAAAATGAACCTACAACCATTGTTAATTCTTACCTGACTAGTTTTCTCCAGAGAGCCTTAAAGTCTTTCAAGGTGAATATAACACCCAGGTATCGGTGCAACAGTGCAAAGAATGCTTCGACATCATCTGTTGTACCAGCCCTCGGATGCTCCTCGTAGCCAATTTCATCATTCTGTCTTCGCCTAAACTCGATACTCTCAACGTTTGTTGTAATAGCCACAACAGTCTCTCTTGAAAAGCCACACATACCTTTTATTGGCCTAACAAAATAATGTTCACAACAAAAAATTAGCACATGCCATTTTTCCTCTATATAACCCTCTCCTCCCAGTCCCTTTCTTTCAAGGACCTGTAAATAATTCTCACTCCCTTAATGAATTTCCTTACTTTTTTATTCCCACGTTCTTTTAAAGCAGCCAGCCATAAGCAAGCCAGACAAGCCTATTTTAACATGGAAATGGAGGAATTTACAGCAAGTCCATACACAATGCAGTGTAAAATGTGATACAAAAGTCATACATGCTGTGATATCACTAAAGCTAAATTTGAATTAAATCTAACTTCTTTGCCATTACATGTGATTTTAATCATGTTTCACTATACCGGTTAATATCAATGAGGGAAAGGTCTGGATTGTCCCTATGCCAAGGCATCCATTCATCCAGAATCATGTTCAGCATTGCATAGTTGCGTCTACATCTCTCCAGTTCTGTTAGGCCCCGTCCATCTGCTGCCTCATGCCAGCCGGCCACAACTTTGATGTAACGGGCTTCCATTTCATAGCCATGTTCTCGGAGAAACTTCTCGACATGGAAAGATAGCATCCGTTCAGCATCCCCAACTGACTGTTTACGTTGACCAGTCAGTGCAGCGTGTGTCAAACCAGTGGTGGAATCCATCATCGCATCATCAAACCCTTTTAGATCCATCCCCTCTGGTCCACCTTCAATGAAAAAGAAATAAAAAAATTAATAAAAAAATAAGAATAAGAAATAAAATGGTACAGACTACAGCAAAAAGGAAATGGAAGCTTCATCCCTCCCCCACCCCCACCCCCTATATATATTAAGCTTAATATATTTATTTAGCATACATGCCAAATACATTCTTGTAAAATAATGCAAATTGTTCTCTGTAGTAGTTGTTATCATTTCCAGCTTCTGATTAGATAATCACGAACATAGATATTCCAGGGCTTATTTGCATACATACAGTAAACATCAAAATCTACTGCAAAAAATGCTGACCTTCTCTTGTGTGTTTCCAAATTCGCTTTAGAATATGGCAATGGTCTTCTCTTTCATGAAAGACTTCTCCAGTGACTGGATTGACTTCAGGGATATAGAGATATGTACTGAAGTGCCTTGGTGCTTAAGTTCTGCAACACGGTGTCTAAAACGGTATGTTGCAACCAGGGATTTCAACTTATCTGTTAAATTTTCTTGAGTGTCAACCTTGAACGAGTATGGTTGATAGCCTGCAGGCACCAGACTTTGTCTCAGAAATGTGATGGAGTCTTCAAGTGTCAATCCATCATTGGCCTGCAAATTTTGCAGCTGAGTAATGACAGAAAGTGGAATAGCTTCATCCCTGATTTCAGTAAGGGGTCTTCCATCTGGAGCAACTATAATTCAAAAAACAAAAGAAAGCTGTTGTGACAATGGTGTGGCAGAAATTCCATGCCTATTTTTAAAAAAAACTGAGGCAATTCCCATACCTCGATTCCATTATTGCGAGGTATCACATCTGACAATTTTTTCTCTTATATATATTTCTGCATACATATATATTTAACTGTATTATTCTCGTTGCTGAGGGGAGAGTCATGTCTGGTCTATTGACCCACTCACCCCCCAATGAGTTGGTGTGCCTATAACTCCAAAAAAAATTCTCTTTTTTTTTCATTTTGTCTTGTTCAGACTTAATGATAATTTAATAAAGCTCCTCACATGTGTATATTCATATCTCCTTTGTTTTCAATAAATTATAAATGAGAATAAAATTTATCATTAATTAAAATCATTACATGAATATTCGACCACTCATGTAGTGGAGTGCAAAATAGTTATATAACAAAAGACCCAATGTCTCAGTTACCTCCAGTTTGAACAAGCATTTTGAGAAGTGTATTTCTACTGAGTCTGCTCACACTATCCCGGGCATCATGAATAAGTTGCCATATGTGCAGTGGTCGAGTTTCCCCTCGTGTACGCAGCGAACTAAATTCTCCATCCGTCACTAAACCTGTGAACATAATTAAAATGTATTTACTTTCTCCTATTTTGGTAATTAAATAAATCCACCATACTGAACTCTATTTATGGTCATTGCCCTGAAATAGAACTAAACATTGATAATAATTAATTGATATGCTATAATGTACTGAAAGAACTTTATTGCTTCACCCAAAATCTGAAAAGAAAAAATGATAGGTCACAATGCAGGGCAATGTCCTTAAAAATTAGAAATGACAAAACATTTAAGTGATAAATAGCTATTCTGAAAAACAGCTATTTTGAATATTTAATATGTATCAGTGTTGTAAGAAAAAAATCATTCAAATAAACTTACCAACTGGTTTTAAATCCAGTTTTGTCATTTCTGCCTTTATTCCAGCAGTAACATCTCTGATGTACTGATCCTTCAGTGAATGGTAAGGGATGAACTGCACAGGGAGGGCATAAGGTTTCTTGTTCCTTCGTTCTTCTGACACCAAAACTGCCAGGACATGGGTAGCAGCGGGTTGACGCTTTTTGATGAATAAATTCCTTAAATACTTCATTGGATCTGGCATCATGTCCCTAAGACAAGTAGTCACCTCCAGAACACGAGCATTCCCTGGCTGTAGATGAGGCAGGAGATCCTCAATCATGCCACGGAAAGCTTGAGCTTGCTGAAGAAGAATATTAAACTCCACCCTTTCCCAACACAGAGTCTTCAGAAGTTGCTGTGATGTATTGGGACTGTTAAACTTTTTGTGGAAGGCTGAATCAGCTTCATTCAGGCCATCAGCTAAGAATGCCTGGTCTTCCTGAAAGCTGTCTATTAACTTTCGTACCTTCCTTTCCAACTCGTCTCTTTGAACATCACCATCTGGAACGCTCACCTCTGCTCTTCTGGCATCGTATTCTGCACGAAGTCCCTGCAGCTTGCCATCTCCAAGGTCAGGATCGCCATCCCATTTTGCTCTGACAGACTCCTGTAACGCTACCTTCAAATCACAGGCGTCAACCTTTAGCCAAAAGCGGCCATTGGGGTGTGCTTTTTTTAACTCTTTAAGAGCATCAACCTAAAAGTTTAAATAAAGCAATTTTCTGATAATTATATTTTCATATATATATATATATATATATACTTAAAAGGGGGTAGGGGAGTCTATATTTAACAATAATTATACTACAAGCCCGAATTTTCTATGAGCGAATAGAAAACAAGGGTAAGTGGACAAGTCTAATTGTTTTAGTAGAAACTCTTAAAGGATTACAGTCCAAAAACCTACAATTTTAATTACTTAAGCCAATGTATAGATAACAGTGCGAGAACCAATCAGATTTTCAGATTTTTAATATAACACGGCTGCGTTCCTACTAAAGTACTGTTATTTTATTCAAAATAATCAATCCGTGCATATTGAAAATTCAGATGTTACAACAAATTTCACTCAGAGTCAAAAACACTAACATTAAAAATCAAAATAGCGAATGATAAAAAAGTTATTGTTCTCAGTACATACAAATGCATTCTTAATACATACTTCCTTTGTCAGTTTTCAGTTTAAAACTAATGCTAACTCTAGTGATGTATACCTGAACTACTGGATCACATGTGAATGGTGAAGCTGCAGTTTTCTTCTGAACAGTTCTCAGACTTGGTGCTGCCACATTGACTCGTGCCTAGCGATTTTTAGAAAATTATTAATAGAGTTTCATGAAAATATTCATTTTTAATGTTAAACCAAAACCTCATTCATAAATGTACAGTTGCCATGGATTTGTTGTAGTGTTAATTAAAAAAACTTACAGTAAGGGGATCCTTTTGAAGATTTGTTGGTAGGCCACTCCACATGGGTCCGCGAAAAAGACGACTGAACCTGGTTGGAAACTCGGCAGTCATTGTTTCGTACCATGTCTGGTAGTCATCTGGCACTGATATCTGAAATAAAAATCAAATTAAATTTCTTGTTCAAAATAAAAGGGATCAAAAGTCTTTGGAAGACCAATTTATGGTGATTAAAGGCCTCATAAGGCACATATTTTAAGGTATTAATTTATCTCTGGTTTTAATTTTTTTCATTAATCCAGTTTGATTTTTTATTTTCCATTGTCTCATGTTTATTATCTTAATCTGAAATAAAGGGAAATAAAAATCAAACTGGTTTTAAAAAAATTAACCGAAGATAAATTTAAACCACAACACATGCAATATTAATATTACTAGTTTTTACTGTGAAATTTCTGCAGGCTTTTGTATTGATTAAATGACAACAGGAAAAAGTATGCTTCGCTTTAATTATTAGTGTAAAGAAAAATAAAAGAACATGGGAAATAAGTGTCCTCCAGATACCATGGAATTGAGATATAATTATTACAGCAAAACTCACCCCCATAATATTGGCAGCTGCGAAGAACTCAATCTGGTATTCTACAAGACCAAATGGCATGCGATCAAGTGGAAACAGCCACTGTTGTGTTCCGGGCTGGTTTTTTCCAATACACATTGCAAACTTGTAAATCAGGTTTCCTTTCTTTTTTTCTTGAAGTCTTTTCATTCCTTCTACAGCTAATGACGCAAAATCTGCAGGATTTGAGTCAATCCCCTTTCTTTTTGCGAGCTCAAGAAATGCCAGGTCAGCAAGTTCCTTCAACTGTTGCCATTCTAGAGATGTAATCTTGGTAATATCATAGCTGGATGTTGTTTCTGCGTGATCAGTTTCACTCATCGAAGCTGCCATGTTGGGAAGGGCTGGAGTCTGGGTGACTTTGTCTACAAGTCTACGTGGAGATTTAACAGTCTCTGCACTACTCATGGAAGCCTCCATTTCCTCCAGACAGTTGCTCAATGTCAAGTTATAATGCTCTTCTGCAGCAGCTAACTTAGGGAAGTTGACCTTGAGGATGGTGAAAACTCTTGTACGGATCCGTGAATCTAAAACAATAAACAGCTATTAACCATCTAAAATAATAAACAGCTACTAACCATGATGTCAACAAAACAAAAGGTAATGTTTATGACCCAGAATCAATCAATGTACAAAAAAAAGGTACAGATGGAGCACTGGGATGTACTTTTATCGAAAGAAAATAAAGAAATAATTAAAAACAAACTCAAAACATATCTGATGGGTAGACAATACTCACTTGTCAAAAGCACACTTGAGCATGTACTTGCTTGAATGTGGAGAGTACAGTCCCTCCAGAATTTATGGCTGGCCCTGAAGGCTGGCCATTGTGTGCTTTCGGCTATACCGTACTGGGGGTCCATTTTAGCCAGCCCCATAAACTCGACTATTGCTCTTTCCTCTTCAAAGGACCATTTGTGCAAGCGCACAGGTGATTTCACAGAAGAAATTGGCGACTTGTGTAAACCGCAACTTATCACCTGGTATAAATAAATAGCAAATAGATTATGACAACAATAGACTGTTACATTTTACAAGGTAATATCATTGGTTTGACTCTCTGGGTTTGACATTTATATTAACAAAATGATGTGCACCATTAAACATGAATTGTTGTTTAACAGAACAGTACTATTTCTATAAAATTATTGGAAGAGAGATTAATTAATATGTTCTTAAATTGAGTTTTCAAAATTAAAGTTGAAATAGTACCATAAAATTACTAAAAATTAGGAAGAGCCATCTTGAAATAAGAAAACTTCTTTATGTGAAATGAGAACTTCTAAAAAACTTCCAAATTCAAAAAAATAGTTTAAGAGTGATTGGTGTGCCAGCTGAAGGAAATAAAATATAATACCAGTACAGTGAAAACTGCATTCATGTCTATCAAATAATTTTCACAAGTAGACATTCAATTAAACACAAAATGAAAACAGACTATGCACCTGTAAATTGTAAAGTAAACAGTCATAAATTGTACCAGTATAAACACGATCGAGCAATATAAACCAGGATAACCATATTTTTGCAGCAGCTCTGATTTTGCAGACACAACTTTTATTATTTAAAAGCTTACCCTGTGTCTCGGGCTTCGAACACTGGAAGGGGATGAAAGTAAATCGGCTGATGGACCGTTTGCTGGATTCTGCACATTTTCGTTAGTGAAATCCAATGGCTTTCGAATTCGGGATCCAGTTCTGCAATCAGACCTCTCTCTCGTCTTCTTCTTTGCTGGCTTGTTCGGCGTTGAGCCAGTAGAGATGCGACTCCTTTTTCCAGAACAATTTGTCGATGGATCCATAACACTGTAAAAGTCAGGAATTCAAAATAAATGAATTCATTGCATAATTTGGGACACATACTTGTATTTACTTCCATTTAGCCGCGAAAAAGGTTAGCAATCACAAAAAAACCGCTTCGAATAGCATAAAATAAAATAAGAACAGTATCCCGCGCGTTTTTACAACGGTTTATAAAGTCGAAATCCAACTTGACTCGTAAGCACATGTACACGTGTCAGCGAAGAAAAATAACGAAACGTGTGAAAATTTAGTAAACTTTCAACCCCCGAAACTTGTGCAAAAAGCGGGTTCTACTGGGTTCTTCTCCGTCAAAGCATAAAGCTGGGTCTAAATAACTTAAATATTATTGATATTCAACATAGAATCGATTTCTAATCTGCATAAATAAGAATATTCATGACCTTGTTGCGGGTCAATGACCACATTGTCAAAACAATGACATTTTCAATAGCAAAATAGAGTGCGTTACATCCACGTTCTGGGCTATCCGATGAATGCAATGGAATACGGGGAGATTAAAAAATGACCATCTAAAATTTTCTTACCTTTACCGAAGCAAATAATGTAGATTTATCCGAAAGAAAAACGGACCATTCCTCGGTGCGAAGCGGCCATTTTCGATCTCATGCTGTGAATGGTCGGTGAAGTGTGACGTGGGATACTATTCGGACTTCCTCTGGGACGGCCCCTAACTGACTGTTCAAAGGCTAAAATGAAGGGCGTCTTCAAGTCTTGTTGGGTGTTTGGCTTCCACCTAAAATACTGGAGACTTCGCTAGGAAAAAACCCCCCACCGGTATGGAAATACAAGAACTTTGAAATGGACAATTAGCAAAGTCCCATATTAGCCCGGGGACCCTTGCCACCACGTGGAAGCCCATTGTTACAAATTGTCCATTTCATTGCAAACAGAGTCAGTATACAAAGGACACATGAGTACAAGTCAATACTGTAACCAGCTGAA
Source organism: Siderastrea radians (assembly GCA_964017195.1). NCBI lineage: Eukaryota > Metazoa > Cnidaria > Anthozoa > Scleractinia > Rhizangiidae > Siderastrea > Siderastrea radians. The sequence continues at coordinate 65,425,228 of OZ024887.1, forward strand.
TTTCTACCTACAGTGAATGTAGTCTTTATATTTCTTTAATATTTAATTAAAACAACAGTGGGATCCAAAAAGTTAGAAAGGTTTTTTGCGACGGTTACAGGAACGGACCAAGTTTAGCAGACAACCTAATTTGCATAATGCGAGTCACGCAATTCTCCGGAAGCATCCAAAGATCAGGACTCGGTAACTCGCTTATTTTATCAATTTGAACAGTTCGAAACTTCTATTCGTGCGTGCTTTTCTGTATTTATGACTTGAGATGGAGAAATCTTAAAATCTAGAACCTATTTATTTCACACAATCTGAATTTGCTCAACAACCGAATTTGCATAATGCATGCGGTCATATTCGCAAAAACTACTAAAAGGTTGGAAGTCACTGTAATAAAGAAAGATTAAAAGCGCAAGGTATTTTTATATTTCTGTGCTCTCTGACATCTCATTAACAGGTTTTAATAGGAATTTAGAGCGATTCACTCTGGACTCGTGAAATAAATGCCGGGCAAGACAGGATACTTTTGCGAGTTTTCAGAAAGCGCTCAGACGGGAGTTAATTAATTATCACGAGCTTCCAGTTTAAAACAAATGAAATTTAACATGCGCTTTACACCCTTGAAGGACCTCCTCACTTGAAAATAATAAACCTTTTTTCCTGCCTGTTTTGATTTTTAAGCAGTAAGGTCGCCAACTTATGCAATTTTCGTGTCTGGCCTGGCGTTAATTTACGCCTTTTGCCGCCCTCACTGTTGTGGGCTCTAAAAAAAACGTTTTAACGTATTTCCCAAAACGAAACCCGTTTCAATAACTTGCGACCCAAGATGGTTTACAGGGCAAAGTTTGAGGGAAAACTTTTTTCTGACCCGAAATGCAGTGGACCGCTCTTACAGACATTACCACTTAAGAGCCCATCCCTGTGTCAACGTATGTTGGCCTGGTTGGGTTTCATTGGGTTTTTTAACGATGAGTTCGCTTTAAGACCAGTTCCTGCAGCCTGCGTGCGTAGCCCTGTTTCGCTTTATTATACAGTGATTTCCCATCAGGTCGTATCTTGTGATCTCCGGTTTCAATATGTTCAGTACTGTTGCCTCAGTGAGGAAGATCGGAAGTACGTTTTCACATATCCATCCACTGGGCACGAGAACAATGAGGCGACCTCAGTGGAATTCCTCTTCTAAAGTTGTGCCTATTATGGTGGTCACTGTCCTCTCCATGTTATTATTCATTCTCGTCGTCAGGATCGGCTTCTTTGTGATTTTTCTTTTGTTTTGAGAAAGGCACAAAAGCTCTGCGGTCTTCTTACCTTATTCTTACCTGATCAAAGCACAATTTTAAATCATAAGTGAGAGTAAGCATGCTTCCCTAGTAGTCTGCTAACTAGGCTTGCTTGTATACGTACAATAGTCAACTTAAATAGATAACTCCACTTAAAAAGGACATTAGGATAGGAGTTTTGAAGGGCCTGGTAAAGTTATTGCACATGTAGTATCCCTTATAAGTTTTATTTTCAAAGTGGCAGAAGAACTTTGTGTTGCATACAAGCAGTGTTATTAAAAACATTTCCACCTTAACATTTTGGAGGAAGTCTAAGATCTGTATACAAATTTGCATTCCTTGACACAATCACTACGGGTTCCTACTCCCGGGGGGATAGCGGTACTCAATAACGTTTTAGACGGAGAGGCTCTGCACGGAGGTTAAAACACTTACCCTTTAATATACTCCTTTTCACCAAAATGGTACTCCTTTCATATACCTAGAAAATTGCACCCCTTTCTTATTCCTCAAGGATAAGCCAAAACTATATATAAATTACCTACAATTGCCACGTTTTTCTCGGACTTTCAGTCGTTCTGATTAGTTGCTCAAAGAGTGCAAGCTTTTATGTGTCATTTATGCTAAAATTTGACACCCTTTTAGCCACCATTTCTTCCATTTTGCAACCGATTTTGTGAACCTTTCATATACTAAAATGGCAATTTTTCCCTACCCTTAGCTTTAATATACTGCGAGCTTTCCGGCCGGGACTCCCCGTGTAGCCCATTATAGGGAGTACTCCCTCCCCCCCCGGCCCTAGTTCGAAGTTAAAGAGCCGAAGATAAAGTTCCGGTTAGTGGTACACCAAACAATCGTAAACATTCAATCTTTCAATTCTCATGTGCGAGTAAGAAGAATGTTATGAAATAATGTGCAGTGACAGCTAAATACTTTGAACTTGCTTTAAAATTTGAAAGAACAAGCCAGTTGACCTTAAATAGTATTTCTGAGCAGCGAGACAAAAATGGATACCGGAAAGACCCGAGGTACTCATGTCACAAAATCCAACATGGCGGCGGTGAAGTATCGAGTGATGTTTGCTTCTCTGGGAGCTGTTTGCAGTGTTTGGTGGCAGAAGAAGACAACTCCTGAACTTACTGTAAACAGTCAAATAAGAAAAAAAACCTTTTTTTTTTCACTACGCCATAGTCTCTCCCGGCGACCACCCGCTGTCCAAGAAGCCTGAGAACTCTGAATACGAGATTGGTTTGTTGGTGGATTATGATGATTGAAGCAGGCAAGACCCTTTGCTGTGTTTTTTGAAAGCTTCCATCACGCTTGACCGCTCAGTCATTCCAGGAGACGTAATTTTTCAAGTTTCACCCTTAGGTGACTAACGATCACGTGATAGATTTAGCCCCCCCCCCCCCCCCAAACCATTACCCCCCTTTCCACTCTAAAATTTGCTTCGCGGTCCCAATTTTCATAAGTTAGCTACGATAGTAGGTTAAATTTGAATGAAAATACTGCAAGTTAATCATGAAACAACTACAAGGAGAAAGCTGTTCAAATGTCAAATCTCTATTTGACAAGAAATTTTTGTGACCCTCGTTTGACGCGACATGTAAATTTTACGCACTAATAGGTTTTTGGTTAACAGAAGAAAGAAGAAAAGCCGCGCTCTAGAATAAACTGTGTAAGTCTGTCAGGCTTTATTTAGAGAAAAATATGCTATTTGTCTTTGTATAAATCGCACACACCCACATTCTTTGAGACAATTCAGAAAACCAACACGAGAGGAACAGAACTCTAACAAGGATTGTTCGATTGGACAGTCTACTTTCGGCATTCGATTAGACGGCCTACATCTCATACACGTCATTTCCCAGTCAGTGTGGCAGGGGTAAATGACAAGACTTGCTACGCTGGCTAATCATTTCCTCCGATTCAATCAGTTTTGTCTAATCGCATTGTTGCAATTTTTCTGAAAACTTCATTTATTGTTTGGATGTGGTATTGGTTATATGGCGTTTTTTGCCTTGTTTTGTTTTATTTTCATTCGTTTTAACCAAATTGACGATGTTAAGGGTAATTTGTCGGTTGGACAGCTTTACGGATGGTTTCTCTAGGATAGCCAACGATTTCTTGATAGCTGATCATCGTAGCGATGACGAATCATATGGATAAGTGACTGAAGCGATCCAGCCACCGAGCGATCGAGTAGAGTGCAAACGTTTATATAGCCTGGGTAATTCAATATGATCGGTTAATCGTTACTATAGTAACAGAACCAGACTATGATTCGAAGCACAGTGACCCGAAACTATTGTTTTCATCCATTCAATTACCTGTAGATAATGGTTCGACTCTAACATCTGAACACGTGTGTCCCACCTTTTCTTGTCATACTGTGAGAAAATTAGCTCTGACTAAAACAACAATACACCGATTTCATAATACTGACAAAATTGCTTGCAATAAACAGGACGAAAATGAATTTATTTTCGCTGCGTTGAGTTCCAAACCATTTTTTACACGCTTGGGACTGTTATTGATACCAGCAGTGGGAGCTACTACGTAATGATATGAGGCAAGGTGATCTTATATCAGTACTTCGCCCTTTGTTCTTCAGTTCCTCCTATAATTACAGGATTACGAGGAATATGTATAACTTAATTGGCAACCAAGATTTCTACCTTCCTGAGTTTTTTCCGCTAGCAAAAATAGTAGCAGTAAGCCTATCTTTCTTCGCTAAGAAACGTGCTTGTTTTCTGAAAGTTTTCCTAGACCGATTTTCAGTGACACTGAACAGTTCAGCCTTAGAAGACAAATGATCCGTTTTTAAGGGCGTGGATGGCTTCCCAGGTACATTAATACCCTCAACACCACTCTCTACATAATCTATATACGTGTCCACTGCTACAGTCTATAGGTACCGCCCTCACTCATGCCACATCCAGCTTAAACGTCATGCATACGTCAATGAAACAGTCTTTCAAGCTGGAACAAGCAAGAAATCTTCAGGACCTAATAGACTGCGGCGTCTGACGAATATGCTAACATGTTATATATTCTTTCCTTTTCGAGTGACTCTCAGGCAATCAGAAGGTTGTACTTTCCAGCGGCGTGGCAATTTTAGCACGAAGAAGTTTCGATGGCCTTTGTAGAATTTGTATTCTATCTTGTCGTTGCTTTGATACGACGCTGGGCAGTTAACAGCTGCAATAAAGGTTTGTGAAACGACATAAAATAATGTGAATTTCAATGCAGAATGGAAGAACTGGCGTGTATAGGACTATCTTGCGGAAATGTCAGACTTCAGTATATATCTGGCTGGATTTTTTTGAACAAGGTTACTGCGCTTATCTACAAAGTAGCCATTGTAAAAACTAAGAGTGCAACTACTGCTTTTTCTTCCTTTTCTCCTCCTCCTCCTCCTTCCCTTTCTTTTTTTCTTTACCCTTTGTTTCAGCTTCCAAGTGATTTTCAGGCTTTTGGAACTGAAAAAACTCATGTTTTGGGTTTTTTTGCTCATTTTGTCATGACGTTTGTTTTCAAACAGCTAGATGTAGATGCGGGTAAAGCTATCCCTTACTTTGCCTCAGGAAGGTCGAATTTGTGTAAACTCTTCCTGTGTGACACTTCCAAGCATCAGCAACAACCATCAAAATAACAGCAGCCTCATATTTTAATTATTTTCTGTGAAGTAAAACGACGCACGAACCAAAAAAATCTGCAAAATCGCCTATGAAACACTGGCCACTAATCAATGCCTTTCTTAGTCTACGATATATTATTGTACAATAGTGTTATCTCCATATTTTAAATCTTATTTTCATCTCAGCGTGCAGGCCACTTACATTGTCCAACGCTCAGGAACGTGCTCTTAGCGTACCCTGCTAGCTCATTAATGTTTGTTCCTCTTACTCTGGAAGAGAAACCCTTAACATTCTCCTCTACAACTTTATGTAGTTCGTAGTTCGGTTTTAAAAACGCACAAAGTGCGTCCTTTTACGACGAACAGCAAGAGAATCACACGGAAATGGCCTCTGGACCTGTCCTCTACAGCAAATGAGGTTAGAGCATTTCGAACTGTTTTTCTATTCGACGTTTTCGATCTCATATGGGTCGAAACATATTAAAATATGTGCGTGACTCGCGAATGGAATGTTGCCAGGAAGGGTCAAATAACCTGCATTTTAACGAACTTTGAAAAGCTCTCGCGTCGCTCTTAATCATTTGCCCAAAGAAATTTTTGCAGCAATCCTGAGAACATCTTTTCTTAATTCAACAGCCAGAAGCTGAATCGATTTGAAGGTTTAGCACATGGTGAAAAATAATTCAATTCACGAAGTACTTTTCCTGATGAGAAATGTTTACTTTCAAAATTAAATTATTTGAGACACAAAGAACAACGCAGTTTTTACCAAAAATCATTTTTGAAGCTCTTGAGAGATTGCAAAAGTTGATTTGAGAGTTTTAAAGACGACAGAGGGATTTGTTTTTGCACGCGAAGACCTCAAACTGATGTAATAATTTACTGCTTCAAATGGCGATTTTAACGGAATTTTGTTATTTGCATTTTTCTCTGAAATAAAAGGATATTTTGCCAAAAAAAAGTATCCAGTGATTTTAGTGATACCCTAACCTATCTAACATTAAAATATGAAAGAAATCGAATTTTCCACCCTTGCCACGAAAATTTGGTTTTGTCTGATTTTTACAGACAGGCGCTCTTAATGTCTGATCGACTTGACGTTGATGTCCTACATCAGCACCACCCTCCAGTAGATTTTCGGCTCCGGCTTGTCATGTCAAGAAATCATCTCCGAGCTAGGTTTTAAATTCTGTTCAGTTATGCCCCATCCGATCTGAGGCTATATTATTTTTTGGTGTGCAAGCTGCTTATTTAAATGGTGCTTAATATTATGCTTTTAAGGCCCCTCACGGCCTTACTTTGTACAAAACTCAACAGCATGCAGCTGGTGATACGCCGTGATGCTCTTTCATATTTTAGGTCTAATTTTCATCTCAGCACGTTTTAAGGAATAATAATATCCCCTGAAGGTATTCCAGTTGATTCCATCAGCAAATGAGGCGTGCGAGCCACCAAGGTACTGTCCGTTCATATTGGACCAGTGACAGTCGTTGTACCACCAAGCTCCTTTGAACCTCACTGCGCAGTTGTAACCCAATTTATCGTTATCTTGATCCTTGGTGGTAAACTGCTTATTGCTGTAAAAGAAACGAAGAGTAGACGATATTTTCTAATTTTGGCGGTAAGGTTATCGTTTTCATTGGAGGACATCCAGCAATACAGTGTATGCCATCTAGAACAACAGAGTGATTTTACAACCGTTAAAAGTTTACCCTCTTTTTAAGCAAGAGAGACCAAGAATGGCCATTTGAATGCTACAGCAATATGTGGAGCGGGAAAACAAGTCTAGTGCACAATGAAAACAATTAAGAGGGTGTGAACACACCACAGCGCTATATACCTGGTGAAACGGGCCAAGTCGAGTGAAATTAAAAGGTCCTCGGTAATACATGGAATACCTTGACAACCTACAGGGTTTTTTCTTTTACCATGGACACCGATGGTCGCGTCAAGTGGGCCGTCAGCCAGGCGGAATGTCAGCCAGTAAGTCAAAAGGAGAGTCAGATGAGCCATTCATTTTGTTTTTCACTCAAATCAGTCAGTCAGGTACCAGTCAGCCATCCATCCAATCAGTCAGTCAGCCCGTCAGTAGTCAGTTGTCCCTATTAAGTCAATCAGTCAGCCAGTCCGTCAGTCAGTCTGACTGTCTGTCTGTCTGCCCGTTTGACACTCACTCAGCTTCACTCATTCTCTCATTCAGTAAGTGAGCTTGACGAATATTACAAAGCTTTCTTACTATGCTGTCTGTCCACCCGTTATCGAGTTACCAGCCGTTCCTTTGTATCCGTCAATCAAAAGCCGGTACTTATCACCCTCGTCCGCCACCTTGAAAGTAGAATATTCAGCGTATGTGAAATTCCCATCAAAGTCCTCCAAGTCAACTCTCAGCATGACGTCACCAGTGTCTGTCAAACGGTGAAGGTTGTCGTTTCCAAGCCAGAACTCGCTGTTCAGATTTCCAAACCCGTTCTTGTAGGACGCCCAACCCACGTAAAAATTGACGGAGCCGTCCAGCCTTCTCTGAAAAACGGTCCAGCCTCCACCGTCCGTGGTCATGTCACACAACACTTTAATTGGTTTGCCGCCATCTGGATTGATGGTGTACACTCCACTAGATGTGAAACCATCTTGAAGGAGTTGGAAGCAGCTTTTGGGTCCTATTAGTTAGAATGAAGAGAATATCGTTATTTTTAGCAATTTCCTTTATCTGAGTTCTTCACAAGGTTGATAAATTTGTGGTCCTTATCGATACAACACGAAAACAAAGCATGCTTGGTTTCAGCTGGATGTTTGGTCACTTAGGATCTAAAATAGCCGATAAACGAAGGCCATTTTAAAATCTGTACTTTTTAAACCGTATTTGCTAATGGAAAAGCATATCTACAAGGAAAACGAAAAAATGGTTCGAGTCAGGGGAACTCGAGATAGAGGAGTTGGTGTTGAATTCCAAGTATTCTGTTAATATTTAATAAGGTTTGGGGGCTTTATTATTCACTCACAATCACGAGTCACTTTGGTACTTTTTCAAGAATTTAAGAGGCTTTGTACTAACTGTGGCTTTGGTCATATAATTTTGCACACTCCTGACGCTGACTGTCTTAACCAAACCACGATTGAAGTTAATTTGAGCCAAATTTGAGTCAAGAGGAAGTAAAATTAGTTGAAGTGTGGAAAGTAAGAATTAACCCATTTCGCAATTGTGAAAGGTGGGGGATGTGAACCTTGCAAAATAGCCAGAAAAGGAAACAAATTAAGTGACGTTAGATTTGGCTCCGTTTGATAGCGTTTTTATGAATAAACTATTATAAAGCCTCTTCACTTACTGCAAGGTTTTCCTATATAACCGTCATAACACTTGCATCGTACGCTGTAATTTTGATAATTAGGGATGCAGAATTCTTTGTCACCACAAATCGAACTGTCCGCTTCACAAACAGTCTGATAGAAAATAAATGTCAAGTTTGTTTTTAATATCATGATCAATGTAAAGATCTTTACAAAATAATTAACGGCCACTATTTTTCATCACTCAAAGCAATAAATTGAGGACCGGCCCTTTTTAACCCTTAAAGCCCCAGTAGTGATCAGCATCAAATTCTCTCAGGAGAATTGGGGAAATGATCACCAACGATGAATTGTCTTGATGGTCTTAACAAGTTCTCCCAATTAGTACTCAATGAAATGTTTAGAGATCAGTAAGGAGAATTTGAATAATGATGCCAGGGCGTAAAGGGTTATGAGTGGGAGTGTAAGGAAAAAAGATGTGGGTTCAAGGGTGTTTTAGATTGGCCAGAGGGAAAGCCTTCATTTAGTTTTAACAAAGAGAGGGAAAATCGATTAAAATGTCTCATGAGGAATAACATTGAAGAATTCAAATGACAAGAGCAATAATCTAGTTACAAAAAGTTTTGTAGATTATTTTTACTATTTAATATCTCGCACTTATTAACTGAGTCTTGTTGCATGTAGAAGCCTGGCTTATCAAAAGTAGTTACTTTAGCGAAGAATATAAAAGAGAATTACTTTATTCTGTCAACGTATAACATTTATATTAATTAAAAATTACCAGCACTCCTCTGTACTTGAAATCGTCATTCTCTGTGAAGTTTGCATGACCAACAAATCGATCAGATTCGCTTAGTTGACACTTGAATTTCTCTGCTTGGTTCTTCGTGGTCCCAAAGTTATACGAATGGCACCGCTCTTCTTCGACGCACTCAAACTGACAGGCAATTTCTGAATCCACTTCTAGTTCGTTTATGACCCTTCCATTGAGCTTTCGTCCTTCTAATGCTGTTGCAAAGTTAACAGCTTTCAAATCTGGCACGGAAATACGGCTTTTGCCGTATACGGTAGCACTAACAAGAGCTAAAGAGATCCAGAGATACATGTCATGTATTAGTTCTTTATTGAGGGTTTCACTAAAAATGTTTAACTTCAAATTAAAATTTGACAGGTGTTATGAAATTGTTTCGTACTGTCATGTAAATTGCCAGCAGTGTTAATGTAACTAAAATATAATTGGAAAGTCCTTTTATGACGCGAGTTGCCTAAGTTGTCTACTTTCTATTTATGGCAGAGAAAAATGAAACGCAATGAATCCTAATATTTGTACGGAATAAATTTTGTTTAAACGATTATAATTTAAGAGTAAAAATTTCTGAAAGAGTGCAGAGGGTGAAAAAAAAAGACTGCGTAGAGGAAGAACGAGGTTTTTACACAATTTTATTTAAATTATTAACATGGCGGCTATATTACAGTAAAAAATAATCATATTATTGTTAGGTCTTTATGTTTTTCCGTAGCGAAGTAATTTTCCGAAATACGATTTCCACGTTATTTGTGAGGCAAATAATTGTTTTCATGGTCCAATGGAATTTAAACTTAAGGGGAAACCATCTCACAAATGTCAGGCGCATAAGAAAATATTTAAGTAACGAAGCAACAAAAACATTGGTTCATGCATTAATAATAGGACGCATCGATTATTGTAACAGTCAGTTTTATATGGTCTTCCATCCGTACGTACAGCAAAACTTCAACGCCTCCAGAACTCTGCAACGAGATTAATTTTTATTAGGTTTTCACAAATAACTCCACTGGCTTCCAGTGAAATTTTAAATTGTTAGTGCCCCTCCCTTTTGAAAATTTTTAGCAATATTTAGCGAGCCAAGCAAGTAAGATTTTTTTTTTCACTACGCCATAGTCTCTCCCGGCGACCACCCGCTGTCCAAGAAGCCTGAGGACTCTGAATACGATATTGTTTTGTTGGTGGATTATGATGATTGAAGCAGACAAGTCCCTTGCTGTGTGTGTGTTTTTTTGTGTGTGTTTTTTGAAAGTTTCCGTCACGCTTGGCCGCTCAGTCTTTCCAAGAGACGTAATTTTTCAGATTTCACCCTTAGGTGACTAACGATCACATGATAGATTTAGCCCTACCCCCCCCCCCCCTCCCCCACCTCTGCCCACTCTAAAATATGCTTCACGCTCCCTATTTTCATAGGTTAGCTACGATAGTAGGTTGAATTTGAATGAAAATACTTCAAGTTAATCATGAAGCAACTGCAAAGAGAAAGCTGTTCAAATGTCAAATCTCTTTTTGACAAGAACTTTTTGTGACCCTCGTTTGACGCGCCATGCATGCAAATTTTATGCACTAATATAACAGGTTTTTAGTGAACAGAAGAAAAGCCGCGCTCTAGAATAAACTCTGTAAGTCTGTCAGGCTTTATTTGGAGAAAATACGCTATTTTCCTTTGTATAAATCGCACACATCCACAATCTTTGAGACAATTCAGAAAACCTACACGAAAGGAAAATAACTTTAACAAGAATTGTTACTTCTGGCATTCAATTAGACGGCCTACATCCCATACACGTCATTTCCCACTCAGCGTGGCAGGCGTAAATGACAAGACTTGTTACGCGGGCTAATCATTTCCTTCGATTCAATCAGTTTTGTCTAACCGCATTGCTGCAATTTTTTCTGGAAACTTCATTTATGTCTTCTTCCCAATGTACAGTAACTTAGAATCCCCATAATTCTCGTAATGTCCATTTTTTTGCCAACAGACAAGCTATTTTTACTAAAGCGTATAATATAAAAATAAACCAGCCAAGTATTGGGATAAAAATTGGCCATGTGTCATGGCCGCTTTTATTTAATTAAAAATCTTAATGAAGTAAATAAAATGAATGAATAACTAATCTATGATAGAGAAATCATCCTTAAGGTTGTCCAACCGATAAATTACCCTCAACATCGTCAATTGGGGTTTAAAACGAGTGAAAACAAAACAAAACAAAGCAAACAAACGCCATAGCTAATACCACATCCAAACAATAAAGGAATTTTATTTGCTTGCGAACGAAAATTTTTATGGCTCCTTCCCGCTATACTTTAATTAATACGTTATGCACTAACTAAAATATATAACAGATGTGTTCAAGGGAATAGGGGTGGAGTGAGCTGAAGGGTATAACCAGGGGGTGACGGGCAGTCTATTTTTTTTTAATAGAGGCCTCATTTTCAATAGATAAAATGATTGAGCAATAGTCACAAGACAATCCTGTGATCTAAAGCACAACAGCTATTACATTACGCGATAATCACGCGTTCTGTGTAAAAGTACATAGCTTCGACTGCAAATTCCAGGTATGAAAATTAAATTCGCAATAACCTCCTGGTCGTCCTTTTAGCCTCCAGACCCAACACGCTCTGCGAGTTCAGCCCACCTCCTCCCCTCTCTCCACGTTTTGATATGCATTTTATTAGTGTATAGATGTGGGCTCCATTTTTCTAGTGCCCTCGCCTTTGCTGGAGCTTTAAAATAATTAATAGGCAAGATTTCTTGATCGATAAAAAAAGTGATGAGCAATCACAGCGATGACGAATCATATGGATAAGTGACTCGAGCGAGCGCGTAGAGTGCAATCACATGCATGAATAGCCTGGGTTATTCAATATGATCGCTGACAATCGCTCGGTTAGCTTTACTATAGTAGCAGCCGTTGGCGATCGTCACCAATCACAGGAAAAGCAGACTAGAAGTTACCATTCGAAACACAGTGACCCAAAACTATTGTTTTCATCCATTCAAGTACCTGTAGATATTGGTATGACTCATATCTGAATACGCGTGTCCCACCTTTGTCGTACTGTGAGAAAATTAATGTGTGATGCTGTATAGCACTTTCGTTAGTAATCGTAATAATTAAATGTTTTGAGAAAAGTGCTCTTGGGTAATTGTTTCTAGACGTTTTGGGTATGACCCCTTCATCACTGGATTAAGGACACTAGCCGCGACACGGCACTCAGAACGTCACGAAGAGAAACGCCAGGTCACTCCAACAGATTACGATTCGTACTCACGTACCATCCAAAGAACCAGGAAGTTAAAAACTGATCCTTATGAAAAGCTTCAACATCCTAACTGACGATCCGAGTACGAAACACATCTTTAATGACATACCCATGTGTATCTATCGGAGAGACTCTAATCTTCGAGACATGTTGGTTCACAGTTCTTTCTCGTCTCGGCCCGAACACGGGCAAGCACCAGCCGGAACTTTTCCTTGCGGAAAATCGAGGTGCCGCACTTGCATGCACCTTCACTGGTAAAACGGACATAATACCTTCCACTGGCGGAGGTGTTCGACTTAAGGATCGGTTCCACTGCACTGCGGCCAGTGTAATCTATGTAATCGCATCTCACCGCTGTCATGCCATGTACATTGGCGAAAATGGTCGCAGGCTCTCTGACCGGTTTGGTGAGCATCTCCATTAAGTGGAGGGTTTCAGTCACAACACACGATACCAAGGGGGTGGTTTTCCTGTGGCAGAACATTTTAACCTCCCTAACCATAGCGGGATCATCGACATGCGTGTATCCGTTCTCAAACAAACCACGGGAGGAACCCAGAGGAGACAGCACGAGGAAAGACGGCTCGTCCACAGGCTGGGAACGCTAGCCCCGCGCGGCTTAAACATTAGGGAGCTTAAGCAACCACGACGGCAACGCCAAGGAAAACGTCACTTTAAAAATGACTTCCAAAAAGTTCAAACTTGCTCGCGATAGTTTCAACTCTTTTAATCTATCTAATGTAGCCAAGCAATCCGGGAGCTGACTTTGTAAGGACGGCGTTACAGTTCAGGTAGAAAAATGAAAATTCTCTGTCGTGTGTAAACGTTCTACATAAAACTTTGAATTTGGTCATTTCACGTTGTTGTTTTGCAGAGGACGGCAAAGAAATGTACCAAAATCTGTATTGCACGTGCAGAGTCATTGTTTTGCTAATTAAACTTTTTGTTTTGTGACGTTCTCATCAGCCGTCGCCGTCGTGTTTGCTTAAATTCCCCTAGTACTGACTTTAAGGACGGTGCCTTCTTTTGTTACCGCGCAATACGTTCTGCGCTTCTCGGGATATTCGGGTTTCTTAAGGAATTTGCCCACAAATACAAGAATATTTTTGCACGATTTAAGACTACGTGGAAAAAGCAGATCTTAGCAAGGGCTATCAGAATCCAAAAAGAAAACTGGGGTAACCACGCATTTTTCTGAGATAATTGAGCTTAAATTTGGAAAGAAATTCCCATATATTCTTCGTATTTTAACGCTTTTTTAGAACAAGTGGTTGAATAATTATCTCTGAAAAATGCACGGTTACCCTTCCTTTTCTTTTTGGATTCCTATAACCCTTGCTTAGATCTACTTTTTCCCCACAGTCATAACCTTTGCAAAAATACATCTGTATTGGTATAGGAGGCACCGTCCTTAAATTCGCATGACTTCAAATTTTAGCACGCGCGCGTGAAGCTTTTCAAATTCCTGCGCGCTCATTGTGATTTAAATTTGTGTGTTGCATTTTCATCACTATACGCGCATTTGACTTCAACGTTTTTTGTGCAACCAAAAACTTAATCCACTGATGAAGGGGTCATACCCCAAACGTCTGGAGCACTTTTCTCAAAACATTTAATTATTGTGAGAAAAATAGCTTACTAAAATAACGATACACCGAAATCATAATATTGACAAAATTGATTGCAGTAAACAGGCCGAAAAGAAATTAGTTTAGTTTCTTAGCCTACTCTTCCAGAGATCAGTTAGTAAACCAAAATCCTAAATTTATTTTCGGCATTTTTATTGATCTTCCATGGCGAAGTTTTCCTCCTGGTTTTCCTGCAAGCGCTGGCTTTAACATGATAGTTAAAATGCCCACTAGTACTGTCGCTTTTCATTTTAGCTGCTTAATGAAGACACTAAAATTAAAAAACACTGAGGAAAAAACTGTAAACATCCTCGTTGTCAGGGGGAACGACTGACAACAATAATACTTGGCTTAAGAAAAATACCCTGGCATCACGGAGTCCCAAATGCAAATGGTTAAAAATATTTCAAATATTGCTTTATTTCCGCGAAGCTGTATGTTTTGCTTTGCCAGTTTAACTCTATCATAGTAATATTCCTTCCACGTCTTGACTCCATTCCTCTGTCAATTGTATTTGTTACTAAAATCAGGAAAACAAAAACAGATTATTAATTAAGTAGTTTTTGTTTCATATTGCAAGAACGACAACTTACCTAGAGAAGGAGAAGGGCTCATATGTTACGACAAATAGACAGGAAAATGACACTTGAAATACTGTTGCAAGTATCTACGTAGTAAATATAACCAAACTCATTATCGTAATTTTTTTGTAAGTTCAATTTTTGTTTCGCTTTTGTCAAATACGTCATGCAGTTTACACCTGTATCTTAGCCTTTTATTGGGTATCATTGCTTCGCACTCTTAATAATTACTCCCGCGCTTAACACACAGGTTATAAGACGTCTCAGGTCGTAAGTGTTCAAAGGTAAGAAATTTGATTAAGCCCATTCAACGGGCTTGACAAACAGTTACACAAAGGTAGTTTAGACAATCCATTCAGGACATGCTTTTCTGGCTGTTATTTCTTTTTGGAACGACTGTGCAAGCCACCAGCCGCATTTCACGGCCCAATGCACAAGTTGTTAATTTTGCCAAGCCGCTGGTAGGACGAAAACTGAATGGAAGCGTGATAGAAGAAATAGAAGGAGATAATGAAGTAACTTGTCAATTCAAGTGCGTCAAAGACGAGCGGTGTCATTCTTATAACTTTGGAACATTGACCAAAAGTGAGGGGTCTTTTAGCTTATGTCAGCTAAGCGGCTCTGACCGATTTGCCGGTCTTCTTAACTTCACCGAAGATGAAAATTTCAAGTACTGTGGTTTACAGGTATTTTTTTGGAAACTTAAACCATGACACTTATTTCACTCAACAGTAGAACGTCAGTAACCCAGATTGTTCAAACGAACTGATTTCACTTGAGGTATATTAGACAACCATGGGTATTAATAAAGGAAATCAGGGTGGAAAGTCAATTTTCTTTTACCATGAAGTCGTTAACCTTTACAAATAATTTTAAAAGCTTGCTTAAGACAGTATAACTGGAGGTCACCCCGAAGGCAGAAAACGAACACAGCAGCAAATTTTGAAAGGCATTCGCTTATTCATAACATGATAAAATCCATGTGGTTTTAGAAATGTGTTCAGCTTTTAGGATATATGTATAAACAGAGTTCGTTGCCAAAACAAACTTTAAATATTTTATTTTTAACAGAGTGTCTGTGAGAAGGACAGCTCTACTTGTGGTGACAAAGGAGTTTGCATCCCAAACTATCAGGAAGGCAGCGTACGATGCAATTGTCGCGATGGCTATACAGGAAAACCTTGCAGTAAGTTTTTAATTTTTCAAACATTCATAAGGGGGAAACATTAGAACTGCTAAAGATCATATCTTGTAAGATCAGTTTCGGATTTATGACAGGTGGTCGTTCCTCCCCATTTTGTCAAAAAATATGTCTTAGAGGGCTTTTTTCACTCCCCTCTCCCCCTCCCCCCACTGTTTTTTACCCCGGGTCTCCGCGTTGTATATACAAAGGCCTGCATCCGGCCGCACTAGTCATTCCTCAGCTATTCTTTTAACTAACAGAGCCAAATAGTTGCGCCCAACTTCTCCAAGATGGGTTTACTTCTAGTGGTGTGTACACCATTAATCCAGATGGCGGCAAACCGATGAAAGTGTTCTGTGACATGACATCGGACGGTGGAGGCTGGACCGTTTTTCAGAAACGTCTTGACGGCTCGATTGACTTTTATCTCGGATGGGAGTTCTACAAGAATGGGTTTGGAAATCTTAACGGTGAGTTTTGGCTTGGAAACGATAATCTTCACCGCTTGACTTCAGCTTATAACGTCACCCTTAGAGTTGACTTGGAGGACTTTGATGGCGACATCAGATACGCTGAGTACACGAAGTTTCATGTTTCAGACGAGGGAGATAAATACCGCCTTTCGATTGGAGGATACAGTGGCACGGCGGGTAACTCAATGACTTCAGAAGATTCATACTGGAAGGCAGAGTAAGTTAACGCTAGTTAAATTTTAATCTCCTTAAAACTAGTTCGACGCTTTCAGTACGTCAAATGTAAGTTCCTTAAGCACCCTAGACCGAAAGCCAAATATTTTCCCTTCCCACCCGGCCTATTACTCATTCAATAAGTACTTATCATA
The DNA here is from genome assembly GCA_964017195.1 of Siderastrea radians. Lineage (NCBI taxonomy): Eukaryota > Metazoa > Cnidaria > Anthozoa > Scleractinia > Rhizangiidae > Siderastrea > Siderastrea radians. The sequence goes on from OZ024887.1 coordinate 65,441,735, forward strand.
CTATCGATTTAAAAATTGTTTTTGTATTAGTATTATAAGGACATCCGACAATGCACTTGGAAATTAAAATTCGTTTTTACTTTGCTGGCTATATTACGGGTGACAAGATAATTGAAAATCTCATCGCGAGAGGCTGTACGCGTTCCTAGCGTGTCCATACGGCGTTCTGTAATTCACCATTATTTGGACTGCCTAAACAAACTCTAAAGAAGCTGCAGCATGTTCAGAATGTAGCAGCCCGGATTGTGACACTTACGCGCAAATGTGAACATATTACACCGGTACTTTATAAACTTCACTGGCTACCTATAGAAGAGCGCATAGTTTTTTAAGATTCTTCTGATGACATTTAAGTGCATGATGGGCTTAGCCCCATCATATCTGTCTGATCTAGTTGAGAGATATGTCCCAAGACGCAACCTACGTTCTATGAATGGCCATCGGTTGGTGGAGGTTAAGCATAATCTGCGCAACTACGGTTTTCGATCATTCTCTGTAGCCGCGCCACAACTGTGGAATGCTTTACCGTCTGACATCCGGAGCTTGCGATAATATATCAGAGTTTAAGCGCTAGCTAAAGACATATCTTTTTAGGAAAGCTTTTAGTTAGGTATTTTTATAATTTAGTGTTTTCTTTTTAGAATTACTTAATATACTACGTAAACTAGCTAGTCTTTTTATTCTTTTTAAGTCGTTTTTAGTGTTTTACTCTTTTATTGATCTTTTATCTTTTATTATATACATATTGTAACGTTTTTATACAGATGTGTAATTTTAAACAACTTGTTAAGCGCTACTGGATAGCGATAGAAATAGCGCTATATAATTAAAGTATTATTATTATTATTATTATTATTATTATTATTATTATTATTATTTTTCTGGACCCACACAAGTTAACGCGTAAGGCCCTCATACGAGGGGCCGTATATGTTTATAGGAAGTTTCTCACTTGATAGCAAGACAACGCAGTCTGGTCTTGTGAATTAGGGGGAAGATTTGCAACTCGGAGTCACTTGATCTCATTTTCAGCACATCTCCTAGAAATTCACAATAAAAGATAAAAGCTCTAATTTAAATATAAAAGAATGTGAAATATTCGATCATTGTTTAAGTTTATATTTAAGGTTAAATTTTAAGGTTAATTTAAGAGAAGAAGTGTGTTTTGGTTGGCATTGCGCTGAAACACGACAGATTCAGTCTAGCAAACCTGTTATTCAAGAATCTTCTCGCCTGAAAGTCAAGCGATTTGAAACCTTTTCCAGGTTGTCGTTTACAATTAGATTTAGCCTGTTGTAGGTGTCCAGGTAACGAGGTTCTTTCTCCTTTTTCCCTTCACGATAGTTTTTCCCACACCCCGGAGGGCCCCACTGAAGAGCACCTATTGGTGAAGTGGGCTCCCTGCTAAAATATTATTATCATTATTATTATTATTATTATTATTATTATTATTATTATTATTACTATTAGTAGTAGTAGTAGTAGTAGTGGTGGTGGTGGTGGTGGTAGTAGTAGTAGTATTTATCACCGAACGTCTGGAACAGCCAAGCCTTTTGTCACACTTTATTTATTTGAGATAGCACATACATCATTATTATCTCCTTGGTTTTGGTTTTTGTTTTCTAGCGGGATGCAGTTTACCACAAGAGATCAGGACAATGATCTAGCGTCGGGTGGCAGCTGTGCTTACTGGTACAAAGGAGCCTGGTGGTACAACGCGTGTTTCTCATCCAATCTGAACGGCTTGTACCTTGGAGGACAACATTCACAGACTGGCATAGGGGTTAATTGGGGTGCGTTTAGAGGATACAAATACTCACTGAAACGCACCGAGATGAAAGTAAAGCCTAATCCATAAAAACGATAACTGTAGTGTTTTTACCCGGCTTCCTGTTATCTCAGTGTTGTTGGGCCTTGTTACAACTTGAGTCTCGTTCTAATCCTGCACCTCTTAACTTTATGGTCAAACGTGGACTGCGAAGCTTGCAATGCGCTTCCTTTAAGTATTTCCGTATTTTCATTTACATTGCCTTTTTCATAATTATCAGGTGACCCTGTGCATGTAAGTACAAATACTGAAAAAGCACTCTCCAAAAAAACAGCTGCAGAACAACTCACAATGATACTACTTTATAGTCGCCGTCATATGGAATACACTTGCAATTAAGGTGGCTCCCTAGAGTTTCTACAAAAGTGACTATACGAACTGGCAAAACTTGCAAAAGAAGCCCTAGTTCTGTTGTCTTGCAGTCTTTAATCCTGAATTTTACCAGTAAGGTTACCAACATAATTACCCTTATATTTCAGGTTTTGTTTCTTAGGCATACGCCGTTGTCACGGCAACAAAGCATCTAAAGAATGACCGATATTTGCCATTAATTCGTCTTTTTTCTTATCTTATTATTATTTTTTCTTATCATCATCAGCGCGCGCGGGGTCATAAAACTATAGGGAGCCACCTTAACCATCAAAGAGAAATACCATATAATTTAAGATAGGTGGAAATCTATTGGAGAGCATCAGAAGTCCTGCATCTTCCAGACCAAAAAGGAAATCAGCTATTTGATTAAAGATGTAATGTCCACGAATCAGAAGAGAATTTTTGCTTGTTTGTTTGTTTGCTTGTTTGTTTGTTTATGTGCGTACGTTCTGATTAATCTTATAACCTTTGGTCTTTGTAAATTTGCTACACTCTAACCTCGCAGCCTCGAATAGCTAGCCTTGAACAGCTTCAGCTATAAATGAGAGTAGTGTATACTTGTGCAAGCGTTTTTCGCTTAATTTTTGAGTTAATATTATTGCTGATGTCAACGTTTTTTCTCTTTTTTAGTTTAACTAAACTATCTAAAATCGTTTATCATGACAAATCTTACTCGTTTGAGACTGACTTTGGTTGATTTATCAGGTTTTATGAAACAAAATATCATTTTCTTTAGGATTCTCACGCAGATTTCAGTTGACATTGTACCCGAGTTATCATTTTAGTGAATACTTGTCTACTAGCCTAGTACAATAAACGACGGTACACAAAACGACCTGTCTCCATGACCGACTCCTTGTACATGTTCCCGGGAATTGTGTCCTCCGTGCTTGGCCCGGATAAAGTTTTGTCGGTAGTCCCTGTAACCAATCCTCTCCTGTAAACACATCAGGGAACAGTTCTCACCTGTCCACAACGATGAGCTTTTCGACAATGGGAAGTAGCAGGGAGCGACAGGCCTGCACAACTTCTAACCATGGAAACATTTATCTAATGTAGCCTCTTAATATTTTGCATTGACAAGTCTGTGATTTTCAAGAAAGGATATGAGCGGTGGCTCTTAAAACTTTTTCCCCTTGCAATGACTGTCTTTGTTTTATACAAGTAAAGCGCCATTTTTTTCATGAAAACATATATGAGGTTTGGCACTGTTTGTTGATATTGTGTTCAGTCAAATGCGTAACAATTAGCCCCTTTTGAAACTGTGAGTTTCGTGTCTCTGGAGATTAATACGCTTCCTCCTGTTGCAAGCAAGTCTTTCGGCTGCGTTTTCCTTTTTCTTTTAATAAATATGCCAATTTGTACAGGCAAGACCATGGTTTCGACCCTCCACATGGTTCTCATCAAGGTTCTCAGCTTTGTGAGTTGCTCTTTTTATGCAAGCTCATTTACTTTGTGAGAATTACAAGGCATTCTCTTTGGCACAGGTTTTCCGTTGTGTATTTGTACTCACTGTGCGTCTCGAAAATCCTGGATTTCTACTGGCTATCCAAAGGTAGCCAACTGTCATATGTGGTGTTGGATCCTTTTCCGTTTAAAGTTTACGTGTGTTTCCATGTATTGCGCTTTTTGAAATTTTAGCACTCTGTGTTAGGCTGAAATGAAAAAAAATAATAATAAATAAATAAATGACTAAGTAAAAGGAAACGCAGTCGAAAGACTTGCTTACAACAGGAGGAAGCGTATTAAGCTCCAGAGACACGAAACTCACAGTTTCAAATGGGGCTAATTGTTACGGATTTGACTGAACACAATATCAACAAACAGTGCCAAACCTTATACATGTTTTAATGAAAAAATGGCACTTTATAAAACAATTAAAGACAGTCATTGCAACGACAAATCTTTTAAAGAACCACGGCTCATATCCTTTCTTGAAAATCACATACTTGTCATGCAAAAATATTAAGAGGCTACATTAAATAAATGTTTCCATTGTTAGAAGTTGTGCAGGCCTGTCTCTCCTTGTTACTTTCCACCAAGCTGCCGTCTTTGTATTGGTCAATTTCAGTGTTTACCATACGCGAAAAAGGCTTGGTCGAGGCTTGGTTTCTTCATTTTCACTGTGCTGTTTCCTTAGACAAATAACTTTACATAAGAAGTACAAATGGGAGCCAGCGAACTGTTGAGGAATTCTAACACAAAAGCCCCGCCGGTAACCCTGTGATGGACTAGCGTCCCACCCAGGAGGGGCGTAGTCATGCTCCTTGTTGATTCATACTGCAGAAATCGAAGTTAAGCGCTGACCTTGATAAGCCTCATGGCGCACGACTTTACTTTTTTACCTTGTAAGCGAAAAAGCTGTTAAAGAAGGATTGGTATTATGCTGAACAAGAACCCATCAGTGGGGATAGGGCCTTGTTGGATCATCATTCAGGGATCTTTTGGGGAGCGGGGATGGCGCAGTGGTGGGAACACTCGCTTCTCACCAATGAAGCTACAAGCCCGGGTTCGATTTCCGGACCCGGCGAGTCATATGTGGGTTGAGTTTGTCGTTGGTTCTCTTCCTTGCTCCAAGGGTTTTTTCTCCGGGTCCTCCGGTTTTTCCTCCTCCTCAAAAACCAACATTTCAAAATTCCAATTCTATCTGGAATCCGAGGGCCACAGGTTTGTCAGTTGAAGACTGTTTACTGTCTCCCTTGTCAAACAAAGGCAATTTATTTATTTATTTATTTATTTATTTATTTATCTATTTATTTATTTTATTCATTTGCTTTATGTTTTATGCATGAACTGGAGGAAGCCTGAAGCGATTCGCTATGATGAAGGGCTATTAAACGTTAAAAACGTCAGATTCTGAATTTCCTTACGGTGACCAATTTACCTTTAATATCAGCTCAGTTGATAAAGACAAATATTGCGCTGTCAGTCATAGCTATAAATCATGTTTTCACAGGCACTTCATATGGTTGACGTTGACTCAGGGCATCAAACAAACTTACGAAGAAGTTATTTAAGGTGATTCCCTGGAAAAAGAATCTGTCATAGATTTGTAATAAAACTTGGCACAAATATTCAAAACGTCATGTAGGTTCTAAAATTACAATAAAAATGGGGGGAGGGGTCACCGGGCTCTTTGTAGTAGTATACTGGTGACGACTACAGTGTTTAAAGGCATTTTCAGGCAATAACACAGTGGTAATAACCGGTCGAAGCCAAAATGCTCTGCAATATTTCCACTGCAGGCTGATATTTCTTTTATAAGTTGACTTTATACATACGTAGAGTCATCTGTGTTGTACAAAACATGTCCGAAAAGCTTCAAATTTACTGGACACTCAAAATGTAGACGTTGACGACGGTAGCTTGATGTGCGGTCATCTACCCTAAACAGCTTTTTTCCTAGGATTTCTTTAAACTGTACAAAACCTGATCATAGGCTTTTTGCCATCTTTTTTTTTTTTGCGCTTTATATTGCATTGCCTGATTGAATTTATACAATTTATATCATTTACAGTGAAACTAATACAATTGTACAATATATATCATTTACAGTGAAACCAATAATATCCGATCAGACATTGAGTACGGTAGCACTTAAAGACTAGTTGTCAAAGAAGGAATCCCCCTAGAGATTAAAATAAAAAAGTGCATGCAGACGGACATGCGATGAACGGTATGCTGTTACAATGATATGATGAGATGTTGCATAATACTATCGTAATTTCTAGGACCGCGTTCTCGCTAATCCAGAGTACCGATATCCCGGATCTGCTATCCGGGCCCTCACATCCAAACCCCCCTTTTATTAGCTTGTAATAGGGGTCGTATTCGAGTGTATAGATCACATAATTTCAAGTGTTCAAATGTTCAGAGTCTCTTATGTGTATGAGGTGGAACAATGCAACAGTCTCTATAGTGCTGTAAAATCACAAAAAAAGTCAAATAAATTGAAGCGGTTTCTATAGTGCAAAGTCCTTTATAGCGGTTTAGCTTAATCTGAAATGAAGTCTTTAAATTTAGTGGCCTCTCTGGACGCAAGTTTCCTCGGAGTCTGTCACAGGACGCACGTCCTTGCTCTGTGTCGAAGTCTGCTCCCTGCCGGCGTCCACGTTTACTTGAGTCGCCGTCTGCTCTGAACTGCTCTGATCCCCGCAGGCGTTCACCTGATCTATCCACTGACATTTGAAGCGGTTTCTACAGTGCAAAGTTCTTTAAAGCCAAGAGAGGATATCCTCTCTTGTTATAGCCTAATCTCAAATGAAGTCGGTAAATTTAGTGGCCTCTCTGGACGCAAGTTTCCTTCAGGGTCTGTCACTGGACGCACGTCCTTGCTCTGTGTGGAAGTCTGCGTCCACCTTTACTTGAGTCTCCGTCTGTTCTGAACTGCTCTGATCCCCGCAGGCGTTCACCTGATCTGTCCGTTGACACTGCATCCGAGTCAAATGTATCCCTATTACAATCACATTATGAAACGTAAAATTATTCATCAGTTTTGTAATTCAAAGAAGCCATTTTTTGACGTGCAAAATCACTTTACGATAAAATAAGAAAGAAATTAATTTCATCCATGTATGAGTCCCTCCATTACTATCGGAAGCACATGAAAGCACTTAGTTACTGTGCATACGTTTTGCAAATCTCGGGATGGTCCAAGAAACTTGAGTACTGAAGGTCAACTCATGTTTTTGACGTGCTCGCACTAGGTGAAACTTGGCTTTCTCCGAACATAACTGACAACGAAGTCGATATACCCGGATACACGGTAGTTCTTCGAAAAGACCGCACTGGATCGGCTAAGTTGAACGGAGGTGGAGTTTCGCTTTATGTACGAGAGAACAGTCCTTTCACTGTGAAAAATGACTTGGCAGCAAAAAATGAAGAAATGTTATGGAACGAAATTAACAGGCCGAAGTGCAAACCGCTTTTGATTGCCGCTGCATATAAGCCTCCACACCAATTGATTGCCGCTGTATATAAGCCTCCAAACAGCCCCATAAGAAAGAAATGCTCAGTAATGAGCTTTTTTCATCTGAGAATATTTGTTTACTTTCTTACTTTGCTGAGTTGACGCTTGTCATCGCGTCACCAGCCGTGCCACTGTATCCTCCAATCAAAAGCCAATATTTATCACCCTCGTCAGCCACTTCAAATGTCGTATATTCAGCGTATGCAGTGTTCCCATTAAAGTCCTCCAAGTCAACTCTCAACATCACGTCATCAGCGGCTGTCAAACGACGGAGTTTGTCGTTTCCAAGCCAGAACTCGCCCTTCAGATTTCCAAATCCATTCTTATAGGACGTCCAATCAAGATAAAACTCGACAGAACCATCCAAACGTCTCTGAAAAACGGTCCAGCCTCCACCGTCCGTGGTCATGTCACACAGCACGTACATTGGCTTGCCGCCATCAGGACTGATGGTGTATACCCCACTGGATGTGAAACCATCTTGAAGGAGTTGGGAGCAGCTTTTGGCTTCTGTTGAGTTAGTTGAAAATAAATCTTAACAACACGTCTATTCCTTTTAGAAACTGAATCGTGCAAACACTCGAGGGAGTTTGGCAGAATTCCAAACAACTTGGAAAAGAGCGTGCACTCGCCTATTTACCGCATCAGTGTGCGCAAACGGCTAAGAGCTATTTTATTCATAAAGTAAAACAGCAATGAATTGGTCATACACAACTAGACAGCATGTTCATCACACAAATTATATCGACTCTTCACTTACTGCAAGGTTTTCCTGTGTAGCCATCGCTGCATTTGCATCGTACAGTGTCATCCTGATAGTTTGGGATGCAAACTCCTTTGTCACCACAAAGAGAATTGTCCGCCTCACAGGCACTCTGTTTGAAAATATGACTCAACATGGTTTTGATGTTGTTGTTACTATTATATAATGGCTGTCGTATCGCTTTTCCCTTGACTTAATTAAATATATATGTACCGGTTTTCGATTATTGCAATTGCAAGGGTATAACAACTGAACCTGCTAATTAATGCAACAATTAAAACAAGATTTTGTGTGCTTCCGAAGGACCTAATAAAATGTTGCTGCTCTCTCTTAATTTTCAAAAGTTTCTTTGAAAAGAGCAACACGGATGTTGGCAGCAGCGTAGATATATTTATCCCTAAGGTCGTCACTTTCTCAGTTCAAATGTTCATTTTAAGAATCCAAAATGATTTCTAGCAAATTCCATTACACCTGCACAAGTTACCCAACAAAGACGAAACACAAAAAAGTAAAATCTGTAAAACCTGCACTCCTCTGTACTTGAAATCCTCATCCTTTGTAAAGTTATCCATACTGTCTAGCAAATCGATCAGAATCACTCAGCTGACACTGGAATTTCTCAGCGTTGTTTTTCTCTATGGCGGTTGCAAAGTTGTAGGACTGGCATCGCTCATCCTCAACACACTTTAGTCTACAAGAACCTTCCGAATCAAAAGCCGCTTCCATTCAGTTTCCAACCTTCTTGCGGCTTGGCGAAGTTAACGGCTTTAGAATCATGCTCTGAAATACGGCTTATGCCGTGTACCGTTACGCCAAAAAGAAATCTGAACAACCAAAGATGCATATTATGCAGGGGCATTAACTTAAAATGGATGATTTCTTAACTAAGTTAATTGAAATAGCAGGTTTAAATTAAGTGGTTATACAAATTCAGTAGTTTTCTTACCACGTCACGTGCCCTGGGGTACAAATGTCTTATAACATAACAAAATACAATATATATTTCCAAGATCAGCGGACATATGACAGTTGTTCCAACAATGAGGTTATAGTAACTCAATGGCGAACTATGTAGGGCTAATTTTTTCCAAAAAAATTCAGTTTTGTTATTTTATGTATAGTTTGGAAGCGAGTAAGCAAAAAATGCCACCTGCCTGAGAGCTAGTTATTCTGTATTTTTTCCTATAAAATGAAGAGTTCTTCTAAAGAAGTGTTAACAAAAAAACAACAGGAAATAATAACTGCCACACTCAGAATCTGCACATCGGTTATGGTATGAAGAAACAATCCAAGACCCTTCTTTCTTTCTTGGCATTTCTATACAAATAAATGCACGTATTTATGTGAGTGAGTAAATTAAGTCACAAGCATGGAAGTATGCACGCACGGTCAGTTAGAGGCATTTTATTCGCGAGGTATATGTTTTTAACAAAAAAGAGTCTTTCCAAACTTTTGATTGGGGTTTATCGAACGTCTGAGGAAAAATGTGAAAAAAAGTTAGAAATTTCACTCAGGGATGGTCACGTGACCTTATCCGGTTGTATTTAGAGGAGAATTTGCATGCATTATTTGACAAGGCTTCTGCCCCGCATATTCTACTGTGCCAAGTTAGAGATAAAAATCTTAATGCTTAGGTTGTAAATAACTAACCTAACTGACTAAAATCCTGAAAGAGAAAAAAAGATTTTTTTTCTTTTTTTCATAAATACTGTCAAAAATGCATCTTACAAACATGAAAGAGAAAAAAGGATGGTAAATTTTAAGAAAGGTTATGAAATAACAAAGATGTTGTATTCAGCATGTCACGAACGTAGGAAAATGTAAAAACTCTCGGTCCTCGAGGGGAATGTAACACATCAGTTCTACTGAGAACTAATTTGTAATTCTATAGATCTTTGTTGGAGACTTACCTCGTACCTGAGTGGACCACACTTTTAGATGGTGGCTTACTACCACTCGCGGTGAGTTGGCTCAGGTTTACTGGATTCATTGCCGGCATTAATTGTGACACGCGTCCGCTTAATGCTTCTAGGCTTACCAATGTTAAAACCGTTTTGTGTTATGATCGGAATAAAGAAATACTTACTTTTTTTCTGACAGTCATTTTAACGTTATTTTATTGAACGTGAGTTTTTCACACCCCGAGTATAATTAATTGCAATTGTACGAAGTTCGTTCACAAGTTAATTAAAAAGCGCCCGCAACCTGCTAAGTTTTAATTACTAAAGTTCGGCTCAGAGTCCGTGACAATGTACCTGCAGGGTCAGTTTACCTGCATTATTTACTTGGATGGAAGAGAGCAGCAATCAGTTGGCGGGCTACATTTAAATTGTTTACTCACTGCAACTATAAAATAACTTTGCAGAGCTGACGACATAAGTTGAATAAGTAACCAGCCCAGAAAACCATTCAGTTTAAGTTGCGTTTATTCCTATAAGAAACATTTTTGTTCTTTTAGTTATGTTTCTTCTTGCACTTAAACTTATGTCATTGCTATCTTTCAATCTCACTTGCTTATGCGTATACTTGTGCTTGCAATTGTGGATAAGTGTACGCTTATGTCGTTAATAAAAGCCAATTAAGAAAACCGGAACACCTGTAGATCGCATTGGAATAGTCTACCCGGGGAGCCCACAATGATGGACGCTAAACTAGAGCATTCATTAACCGTTTTCATCTCTTATTGTTGAAAAATGAAACCATATCACTATCGTTTACTTGCCAAACAATCCGAGGGGACTCGCTCTGAGGAAAGGCTAATGCTCGAAACGTCAGCTTTTTTTAATTTCGTTACGGTGGCCAATTTACTTTATGAACTCAGTTGATAAATCCAAATCGGGGTGAAAGACTGACTTATCGGGCAAATTGATGGATAAGTACAAATATTTGAACGCACTGCGGTGTTTTCAAACAGCGCGAAATTGAAATATGCACATACTATACTGAATACCGTCGTTCCGAAAATTCCTTTTAGTCGTATATCGTTTGTGGTTTCAGTACATTTTGTACCCCACAACGTTTCTTCAATTAGATTTTTTGTGCTAATAGTTCAAAATTCGAATTCTTTTTCTTAATAAAGGCCCTTTGTTCCTAAGACAGCGTTATTATTATGTTTTTTATTTGGTCAAATAGTACAGTAATCAAATAAGCTCTCCTTCTTCCATTTGAACATCCGGGCTCCTATTTGGCCGACTTTTTTTCCTCCCATTTCCTTCTTTTTCCTCCCTGCCATTTTAAACGATTTTTTAAGCAGTTTGCATGTGCCTATTCTTAACCCTTCAAGCACTTGATATCTTATTTATCATTTTATTTAGTAAAATGGCGCGGCATTGACCAAATGGTTGCAAGACTGAACTGATTGGTCAAGGTGCAATGTAAACACTAAATCGATGTTCTCGAGTAGGCACTATTCACCTCCATTAACGGAACTTAATGCAGGAACAAATTCGATTGTCTTGTCAACGAGATGCTTTACATCAAGCAATTAACACCGAGTTTGAACGTGCAAACGGATTCTATCCGTGCCAAAGTATTTGTGTAGCCACCTCCGCTATGTAAATTTGAGTTATAACTCTTGAACTCGCATTTAGTTAATTCTCATTTGACCCTTGAAAATGGCGTCATGAAGTCGCCGAAACGTCGGGAAATTATATCGTTCGTTTTTACTTGTCTATTAATTGATTCTATCAGCAATAATGATTATCGTCCAAAACATTTGTGCAACGCCAAAAAAGACCTTTTTAAATACGATTGGTGCAGATCTTGATTAACTACAAACAATTTGCAAAACAGAAAGAGGTCAAATTCTTGAATTTAAAAAAAGAATATATATAATATTAATATTTTAGACGTACATTAATGTTTTATAGGGGGTTGAAACTGTTTAGCACCTTTAGAAACAATTTATTGCCTTTGCCGTTTCACTGTTATCGACTGGAAATATGAATCTTTTCTTGTTGTTGTTTTCTTTTCCAGCTGTTTTTGCCGTAAATCGTATAAAAGACCTTGACTTCAAAGCCATCAATTTTGCTAAAAAGATAAATGGAAAAAGGCTCAATGGAAGTGTATTCGAAGAGATTTCAGTAGATTCTGAGATCTCTTGTCAAATAGCGTGTGTTAAAGATATGTGTTGTTTATCTTACAACTTTGGAGCCACAAAGGACGAAGGCAAATTCATCTGTCAGCACAGCGATTCTGATCGATTCACAAGTCGTGAAAACTTCATAGAAGATAGTGAGGTGTTATACAGAGGAATACAGGTAACCTTGTTTGAGAAATCTGAAATAACATGAATTACAGTACGCTGCACCTGTATTAAGCGGCCCTTTATCAGGCGGCCACCAGGAAAACTCCCTGTTTATAATTATTTACTGTAAGTTGCTCTATTAAGCCTACGCGGTCACTTTTTAGGAACTGTCTCCCAGCTGCAACGAGTTATGTTTATTGCTTTAACCTCATGTCACTTACGAAACGGTCACTTTGTAGGAAGAAACTATACGCTTATCAAGTTTATGAATTTTGTTTTATAAATCGCAAAAGGAAATATAAAACGCTATGAGGACAAAACTTCTTGCATCGGTATCTTCTTTAACGTCAAATTTTGATTTCGTTGGGTCCCTTTTATACCAATGAAACCTGAATTTAAGCGCTTAGTCAGCGATTTCACAAGGGTAACCGATTAACACGCTCAATGGAACGCTTATCGAGACTTCTGACCTTCGTAGATAAACTCACATTCCCTTCTCGATACCTTATAAATCAGATCACTAACTCGAATGAGCATGTTTTCGTTCTCTTGGGAGTTCGAGTTAGCGGTGTGATACAAGCAACTAGAGTTATGACCATTAACGTTGTCATTAGACAACGAACAGTCTCTCTTTCCGCTCAGAGATAGTCGAGGAAAACAAACAAGCGAGTGAGCGCGAAATCGCCTGCCGCGTCATTATACGTGACGCACGTGTCGAGCCGCTAGTGTAGTTGTTCGTTTTCCTCGACTATCCCTGAGCGGAAAGGCAGACTGCTCGTAGTCTACGTTGCCATGGACTCAGAATGGACAGCAATATTTTTTAAATATTACCAACCATAAGGATGATAGCTCCGACTTTGAAGACTTTGGAGAGATAAGCACAGTTCCGTTTTTTTTTTTTCTTTGGCTGAAAATAGAGCGTCTGCGAATCTGACAGCTCGCCTTGTGGTGAAAAAGGAATCTGCATCCCTGAATACTACCGTGACAGCTTATAATAATAATAATAATAATAATAAATAAACATATTTATGCAGGATAACCATTTCAGTTATAAAAACTGCTATCAACATGGGTCCTGCGTTAAAAATAAATAAATGAATAGTTAATAAATAGAGGATATTACACGGTGGCGAGAAGATATGAATTTTATGTTCGAGTGGCAAACACAATATCTCACGAGTGAGCGCAGCGAACGAGTGAGATATTGTGTTTGCCACGAGAACATAAAATTCATATCTTCGAGCCAACGTGTAATGTTCTTTTTATTATATGGAGACTGAAATTGCCCATTTTTATTCTCTTCTCGTCGCAAGTGTCGAGAAATTCTTTGAAAACCTTCAAATCGTACAAGGTCTTCTTTTTTGTGTTTTCGTTGTCGAAGCTTTCGGAAAACTCTTTCACTTGTTCATCGTTTAGTAAAACAAACCTGCTTGCCACCGCCATAATTCTAAACAACACTGAGGCAACGACGCATTCAGTTCATTCAACAAAGTAGAAAAGGCGGGAATCGTGACGTCATTGAACGATATGACACTCAAAAGCGTGACATACGGAAAATACGCCACTCGGGTCCCGGATGGAGTGGCGTATGGAATCTACGAGTGGTTTAGTTCCCAGTAAAACACTCTCCTCCATATAATAAAATAAAATATTAAAAACAGTTAAAAAGCTATATAAGAAATCTAAGAAAAGACATAAAAAGCTTCAGGTGCAATTGCTCAAGTGGTTACATAAGAGACCCCTGCGGTAAGCTATTGTAGCAAGTAAAGCTACGTAATGTATTATTCAATCACAAATGCAAAGACTGAGTACAGAATGCTATTTGCCTTTTTGCAGTTCCAAAGGTTTGGAACATCCGTTTGCTACTTTCGGACGTTTGGGATAATCTTGATATAAAAAGCATTAATAGACATTTCCTTAAACTTCTCACAGTCTTACAGCTTAACTGAGCTAAGTAATTGCTTGTTTGAGTGTAGTTCTGGAGAAAATGCTGAATTTTTCGTGATCTTTTCAAAACCTCAGCTAGATATTAATTTACTATATTTTTGCAGAGCCAATAAAAAGCTGTTCTCATCTCCTTCAAAATGGTATCAATTTGAGTGGCGCGTACACCATCAATCCAGATGGCGGCGCACCAATGCAAGTGTTGTGTGACATGACCACGGACGGTGGAGGCTGGACCGTTTTTCAAAGACGTTTGGATGGTTCTGTCGATTTTTACCTTGGATGGGCGTCCTACAAAAACAGGTTTGGAATTCAGAGCGGCGAATTCTTGGAAACGACGATCTTCACCGTTTGACAGTCGCTGATGACGTCATGCTAAGAGTTGACCTAGAAGACTTTGATGGCGTCATCAGGTACGCTGAGTACTCGACTTTTAAGGTGGCAGACGAGGGTGATAAATACCGGCTTTCGATTGGAGGATACAGTGGCACGGCCAGAGACTCAATGGCTGGTGGGCGAACAACAAAGTAAGACAACTTCTTTTATCAGAATATTGTGTTTCCTCGAAAAAAGACCGGGAAGACGTTCTTTTTATCTGCCCCAAAAGTGAGTGTTGATGTCAGGATTTTTTACAGTTTTGGGGGGTGGGGACAGTCATCTTGAGAGTTACCTTAATCGGAGAGATTGATTATTCGACAAGCAAATACGGTACGTACTAAGGTAATTCATCGTCATTCGAGTAATTTCTTAAAAATTTCTAAAATATGATAGCCCCCTAAAGTAACCTAGTAATTCCCATGCAAAGATAATGACCCCACCCCCACCCCTCCTCCAACCTCGAATGTAACGGCCTCCGGAAAGAAATAGATAATGTGTTGAAAGTAATGGTCCAACCGAAAAAATGCTAAAAGAAGTCTGCAACAAAGCTACTCGCCGGGGTGTAGCACAGCAGTTATGAACCTAGCCTTTTTGTTGAGTACTTTACTTTTTTAAAAATCAACACAAGGTCTTTGGAGGATTAACTTGAAGCAACAACTTCGCGGTCAGATTTGCCATGTTAAATGAGTTTTCTGACTTCAATAACTCACGTATAGCTGTCCAAATAAAATATCTAACCGAAAGTAGCTACTGCCCGAAAGTTGTGACCCCTCAATCCTGCTCATAGCAACCTTTAGTAAGAGTAGAGTCCGCGAGTACGAGATTGAGTACGCCCGACCTAGGCATTTCAACTTCCTTTTTTTCGTACTTTAACTTTCTTTTTTCTTGGAGGGGAGGGGAGGGTGGGAAATTATTGTCTGCCCGCATATTTTTACTAAACGCTTTGTAGATACTAATTGCACGATACCTCTTTGCTTCCTTATGCTGTGCACGATTTTTATTTCTTCCGCAAAAGCTTTTTTTTGTATTTGCCCCTCCTCCCCTCCCCTCCCCCAGCCCCTTGTTGTGTACTGGGGTTCGGTGTACTACTATAGAGTACGCACTGAAGACCGACAAGTGCTTTACACAACTGCTTTATTGGACTGAATCATTCAAAGCTATTTACAATGAAATATTGTGGTATAATCACATGATTGCGGTTAAGGTATTCCATCCAATGATAATCGCTTATCTAATGACTAAGGAATTCATCCTAAAATAGTACTGAACACTACATTCCCCCACACTTATTCTAAAGATCAAATTTTGCTATATTATCAAGTGTCAAAACCTAAACGCTGTGGAGCTTTGCGTTCTCGAGTTGGATAGCGTGGCTGGGTTTGAGGTTGCGCTGGTGCAATCGCTTGTGCTGTCGCATCGCTGCTATTTTCGCTGCTTTGAGCTACGATCGGTTCTCGTGTAGCGGTTTCCGTGCGCGGATGTGTTGTTGGCTCGACGTCAACGTTGTCTTGATTGACCGCATGGCTTGGAGCGGTAACACGGGCAGGTACAAAACTCGGACCGGATCAACTCGGATCAACCCGGATCGACCCGGATCAACCCGGATCGACTTAAATTTGAACACAATAAAAGAAAAGGGATGCTTAATAAAAGAAAAAGGATACTTTTATGCATTTATGGTTGACAGTCATGAAAATATAGCAGTCCTTGTTCTCCTGCGCTGTTTTGTCGAGCCGACATTTTGTTTTCCTAGTGCCAGGGCCTCGCGGATCGAGTCTCAGGTGTCCAGTCTCAAGTCGCGTTCTCGGGCACACGTGCTGTTGTCATCTGCGCAATATGGATGGAGACGAAGGTAAAATTCAGCCTGATCTTGGCCATCTTTCAATACATATCACATCTCTTTACGTATTATGTCTAGAAAAGGGTAGTTTCATTTGTCCTTTATGTATAACTTTGCTTATTTTTGAACTTTATCAGGAGCCCATAACCCGACTTTATAGAGAAAACAAAGGTCGAAAAAAGACACAATGCTTGTGTCCACGGACGTTGCTAACCTATATACTAACATCCCACAGGAGGAAGGAATCACTATTGTCTGTAAAACATACGAAACATTCCACCTAAACAAACCTCCTATACCTACACTCCACCTCAGAGATATGCTCAGGCTTATCTTAAAAGAAAACTCTTTCCATTTTAACGGAAAAAATTTTCTTCAAACACACTGTACCGCAATGGGCACAAAAATGGCAGTATCTTTTGCCAACATTTTCATGGCCGCGGTCGAAACAGAAATTATTGAGCGCAGTTCTAAAAAGCCGCTCATTTGGAAAAGATACATCGATGACGTCTTTTCTCTATGGAACTTAAACAAAGAGGAAATAACCGCGTTCATAGAGCTAGCAAATAACTATCACCCGACCATAAAATTCACGGCTGAAATTTCAGATACAGAAATAACTTTCCTGGATACAGGCGTATACAAGGGCGAAAGATTTAAGGAAGAATCTATTCTCAACGTTCGCACGTACTTCAAACCGACAGAAACTTTCCAATACACGCACTTTACATCCTGCCACCCTCCAGGCGTGAGAAAAGGCTTTATCAAAGGCGAAGCATTGCGTCTTCTGAGAACCAATTCCTCAAAAGCTACTTTTAAAGAAAACATTACACAATTCAAGCGTAGATTACGCGACAGATGTTACCCAGATAACCTCGTAGACAAGACTCTCTCAAAAGTTAAATTTAGCGAAAGAATGTTGGCGCTACAGAATAAACAAAAAGCGGGCAAAAGAGTTTTACCGTTTGTAACAGAGTACCGCCCTTCTGTGCCTTATCTTAAAAACATTCTTATGAGCAAATGGCATTTAATAGAAAATCAGCCATTGCTAAGAAATATCTTTAAAGACCCTCCCCTACTTTCATACAGAAAAGGGAGGTCATTGAAAGACGTACTCGTTAGAGCAAAGCTTTGAAGGTCAACGTTTTATCGATATTAACCAATAGGAGTCGTGTTTGGCCTTTCAAGTTTTTGTAATATCATGGCGATAAAGGCCTCTGCTAAAGATGATCTAAGATGGTCTAAGGGCCAAAATGATCTAAGGTTTCCCTTTTATTTTTATTTTTATTTTTTGAACCGCGAGGTTCAAACTCATACACTTGCTCAAATAAATATTTACCACTATGGCAATATGTTCAATTGGCAGTTTTGAAGTTCACTTGGCTTGAAGTTAAAGGACTGAATATCTCGTCTGGAGCAACATCATCTGCCATAAAAATAAGCAATGCTATAATACGTTGGGGACCATTGTGCCCGAGAACGCGACTTGAGACTGGACACTAGTTTCGTAGTCCGCGAAGCCCTGGGACTACGAAAGTAAAATGGCGGCTCGTCGGCGGCTCGACAAAACGGCACAGGAGAGCCAGGACAGCTATATTTTCATGATAAATGCGTAATAGTATCCCTTTTCTTTTATTGTATTACAATTTAAGTTGATCCGGGTCGATCCGGGTTGATCCGAGTTGATCCGACCCGGATCAAGCGATCCGAGTTGATCCGGTCCGAGTTTTGTACCTGCCTGCGGTAACACTAAGATCTGCGGTGCGATCCATAAAATATGCATGTTTCTTGTGCATCTGGTCAACGTGACGTTTCCAAAGTTGGTCTTCAACGAGAACTTTATAAGAGACAGGACCTGTTTGTTCCGCAACAGTGCCCTCCAGCCGTCTGGGCTTTCCTCTAAAGTTTTGCACTAGAACTTGTTCTCCGATTGAGAACTCTCGTTCCTTGCTGACTTTGTCATGTCTGAATTTCTGCTCGACTTGCTTGTCAAACACTTTTCGACCGAGATCGGGGCGCAATAAATCTAATCTCGTTCTCAATCTACGATTCAAAAATAACTCCGCGGGTGTTTGACCTGTCGTGCTATTTGGCGTTGTTCTATTACTAAACAGAAATCGAGCTAAACTTTGCTTAATCGAGTTGCTCCCCTCTGCCTTAAAAAATTGCTTAAATGTTTGAACAAATCGTTCCGCTTGGCCATTTGAACAAGGGTGATATGGAGCAACAAGCGTGTGCTTGATACCATTTGCCTTTGCAAAATTGGAAAACTCTTGCGAAGTGAATTGGGGACCGTTATCATTTACTAGTTGCTGTGGAATGCCGTACCGAGCGAATATTTCTCGAAGTTTCTCGATCGTTGCTTCACTCGTGATGCTGTGCATCAATTCTACTTCTAGCCACTTGGAATGACTATCGACGACAATTAAGAACATTTTTCCCATGAACGGTCCTGCGAAATCGATGTGAATCCTTTGCCATGGCATTTTCGGCCAATCCCACGGGTGTAAGGGTGCCTGTTGTCAGGGGGCTTGTTGCGTGACTTTTGGCAATCGTCACATCGCTGAACAACCGTGGCTATGTCTTTGTCGAGGTTCGGCCACCAGACGTGAAGTCGTGCGAGTGACTTCATTCTGACTATTCCGGGATGCCCTATGTGTAATTCGAACAACACACGTTTTCGAAGTTGCGGAGGAACTATCACGCGAATTCCCCATAACAAACAACCATCTTCAACCGTGATTTCGTGACGTTTGTTGAAATACTGCGTGATTTCCGGGGCGGTCTGCTTATCAGGCCAACCTGTCATCGTGTATTGTAACACTCGAACTCGAGACAAAATCGGATCTGTTTGTGTCGCTTTACGAACGTGATCGACGTTTAATGGCAGAGATTCAATTTGTAGCAAATTGATGAGTTTGACTTCATCGACTCCTTCCTTCGTCCGGCTTGTCGATTTTTATGGGCAAACGGGATAAACAATCGGCGTTCGCGTGCTTTGCAGTTGAACGGTATTCGATATCATATTGATGTGCGGCAAGTAACAATGCCCATCTTTGTAACCTTGCTGCTGCTAAAGTGGGAATTCCGCTTTTTGGTCCTAACAACGTGGTCAACGGCTTGTGATCCGTGACTAACAGAAATTTCCTTCCGTACAAGTATTGGTGGAATTTCTTTATTCCGAAAATTATGCTTAGCGCTTCCTTCTCGATTTGCGCGTAATTTCGTTCGCTTTTGGTCAATGTGCGCGAAGCATAAGCGATCGGGCGCTCTTCTCCGGACGGCAGCACGTGCGATATGACTGCTCCGACTCCGTATTGCGAGGCATCTGTGTCGAGTTTTAGCGGTAATTTCTCGCTGAAATGCATCAATACCGGCGCGCTCGACAATTTGTCTTTTAGTTGCTTGAACGCCCTTTCCTGATTCTCCGACCATTTCCATTCGACTCCATCTTTCAGTAGCTCGTTTAACGGATGAGTGATGGTCGAATAGTTGCTAATGAACTTGGCATAATAATTTATCATGCCGAGGAATGACCTCAATTGATGTTGATTTTCGGGTGCCGGCGCATTACGAATGGCTTCGACCTTTTTCTCGATCGCGTGCAAGCCTTGCGCATCAATACGATAACCCAAATATTCAACAGTAGGCTGCATGAATTTGCATTTGCTCAGCTACCTCAAGCCAGCGCTTTCCAGCCTCGTTAAAACCTCATTAAGATGATCTAGATGCCCTTGATCATTTTTCCCCGATACTAAAATATCGTCTACACTACAAACTACCATTGGAATGCCCTGGAGTACTTGCTCAATTTTTGACTGAAAAATTGCCGACGCAGAGGACACTCCGAAAGGCAAACGAGTAGGTCTATACAAACCCTTATGAGTATTTATTGTTACAAATTCTCTAGAATCCTCGTCTAGCAGGATTTGTTGATAAGCGCGTGACAAACCTAACTTAGTGTACTTTTCTCCCCCACTTAAGGTCACAAACAATTCTTCAGGATTTGGCAAGGGGTGCTGGTCAACTTCCAAAACGGAATTGACTGTCACTTTGTAATCTCCACAAACTCTTATCGAATTATCAGGCTTAACCACAGGAACTATCGGTGCCGCCCACTCTGAGTAACGGACCTTTTCAATTACCCCCATGCTTTCTAAGCGGTCTAATTCTTGCTCAATAGCTCCCTTTAAAGCATGCGGAACTGGGCGCGGTTTAAAGAATTTTGGCTTCGAGTCAGGTTTTACATACAATTTAGCCTTAACGCCTTGCATTGTGCCTAACTCGTCTTTAAACACAGATTGATGTTGCGTTAACACATTATCTAAATCACTACTTATCTTCTTAATTGATCCCCAGTTCAATTTAATGTCTCTTAACCAGTTCCTTCCAAAAAGACTTGGTCCTTGTCCTTTTACGATTTGGATAGGCAAGTTGGCGGTCTGGTTTTGATATGTGACTTCCACTTGGGCTTGTCCACTGACGTCAAGGGTCTCTCCGGTGTACGTTCTGAGTTTGATCTGGGACTTTTCAAGGGGGACCCGTGCGAAGCTTTTCTTCCAGGCCTCCTCTGACATGATCGACCTAGGCATTTCAACTTCCTTTTTTCGTACTTTAACTTTCTTTTTTCTTGGAGGGGAGGGGAGGGTGGGAAATTATTGTCTGCCCGCATATTTTTACTAAACGCTTTGTAGATACTAATTGCACGATACCTCTTTGCTTCCTTATGCTGTGCACGATTTTTATTTCTTCCGCAAAAGCTTTTTTTTGTATTTGCCCCTCCTCCCTTCCCCTCCTCCAGCCCCTTGTTGTGTACTGGGGTTCGGTGTACTACTATAGAGTACGCACTGAAGACCGACAAGTGCTTTTTACAATGATATATATTGGTATAATCACATGATTGCGTTTAAGGTATTCCATCCAATGATAATCGCTTATCTAATGACTAAGGAATTCATCCTAAAATAGTACTGAACACTACACCCCTCCTCCCTCATAAAATAAAATAGCCCATCCCTTACCTGTTATTTGCAGATGTTATCTTTTCCACTTAGTTTCTTTGTCTAATTCCCTCCAGCAACATGAAATTTACAACTATAGATAACGACAACGACATGTCAAATGGAAACTGCGCAAAGCAGTACAAAGGGGCGTGGTGGTATAACAATTGCCTTAACTCCAATCTCAATGGTTTGTATCATGGTGGAGCACATGAATCATACGCTGATGGAGTCAACTGGGCCACGTTTAGAGGGCTTAAGTATTCACTTAAACGCACCGAGATGAAAGTGAGACCCGTTGGTCAATAGACCGTGGAAAACTTATGTCACATTTCTTTTCTTTTCACGTGAGATCTACTTTCGTTATTTTTGGGTATCGTTAAAAGGTTCGTGAAAGTTAAATCTGCAAAAAAAAAAAAAAAAGATTCCTCCACAGAAAAGAAATGTACAGGTTTTACTCTTGCCTTTTGTCATAACATAACGATAAATTAACAGTGGTAAGCAATGTTATCGCACGAGTCTTAAACATGAAGTTTTTGTAAACTGGATAACCACTTTAGTTCTGTTATTTCCCCTAACTTATCAAATGGCATGACGTTTTCACTCAGTAAAATTTTACCAGCCAATATTCACATTTTACCAGTTCGATTCACGAACTCCAGTCCCCGTAAAAAGCAGAGGGCATGGGGTTTTTAGACATCGGCTTTTCTGTCTGTTATAACAAAACTTATTGTTCAACTGCATTCAGTAGAGTACAAATAACACCCAAAACGAGTACAAATATCCCACGGTATTTGTACTCGAGAAGACCGGTTTGACAGATTTTCTACAAATGCCACGTCAGGCATTAGGCTTACAAGGTGAACGATGAAAAAATGGCCGAAGCGCTCGTTTTTCCCAAAGAAAACAATGAATGCTTACCAAATTTTGAGGTTTTTAACGAAAACGAGATCCTAGAGACAAGCGATGACCTAGACGGCAGTGAAATTTCTTTATTTATTGAAGAAAATCGAAACGCATTAAAATACAACAGAAAAGACGAAAACTGACCTCAAGTCCGTTAAAGAAACAAGGGCCATTGAAGAAATTCCCGCCGAGGAACTTAACAATCTTTTATGTCATTTGTTTGTCAAAGTCAGGAAACAGAACCCAACTTTTGTCAGGAGATGTCTTCAACAAATGCACAATTGTTGTCGGTCAGAAATCTCCACCGCTATCTCTTCCAAAATGACGCGTGGTTAGTGATTCGGACGAAGATGACTGAGCTTGAAGTGCTATTTAACTTTGTTTGACTTGACTTTCGAGTTCTGTTTGTTCTGTCGAGTTCTTTCTTTTCGTAGTTTTACTCGGTGACCGACCAAGAACATTGTTGTTCATCTAACTGTAAACCCGAAAATAATTCAGTTTTGCCTTGTTCCATCTTTGTTTTCCTTGCAAGTTTGAAATAAAATCACGACGCTTCGCTCGATTGACAGGTTTGACAAGTTTTCGTTTTTGACCAATCAACAACAACCTCACGTTAAGCGCGCGAAACCTGACCCGCTGGCGCGCTCACTCGCTGCTCAGAAGTCACGCTAGTTTGTCACGCAACTCAGACAGTTTATAAACCACTTTGCCATTTTGTAGCTAAGTTGAATAATAAATCCCTTATTAGACGGTTTAGTGTGTAGTATCATGGGATATTTTTACTCGCCTCTTGTATTTTGACTCGCCCTACGGGCTCGCCAAAATACGGCGCGACTCGTAAAAATATCCCACGATACTACACACTAAACCGTCTAATAAGATATATATACTGAAGAAAAAAAAGCATTTTTTTTTTGTTACCGAAGGTTTTACTTGTGTTTTGAGAAATGTATAACTTTAGATACTTATGGATAAAGACTCTGTAGCCGTACAATAATCATATACACAATAGCTTGTTTGTACGAAAAGCATATTTAATCAGTTATCACGTGTGATTGTGCAGGCGCTAGTAGTCGCCGTATTTATTATAGATTTAGCCTTAGCGCATAAGTATTAATAGTTAAGGGCGACTTTCAGTAAAAATCAAGCAAAATTTCAATTTAGCGGCAGTAGTTGAAAAGTCGATTTCTTTCGTATTTTGCAAACAATTAGGTATTAATTAGTAAAGCTAGAAACCTGATGTGGTTCGTTTTCGCCAGAAGCGCTTTATTTTCGAAAAAACGAGGAAATCGATTCTCGGTCAAAATCACAGGAAATTAATCTTGAAAATCAGTACTATAAACTTGCATCGCGCTGGTAAACTAAAGCGCAGAGAAAAAGATAGGCACTTTCTATCTATAGAACAAGCCTTTTTCATTAATTTCCTGTGATTTTGGCCTCTCGAACCCGAGAATCGATTTCCTCGTTTTATTCGAAAGTAAAGCGCTTCTGGGGAAAACGAACGACATCAGGTTTCTAGTCTTACCAATACCCATTTATGTGCAAAATAGGAAAGAAATCGATTTTTCAACTTCAATTCTGCCGCCGAATGCTCGCTTTTTACTCAAAGTCGCTCTTAATTGCATTATTTATTTGGTCAAGAAACGGCCGCCAGTTCATATTTAGCCATTTTATAGGATATATTTTGCGTGTTTTATTCTGTATTATTCCTAAACCCACATGACAATTCGGAACAAAAGATTTTCCTTTAATGTATTCTGTTAACTGTATATGTGGAAATACACGCGTGTGCTTTGTACATTTAAACTTTGGACATCACGCTAAACTTAGGACTCGCTAAATCAGGGAGTCAGCAGTTCTTTTGTTTAAACACTGTTTCATGAGCAAAGTTCGCAATTCTGTTGTCATAAGGAAAGGTGCTGCCCTATAAGGAAACCTTTAACAATACGGTGCACATGAAATTAAGTTATGTTAAGTAATTTTTCTGTTTACAATGCGTGCTATTGCAACACTATACTTTTTCGAACAAAAGAAATCGTTTAGTCATTGTAATCTTGTAGGTATATAAGCAGGTATCTTGTTCACTGTACATTGGTTACATCTCGGGTTACATCTTTGGTTACATTTCGGGTTACATCTTTGGTTACACTTCGGGTTAAATCTTTGGTTACACCAGAAGTTACATCACGCGTGCATAGGTACATCTCGCCTACTAGTTAGTTAGTATCTCAGTGGAAAGAATAAACTCATGCTGGTTTGAAATCTGATGTTGTCTTGCTGCTCGACGAGTTCCAGTTGGCTAGATCCCGCGTGCCGAGAAGTCAGTGACGAGCTTCTTTCCGCAAGCAAGCGTGTTGCTTAGAGTTAATTTGCCCCCGTCGTTGTCGCTCAAGTTCCCGAGAAGTTCCGCGAAGCCTTCCGTTCCCATTTGTACGCTCAACTAGGAAAAACCTATCGTCACAGCACTTGGTCCCACTGGCCAGACCTATCGTCACATTTTCCTCAGTTTACTCCTGTAGCTGATTGGAAATATACCATCTTGGAGCACAGTCCCGGAGCTTGCACAAAATGGCTGTGAGATAAGTGGAGGTTTTGGTATGCCTTTTTCAGTGTTCTGGAGCAATATTTCGTGCTCTCTTTAATTTTTGCTCATTACAGTGGCTAAGGGACTGCTCATTTTTATGGGAGGAGTGGAATTTTATTGACCCCATTACCATCCGCGTATCAGACTCCCTTATTTTTAGGTGATGCCTGCTGGGCCTGCTGGGAACAGTTGCACAAATCCTCCTTTTATCTCAAAGACGGTGCCTCAGTTTTTGTTACTGGGCATACTAGGATTGTCAGAGAAACTCAGGTTTTTTAAGAACGGTGCCTTATAATACAAAGGAATTCTTGTGCAGTTTATGACCATGCAAGAAAAACAGATCTTAGCAACGGTTATTGGAACCCAAAAAGAACATAGGGGGTAACCAGCATTTTTCAGAGATAATTGAGCTTCAATCTGGAAAAAATGTCACTATTATTACGACGTTCTAGTGCGTGGTCACCAAAAATTTGTTTTTGGATTACCAAAGCCCTTGCTGATAAGCTTTTCTCGCATAGTCATAAAAAGCGCAATGCAAAAGTTCCTCAGTATTAGGAGGCACCGTCTTTAAAGAAAGAGATTTTCCGCAGTTTCCTTTCTATCCATGGAGTCGGAAAACAAAGCAGATGAGAGCTTCGAAGAGAGTGAATACAAAGAAAACCAAGACGAGTTTCGTGAATAACTCATTATAAATTCAAATTCTTCGGAGTTCTTTTGGCCATACAATAAAGCCTTTTTTGACAAAGCCTGCTCAGTCAAGATGGTTGGATATTAGCCTCGTTCTTTTTTGTTTTTGTTTTTTTTCCCGTTTTTATGGACCGAGATGAAAACGCAAAAAAAGGAACTTGGCCAATATCCAGCCACCTTGACCTCACACTCGGTCAATAACGCATATATATGTAACCTGTAAGGAAATGATCTGGCCTTCTTTTGGTTCAATTTCCCTGTGGTCTACTTCAAATAGAGAGCTGGTCGAGCCACACTCGAACTTGAAAGCATGCGGAAGTCCATTCGATCTTTTACTGTCGTTGCGCCATATGTTCTTATCAAAACATACTCAGACTGCAGTTTGGGCTCACTGCAGGGTGGCTATGCTTATTTGTAAGCCACCTGAAAACCGGCAGTGCGACTTCATCACCTCCAAAGCAATTTTATTTTGATCAAACGTGCTAGTAAAACGCGTAACGGCGTATCGAGAGGAAGGAAGGAATAAACGGAAGTCATTAGAAGTGATCAAGGATTATCAAAGTAGACACGTTTCTCCCAGTTTGGCAACCTGTGTGTGATGGAAGCCAAAAAATTGTGAACACCAAGGGGGGAAATAATCTAATTACATGCATCATGAACCGTCAGAGATACAAAGGGTCAGAGAGGTCAACACCTTAAGGTTTCCTTCGTTTCGGGGTTAAAATTATAAAATTTTCCAAAACACTTCTCAAGACAACAGTTGTTACTAGTGTTGTTTAATAAACATAAATTTATTTTACAGTGAAAGCAAAAGAAGTTGCCCTTGAGACTCTGTCTAGTCGTCTTCATACTGACCAGTCAAGTTCACGTTCAGAATCATCAGTCCAACGGGCAGATATGAAAAAATCAAAACGTGGGCGGCCAAAAAGTGAACGGAAGGAACTTGGTCAACAATTATTTAAAAAGCTGAAGAAGGGAGAAGAACAGGGTGCAGAGGTACATCGCCTCCCGTTCCAGCAAGAAAAGTTTGAGCAATTTCAGAATGGTGAGTTGACTGACGAGACAGACACACTTTGTATTGCACAGTTGTGCTTCCCAATGCATCAAGAACAGGCTAGTTTACAGTTGTGTGCCCAGTGTCTTGGCCTTTGAATCTGTTGAATGGAAGTGAGGCTGGAGGTGACCTTGTTTTGCTACAAACCTTTCTGCCGTTCATGTGGATGTGGATGTCGTGTTATTCTCATGCTAACAAACCCGTGGTCATAATCATTTACATGTGCAAAACAGGATGGTATGTAATAAAACAAGAACACATCCAGCTTCGCTTCTATTGAAAATCTACAACTGTAAAATGTCTTGTTTGTGGTTTTACTGATTTTGGATGGCAGCTATACATCACAATACATTATGTACATGAATATCAGTGGTTTATTTCACGCATTTATTGTCAATGGTGATGGAGTGAGAGGAAAATCATTTCTGTTTCAAATTGCAGAAGGCGAGGCCCAGTATCCTGGTGCATCAGTAGTAAATGAGCGTTACATCAAGTTCACTTGTGGCCTAGAAATACAGTTAAACAAACCAAGAGTGGCACAGAGTTTTACTAGTAAGTAAACATGGCGATAATTTCGATATTTAATCCTTACAAAGTCATAGAGCTAGGGATAAAATGAACTATTAAAAAATTGTGTTTGGATTTTGTGGCATTACCTAAAGGACTCCTCCAATTGTGTTTTAGGGCACTGGAACAACCAAAAATGTCATTTGGTAAAAGATAAGAAACAGAAGCACATGGATATGTTTGTTGTCTGCCAGCAAGCACAACAAACAACAACTGAGGCTGCAGAGACTGTCACACTAGATGAAGAGTCAGGCAATTCACACGAACTCAATCAGTACAGTAGCGAAATATTTTAACTGAAAACATCACTCATTTTGGTTAATTTTGTATTCAATCTGTTTTTGATTCATGTTGCACTTATGATGTCACTATATATTGCTTGCAAAAAGTAAAGCATTCTTTAAGCTCTTATGTTCATAATGTACAGAAGCAAATTTAAAAAAAAAGTCAAAATAAAGAAATAACATACGTTTTGACCTGATGTTTTTGTTGTCTGCATTTTGTTATTTCAAAAATAGTCTTGAGCCACTATCACTGGATATATACCGGATATATACGAAGTATATATAAGCTGAGGGGATATTTAGGGTGCGTTCTTTTGGGACTATTCCGGAATAGGAATACTCGGAATAGACGGTATTTGTGTTCTTTTGGGAGCTATTCCGTTTTCGGAATGAACGG
Organism: Siderastrea radians; assembly: GCA_964017195.1. NCBI lineage: Eukaryota > Metazoa > Cnidaria > Anthozoa > Scleractinia > Rhizangiidae > Siderastrea > Siderastrea radians. The sequence continues at coordinate 65,469,554 of OZ024887.1, forward strand.
AATATCATTCCGTTCATTCTGCTCCCGATAGCAGAATGAACAGAATGAAAGGAATACGGTTTACTCGGAATGGACAGAATACGCGTTCTTTTGGGAAATTTTTGGCGGGAAATCTGACGCAGCCGCCCGCGCGTGTGCAGACATAGTGGTTCTCAGGTCACCTCCGCCATGGGTATTCCGTTTCCAGAATTGGCGTTCCAACCTCGTCCCCAGGGTCTTCTCGCTTTTCAAAATGGCGGCGGCTCGGGAGAAGACCCTGGCACACAGCAGATCACGTGTCTCCAACGAGGATGGATGTATTCAAAATGGCGGCTACGGCGAAAGGGGTGAGAAGAACTGGGTACGAGATGCTAAGGTGAAGGTAAACAATTAAATGGCGGAAAAAGCTGAAGTTCAGTTCAAGAAAAAATGGGAAAAACAGACACGTTTTGCATGTAAGAGTCTTAGGAATACGGCAAAGTGTTAGAGGTCCTGTTTTTGCTGTTCATTGTTTCTTTTTTGTTATTTTAAAGTTAGGAGTAATGCTTTTGAACGTACTCTACTGCGGAACTCCGTACCGCTATTTGATTCAATGTTGCTCAAGTGAACATATTAAGCTTATATTTTTGTTTCATGAGGCTTTAGGCAATAAATTGTCTTATCGTTACATTGTTACAAATCTGTCCTTCTTAAATATTGTTATAAATCCGTCCTTCTTAACATTATATGCTTCAGCTTAAGACTTTTCGAATATATCAGGCTCAGATTAAGCTTGAAATATAAATATTATGGAGTGAGCTTAGGCCTTTAATAGAAAATGACTCATTTATTTATTTATTTATTTACTTACTTATTTATTTAAGCTTATTTACAGTGCAACCTCGATTTAACGAAGTGCAAGGGAATGGGAAAAGAGCAGTGTTGTATGGACTGGTTAAACTAAGTTTTGATCTGGCATATTCCAGGTGCTGCTTTGGAGGCAGTGATAATCATTTTGGCTTTCTTGAATTTATTTGTGCCCATTCCTTGTGCTACAGTTTTGCTTGTACAGCTGCAGATCTCCAGCCTTTGTCGCTTTCAATATTGTTTTCTAAACTTTAGTTTCAGTAAGTCTCATTAAATACTAGAACTGAGGAGATTGTGAGACTGTAAATAATGGAGAAATAAAGCATTTTAACAGTGGATAGATAAAGTCCTCTTTGCATGTTAGACCAGTTCTAGGGATAATATTCCCAGGTTTAAAAAATTTTCTGCTTAACAACTTCAATCAATTGAGTTATCTGGGTGTAGTTTGAAAGTGTTTGAGAATTTTAAATCAATGGGAAAGAGAGGATTTCAGGACAAAAAAAGGAGAGAAAAAGATTTCATGAAGTTTTGAAATTGGAATTTGTAGTTAGGCCTTTAAGCCCCAGTAGTGACAAACAAACATCTAATTTCTCCTTACAATATCACTACTTGTTCAAACATACAGGCCCTGAGAATAAAGGAAATGATCACCAAAAATAAAATGTCTGGATGTTTATGTGAATTCTCTCAAGTAGTACCATAAGACATTTAAGGAGAATAGTGAGGGGAACATGTTTGTTGATATCGGGGCTTAAAGTTAAGAACAAGGAAAGGAATATCATAATTGACTGCTATCAACCTGGGGTGCTCTTATGTGGATGTCAGTTTTTGATGGTCTCTTAAAATGATTTCCCATCTCATGTCTCTACTTTAAAACTATTCTCATGTCAATCTAAGCCAAATAAAAAGGGTTTGCTGATCCAGTTAGAACACCACAATAATCCACTAAAAGTTACAACAGAGGTTCAAAGAAATAACGAGTCATCCTAAAAAATGGGATTTGTAAATTAAGGTTATGTGCTGATCAATTCAAATCTTCAACATCCCCCCCTCCCCTCCGGGCATACCTCAGACATTTGGCTACATGTATTTTCCTTGCCCAAGGAGTACAGAGGCAGATCCAGGGGAGGGGTTGAGGGGGGTACAACCCCCCCCCCCCCTTTGAGCAGCATTTTTTTTTTTGTTATTTTGTTTGATTCTTCCTAAAAATAATAGAATAAAATTGTTTTTACAAAGTTGGCGTTAAAGGTTACTACAATAGTGTACAACCCCCCCCCCCCCTTTCAGAAATTCCTGGATCCGCCCCTGGAGTAGGGAATTTGATGCAAAGGTCCTGTGTGTATCACTCGGTCAGTTGTACGATAATTCTATCAGTTGTGTATTACCCCGTCAGTTGTGCGCTACTTGGCCACTTGTGGAACCTTTCTGTCAGTTACATGTTGCTAGTTGCAGTTGGAAGTTGTGCATCACTTGGTCAGTTGTGCATTTTTCTGCCAGTTCTGTGTCATTCAGTGGGTTGCATGATAACGCTGTCAGTTATGTATTACTCAGTCAGTTGTGTACTTCCCCATCAGTTGTGCTTTACTCGGTCAGTTGGGTACTTCTCTGTCAGTTGTGCATTACTCGATCAGTTGTGTATTACCCAGTCAGTTGTCTCAGACTCGGTCAGTTGTGTTACACTCAGTCAGTTGCATGATAATTCCGTCAGTTGTTTATTACTCCGTCAGTTGTGTACTATTCCACCACTTGTTTATTACTCCCTCAGGTGAGTTCAATCCTCTCTTTCCCATTCTATTTTTGAAACACTTTCAAACTTCACCCAGCTGCAGGTTACTCAATTGATTGACGTTGTTAAGCAGAAAAGTTTTTCAAACCTGGGAATATTATCCCCAGAACTGTTAAAATGCTTTATTTTTCCATTGTTTACAGTCTCACAATCTCCTCAGTTCTAGTGTTTAATGTGACTCACTGAAGCTAAAGTGTAGAAAACAATATTGAAAGTGACAAAGCCCTGGAGATCTACAACTGTACAAGCAAAACTGTAGCGCAAAGAATGGGCACAAATAAATTCAACAAAGTTAAAATGATTATCACTGCCTCCAAAGCACCACCTGGAATATGCCAGATCAAAAATTGAGTCATTTCCATAAATGAGTCATTTCCACTGAACTCACAGAGATGTAAGCCATGTAGAATAAATATTTTGTAGCACTAGTTTTATGTAAGGCCTAAGCTCACTCCATAAGATTTATATTTTAAGCTTAATCTGAGCCTGATATATTTTAAAAGTCTAAAGGTGAAGCATATAATTTTAAGAAGGACGGATTTATAACAATATTTAAGAAGGACGGATTTGTAACAATGTAACGATAAGACAATTTGTTGCCTAAAGCCTCATGAATCAACTAGCGGTTACGGAGTTCGGCAGTCGAGTACGCTCAAACCCATTATTCTTAACTTTAAAATAACAAAAAAGAAACAATGAACAGCAAAAACAAGACCTCTAACACTTTGCCGTATTCCTAAGTCTCTTACATCCAAAACGTGTCTGTTTTTCCTATTTTTTCTTGAACTGAACTTCAGCTTTTTCCGCCATTTTGTTTATCTTCACCTTAGCATCTCGTACCCAGTTCCTCTCACCCTTTTCGCCGTAGCCGCCATTTTGAATACATCTCCATCCTCGTTGGAGACACGTGATCTGCTGTGTGCCAGGGTCTTCTCCCGAGCCGCCGCCATTTTGAAAAGCGAGAAGACCCTGGGGACGAGGTTGTTGGCGTTCTTTTCGAAATTGAAATTCCGTGTATTCTGTTATTCCTAAACCGCAATGAGAATAACCAGAATAGTCCCAAAAGAATGCACCCTTAGTGATGACGAAAGTACCGGTTCCAGTTTGTCAACATCCCAGTACAGTGACACTGATGAAGAATCCATGCCAACTGACATTGAAATAGAGACGCCAGAGAAGTAGGTTTACAATAAGCCACAACAGCAATACTGTGTAAATGATCTGGATATTCCAGGAAAATGTCTATTAGCAGAAATAGAATGCATAAATTGCTGTTTTGAACCTGCCTCGCTTGACGATATCACAGGTGTCGATCTGTTTAACAAAGTTAGCTTCCTATTAACCCTAACTTTACAAGGGCACCCTTTTGTTTAATGTTTTCTATTGCTTCTTTAAAACCTTCAGAATTTACAAGTCCTTTGATCCTGTTTGCATGAAGCTTCAAGATTTCTTAGATAGTGGTTACCTGTCCAGAGACCATATATTTTATAAACTGATTAAGAATGCTGTAGAGTTCGTCAACTCCGTGAATAAAGGCTTCTCGTCCGATGACCAGTTTCAGTGGGACTCTGAAATTCTGCAATTTCTTGATACTATTGAATACTACGGTCATGAGGCCGCAGTGAATCTACTAAGAGGACCTGGGTTTTACAACCGCCCCGTTGACAAGAATCAGCAAACTACCAAAATTCTTCGATTTGACTGGAAAACATGGAAATGGCCTTTGCCAGGCAGGACAACTCGACAGACGAGAAACAAGGGAAGGTATACGACTGAAAACGGTATGTACTGGCCACTGATTGAAAACTTTTTGGCCATCATATCTGACGAAAATAGTGGCCTGGAACATATATTTTACGACAAGAAAACAAAACTTAAATTATTTGCTGTAACATCTCAAGAGGATGGGGCTGCTTTGAAACCTGGACTTCGCGTGGACTCACACCAGGGCAAAGTAATCGGTGCCTCAATCCCAATTGGGCTACCATACACCAGAAAAAACAACTCCTCCTGATACTGAAGAGCTGAAAAAGACAGTGGTCAAAGAAGCTCACTGTACCTGCACTGAGACACTTGATGGAAAGTTCGCCATTCCTATAGGTGTTCATTACCTACCAACTGCGGTAACTGGTAACGACAGCTCGAGCAGTAGCTTCAAAGTATTGGGTGTCTTGAAACTTGCCTATCCTGTATAAGGAAGGGGAAAATGTGTTTTTCGGGCTCTGTGTTGAAAGGCAAGGGGCATTGCAAATCAACGTGCTCCGAATGTATTTCTCTTCAGGACGTGTGCCAAGAGTGTCGAAAAGTCGGACACAAATTTATAAATCCGGCATTACGGGCTTGCGATGAGTGTTTGAATACAGGTGACGACTGTATCAAAATAGTCTGCTTAGCCTGGATAATGGACAGTGAATCCAAAAACAAGAACTCGCAAACTTCTCTGAACCAGAATCAGAAAGACAATGAAGACGCAGATCAAACTGATAGTACTGTTTTGTTGACAGCTTTTCCCGATGCTGTACACGTAGCAAAAAATGACCGTGCTTCCTTTGCCAACTGGTATCGTCTCGTTGACGGCTACCGTGTAAATCTAGTTCTTCTTCGAACTGCAAGGGCGGATCCTAACATGAAACATTTGCTTTTGCCACATTTATCCCTAGCTGCTTGCCGTAACCGGGACCGCATGGACGTGGACACTGTGATAGAAATATGTGCACCAGAGGTTCGCCAGGGACTGCTAAATGCAGCCTTTATTGTGCAGAGTTTACTACCAGAGGTCTACCGCATTTACGATGCCAACAGGGACGGCATATTAAGAAGTCCAGTCTCGGTATGCCCTGGATCTTGGGGAACAATCCTGATCTCCGACAAGGACAGGGGAAAGATCTTCTCCGCTCGTTTGCACTATCCGGTAGACGTAACATAAGATGCCACTGGTTTAAACAAGCCAGTGGGCATTTCCTACAATGAAGGTCTTCTCCTGATTGCTGAGCTTGGAAAGAATCGAATTGTCTGTTGTGACCTCACTGGAGATTATTTCCTTAACCCGGAGAAAATGACGGTGAAGCAGCTCCGTAAAGCCTTGAACGACCGAAAGCTGTTACAAAAAGGTGACAAATCGAAGAAAGAGGGACTGCAGAAAATGTTAAGAGCCTGGATGGATGAAAATCGTAAAAGTACACATACAACTGTGGAAAGTGATTCCTTGTCATCAAAGCTGCACCCTGTGTCAGTTTGCAACAAGCCATCAATTAATCCCACCGCCATAGTATTTTCCTCTAGTAATAGTAATCGCGTCTGTGTTGCTGAAATATCAGGCGCTGTCCATTTGATGACCATCGAGACCGATGGGCAAAGTGCTACGGCTGAAATCATCAGTTCTGTCACTGTTGGGGTCAACAGCCTATTTGGAGTAGCTTGCAGTAACAGCGCTTCTGATTTCTACGTATCGTCATCAGCAGATGCTGGAGGTCTCTTCTTGGTGAACTTTCAAACAAGCAGCTGCAGATGTGTGCTCTCCAATGGTAGTGAATTTTTGAAGTGAATTCATGGAATTTGGTTGAAGTCGGAGAGAACAATTGTAATGGCAGATAGAGAAGCTAAGAAAGTCAAAGAGTTTGACACTGTATCTAAGCAAGTAACCACTGTAGCTGGATCAGGTCAAAGTGAATCCAGAGACGGGTGCCCCTCGACTGCTCCTTTTGCGCAGCCAACGGGGGTATGTTGCGAGAAAAATACGTCCTCAGTTTTTGTCGTTGACTCAAGTTCAGGAAGAATTCGACTAATCACCAGCGCCAAAGCATTAATCCAGTATCTGCAAAATCTGTGGTTATTTCTGTCAGCATTCAATCTCACTTCAAGTGAAAATGTAAGTTTTGAAGAGACAATTAACCACGTCCAGCATTACTGTGCTTTTCACGAAGCCTCCCTGAAAGTCCAAAGCATCAAGGGCTCGACCTGCGCAACACAGGGACCTGACGGAACACTTTCCTCTCCAACATTATGCTCCGTAAAGATGATTCTCGAAGGTCTCACCCGACTGAAGACAAAGGTCTTAGAAATCAACCCTGGATTCATGCAGCACGTAAATGTTGGGAGCCTTTTAACTCTATTCGTGGAAAATTTCTTTTCGAGTATGAGGGGAGGAAATACTGACACTCCGATGATGCTGGACTTTTGCATGCGCTTTCCGAGATGCATAAATGAATTGTTAAAGCGCGTCACAGGCACCAGCTTCGTGTACTTCACAAGTCCAGTGTCATCTTACTACTTGCAGCCTAGCTTAGGCATTGTAGCGATAAGCTTTAGCGATCTGGCAACGCTACCGAAGCCGTTATCTGGCTGCCTTTCAGAGAAGCATTTAACCGAGCTCCGTCGATGGGTGCTGCAATACGGCAAGAGTGTCAGGCAGAACACAACAAGAAATCATTCCACCAAAGACAAGCCTGGAACTTGGCCGTTGAACCCGTATGCGCCTACTCCCCCAGAGCATCATTCGGTTGACTTCGACGGGCATCCTTAGAGAAGATCTTCCACCAAACCAAAGTACCAACTCGACATGGAACATCGTCATTCCGCAATCTACCTTTGTTGTTGTCTCACGTAAATACAGACCAAGCTCTGTGCCAACCAGTCCATTATATATTACGAAGCTACTTGAAGACGTGGTTGATGACAATGAAGAAACCTGTTATATAAAAATGACCTGGTACACTCAGGACTTTGTCGACCCTCTGTTGTTCAATAGCACTGGAGAGGAGATTGCTACACCAAAAGAGGAAATCAAGGGAATCGTCAACAACATCAGAGTTACATTTGAGGAAACCCTCGAAATAGACGAGGACGAATATTACCTGCTCCTAGCATTGCTGAACGGATCTGCAAACAATTCATCTCCAAATGAGGCTGAAGGACAACTTGTTGAGGAGGTTGCTAAGGGACAAGAAGACTTGGACGATTCAATTAGCCCGAAGACTGGTCGACCACAAAGGAAGCGGAAGAAGACATCGAACAATGTGTTTTTATTCTATTAGCATGTGTTGTACAGTGCCCAATATTTTACCAGCAAGGTTGGACATTAATGGAGATGGTCACCTCAGTAAAGCAACTTTGTGTAAATATCAGTCGTAAAAAGAATTTATGATCTCAATCTGACTTGTCACTCGATTACGGATTACACCAGTCAGACCAGTCACTCACCAGTGAAAAGCACGTCTTCGTGGTAAGTAGTATTACCACTGCATTATCTATTATTCCATGAATCGAAAACCAACACTTTCAAAGGGCTGAATATCAAGGTAGAAGTGCCTACCTGGCTCTCCCTTCGAAATTATTTTCAGGTATAGGGTATTCTGTATTACAATAATTTTAGGTATTTGGTATCAACGTTTTACCTTTTTTAAGGTATATTGGTATCCCAGGGGAAAGAAATGAGGTATATTGGTATCCCACTACCCCCCCCCCCCATGGCCGGGCCTCAACAAAAGACAGATCGAAACGCACCAATCACGTTTAACAGTCTTCACAGCCAATAACATCACGGCTTAACTAACAGACGACCAATAACATCACGAGATCGTCGACCAATCAGGACAACGACCAGAGACTTATAACATCTACTGACGATTCACAGTTCACTTGACTCTGATGATGACTTCCGCTCAGGTTGTCGAAACGTCAGTCAATGTCACCTCAAACAGTCCTTCTCAGGACTACACTCACCCGGACGATCACAATTTACCGAATTATTAATGTCTTCCTAAACTAGTTCTAGGGATTTTCTGTCCTTCAGACAAAGCTTTCAGGTGCCGCGCCCAAGCTTCTGAGGTGACAAAATCCATCTTTTGCCATAGAATAATTTTAAGGCCGCTAAGCATTAAACGTTTCCCTAAACTAGTTCTAGGGATGTTCTGTTTCTCAGACAAAGCTTTCAGGCGCTGCACCGAAGCTTCTGAGGTGACAAATTCCATCCTTTATTGTAGAATAACTTTCAGAAGATCACTAAGCATTAATGTTTTCCTAAACTAGTTCTAGGGATTTTCTGTCCTTCAGACAAAGCTTTCAGGTGCCGCACCCAAACTTCTGAAGTGACAAAATCCATTTTTTGCTATGGAATAATTTTAAAGCCGCTAAACATTAAACGTTTTCCCTAAACTAGTTCTAGGGATTATCTGTCCCTCAGACAAAGCTTTCAGGCGCTGCACCCAAGCTTCTGAGGTGACAAAATCCATCTTTTGCTATAGAATAATTTTAAGGCCGCTAAACATTAAACGGTTTTCCTAAACTAGTTCTAGGGATTTTCTGTCCCTCAGACAAAGCTTCCAGGCGCCGCGCCCAAGCTTCTGGGGTGACAAAATCCTTCTTTTACCGTAGAATAATTTTAAGAAGACCACTAAACATTAATTTTTTCTAAACTAGTTCTAGGGATTTTCTGTCCTTTAGACAAAGCTTTCAGGTGCCGCACCCAAGCTTCTGAGGTGACAAAATCCATCTTTTGCTATAGAATAATTTTAAGGCCGCTAAACATTAAACGTTTTCCCTAAACTAGTTCTAGGGATTTTCTGTCCCTCAGACAAAGCTTTCAGGCGCCTCGCCCAAGCTTCTGAGGTGAAAAAAATCCATCCTTTGCTGTAGAATAATTTAAGAAGATCACTAAACATTAATGTTTTCCTAAACCAGTTCTAGGGATTTTCTGTCCTTCAGACAAAGCTTACAGGCGCCGCAGCCAAGCTTCTGAGGTAACAAAATCCATCTTTAATTTTACTATAGAATGATTAAAAGGCCGCTAACTATTAAACGTTTTCCTAAACTAGTTGTAGGGATTTTCTGTCCTTCAGAGAAGGCTTTCAGGCGCCGCGCCTAAGCTTCTGAGGTGACAAAATCCATCCTTTGCTGTAGAATAACTTTAAGAAGGTCACTAAACATTAAACGTCTTTCCCAAACTAGTCACATGCCTCCAAATTCAAGACGTTAATTAAAATTTAAAAAATGCGCCAATTTGAGTTTACGGCCACTTGTGAATTATTTTAGCATTAACTCGGGCTTAGTATTTTACGCCTTTAAGGAATAGCGTATAACCAAGTGCATTATCTTGCACACGAGGACTTAAGCACAGATATATGAGGGGTGATTTTGGAATTGTCTTGTTAGTGATATAACTGCAAAGACAGAACAGTCGTGTCAGACCTAATATCAATCCGAGAGTTTGCTTTCTCGCGTATAAACAAGCCAACAAACACGCCAAAAATTGCGCCAAAATGCTCTACTCCGAGAGAGCCAAGAGAGAAAGCCCGGCAATATTTGAGAGTCCCTGCCAGTAACATATCGTCATCCCTTGACCATTCTACGCAACTGGACTTGTCTTGTTCCGAAATGTCGCTAAATACAAGCTTACTTGAAACGTAAAAAAAAGGGAAAATAGGACAAAAGGCCCATGATTTGTTAGGGACGGACCATTATTTTTTTGGACGGGGGGGATGAAATTTTTTTCAAGACAAACAATTTTTTCCTGTGTTGTTGTCTGTGCAAACAATTTTTTTCCGGCTGCATCTTCCTGCAAACAATTTTTTTGTGTTTGTTATTATTATTATTATTATTATTATTATTATTATTATTATTATTATTATTATTATTACATTTATTTATATACGGTTAAAATTCATCAGGTAATCTTATGTAGTAAAAATACTAATCTAAACATTACTGCCTAAAACTGCTTTCCATGAATGCCCTGTCTCTGTTTCTAACTTATAAAAGTACAACTACACCATGGCTTGTTTTCTTTGCTAAAAAAATTGAAAATCTCACATCAAAGTATACTGAAACATTAAAATGTGAACGTAATTGCAAGTAATAATATAGAACTGCACCAGCGGCCTTTTCTCCCCTGATCCTAGAGAGGATTGAGGAGCCAAATAAAACAGCGCTTGCTTACACTTGCGCTTTATTTTGTAGTTTATACAAGACTGGATCCAATTTGCCTTCTTCATGCAAGTGGAAAACAGGAGACTGCTTGGTGTTTAAGCGATGATTTATTAAATGTCATCATCAAACAGCCTAGGACCCTGCTGAAAAGCCAGTGTGACTATTAGTGAATACATGAAACCCAGGAATTTAAGTTAATCTTTTTTCTTAGTTAGAGTTTCATTGCACTTTGAAGAGTTCTTGATTAGTAATGGTAATTGGACTCAGTGGAGCACAATTCAGGGAGTAATCGGGCGAGTTCCTTTAAATCAGCCTAGTGCGTAGCGCGATTACGATTTGAAATTACGAGCACGATTACCCCTGAATTGTAAAATACGAAGTCCAGTTAATCCTATCTATAATAAACTGCAAGATAAGAAAATCTATGTGCCCTTCAGGGATATATTTTTAATTATCAATTTTACAAGCAGTGGAGAAACAGCTGTAAAAAGAACCCATTTCAGTGCACCTGATTGACGCGTGCGCAACGTAGTTGTCCGATTACAGCTATCCAATTACAAGAGGTTCTTGTTATAGAAACGATTAATACAACTAGAAATACGTGACTCGCAGAACCTCGCGAAGCTCGGGCACGGGTGCACCACAAAATTGATTGGTTTAACTGGAGGTGTGGATGGGTGGCCACAATGGTCCCCAATTGGGAGTTAAGATCAACATTCTGGTTCCCAGTCGTTTCCATGTAACTTGCATCCAATCCTCTGTCATGTATAAGAAAATACGTTCAGCCCCCACCCCACCCCCCCCCCCACTTCTCTTCATTCTGACATAAGGTAAATTGCTCTCTAGAGAGGATGTATATAGTATTGCTGTGGACCTGTTGTCAGGGCCAATGTGTGGTGTTTCTGTTTATTTGGTTGGGTGAGAGTATAGGTTTATCAGAAATGCAGTTCAAATTCCAACTTGGAACTTGTTATCTCCAACATTTACCCAGCCATTTCCTTTAGATTCTGTTGTACAGCTTTTGTTCTATTTACTGGGTATTGACAAGTGTCAATAGCTAACACAATTCATTATTTCCCTTGAATGGTTGAGATACTACAGCAGGAGTCTACTACTGCTGAAGAGTGATGCGGTGTATTAAAAAAAATTATCCATTTTTTTCCCAAAAATTGAAATAAGAATAATACAGAATAATGGCAAGCAAAGCACAGAGTTTCATATTGATGAGGTAGCATGTTTATTCATTCCCCCCAACACACTAGAAAAATTGGATTAGATAATTGTCACAATAAAATAATAAGTGAACCCTTGAATCCCCAGTTACCAGCATCTCCCTACAATGGCAATGCTTTAATTAGGTCATCAGAATTAAGGAATTGATCACCAAACATGAATAGTGTTAATTTCAGTAGAAAGAAGTTCTCTGCACTAGTACTACAAGAAATGTATAAAGACCAGTAAGGAGAATTTGCAGGTTTACATTGGGACTTAGGGAAGTCAGTTGGTATGGAAAGCAAGAGTAGCTAATTAAGGGAAAGGGTGAATGTAGATTATAGCATGTGAAACCTTCAGAAGTAAGTAAACTTTCACATAGACAAATCATGCTGAAGGTGATCAGGATCTCAATTCCCCTGATTTTGGTGCTTGCCTGCTTGTGCACTGCAAGGAGACCTGTGATGCTGGTCACTGTATGTAGCATGAAATTATTGTCAATAATTAATGTTAAGCAGTAATTTTTGTTTCACATCAAATACATGCATGGATGTACCTATACCCGCTACACATTTTAAAGTGGTAATTGCTAGTGTAGGCAGAGCAGTACTTGTAAGTGCATTTCCAAACCAAATTGTGAACAGAAATTGTCCTTTCTGATCCATCTGAATATTATTTTTAAACTATTAATAGGGTCAATATCCATAACGGAAAACATAAACTTTTATAAATTCTTACTGATTCAATATGAATTATTTCTTTCAAATATTTTTCGGGAACGTCCTAAACTTAGAATTTAAATCTTTTTACTGCTCATACACAAATATGCAAATTGTTGTGGGAACTGAAACCTATTTTGTGAAATAATTTCATTTCTCTTGTGTAATCTGTAATTTTGATCATACTTGGAAAAGTAATTACATGTTGATAATAATTACTAGTACATCAAGAGTAAAGATAATGGTAGAGAGAGGAAATAATTTTGAGCCAACCTGTTCAGTCACCGTCCGTTGGAAAGGTAAATTTCTAGCAAAAGTACTTTGATGATCGTGCATTTTTTGTCGCCTCTCGTTGCTTCTATAACAAAATCCTTTTGTCGAAGCACTTCTAGTCGGTGTCGCCGGTCCTGATCGGTTTCAGCATACATTTTCTCGAAGAGTTTGTAGCCGCTGAGTTCATTGTCATTATTCAATTGGTGTGGCTGAGTTATAATTTCGAAGACCTTGTATCGATTCTGGCGTTGTTGGGGAATCTCGTTTTGCGGCAGCGCTGTGCTATCAAGCTAAATTTAAGCTACGTTGTGTATGTTCCAAGATTTCTCGCCTGTAATATTCCAGTCTCCTGTTTGTGTCCTGCTGACGGCTTTAGTCTTGCTAGGCTATTACCGGTAAACGATGTTCTCCTACCGGTGCTTTCTTGTCGTCGACTCTTTCGCCTTCGTTGCTCGCGTTGAATTTCAAGTCGGCGTTCACGCTCAGTTTCAGTTGTAAATCTACCCCGGAATGGATTTTGAGCCACTTGTTAAACCAGGGGTTGCTGTCTAATTACTTGTTCACAGACGATGAATAAAAATATCAGCACGTAAATGTACGTAGCGAAGCAGGCAAGAAATGAAGAAACACGCCGAAGAAACATGAGAGTGCGCAACTGTCAGCGGTCGCGATTAGGTTTTGTTGCTAGGCAACTGTGCGGACACCATCGAAATATATATCGGCAGATCGAGATTTGACCGCCCTTAGCAATCCTCGCGCGATCCCCACGCGACAAATTTATAAACCTCGCTTCGCGAGGAATAACCTAACTTTAACATTTAATGCTTTCAAGGTCCTCAGAAGAGATTATTTTTAATAAAGGGGTTAGTTACTGATTTTAAGAAACTGTGGTAATTTGTTGGTGGAAAAGTATAAAACAGAAATTGGGGTTTATCAACCAAGCTGATTTGGTAAATTGGCTTCCGGAAAGAAATGACAAAACTGATGTTTGAGTGTTAAATAGCTCATTTGCTCTAAATGAATAGCTAACACTCAAAATGTCAACTTTTGAATTAGTTTGTGGTGGCTAATTTACCATGTCAATTCAAACCAGAGGATGAATCCATGCAAATCATTTTGTTGCATTGCTGTCTTGCATTTTAACAAATAGGACTAAATTTACTTATATAAATCAAACTATGTATCAACTAGTCTGCAAACTTTTTATTTTCTCCTTTCATCTCTGCAAACAATTTTTTTGGGCTTTTTTGATTTTGCAAACAATTCTTTTCAGGATTTTTCATCCCCCCCCCCCTCCAAAAAAATAATGGTCCGTCCCTTAATAGTAGTCATTTCAATGATTTGTAAACAGGAGGAGCAAGCGTGTAGTATCTAATTTGTGTTTGGAACGAGCGGATATCGCTTCAATTTCGCGCCCTTGAATGTACTATTTGAATGTACAATAACGCAAAACTCGCCGCATCCATGATGTCCCTAAGATAAGTAATTCGCTAGACAAACAATTTGCAGCATATCTCGTTCGCTCGCTGTTTTTTTGTTTCAAATTGTAGATAGTACTATGAAATAACATTGCGTTTCCCTGTAGACTACGAGCAGTCTCTCTTTCCGCTCAGGGACAGTCGAGGAAAACGAACAAGCGAGTTCGCGTGAAATCGCTTGCCCCGTTGAAACGTGATGCGCGTGTCGAGCCGCTAGTGTAGTGAGCGATGTTCCTTGAATGCCATTCATCACTGGTAAACGGCATGTGCTAAAACCCAGACGCTGGATTCTGGACGATAGACGATGGACGATGGACGATGGACGATAGACGATAGACGATGGACGATATGCCCATTTTTGACAGACGAGGGTCAAATTTGTCACACAATCTTTGGGGAATTTCAGGGAATTTTTTTTCGAGTGTCCTTTTTGTCACGCAACGTCACATGAACGCAAATAAACGAACGTCTGTTATATGTGTGCCCAAGGACGATGGATGCCCATCTTCGATTAGATTTTTGGCAGACGAGGGCCAAATTTGTCACACAATCCTTAGGGATATGATTTCCAGATAAAAAACAAAAAAGTGTCTGGTTTGTCACGCAATTTCACATGAATTATTAGAGACTGCACGCAGTCCATTGTAATATGGGGCGTGACGCGGTAGAACCGTACCCCATACGGCAAACACGTGTTATGTACGTGTTTCTTTTCCCGTAAGCTCGATTTCCGTCGCTCTCCCGAACAGCGGCTGGTAATCGAGCCAACTGCTAGGCCTCTCAGCCTCAACGTTCTTATAAAAATGGTTCTTACAAAATAAAAAGTGTATCCGCGCTTAGATTTGCGTTCTTCTTAAAGTATAAAAAAACCTAATGGCTCCGTCAATTCCAAGCGTGACCCTTCCTCCCCCCTGGGCATTTGTCGGGAATTTGTCTTTTTTAAAAAATAATGTTGCAAATGCCCCCACGGTGGGGTCAGCTCATAAGTACAAATCCCCACGGTGGGGCTCCTGGAAGAGTGCAAACGCCCGACCCATGGGACAAGATCATTTTAGTGATTAATGATGAAAGCGATAGTTGGCTCGCTGACCCAAACGGAGTATCAAACAGCAAAGGCAGCTTGGATTTTCAGGATTACGAAACAAATTTAATCTGAAGCTACTAGACATATTAAAAATAACGATTACAATGTCAGTGATTTAAGCAATATCTGAAAACGCCAGCAAAATGAAAGTCTGACACGGTAAAATGTTATGAAACTCTACACTCGTGAGAACGTGAGGACTGGAACTAGAAGATCAAACTTACATTTCAATATGATATCAAGTTTCTATTTAGCATTTGACAAAAGATTTCGATGACGTTTCTAAGAACGATGTTCTGAAGGTTCAATGTTTGCTTCTGGTTCTTTAAAGTTGCATTTTGAATTTCAATGTTAATGTTTGGACAAGCTTGGACAAACGTGAACCAACAATTGTTTACAAATATTAAAACAGAATACAATAGAATAAAGATATTCCTGCTAGGAATTCTTTCGTTTTTCTTTAGATTTTTGAACCCCTCTCTTCCTATTTTCGGCGACTTGCAGAAGGTGGTCCAGCCATTTTTATATTGGGGGTAACCAGGAAGTTTAAGGAAATTTAAAATGAACGTGTTATGTACGACTTTTAAAATCCGAAATATAACGTTGCTTTGACAGTGCCCCACCCCCGGGCTGACCTGTTTTAGCAAATGCCCCACCCTTGGGAAGGAAACATCAGTGTCTGTCGCGCACAGTCCCTGAAACATCAGTACGTGACAGTATTCTAAAATGAAAACTCGGTAGGCCTACCGAGTTTTTATGTTAAAAGATGGCCCTAAAATATATCGACTTGCACGTTTCCAGCTCCGTAGAGTCCTTCGTTATTTCAAGTATATGTATTCTGCGCCTTGTCTGGCATGGCAATGGAAACCGGCAATTCGTACTCAATCTCGACCTCGTACTTCAATCTTATTTAAGTCCAATTTATGTTTGAGCTACCTGATCAGAAGCGACAAGTTCTGTCTTTTATTCTTGTACGCGATTTCCAGTGTAACAAAATAAATGTGTGAATCTCAATTCTTTTGTTGTGCTTTTTCTGTCAGGGATTTTATTCTATATAATAGTCTCCCGGGAATAGTCTTTTCTTTTTTTACTGCGTGAAAATTAGTTGGCAACACGACAATACCGCCGTCATAACTTCCTGCAGACATTGCAGACATTCGTTTATTCGTTTCTGCCCGTGATTGCGTGACAAATTTTAAAACGTGTCTGACAATTTGCGTTCATGTGACGTTGCGAGACAAAAAGACACTCGAAAAGAATTCCGCCCTACAGATTGTGTGACAAATTTGACCCTCGTCTGTCAAAAATAGGCATATCGTCCATCGTCTATCGTCCATCGTCCATCGTCTATCGTCCAGAATCCAGCGTCTGGATTTTAGCACATGCCCTGGTAAACTGTGCTTTGATCGTAACTAGTGGATTATGCCGAGAGATGACAGAAGCTCATTGAAAACAACTCCAAATTGGCCAGTGTTGACAGTTAGAAGACGTGGTTCTAGCTCTAAGCGTCCATATTGTTGCTCCTTTCAAACAATGGAGTTGACAGCTAAAGTAATTATAATCGACCACAAATATTCCACGAATGCGGCGTAGAACGCCGTTTTCGCACTTAATTAAATAATGCCTCTAGCTTGCAATGAAGCATTATTATTGCGGAAAATATTGGTCTTGTTGTTTGGGGGGAAGTTTACAGAAACTCAATCAATACCACAGGGTACAGAGGAGCGAAGTTCGAGCAGAACGTTTAGTTTTCCTTGCGAAAGACAACCGACATAATTTGCTGCGATCTTGCGTTACCCTTGCATCAGGAGCCTGGCCAGACCGGGGTAGACCGGGGCCAAAGCCCGGCCTGAAAGCCGAGGTGAGCCCGGCCACAAGCCAGGCTTTGGCCGGGCTGGCCAAGGGATAAAAAAACCGGGGAAGCCGTGGTCAGGCGGCCAGCCCGGCCTGGCCTGGCCGTGGCAGACCGGGGCCAAAGCCGGGCTTGAAAACCTTGTTGAGCCAGGTCACAGGCCAGACTGGCCGGGCATAAAACACCAAGGCCAGCCTGGCCAGTGACAAAAGTAAGACAACTGTGGCTGCCAAGATCAGCTGAATTTTAATTTAGTCAGCACTTAGACAAATAAAAGTAACCAGGAGATTAATTACTGGCAGGTTAGTAAGTTGCCAGGCAAACTGCCCAGACATTACTATTAATAAAATTGAATGCCATTTCAAAAATACTATCAGAATAACATTTAATACAATGATTTATTATGCATTGTTGCACGTCAAACATTGAAAGTTTTTCATTCAGTTGCAGTATTTACAACAATTTTATAACAGCATCTTCGTATTAATGGTTATATACAATGTATAATACAATAATGATATTATAATAAATAGCATTTCCTTCAGAAAGGAATAGTGCCCAAGAATCAAAAACTAATAAACTCAAAAAAATTGGTTTGACTTATTTTTTCTGGTATACATGTATTTGCTCTTTTCATTCTTGTAAAACAAGAAGTTAAGTTTTAAGTTCTAGGCAGCTATGAAAAGTGTCTTTGAATTTTTTGAATGTTTGTCCCCATGTGACTAAACATATAAAAGGCAAACATGGGGAGCATTAGAATTTAGAC
The DNA here is from genome assembly GCA_964017195.1 of Siderastrea radians. Taxonomy (NCBI): domain Eukaryota; kingdom Metazoa; phylum Cnidaria; class Anthozoa; order Scleractinia; family Rhizangiidae; genus Siderastrea; species Siderastrea radians. The sequence continues at coordinate 65,487,472 of OZ024887.1, forward strand.
ACAAACACCCCATACATATAAATTCCATTCAGTTAAAAAACAAGGTTTTACATTGTCTAGCAAACCAATGCAATCAGTAATCGGTTCAACTGACTAAAACATCCAGGAAATTGCAATATTGGTAGATTACAATCTATATTAGTTACTGCACAAAGAACTGCTGACACCATAAACTTTTATGTATATGTGTTATGGAAATACAGAGCCATAAGCTTTTAAGCTTATATTCATTTGAATGTCCAGAGAAAACAAATGCCAACTATTTAGATTGCATTGAAAGACTATTTTAAATGTCTTAAAACGTTGTGTTCTGTAATTATGAGTCAAGTAATGCAAAAGAAAATGGTATCAACAGAACTTAGTGCCATGTTTAAGCGACTTAGCTTATTAAGAACCAGCATTGGTGACTTGATATTGCTCTGCTGTTTGAGTGTCAGTCTCCCTCAGCTGAAGTCACTGAACAATGTGTTGAATACAGTCAATATCTACAACAAAACATAAATGAATGGTCAAAACCAGCTTATCTGAATGATGCTGCATTTAAAACATGCTTAAAGAGCAATGTTCTTTTAAATTATACTACTCTAACAGTCCACAAGCTGTAAGCTCAAGTTTCATTTGCCCCAGACATTTCACAATTTAGGAGATCCTTTGAGCATTTAAACAAGGACTCAAATCCTCTGTCCTTCTTACATGTAGTTACTTTGAAAAAATGTGCACAAGCCTGTTAGAAAAAAGTATCCACATTTAAGCTCAAACTTTAATAAAGGACGTCTGTCTGCCTGCTTCAGATCCTCAAACATTTACAAACATTTAAGCTGCTTAACTCAGAAGCACATGGTCGATCTTTACTTAAAATAATCATTAATTTTGAATCCAATCTTTCAAAATTATCATTTGCCTTCAACTTACCTCAGCCTAAAGGGTAGCTGATCCACATTTTGCCGCTCTGATTCTTCATTCCAAGCTCAAAAGACGCAAACATTTCATGCCACGAACTGAACACAAAAAATGGCGCCGAAACCGAACAAAAACGGTCACTATCTGAGCCCGCAGTGGTCTAGCTGCTGACCGAAACAACCCAATTTGTTTCCAGGCTCCTCAGAAATGTGTTGTGAATTTCAAGATGGCGGTTGCTCTAATGGCCCACGTTATCAACAAACTCCGCTTTCTTTCCGATTTTAAAGCTAACATAATGCAAGAAAAGGATCAAAAATCATTTTTTTGACTTATACAGTGGCTCTAAAGAAATTGACTTCTTGGAGAAGTTTGGAATCGGGCCTGTTATTCTGAAAAAGGTGTTATGCATTGTGTCATTGCATTTGACCACATCAAAAGTTACACGTGTTGTCTCCCATTGCAAACTTACGCAGACAATCAACAGGTAAACTGCTTTTTTTGAGTACAGGATTTTGATTTATTTATCATTAAATAGTGCCTCATTTTCACAATTTCCAAGCAGAAAAAGAAATATCCTTACAGCCTAATTCTTGCTCAATCTGTTCAAAGCTGCGTTTGATTGCTGTTTATACCTCAAGATGCAATGCGTGACTGGACACAATATTTTTAATAGCACTTTTAGTGTAGGAATTTCAAGTTTACCCCACATTCAAGACCAGATTGAAAATTTCTCAGTTCCGGATCTTTTAAGGTGAAGTCTTTTAATATATGACTGGCTGAAGAATCAGTTTTCATTGTAACTTCAAAGACATTTAAAATGCTCAAAATAAAACATCTAGTAGTGACCTCTAGTAGAGTTTCTTTGATGTCTCGATCTTGTGACGGGATTAGCAAAAACAACCAATAACTTTCACTCCATGAGAAAAATGCTAGGTTTCTCACGACTACTTTTCAATGGCAGAAAATCCAAGAAAGCCTGGCTAACATCTTAGTGGCCAGGAAAGCCAAGTTGTTGTTGTTTTTTTTTTGGCCAAGGTTGCCAAGAAAGTCTGGCCTTGGAACTAACATGGCCGAGAAAGCCGAACTTTTGTGGCCAAGGTTGCCAAGAAAACTTGGCCGTGGCCAGGCTTGCCAGGCTTTACCAGGCCGCATTTTCCCGGTAAGCTTGGCCAAAAACCCGGAAAGCGCGGCCTGGCCAGGCTTTGCCAGGCTGGCCGGGTTTTTGACCGCGCTCCCGATGCAAGGGTACTCGCGTTACCCAGATTTTTACCGCAGGTCAAATTACTGTGGGCTCTTAGAATCACTGAGATCGACTTACACTAAATAATACGTCCTTATTTTTACTCCTTATTTTTACTCTTTATTTTTACTCCTAATTTTTACCCGGCACTTCGTGCCTCTTTCGGAAAGCTTCGCTTTCCGAAGAAAAGCAGTTGCCCTTCGGGCAACATGTTAGGCGACCGCGTAGCGTAAGTCGATCTCATTGATCCTAAGAGCCCACAGTAATTTGACCTGCGATAAAAATCTAGGTAACGCGAGTAACGTAATTTCGCAGCAACTTATGTCGGTTATCTTTCGCAAGGAAAACCAAACGTTCTGCTCGAACTTCGCTCCTCTGTACCCTGTGTCAATACTTCTCACTTTCTGTACTTAATGCTGTGTCGTGTTGAGTTTCTTTGTGGAAATGGCTTAACGCTGGTATTACAGGACGTAAAACGAAGTTATTTCCAAACATTTTAATTCATTTCGTCTATATCAGATTCAGTCAGAGACACAACATTGAAAGATTTCTGTTCAAATAAATATAGCAATTCTGACCGCGTAGCAATTTCTGTTTTCGTGATGGAAAGGAATGTCTATCCTATACGTACGTCGAAGGGAAATTACTAGAAATGCTGAAATACTAACGAGTAATCTAGAACTATCCATGTGCTATTCTTACTCTCAAGCCTTGAAGCAAAATAGCGTTTTTCTGGCGGACTTACGTGCGAAGCCCCAGGCACCTGCCTTGTAAAGAGAGTTAGTTGTGACATCTGTAGGTAATGAGTAACTGGATGTGGTGCGTTATTCATTATGATAAACGGCTCTTCCGCAATCGGAGAAAACAATACAGTGCTTTCTGCTTTCCTTAAACTTAGTATTAGGACATTGTTTATACGTCCGTTGACACAAATACATACATTATTATTCCTGATCTATCCATGATCGGGAAATGTCGTGAACTGTGACCAGACCCTGAGAAATAACTAACATATAAACTTAAATGGAGGCAACAGGTCAGGGGGAACACTATTTCGGACTTGAAAGTGACACGATGAACAGGGATCTAGTTACGTCATCTATAAGTATTAACTAAAGATAGCTTTATGGTGATCGGCTCTTCTGCAGTCACGGGAAGCAATAAAACTTACTGAAGTCTAGAATTAGGACGCTACTAATGAAGACCGTAGACAGACAGACATTCGTCATTTCTCATCGAAAAATTTCGTAACCTATGACCAAACTCTCAGAAAAAACATGTCGGGAGTAAATGCAGACTAATGTCGGAAATGAACTATAGTGATAAGATAAAAAGGTTTTAAAAAAAAGATATATAAATTGACTCTCCCAGCTTAAATAAACGTGAATAACTCAGATGGTCGGGAAAGCCGATGGAACTGTTTCGACAATCCAAAAGATCAAAGTAATTATGGTTTCTGGTTTGCCACGGATTGATTTCTGGTCATTTGTTGTGCTCAGCAGCAGAAAATAAATGAGGAAGTTGAATTTAAATTGCTTTCAGTTAGTTCCGGACATTTCTGGTTTTGTTGGTGGAAATTCGTCAATTTAATTGACCTTGATATAATCTCTTTTTATTATTATGACTTCCCCCCTCTGTTTTATAGCGAACCTATTTTGCATTTAAATAGAGGGTAAAAATCACCAACATTCACTGAACAAAGGAACGTTGGTCATTATTTTTCTTTTCTTGAGAATGAAATCTACGAAAGAAAAATTCGAAAGAAAGAAATCGAAAAATTGGAGCGCCTGTACATGTAGCAACAACATAGTCCGTTCGCTGCTTTGCTTTCAATTTGCGCTGTAAAAAAACACTACTCTTGCTGCTCATAAATATTTGCAGCAACCAAATAATAAGGCGCCACCCCAAATAGCTTCAAGTTTAAATTTTTTTGTGGCGGTGTTCATTTCTTCCGACTTTCGTAGTAATGTCGCGAATGCCAACTGGGCTCTTTTTTCGACCATTTACTGGACAAAACGTTTATTAGAGTTGACAGATCTCACAGTTTTATTGGCCTGGTCATATTATTAGTGCCGTGCGTTATTGAATCGTTACTGTAGGAGCTCATCAGTCTTCTCAGCTGCATATTCCCATTAGGCCAAATAAATCCCTCGCGCCGCACGGAATATCACGTAGTATAACGGACAAAACCACAAACAACGTTAAAATCCGCGGTTTTCCTATTACTAACTTCTCTTCCACCTTCCATCGTTTGGCAAACGATAAAATAAAGCCGAATTTTTTAAGCAAATATTCGAAATAATTATTTCACATGTTTACGTTTCTTTTAAAGGATACGGACAGTCCTAATTCATTCTAGATCGCCAAGTCAGATATTGCAAGTCACATTTCTAGACAATTCATTGTTTCCTAAGACGTTTTCAATTTAGCACAATTTCTTAGTTTTCCTGAACAAACCGACTCACTTGAAAGCAAACAAAGGAGAATAGTATTCATTAGTTGCTACAAACCCATATGTAAATACTTGCGAACCTTTCTGTCATACACAAGGAGGACTCCTTGGTCATACACGACAATTTGACCACGAACCAGGATGTCCTTGGCATGACATTCAAAGGAGATTAACATTCTAAACGGTTTTTGTTTTATTACTTTAAGAGGGGGACATTGGGTTGCTCGGTTTTGCGGTTTTGGTCACTTTTGAAATCGGTTTTTCGGTTTTTGCACTCAAAATCCCCGGTTTTTCGGTTTTGGTAGCCACTGCGGTTTTCGGTTTTTCCCTTTTTGACATTCGGGTTTCGGTTTCTATGAACTGAAAAAAGCGGTTATTCGGTTCTTGCCAGCAAATTGGCGCATTGTACGAACCTTTTTGAGTTCATTACGAGTTACAAAAGTTTCACCTTCATATCAGACGGAGACGATGGAAGAAGCAATTCCTTTGGTTGAACATTGCAAAAATTTTCTTCGGGATAATGCGCATCAAATTCGCGCTACAAGCAGTATAACAGGGGCATTGAATCGTCCCTAAGGCCAATATTTTGGCTGTTGTATCAAGGGCTGAGGGATTGAAAATCCCGAATTTGCAGTATTGATCATTATTCTCGGCGTTTTTTTCGGTTTTGAGCGATTTTTCTTCCGGTTTTTCGGTTTTGGTGAAAATGTTGGCCGGTTTTTCGGTTTCTGATAGGCCCCAATGCCCCCCTCCTTTAACTGTACGTCACTGGTGCAATTTTAGTTCACTTTGTATGCGCCTTTTACGTGCGAGCTTAACTTTGTTTTCCCGAATTTTCCTGATACTAGTCAAATTGGCTCCAGCGTCCTTTATATTAAGAACTTTTGACGCTTAAAAAGACAGGGAGCTACAATTGAATTTCTCATCGGTTGTTGAACGAGGATTCCTTTTGTCCATCAGATTTTAGTTTGACGAAAGCTTCTAGTCTGAAGAGCCCTAGAAAAACGTGTTTTTCCTCGAGAATTCTATATCGTCAAGAGAGAGCAGAAGTGAATTCGTTAGAGAGATTAACTCTTTTGAGGAACAATGGAAGCCAACTTTACCCAAGCGCATTTCCCAATCACTTTGACCAACCGATCGACGGCTTTGGTGGTCGCAGATGTTGGAATTCTCTTTTTCATCAACATCACAGCTCTTTTTGGTAACATTCTTCTTTGCATCGCTTTCTTCAAGAACAACCATCTACGATCTGTCACAAACATACTTGTTTTATCACTTGCCATTAGCGACATTGTCATGTCCCTTATCGCCATGCCGCTGTCAGAGGCATCCCTCATTGCCGGGAAATGGACCTTTGGAGCTCATCTTTGCCACGTTCAAGGATTTCTAGTGCATTTCTTAGCATTTTTCTCGCTTCAAATGATGGCCCTTACAGCAGTAAACCGTTACTTTCGTGTTATAAAACCAGATTGTTACAAAAAGATCTTCACCCCGGGCTACACGACATTGATGATTATCTTCGCGAGTTTGCTGTCCTTCGGGATTTTGGCCAGTATAACGTTTGGGCAGCACGGCAATCTGTTTGTTTTCCACCCTGGCAAGGCCATCTGCGTAAACTTGTACCGAAGCCTTCTCAGCAGCCAAGTGTACACGATCGTCTCGTGTGTTGCCTTCGTCTTCCTGCCCGCTTTGGTGATTATATGGTGTTATACCAAGGTCTTTAGAGCAATTAGGAGGCACTTTCGACGACTGGCCGCCAGAAAGACATCCAGCGCCTCCCTCAACAGTCTCAATCCAGCCGAGATTGTTGTCACTCGAACTGTTTTCGTAATCGTCTTAGCTTTTTTCATTTGCTGGATCCCGTGTATTGTAGTTGACTTTGTGGATATTATGCGAGACGAGTGGTTTGACCGCCGTGTGTACCTGGCTTACACTTACTTCGCGTACACCTCTAGCGCAATAAACCCCTTCATTTATGGAGTAATGAACAGGTCTTTCCGTTTAGAATTCTTGAAACTATTGAGGTGCCGCTGGAACTGAAGTTACTGGGATTTTTAAATCCCTTAAAAGGGAAAGCGTTATGCACGTATTGCCAAAACGTAGAATGAACGGGGCGCCGGAAGCTTAAAATTGGTTCCCCAAAAAAAGACTTGTAAAGTCAAGGAATGAATGGCCTGAAAATAAAATGTTCAAGTAAAAACAGTCGAGATACAACAACAAAAGTTCACCAATGCTCAGTTCAACAATGGAAAAATAAAGTAGAACATGAATATATGCATATCCTTTGACAGCTTATTTGTAAACAATTTGGAACTGATACGTTCATTATATAAAGAATAATGTTTAGTTATGTCCTTTTATAGTCAAAAAACAGTCCAGAATATTGTTATACCCATTCACCAACTAAAAGTAGTATAGTAGTCTTATTTCATAAGTTTTATGACCAAAGCAACGTTAAGAGTGCAACCCGCAGCTGGAAACATAAATTCGGGGCCATCGTTCACAAAGAAAACTCGTAAGGGTGAAGGGTACAAGAGCTCTGTGAGCTGTAAATTGCAGGTTTTCTATTTATTTTATTCATTTGTTTATTTCATTTACAGTAAGTTATTATTCCTTGGTTCTGAAAGCGGAAAAAGGCTATTTTTTTCCTCGTGAATTGTGAGGCATGATTTTAAATCTTCCGTGAAGCAAGAATTGAACTTGAAATTTGTGTGAAATGTGATCAGGGGTTAGCCAAACTTGCGGTTGAGATTCTGATCTGGACTAAACGTGAAAAGAATGACCCCCTCCCCCTTTCTCTTTATAACCAGACCTAGTGGACATAGAGAGATGTTGTTTTCAGTTTGTTCGTATTAACTTAATGTTTGATGTTAAACGTACAATAATAGCAGGTCTTAACCTTTTTTACCCAAATTTTCATTTTGCGAGGATGAAACAGAAAACTAGAGTATTTAACTGGTTCATTTTCCCTAAGTGCTATGATTTTTCTGTTAAGTGAGGACCGGTTCATGAGTTACAATTTACGAGCCGATCGCTTTTCACATTTTTCAGTATTTACTCACGTACTAGCTGAAAGAGGTCCAATTTATTAGCGAAAACATGCGGCCAGCGTTGTTAGTATAATGCGCCTATTTAATAACAGGTAAAAGCAAACATCATTTGTCGTTCAGTTTTCCTAGTTTTATCAATTAATCTAAAATAAACCTTAGTAGTCTAAGGCAACATTTTCTGTTATTTAGTACTTATATACTTCCGTTAAACCGTTTTCTTTTCTGTTCTTCTTCAAAGGAAAAAAAATTTTGTGTATCAGTTAAACAATACTGTAAATAAGACGTGTTACTTATGAAAATTATCATACGCTTTGAAAAGCAACGACTTTGTTACTTAGTGAAATTCCCAGGCTTTTTTAGGGAATTAAGTTGACACCATGGATGTACAGAGAGGTCGTCCGTTCAACCACACTAAAAGGAACAAAACTGCAGAGGTTAAGCAATATCATTAAAAAACATACTAATTATAAGAGTATTGTTCTGCCTTTTGATTACCGCTCAAGTATGTAAATATATAGATATGGATCAGTGCGAGTACAAAACCTGTTACTGTGCAACCGTGATAAAAAAACAAAAAAGAAACAGAAATCCTGGTGCATCAGATAAACAGTCTTTGAGTTTTGAAACAGAACGTGCACAAAATAGCATGCTTTCTCCAGTCATAAAAATATATATGCTTTATATATCTTATAGATTAAATTGACATCCGCCCGAGGGTGATAAACGACTACGCACTGATAATGTCTCTAAAAGTACAGCTGCGTTTTTACGAACTGTACACATCGAGCACGTACACAGTACAGGTTTAACGCTAATCAGTTGCACCGCCAAAAAACCTTCACTTCAAATCCTGAAAAAATAAATGAACATGGTGAGAAGCCGGTCGGAAATGAACGGCAGTACACCCCAGACAACTACAGTTGAACAGCTTGCATTTGAATCAGTGAAAGTCGAGGACTTCAACTATGTAGACTTAGAAGTTACAAAATGACAAAATATAAACCGAGTTTAAAAGGAAAATGTGAAGAATACATAAGATATATGGCAGCCACGGACGCTAAGTAGCCTGCAAGCAGGCTTTCTTAGCGAGCGACTCTCTCAGTGCACGACTCGGTGGCTTTACGGCGAGCCTCATTCCTTCTTCAGCACAAAAATGGCTGCTCCGCCGCCGAGTTGCGCGCGCAAAAACCCGACTAAGTGAGCCTGCTCACAGGCTAAACACGGAAAAGCGCTTAAGAAAAGCGCGCTCTCATTTTTGTGTAAGCAGATTCTTCAACATGCACGTATAGCTTTTGCATATCGCTGCTTATTCTGACAATGTACAAAACGTGATCCCATTTTACCACTAAGAAGACCAGTATAAAAGAATCAGCCAAAGATTGAGGATCTAAGTTGTTTATTAGGAGGTATAACATGGTCATAATGTCAGCAAAACTGGGTCGAAATGTCCTCTTTTGTTTTCCCAGACCTAGGCAGGACGTACCTTTCAAAGGGATATTTGTGGCTTGCACTGTTTGGATTCTTAAGCTGAGCATCCAAGTCGTAATAAACCCTAAAGATCAGAATTTAATCCCCCAATTTTCGAGCTGCTTGTGGCTTCCTTAAAATGTTAGAAGTCCCTCTTGCGCGCTCGAAGGGACATTTTTGCTATCTAAGAACAAGAGCAACTTATTGTTTCTCTCGGTTAGGAAAGTTGAAAGTGACATTTTACCAACTAGTCTAAATTAATTACAATTAAAACCGAATTTATTAGAAGTTTTTAATCTCTGCACAGATAAGCCACCGAAAGGATCCTTTGGGTGCTCCTGGATGAGTCTCACTTTTGCGTCGGCGAAAGAAATCACAAGTGTTGGTCTTCGAGTGAAAACTGCTAAGCAGTACTTCCCTGGAGTGCTTTTTCCTTTTTTTTTTTTTTTTCAATTTTGACTTCGACACTGTAGGAACGAATATTTTAGGGCGTAGGACCCATGGCTAAATAAAGTGGAATTCAAGGGCACCATCAGTTCACCTCAGGGATCCAAGAATTCAAAAGAAACTGAAAGACAAAGCAACCATTAGTTTCATCCTGTTTTCCAGCAGGGAAGTAGTAGGCTCAAGGTTTCTTTTTAACAGCCTCTCCCCCCCACCCCTTCCCCCCAAGTGTTAACGGAAAAGTAGTCATTAACTGTTTTTCTGTTTTTGTTTTGTTTTGTTTTTGTTTTGTTTTTTAACACAAGGCACAATTTTCATCGTCCTTAATATAACATTTTATTATTTGTTGACTGACCTATCCCTCTTAGTATAGCTTGAGTAAAACAACACCAATAACATATCGATAACATTCTTGTCTGAATTAAGTGTGATTAACTGTGAATTTCTGCAACCATTCCCTGTGTTTTGAAGGATTCTCTTGCATCCTGTTATGGACAAATCTGCCGAAGGTGGATCAAAAAGTGTAGGAAACACAATGGGAGTGCGAAATAATCCTCCGGAAAACAGGGAACAGTTGCAGAAATTCCCACTTAATCTACACTTGCAGAAATTCCCACTTAATCTTAAGTTTCTTTATGCAACCGTGCCCAGACTATCAAAACCACAAATTGGCGTCCATTATATCACTGGCTTAAACATCTTGAGAAAAATTCTGCCCATTACATTTCATGCCACTGACGATATGTGGTAAGGAAAAGGAATCACTACTTTTCAGCCAACAGAGAGTTAAAGTTAAAAAGGGGAAAGCACCGTGCTTGTTTTTCAATTGCATGGGTTGTCTCTTGGGCAAAAGATGGCATCATATAATGAGGTACAATCTAGGTGCCATTGATAGGCACAGCCTCATGTACGGTTGTCGTTGTCATCACGGAAAGGCAAGGTCCAGACAGACTTTATGGATATTATGCGAGACGAGTGGTTTGACCGCCGTGTGTACCTGGCTTACACTTACTTTGCGTACACCTCTAGCGGAATAACCCCTTCATTTATGGAGTAATGAACAGGTCTTTCCGTTTAGAATTCTTGAAACTATTGAGGTGCCGCTGGAACTGAAGTTACTGGGATTTAAGAAATGGCGTCACGTATTGTCAAAACGTATACGTAGAATAAACATTACTCCTGCGAACTACTGCCCATAGAATATGAAGAGATGGTCGCTTTTGTATATTTCTGATATTTTGGGGAGGCAAGTGGCTAAGGTTTCTTTTTAGGTTGTCCGGTTACCGATTCGGGAGCTTTAAAGAAATGAATTCGATATTTTTGTATTCTTCTTGATTTAGCTATAGCACACTAATGAGCAAGATTAGAAGGGGCGTCTCTCAAACTTAAAATCTACCGGCTGCAATGCCTCAGGAATGTTAGCGCCTCGAATCGTAAGTAGGCTTGCCAGGTTTATTATATTTAAAGGTATTTTACATTATAGTATTCCAGGGCGTCAACTGGGTAATGAAGATACGCTTTTTCAGTTTTCTTAATTCAGTTCCGTTTATATTTGTTGATCGCCCAATTAACTGACCACTTTGAATTTAAAAGCGAAGAAAGGCTATCGCCAGCTATACAAGCATCGATACCATCGTGTATATTTGAGGGCACAAACATTTTTGTTGTCCTAAAATGTGCCTTTCTAATTAATAATTATCGCTCGCTCTTCGCAAGATGAGCAGAGATTATCTTTAGTTCGCGCGGGCGAATTCTACAGTACAGAATATTTTTCTCGCGCGTTTGTCGCGTTCGTCGCCCTTGTCAAGCAAACTGACATACAGTGGGACCCCGATATAACGAACAACTACCTAAACGAACTATTTTGTTAAGCCCAGTGATAGAAAAATGTAGGAAAAGAACTCCGATATAACGAATCCCAATTATAACGAACACATTTTGTCAGTCCACTGACAAGACCGGACCTTTTCAACCTTTGCTGCGAAACTTTGCAATTCACTTTGTGAAACTTTTGCGGTGAAGCGTCCGGCTCCACTGATAAGACTGGGCCTTTGCTGCGAAACTTCGCAATTCATTTTGTGAAACTTCCGCGGTGACGCGTCCTTCAGTGACAAGATCGGACCTTTGCTGCGAAACTTTACAATTCATTTTGTGAAACTTTTGCGGTGAAGCGTCCTCTGACAAGACCGGTAACGCAGACGCTGACTCGCTGACATGTACTTTGTTCTCATCACGTTTTGACGTCATCTGTGCGTTATCAGAGTACACACATAGTGAAATTGAAATTGTTAAGTCTTCACTTTTACTACGGTACTTAAATTGCAATTAGCGCTGTATAAATTATACAAGTCTCATAGTGTCTTTAAAGGTTATCACTAGGTAACAGTATCTGTGCAATTCCTCGGTAAGTGGCAAGTTCGGCGCCTCGATAAGGTAAGTGATGCAAGTGATGTGATATATAATAGAGGCGAAAAGACTATTTTAAACACGGAACTTGAAAAAAATAACAAATGCAGATCTAAAGGCCTCCTTTTATTTGCTGGGAGGTTACAAGGTTCAGAAATGACTTTCATGGCTGGCAAAGTTTGTAGGCAATGATTTCCTGGCTAGCACTGCTATCAAATCTGCCACTGGATGGGAAAACAGAATCCTTCGAGCGATGCTTGCTAGCAAATTAAACTCTCAATCTTTAGCTTGCTGGCTCTGAAGAACGGATAAATTTTTGCTAGCAAAGTTAATTATGGACCAAAAATAACTCAGTGATTGCTAAATTTTCATGCAAAAAATTCTCTAGTAAGTGTTTTAAAAAACAAGACTACGTGTGGTAAAGAGACTACAAGACTAAACCAAAACTACGTGTGGACTAGAGCAACAAACAATCAATTTTAGAGAACAAATTCGTTGGGTAATCCTGCATTACACCCCATATTTTGCCTTAAATACGAAGCTCAAAATATTCTCATACAAATCCTTCAAAATTCAAACAGATTGTCTGGGCCCCCTGTGATGAGCCTAGCCTTTTTGTTGAGTTACCTTAGTTTACTTTTTTAAGAATCAACACAAGGTCTGTTGAGGATTATATTGAAGCAGCATTTTCGCAGTCGGATTCGCCATGTTGAATGACTTTCTTGACTTCAATTACTCACGAAGAGCTGTCCAAATAAAACGTCCAACCGAAACTTGCGACCCCTCAATCCTGCTCATAGCGACCTTTAGAATAGAGTTTTGCGAGTTCGAGACTGAGTACGAGTACGAGAACGATTTTTTTCTTCCGTAAAAGCTTTTTTTGTATTTGCCCAGCCCGTCCCTTACCTGTTATTTTCAGATGTTATCTTTTTATCTTTTCGACTTATTTTCTTTGTCTAATTCCCTCACAGCAACATGAAATTTACAACTATGGATAACGACAACGACATGTCAAATGGAAATTGCGCAAAGCACTACAAAGGGGCGTGGTGGTATAACAACTGCCTTAATTCCAATCTCAATGGTTTGTATCATGGTGGAGCACATGAATCATACGCTGATGGAGTCAACTGGGCCACGTTCAGAGGGCTTAAGTATTCACTTAAACGCACCGAGATGAAAGTGAGACCCGTTGGTCAATAGACCGTTTAAAACTTATGTCACGTGGTATCTACTCAATGCCTTTTCTTTTCACCTGAGATTTACTTTTGTTACGTTTAGGTATCGTTAAAAGGGTCGTGAAAGTTAAGTCTGCAAAAAATTAATCCACAGAAAAGAAGCGTACAGGTTTTGCTCAGGCCTTCCGTTATCGTCGTACCACAACGATAAATTAACAGTAGTAAGTTATGTTATTGTACGAGTTTTTAAGTGAAGTTTTTGCAAACTGGATAACCTCTTTAGTTCTGTTATTTTCCTTCACTTATCAAATGTCGTGACTTTTTCACTCAGGAAAATTTTACCAGCCAATTTTTCACGATTCGCGAACTCCAATCCCCGCAAAAAGTAGGGGGCAATAAGGTTTTTAGATAGGCTATTTCTGTCTGTTATAACAAAACATACTGAAAAAAACAAAGCATTTTTCCATAGTTTACTCCTGTAGCCGATTAGAGATATACGATCATAGAGCCTAGGCCCACAGCTTGCACAAAATGGCCGTAAGATACTGAGTGGAGGTTTTATTCTACCTTTTCCAGTGTTCTGGAGCAATATTTCGCCCTCTCTTTAATTTTTGCGCACTATAATGGCTAAGGGACTGTTCATCCCCAATTAATGAATTACTTGTGATTTGCTGTAAGCTTTGATACTTAAATAAAGTTGATGATGATGATGATGATGATGATGATTTTTTATGGGGAGAGTGGAATTTTATTGACCCAATTATCATCCATAAATCAGACTCCCTTATTTTCAGGTGATGCCCCTTCTTTGCATAGGCTACCCAAAAAATTCCACTGTTTCTTCCCCGCCCCCCATCCACCTCAAAACAAATGTAGGGTCCTAAAGGCATCACGAAAGCGAACAAGAAAATCCTCCAACACACTGGACCTGCTGGGAACGGTTGCACAAATCCTTCTGTTATCTCAAGGACGGTGCCTTAGTTTTTGTTACTGCGCATAAAAGGATTGTCCGAGAAACTCCGGTTTCTTAAGAACGGTGGATTATAATACAAAGGTATTCTTGTGCAGTGTATGACTATGCGAGAAAACAGATCTTAGCAAGGGTTATTGGGACCCAAAAAGAAAATTGGAGATAACCAGCATTTTTCGGAGATAATTAAGCTTCAATCTGGAAAAAATGTCACTATTGTTCGGCGATGTTCTAGTGGGTGGTTACCAACAATTTGTTGTGGATTGCAAAAGCCCTCAGTGCTGATAAGCTTTTCTCGCACAGTCGTAAACAGCGAATAAGTTCCTCAGTATTAGGAGGCACCGTCTCTAAGTCTTTTCATTAAAGTGGCTGGCTGAAGGAGCGGGCAAGATGAACCAAATCCTGCAATCTGATTGGTGACCCGAGCGGGCAGAATGGAGTTATCTTGCCCACTCGGGATTACCCGCTGTGTAACCGCAAGAAAAATTTTCTCTGAAGCCTGCTCACCAAGGTTTCCTTTTGTAATTTCTACCCAAGTATGTTTTGCCCAAGAAAGAGATTTTCCGCAGTTCTTTTCGATAGGTGGAGTCGGAAAACAAAACAGATGAAAGCTTCGAAGAGATTGAATGCAAAGAAAACCGAGATGTTTTGGAACTCAAATTCTTTGGAGTTCTTTTGGCCACACAATAAAGCCTTTTTTGATCAAGCGTGCTCGGTCAAAATGGCTGGATATTAACCTCGCTCTTTTTTTCCGTTTTTATGGACCGAGACGAAAACGCAAAAAAAGAGAACTTAGCCAATATCCAGCTTCCTTGACCTCACACTCGGTCAATAATGCATAAATATGTAACGGGTAAGGAAATGATCTGGCTTTCTTTTGGTGCAATTTCCCTGTGGTCTACTTCAAAAAATAGAGAGTTGGTCGAGCCACACTTGAACTTGAAAACATGCGGAAGTTCATTCGATCTTTTACTGTCATTGCGCCATCTGTTCTTATTAAAACATTCTCAGACTGCGGTTTGGGCTCACTGCAGGCTGGCTATGCTTATTTGTAAGCCACCTGAAAACCGGCAGTGCGACTTCATCACCTCCAAAGCAACTTTATTTTTTATCACAAGTCGCGGGGCCGGCGTGTTTTGTCTGTGTTTTTTTTAATAACAAAAGCTACAGTCAAAAAGCACAACAGCCGATAAATAACAATGCGGACCTATGAGGGAACAACACCTACCACTGCCTACTATTCGGAATAATAATGAGGATCGAAATGCACCAATAAAAGCGAACCAAAGTGCTACATATATCATCAATACCACGCAGCTCTTAACAACCTCTAATTTCATTGGACCTTGGTATCACGCAGCTCTATTGTTTTCAGGGCTAGGGTTCTGTTGTTTGTTCTATTGTTTTCTCAGCAAATCACAGAAGACCTTGTAAGAGCTGCGTACCGCCATCATCAGGAAATCTAATCAAGCCTAAATGCAAGAATTTAAGTTCTTCGGCGTATTTAATTAATTAGGTGCACACTATTTTTTCTCATTTTGTGGCGGCAATTTTAATATTGCTTGGCTCGCCTATTTGAAAATCGCAAAAATGCCACCTCCGAAAGGTATGACAAAACGCCACCGTATTAATGAACTATAAAAACACGCTTCATCCATGGAGAGATTTTCCACGCAGTTTTGTGTCTTTACTCAGAATAGGAAGCATTGATCAATTTATTATTGCGGAAAAATATTGGTCTCGCTGTTTTTGGGGGAAGTTCAGTTACAGAAACTCAATCAAAGCTTCTCATTTTCTGTACTTAATGCTGTATCGTGTTGAGTTTCATTGTGGAAATGGCCTGTCACCCTGTGACTGCAAGTCTATTTTCGTCGCTGGTATAACAGGACGTAAAATGAAATCATTTCCAAGCATTTTAATTAATTCTTCTATATGAAACTCAGTCGGAGACGCGACATTGAATGGTTTCCGTTCAGATAAAATATAGCAATTCTGACCACGTAGCAATTTCTGTTTTCTTGATGGAGAGGGATGTTTATCGGATGCGTGCGTCGAAGGGAAACTATCAGAAATGCTGAAATAATAACGAGAACCTAGAACTATCCATGCGTTATTCTTACTCACACGCCTTGAAGCAAAATAGTTTTTTCGGCGGACTTACGTGCGAAGCCCCTGCACCTGCCTTGTAAAGAGAGTTAGTTACGACATTTGTAGGTAATGAGTTACTCAGGATGTGGTGCGTTATTCATTATGATAAACGGCGCTTCTGCAATCGGAGAAAATAATACAGTGCCTTCTGAAGTCTAGAATAATCAACATGTACTTTTCGTTTCCTAACTTAGTGTTAGGATATTGTTTATACGTCCGTTGACGAGAACACAGACATTATTATTCCTGATCTACCCATGATCGGAAAGTCTCGTGAACCGTGACATAACTAACGTACAAACTTACAGTTGATCCACGTCACGCGTGAACGGAAACCTCAGCACGTGATCCGAGTCTTCAAATAAACAAGCTACTTTCGGTGACATAACGGAGATCACGAGGGAAATATTGAAGATCTCATTGAAATTTCCGAAAATGGCTTCCATCTTTGTAGAAGCAAGGGGTTGTGACGGGACAAATCTTTGTTTTATCGAGAGACCGCGTTATTTTCTGGGTTCGCTTCTCGTCAGTGGTTCAAAAACGTTTTAGACGACCAGAAGGAGGTGAAATTATGTCAATTATTTTGCTGACGCGTGATTCCTGTTTCAACCGAACGAAAACAAACCTTGGAGCTGAACGCTTGTGTAAGAACGGTAGCTCCGAAGGAAGTGGACGAAAACCAAGATACATCTGCCGTGTCAAGCAATTACTGATGACAGTTTTTCCTAGTTGCGAGGTTGATTAAAGACAAAGCCGACGCTTCGTCCACAGTTAACCAAAGCGTAATGTGAGTTGTTTGTATGGAGCTGAAATTCGATCCAAAATGTAAATGGACAGTATTCCGTGCAAAATACCTAAAAAGCGAAATAGGTTTGAAGACCATTACCTGTTGTGTGTTTGCTGTGTTTTTGCCACTTTTCCGAGCTTCTGGAGGCCGTTTGGGGCGATTTTCTGTTTAACGGTCGATGCGACATCTGTCAAAGTAAAGCCAGTACGTGACGAGACGTCGCTTCGACCGTTAAACAGAATATCGCCCCAAACGGCATCCAGCAGTTCGGAAAAGCGGTAAAGACACAGCAAACACACAAAGATAAGGTTTTTCAAACTCTATTTTGATTTTTAGGTATTTTCCACGGAAAACTGCCGATTATTTTCAATCGAATTTCAGCTCCATACAAACTCTCATATTACGCTTTGGTGACCTGTGCTTCGTCTATTGCATAACCTACTGCTCAACAATCTTTCGCGATTTTCCCATCCATACATCCTAGGTTACGCTAGTTTGAACAATTCAATAGATTCTACATGCAACGTCGTCTGAAAGTTTAGAAGGATAACTTCGTCCCCCTTGACTGAACGCCTCACATGTACTGAACGTTTCATGATGTCGAATGATACAATAAACAGTGAATAAACAGCGGCAGGAGTTGCACGAGCTGCTGTGGAGATCGCTTTCGGTCCCTTTCCAGTCAAATAACGATCAACTATTCGTCTTCTCGTTTCCTTGTGGAGAGGCCTACATGGCCTGTTCTTCCGACCTAAGGCATTAACATAACCAGGTCTGAACTTTTCGAAAAATCTGTGACAGATTCGAAATCTCCTTTCGATTTTCGAAATCCCTCTCTGAATCTCGAGAAACACAAGGCGAATGCCCAAATATGGAGAAGGTGACTCGTCACGTTGTTTTGAATTTTAGAGTTTCCGTTCACGCGTGACGTGGATCAACTGTAAGTCAAGGCAACCGGTCAGGGGGAACACTATTTCGGAGACCACAGTGAAAAGATGAACAGGGTGCTAGTAACGTCATCTATAAGTATTAAGACAGATTTATGATGATCGGCTCTTCTGCAGTCACGGAAAGCAATAAAACTTACTGGTCTAGAATAAGGAAGTTGTTAGTGAAGACCGTTGACACGGGTATAGACATATAGCAATGACCAAACTCTCAGAAATAACAGGTCAGAAGAAAATGCAGACTAATGTCGGAAATGAACTATAGTGATAAGATAAAAAGGTTTAATAAAAGATATATAAATTGACACTCCCAGCTTAAATAAACGTGAATTACTCAAATGGACAGGAAAGACGATGGAACTGTTTCGACAATCCAAAAGATCAAAGTAATGATGGTTTCTGGTTTGCCACGGTTTGATTTCTGGTAATTTGTTGTGTTCAGCAGTAGAAAATAAATGAGGAAGTTGAATTTGAATTGCTTTCAGTTAGTTCCGGACGCTTCTGGTTTTGTTGGTGGAAATTCGTGAATTTAATTGACCTTTATATAATCTCTTTTTATTATTATGACTTCCCCTCTCCTGCTTTATTGCGAACCTATTTTGCATTTAAATAGAGGATAAAAATCACCAAAATCACCGAACAAAGGCACGTTGGTTATTTTTTTTTTTTTGGACAATGGAGTCTGCGAAAGAAAAATTCGAAAGAAAAAATTAAAAAACTCGAGCGCCTGTAGCAACAACATCGTCCGTTCGCAGCTTTGCTTTCAATTTGCGCTGTGAAAAACACCACTCTTTCTGCTCATAAATATTTGCAGCAACCCAATAATAAAGGCCTTTTCAACGTCGAATAGCTTCAAGTTTAAATTTTTTTGTGGCGGTGTTCATTTCTTACGACATTTGTAGTAACGTCGCGAATGCCGACTGGGCTTTTTTTTTTTCGACTATTTACGGGACAAAACTTTTATTAAAGTTGACAGATCTCACAGTTTTGTTGGCCTGATCATGCCATTAGTGCCGTGCGTTATTGAATCGTTACTGTAGGAGCCCATCAGTCCTCTCAGCTTTACTTCTTTCAGCTGCATATTCCCATTAGGCCAAATAAATCCCTCGCGCCGTACAGAATACCACGTACTATATAGACAAAACCACAAATAACACAATTCCGCGGTTTTGCTATTACTAACTTCTCTTCCACAAACATAAAATAAAGCCGAATTTTTTTTAGCAAATATTCGAAATAATCATTTCACATGTTTACGTTTCTTTCAAACGATACGGACAGCCTTCATTCATTCAAGATCGCCAAGTCAGATATTGTAAGTCAAATTTCTAGACAATTCATTGTTTCCTAAGACGTTTTCAATTTAGTACAATTTTCTTAGTTTTCATGAACAAACCCACTCACTTGAAAGCAAACAAAGGAAAATAGTATTCATTAGTTGCTACAAACGCATATGTAAATACTTGCGAAACTTTCTGTCATACACGACAATTTGACCACGAACCAGGATGTCCTTGGCATGACATTCAAAGGAGATTAGCATTCTAAACGGTTTTTGTTTTTAATTAATACTTCAATTGTACGTCACTGGTGCAATTTTAGTTCACTTTGTATGCGCCTTTTACGTGGGAGCTTAACTTTGTTTTCCCGAATTTTCCTGATACTAGTCAAATTGGCTCCAGCGTCCTTTATATTAAGAACTATTGACGCTTAAAAAGACAAGGAGCTACAATTGAATTTGTCATCGGTTGTTGAAAGAGGATTCCTTTTGTCCATCAGATTTTAGTTTGACAAAGGCTTCTGGTCTGAGGAGCCCTAGAGAAACGTGTTTTTCCTCGAGTATTCTATATCGTCAAGAGAGAGCAGAAGTGAATTCATTATTTATAAAGAGATTTAAACTCATGTGAGGAACAATGGAAGCCAACTTTACCCAAGCGCATTTCCCAATCACTTTGACCAACCGATCGACGGCTTTGGTGGTCGCAGATGTTGGAATTCTCTTTTTCATCAACATCACAGCTCTTTTTGGTAACATTCTTCTTTGCATCGCTTTCTTCAAGAACAACCATCTACGATCTGTCACAAACATACTTGTTTTATCACTTGCCATTAGCGACATTGTTATGTCCCTTATCGCTATGCCGCTGTCAGAGGCATCCCTCAGTGCCAGAAAATGGACCTTTGGAGCTCATCTTTGCCACGTCCAAGGATTCCTAGTGCATTTCTTAGCATTTTTTTCGCTTCAAATGATGGCCCTTACAGCAGTAAACCGTTACTTTCGTGTTATAAAACCAGAGTGTTACAAAAAGATCTTCACCCCGGGCTACACGACATTGATGATTATCTTCGCGAGTTTGCTGTCCTTCGGGATTTTGGCCAGTATAACGTTTGGGCAGCACGGCAATCTGTTTGTTTTCCACCCTGGCAAGGCCATCTGCGTAAACTTGTACCGAAGCCTTCTCAGCAGCCAAGTGTACACGATCTTCTCGTGTGTTGCCTTCGTCTTCCTGCCCGCTTTGGTGATTATATGGTGCTATACCAAGGTCTTCAGAGCAATCAGGAGGCACTTTCGACGACTGGCCGCAAGAAAGACATCCAGCGCCTCCCTCAACAGTCTCAATCCAGCCGAGATTGTTGTCACTCGAACTGTTTTCGTAATCGTCTTAGCTTTTTTCATTTGCTGGATCCCGTGTATTGTAGTTGACTTTGTGGATATTATGTGAGACGAGTGGTTTGACCGCCGTGTGTACATACCTGGCTTACACTTACTTCGCGTACACCTCTAGTGCAATAAACCCCTTCATTTATGGAGTAATGAACAGGTCTTTCCGTTTAGAATTCTTGAAACTATTGAGGTGCCGCTGGAACTGAAGTTACTGGGATTTTTAAATCCCTTAAAAGGGAGAGCGTCATGCACGCATTGTCAAAACGTAGAATGAACGGGGGGCCGGAAGCTTAAAATTGGTTCCCCAAAAAAAGACTTGTGAAGTCAAGGAATGAATGGCCTGAAAATAAAATGTTCAAGTAAAAACAGTCGAGATACAACAACAAAAATTCACCAATGCTCAGTTCAACAACGAAAAAATAAAGTAGAAAATGAATATAGGCATATCTCTTGACAGCTTATTTGTAAACAATTTGAAATACGTTCATCAATCAATCAATCCTTTATTAACGTGGCCAGCACGCTTAGCTAAAAAGCTAGTTTACAGGTGCGCCACGAAATAAAAATACAAAATAGAAAAATAAAAACTTCTTGGAAGGGTATAAATTAAGTTAAGCTATAATTAAGAATGACCACTTGTTATAATATTTTGTCTAACTAAGAATAAAATATAGAAATATAAAAATATTATTAAAAACAGTAAAATAGTAAAAATTGTATTTGAAAAAATAAATAAATAAATAAAAATAATAAAAATTGTCACACATTCTCGGTCAAAGTCCCGTAAGGTTCAATGTTCTTAAAATGTTCTTATAAACCGTATATGTTTTGATCTTTCTTGTTTCGTCTGGTATCGAGTTCCACATTTTCGATGCAGTATATCTCCACAATCTTGATTATATAAAGAATAATGTTTAGTTATGTCCTTTTATAGTCAAAAGACATTCCAGAACATTGTTATACCCATTCACCAACTAAAAGTAGTAAAGTACTCTTGCTTCATACGTTTTATGACCAAAGCAACGTTAAGAGTGCAACCCGCAGCTGGGAACATAAACTGTCTGGGTTATCGTTCACAAGAAAACTCGTAAGGGTGAAGGGTACAAGAGCTCTGTGAGCCGTAAATCGCAGGTTTTCTATTTATTTTATTCATTTGCTTATTTCATTTACTGTAAGTTATTATTCCTTGGTTCTGAAAGCCGAAAGGCTGTTTTTTTCCTCGTGAATTGTGAGGCATGATTTTAAATCTTCCGTGAAGCAAGAATTGAACTTGAAATTTGTGTGAAATGTGATTGTCAGCCAAACTTGCGGTTGAGATTCCGATCCGGATTAAACGTGAAAAGAATGACCCCCTCCCCCTTTCTCCTTACAACCAAACCTAGTGGACATAGAGAGATGCTGTTTTCAGTTTGTTCGTATTAACTTAATGTTTGATGTTAAACGTACAATAATAGCCAGATTTTCATTTTGCGAGGATGAAACAGAAAACTAAAGTATTTAACTGGTTCATTTTCCCTAAGTGATGATTTTTCTGTTAAGTGAGAACCGGTTCATGAGTTACAATTTACGAGCCGATCGCTTTTCACATTTTTCAGTATTTACTCACGTGCTAGCTGAAAGAGGTCCAATTAGCGAAAACATGCCGCCAGCGTTGTTAGTATAATCAGGTATAATGCGCCTATTTATTGACAGGTAAAAGCAAACATCATTTGTCGTTCAGTTTTCCTACTTAGAATTATCAATTAATCTAAAATAAACCTTAGTAGTCTAAGGCGACATTTTCTGTTATTTAGTACTCATATACTTCCGTTAAACCGTTTTCTTTTCTGTTCTTCTTCAAAGGAAAAAACAAATTACGTGTATCAGTTAAACAATACTGTAAATAAGACGTGTTACTTATGAAAATTATCATAAGCTTTGAAAAGCAACGACTTTGTTACTTAGTGAAATTCCCAGGCATTTTTAGGGAATTAAGTTGACACCATGCATGTACAGAGAGGTTTTCCGTTCAACCAGACTAAAAGGAGCAAAACTGCAGAGGTTAAGCAATATAATTAAAAAACATACTAATTATAAGAGTATTGTTCTGCCTTTTGACTACCGCTCAAGTATGTAAATATATAGATATGGATCAGTGCGAGTACAAAACTGTTACTGTGCAACCGCGATAAAAAAAAGGAAAAAGAAATCCTGGTGCATCAGATAAACAGTCTTTGAGTTTTGAAACAGAACGTGCACAAAATAGCATGCTTTCTCCAGTCATAAAAATATATATGCTTTATATATCTTATAGATTAAATTGACATCCGCCCGAGGGTGATAAACGACTACGCACTGAAAATGTCTCTAAAAGTACAGCTGCGTTTTTACGAACTGTACACATCGAGCACGTACGCAGTACGGGTTTAACGCTAGTTGCACCGCCAAAAAACCGCCACTTCAAATCCTGAAAAAAAATAAATGAACAGGGTGAGAAGCCGGTCAGAAATGAACGGCAGTACACCCCAGACAACTACTTGAATCAGTGAAAGTCGAGGACTTCAACCATGTAGACTTAAAAGTTACAAAATGACAAAATATAAACCGAGTTTAAAAGGAAAATGTGAAGAATGCATAAGATATATGGCAGCCACGGACGCTAAGTAGCCTGCAAGCAGGCTTTCTTAGCGAGCGACTCTCTCAGCGCACGACTCGGTGGCTTTACGGCGAGCCTCATTCCTTCTTCAGCTCAAAAATGGCTGCTCCGCCACCGAGTTGGGCGCGCAAAAACCCGACTAAGTGAGCCTGCTCACAGGCTAAACGCGGAAAAGCGCTTAAGAAAAGCGTGCACTCATTTTTGTGTAAGCAGTTTCTTCAACATGCATGTATAGCTTTTGCATATCCCTGCTTATTCTGACAATTTACAAAACGGGATCCAATTTTACCACTAAGAAGACCAGTGTAAAAGAATCAGCCAAAGATTGAGGGTCTAAGTTGTTTATCAGGAGGTATAACATGGTCATAATGTCTGCAAAACAGGGTCGAAATGTCCTCTTTTGTTTTCCCAGACCTAGGCAGGACGTACCTTTCAAAGGGATATTTGTGGCTTGCCCTGTTTGGATTCTTAAGCTGAACATCCAAGTCGTAATAAACCTTAAAGATCAGAATTTAATCCCCCAATTTACGAGCTGCTTGTGGCTTCCTTAAAATGTTAGAAGTCCCTCGTGCGCGCTCGAAGGGACATTTTTGCCTTTCAAGAACAAGAGCAACTTATTGTTTCTCTCGGTTAGGAAAGTTGAAAGTGACATTTTACCAACTAGTCTAAATTAATAACAATTTAAACCGAATTTATTAGAAGTTTTTAATCTCCGCACAGATAAGCCACCGAAAGGATCCTTTGGGTGCTCCTGGATGAGTCTCACTTTTGCGTCGGCGAAAGAAATCACAAGTGTTGGTCTTCGAGTGAAAACTACCAAGCAGTACTTCCCTGGAGTGCTTTTTCCTTTTTTTTTTGTTTTCAATTTTGACTTCGACACTGTAGGAACGAATATTTTAGGGCGTAGGACCCATGGCTAAATAAAGTGGAATTCAAGGGCACCATCAGTTCTCCTCAGGGATCCAAGAATTCAAAAGAAACTGCAAGGCAAAGCAACCATTAGTTTCATCCTGTTTTCCAGCAGGGAAGTAGTAGGCTCAAAGTTTCTTTCTAACAGCCTCTTCCCCCAACCCCTTCCCCCTACAAGTGTTAACGGAAAAGTAGTCCACTTGAACTGTTTTTCTGTTTTTGTTTTGTTTTGTTTTTGTTTCTGTTTTGTTTTTGTTTTTGTTTTTAACACAAGGCACAATTTTCATTGCCCGTAATATAACATTTTATTGTTTGAAATTATGAATATTTGAAATTCATATATTTGAACTGCGGAATGAAGAAATAAATGTAAAGAAGCTCCTCGCAGTTATTAACGCAACTTATGCAGTTGCGAAAAGAAAGCCTTAAAAAATCAGGCTTGCCGGGATTCGAACCCTGACCTCTGCGATACCGGTGCAGCGCTCTAACCAATTGAGCTAACCGGCAAGCCAACTTATTTCTTCATTCCGCAGTTCAAATATATGAATTTCATATATTCATAATTTCATCTTCATCTTTCCCGGGTATATTACGAACCAATTTAATGACCAGCTCCCAGTTGGCTTGTTAGCTCAATTGGTTAGAGCGCTGCACCGGTATCGCAGAGGTCAGGGTTCGAATCCCGGCAAGCCTGATGTTTTCAGGCTTTCTTTTCGCAACTGCATAAGTTGCGTTAATAACTGCGAGGAGCTTCCTTACATTTATTTCTTCATTCCGCAGTTCAAATATATAAATTTCATATATTCATAATTTCATCTTCATCTTTCCCGGGTATATTACGAACCAATTTAATGACCAGCTCCCAGTTGGCTTGTTAGCTCAATTGGTTAGAGCGCTGCACCGGTATCGCAGAGGTCAGGGTTCGAATCCCGGCAAGCCTAATTTTTTCAGGCTTTCTTTTCGCAGCTGCATAAGTTGCGTTAATAACTGCGAGGAGCTTCTTTACATTTATTTTATTGTTTGTTGACTGACCTATCCCTCTCAGTATAGCTTGAGTAAAACAACACCAATAACATATAGATAACATTCTTGCCTGAATTAAGTGTGATTAAGTGTGAATTTCTGCAACCATTCCCTGTGTTCTGAAGGATTCTCCTGCACCCTGTTATAGATAAATCTGTCGAAGGCGGATTAAAAATATAGGAAACACAATGGGAGTGCTAAACAATCCTCCGGAAAACAGGGAACAGTTGCAGAAATTCCCACTTAATCTACACTTGCAGAAATTCCCACTTAATCTTAAGTTTCTTATGCAACCGGGCCCAGACTATCAAAACTACAAATTGGCGTCCATTATATTACTGGCAATCTCGGTTATTAAAATTTCCAGCCTTCCGATTGGTTGCGGCCGCACACAGGTTATCAGCGAATAGCCCTGCTTTTTGCCTTATTAGGAAACTGGATGCTCTGTCAAGTGCCGCGGCATTCAAAAGTTTCCACCGCGATGCAAAGGTCTGTCGAAAGCTGTGCGAAAACATTCAGCAAAGGTTATCGAAACTGAGACTTTAATAAAACACTGATATTTCACTCGCTCTTTTTTGGAAATGAGGTGATTGTAACAAACTTGGCGCTACGCGCATCATTGATTTTATAGCATAATAAATGGCACCGCGTGAAAGCACTGCTCAGTAGCTTTCATTTGAATGGCCACACCGTTAGGATCTCATCCACAGACTCAAAAGTTAGAAAATCACCGTGTACAGCATAATAAATGGCAGCTTTTATTTGAAAGGTGAACAAAGTTAGAAACAACTTGTACAGCATTACAAAGAGTACCACAGGAAAGCACTGCTCGGTAGCTTTCATTTGAATGGTTACACTTAAGGATTTCATCCATATACTTAACAGAACCACTTTGTGCAGCGAAATAAACAGCACCACAGGAGCGTGTGTTCAGTGCTTATTAAAGAAATGTTTAACAAGAAAGCCTTTCACAAATGTGGTTTTCTAACGAGTCCTTGAGAAACTTAATAAACGAAATATTAGCGAACTCTAAGGGCAACAGGCAGTGAGTATAAATTAAGCAACACCCTATTCCTTACAATATAGAATAAAGAACTTTTCCGGAAATGCGTGCAAATTCAATAGAGACTAAAGTGAAGTTACTGTTCTTTTGATATAACTGTCAACTCCAAGTCTACATCCTTAGAATCGTAAATGACAATACATTGGGTTTCTGATGGCAGTTATTGCACTATTGCAGCGAACGAAGAAAGAAAATAGACTCTATTCAATCTTTTCAGTTTTAACGCCTACTCGATCAACCAATAACTATCGAAATACAACTCTTAATTTAAGTCCGAAAATATAGAACTTCCAGCGTCCTAGTGCTTTAAAAATTAGGTCTTTTAAGAAGATTCAATTGATTGGTTAAGACAGATAGCCCTTGCATAATCGCGTCTCCTTCAAAACGAGAAGATTTGGAATGTTGTTGATTTTTTTCGTACAGTTTACGCCTACTGGATAATTCTAGCTGTTAAAAACAAACTTTCTCGGAAAGCCTTTTGTATAATATATGCAATTCAAGCTCTGCTGTCAATGGGACTGTTGTCTTGATTGGCAGCGGCATTCAAATAAGAGGTTTTCTGTTGGGTTTTTGTGGGATTAAAGAGTGACACACAATCGCCGCCAATTTACACTATATGGGCTGAACATTTTTGTGAAAGATTCAGAGTTTAGCACCTGCGAGAGCAAAAAAAAGATTTCAACTTATTTCAATCTTGGATTTTAATCGTGTTTTTTCTTCTTGACGCAAATCGCAGTGAAGCAAAAAAGCTAGGGAAATCAAGGCCGAATTTAGGTGGTAAGTACTGTACAGCGTATCGAGCTTAGCTTTAGTTTTTCTTGTTCTAGACGAACTCAATAACCACATAAGCCACAGTAAGTTTTCAGAAACTATACAGACTTCACTGACCATGTATCATGGTCGAATTCTGTTTCCTAGTTCTCCAAAGATATAAATACCTTGAACGACACAACTATTTCAGTATATTGGTTATTTATGACAACATTTCCATAACCAGTCTGCTCCAGGCGAGAGTTTTATTAGTTTACTACGCGAGAAAAGTAGTCACTGCTTGCCAAATCCGAACTCGTTCCCGATCATCTTCATGGAGGCCTGTTTTTATTTGACGGCAATGTAAGACCGCTCGTAATGGTGAACGACATTTCAGATTTCTGAATTCAACTGTCCGTCTGTGCTTCATCAGGTTAAATTTACAAAACGTAACGAAAAAATCGAACATTGTAACAACCGTCCTTATTTATTATAAAGCTTTTCCTGATAGCGTGGTCGATGTAAAAACATTTATTTTAAAACAGAGAGTGTTTTAGCTTTCGTGCGGAAATTGTAGCTACTTATATACGTTTGTTTATTTTGGGCACAACGAAATTGACAAACGGTAAATAACGCAAAATAGCAATCGCACCGCAGCAGTTTCTTTGCATTCTTACCTCAATTACCGTTAAAAACTTGTCAATATTTATTTTGCAGCTGTTCAGTCAATCATTCTAACTTTTTTGCAGACAAATGTGTGTTATTGATGTTAAGCAAATATCGATTAAGATGAATTCTCTCTTAGTCTTTAAATGATTATTTGTCATCGGGTTCGGTGATGTTAAAATAATTTGATGGGTAAAAAGAGTTGTAAAATAATATATATTTTAATCGTCTAGTACAATCAAGAAATTGCCGATGAATTGAAGATTGAAATGATTTATTTTCTGTGGCAAACGAGCTCGTTAAATAGGCAGATGTTCTTGGGCACCACGCATTTGATTAGTTTCTCATTTAAAACTGGCATGCGCACTAATGTTTCTGGGGTTTTTTTTTTCGTTTTTCTTCTCTTTTATTTATTCGTTTTTAGATGAAAAAAGAAAAAATAATTTATAGGATTTGTCTGAAAATGGAGTAGCAATGCGAAACACTCAACTTTTCCATTTGAAAAATACCGAGCTTGTTTACTCGGTTTTCATTTGTTTTCAATGCAAAAATCGTTACGGGACTTCTCCCACTCTTTACTTATAATACATGAGTGCATTTGTTATAATTCACGTGCTCATATGACCAATTGAGGTAATTAAAAGGCGAACAAAAGAAAACCGACGCATATTTTGATGTATACAATTGTTGGTTCTGTCACTGCGGATGGAAAAAAGCAACCACCCACCTTTAGGGTCCTTTTGCTATTCAGACAGAAAGACGCCGAGTAAATAGTGAATTAATAAAGGGTCTGCACTCAGTTTGTACATATAAAAAAAACGTGCTTCTGCTAATGTGAAACAGTGCAGCTTACGAAAATACGTGATTGTCATTGTGTTTCTGTTGATGTTGCGTCTATTGACAACGTTTTTAGCCTCTGATCATGAAACTTCTACTTCCGTCAATTCTGAATCAAAACACCATTTAGAACTTAGGGCAAAGGGATTGTATTTTGTTCTTTAGGATTAGGTTGTGGGTAGCGTAAAGGATTAGTGCGTTTGTGCGTTGAAGTATTCATTTACAGTGAGTTTTCGGAAGCTTAGCGTTTAGATGATTTAGTGTACTTCGCAAGAGTTTAAACGTTTGCATGAGGGACGGTCGTTTCTCTCAGCAACCTGACCTTCAGTTGACATCAATTTTATTGCCTGTTTGTTAGTGAGGGAAAACTTTTACGGTATGAAAAAAGTATTCTCAGATGGTGCGTTTGTAAGCCTACATGCTAAAAACAGTCCTTTTAACAAATTTCTTTTACATAATGATCACAGTTGAGGATCCGCTGTCATCTGTGCTTCTCCGTTAATTGACAGCGGCACTTTAGAAAACCGATTTTCACTGGGCCATTTATAAGCAGCTTCGGTTGATATAAGTGAGAGACAATCTTTGATAACTTACGCCGCTGTCTCTTTTCAAAAGACATAGAAATTTCAATTGCACCTGTAAAGAAGAAGAGTTTTTGAAAAAGTCTTTTCGGTCTCAAGTTTCAATCACAATTTTTCCCTTGAAGAAACATATGAGGAATGACTGTGTGTGCCAAAAGAAGAAATTACAGAAGTCGAGGAAAGCTTGAGAAGTTTGGTGAACATTAAACAGGTAGTATAGGTTCTTTGTGGTGAGTTGAGTTGAGTTTTGTGTCCGCTAATAGTGATCAGCAGATGCAGCTTCCAGTTGGTGATAAACAAAAACAAAAAAACGAAACAAAAATTACAACGAAGAAAAGAAAATGGAGGCTTATTTAACCAATTTTGTAAGCGAATCGTATCCTATCCATTTGCAGAGTTAAACATGAAATCATTTGGCTTTTAGCTTCAGCTTTTGAGTCTGTGGTTGAAATCTTTAAAGCCCCTGCAAACGCCCCCGCAAGAATTGCTTCGGAGGCAAAATTATCTGCAATAACTTGCTTTTTATGTGCGAATGGGCAAACTTTTTGGAACAGTTTTCTCAGTTTACCAACTTCAGTTGGTAAATAAACTAGCTGTTGTGTTTTAAATTTTCAAATTTGTCACATTCTTATAGGCCTTTTACTTTTGAGTTAAAATTTATTTTTTATGTTAAAAGCATAAGAGTATTTTCTCAAATGACATTGAACTGTTTCTTCAGTTAACGTCTTATTCATTTCCACAGTTTTCTTGCCGACAAATTAGTCCTTTTATGTAAATAACGTACGCAAAGGTTTTTTTTTTTAACTTATGTCTGAAATTGTCAAAACCTAAAGGAACAGTGCGTTGCTATAAATACTTGGCGCTTTAGGTTAATGAATTTTAATTTTTTTTTTAGCTCCACAAACCACTCTCACTTTTCCTGCAAAGAGATCCTACACGTGTGAATGTCTCTTAGACTGTCGAAAACTGTTTCCAGACTGAGCTTAGCTTATTTTCCCGGAATTTATACATTTAAATTCCTAGCAAAGTTGCGGTAACTGTCTTTATAATTCCATCATAAAAGTGAGAAAAAAATCATGTGGCAATCGAACCCGCTGAGCAAGGAGGTTATTTCTTGACGGAATTTATCATGCATCCAATTTGTATCAACAATTTTTTCTCGCTACCACTTTAATGCACTGTTGAGCACACAGATGATCAGAAGAAAAACTCATCATCAAGGAAATCCAATTATATTGTCGTGATTAAAGGCCAAATTCTCGTAAATGTCATTGAAGGTACTCTGTAACAGTTGGTTAGGAGAATCAGTTTCTCAAGATTGGGGCTGATAAAGGTGTTGTTTGTCTCTAGTCAGTAATCAAACCACTTAATCCAGTAATGTGGTTCCAGCGTTTGATTCTGTGGGTGAAATTTTAAGGTGTGACCACATGAAAGCTTCTGAGCACAACTTTTCTGCGTTTTTACTTTGTTGTCTTTTTGGTTTGTCTGCTTGTTTGTTTGTTTCTTTTTTCCCTTATTTTTCCCTAAGAAACTTGCGATAATTTTTGTCAGTCATACCATTAAGGTGAAAGCATTGCTGTTAAAATAAAGTTGGACTAGATAGCTGCACAATAACAGTTCGTCCTTCGGCAGGGTTTTCTTAACAAGTCGGACATAGCACTTAATCAATAGGTGAAAACATAAACAGTGCTATGTCTTCAGTGTTATTTAGCTTTTCGAGCGAGGTCGCCTTATGGGAAACATGAGCTTTTTAATAACGTCCCCAGTTAAAAAGCATTTTGATATTTGGTGTGAGATCAAATTTGCCCTTTTAATGTAAACATTTTATGGCATCTTTACGAGTGTTCGACTCTAGACACACATGCTTTTCTTCAGTTGTCATTGTTGAAAGAAGCTTTTCTTTTTTCTGTTTGATATCTGATCGCCTTTTATTTATCATAATGTCACACTGAATGCTTTACACCTGTCAGTGAAAAAAGAACTGGATTAACTTCGCTAACAAATTGTCCGATCCGGAATCTTATTATCTTTGCATGCATCCCTTTCTGTTTGCCCGCAAATCTTAAGCAACAATTAATGAAAAAGTATCCTTATCTTTCATTTTTGAGTACCTTATACCGCATACTTTCTTGTTCTCGCCACGCTGCGACAATACACTTGGTGACGCAAGAATTTTACACCGTAAACCAAGAAAAAGATAATAAAAGTCTGTTTGGTTTTCCTTGCCACCATGCGGTGTCTTAGAAACTGTGAAATGATTTGTGTGGTATGCTTATAGTTAACCGTCTCGTATAAGAAAAACACTGTAGTAAAATAGATGACAATCTGAAAGGTGTGTCATGGCTTGATGCCTGAGAAACCAAGAAGCTTTCGATGATCATGAAAAGAATAGTATGTAATTCCCCCTGCCCTAACACCGTATTAGCATCTCAATGTCGCGAGCGCTAGCTTCATGAAGTCTTCACGGATGGACCAACTTGAAGGTTTGTGTTTAAAGTGGACAGCTTTTAAAATATCTAAAATATTCGCCTATTGTTAGAACCCGCCAAGAAAGGCCGCCCAAATAAATGCTCTTCTCTCTGACACGAAAAATCGATTGTTCTCGAATTGGCTATGGTCAGGGTCGTAACCAGGTATATGGGATCAGGGATCACAGCCTCGGGATCGGGATCATGGACCCGGGATCCCGGGTCACAAGTGATGGGATCCGGATCAGCCAATTTTTTTTTGGTCTTGGAGGGGATCAAGGATCGATCGCTTTTTAGATACTTTATTCTTTATGAGAAACAAGAATATTCCGTTTTGCAAGGAAAAAGTCCCCTTTTCAGGACTATTGAAAAAGCTTTTAACCTTTATACTTCAATTCTTTTACGTTTCCGTCACGCAATCAGCTGTTTAAAGCTTTTCTCGCTCGTATTTCATGTTGCATAACTTTGCGGTTTCCGCTTTGTCGGACTCTCTGAGAAATCGGATACTCGCTTATCGGTACCATGCGTTCATGATGCGGGATTGACTATGGACAAGTCAAGGAAAAGAAGTCAAGAACGACGGTATGACAGTTTAACTTCTATTTTGCAATTATTACCATACCCCTACCGTATTGATCTGTTGATATCATGGTTGTAAAATGCTGCGCGCAAATTGAAGGCCACTGTTCTTCATATTTCTAGATCACGTTCCTATTCCTGGTCGCCAGCCAGAGAACGGTCACGGCGATCAGAAAGTCGAAGACGATCATCAAGTCGGTCAGTTAACTGTTCTTTTATGTTTTATCCAGCACTAATTCCTTTATAAAGCTTGATAGATGTATGTTGCTTTATCTATAACTAATGATATATTGCAATGCGCAACGGTATCAGAAGATTAAAGGATCCTTAAGTCAGGCACGCCTTTGTTATTGTTTTGATATGAAATTTGCGATCAAATTACTCGTCGAACGTGACAAAACGTCAACAGTTCAACTGGTAAAAATATAAATTGTAGCCTGAAGCTGAAATTTCTTCGCTTGTTTTTTATTTTGGTGCCAGTAAAGGGGGCTTTCGATTATTTTCAGCGCATTTTGGCGGCTGTCCAAAAACCTAGAACTCAGGGAATGTTGGTGTTCGTAAGCCGGCCAGCCTCCCAGTCCGCCTACCCAATAGCAAACTATATTCAGCGAGCGCTCGCGGAATATGATTTACAAGCGAATCTAGAATCATAAAGGTTTGGAATCTTGTTTAATTGGGTATTCTTGACTTTAACATCACCATAAAACACAAAAGGCGAATGCACGGAGGGCAGAAATGTTTCCATTACTCACTCGATCACGCCGCTCTAACCACCGCTCCGAACAGCATTTAGTTCTAATTGGCACTAGATAAAGCGAGAACATTTCACGTTCATTTCAAATAGAAGAAACTCTTTTGTTAATAGCTTTTATTTTCTTTGTTATCATCGCACAGGATGGATATTCATTTCAATTTTCAAAATACATGAATTGCCATGAAAACAAAACGTACTGCAGCTAGCTAAGGTGTCGACTGCGGCTAACAGATCTGATTTACAAAGATTCTGTTCGCAAACCATTCTTTCTCCTCCTTTTCTGCAATTCCAGGGATTAGTTTATGGAAAAAATCGAAGTGTTGTTCTTAGGCATCGAAGGCTTTGAAGCTGTCGCTTTAGCGTCGCTACCGGCACTGCAGAGCGAGTCCCGTCGTCACATTTAGAAGACCAAAACATTTCAGCGCGTGAAGAACGCGCACCGTAATGAAGTAAACTGTCGGCGAATAAGTTTGACCAGCGTTTCAATCTATTGGATACCTTTTGCTTGACTAGTGCAATAACCAAGAAGGTCCTTGAATAATGATTTCTTTCATAAGCTTGACTGTTTTGGTACTGCCACGCAAAGAAGAGCATAAACCGCTTAGAGTCCTGGCGCTGTCTCGCACATTTCACGAGAAAAAAAGCAAACAACACCAAAATAACCAGCCAGATGTAACCGCTATTAATTTTTTAAGGCCAAGAAAGTGAATGAAGGCCTAAACTGGCCGTATTGGCGCGGATGTAGCCGGATTTCAATTCACTGTGAAAAAATCCTGATTTTAGATGGCATAGAAAATGGCGGATTTCTCACTCGATGCGCGCAGAGCACTGTGGGTGACTAGGATCCTTTAAGAAGTAAATAATTTCAGTGATAATAGAGAACAATGCACCAGAATTGGTCAGATACATTGCCCTTGACACTTCTTAAGATCCCGTTTTCTTTACTCAGATCTCGGAAATCTCAGTCGAAAAGATCCAGATCTCGTTCGCCGAATCGTCATCACAGACATGAATTGCACGAACGACAAAGGTAAAGCTTTAGTTTATTGTAAACCTGACACCCTGTTGTGTGATGACTGCTGTGATAACAAGTCACGCTGGCGAGTAATATCACTAGTATATCACAGCAAGCGAACAAGCGAAAATATTGCGGGCAGAGAGAGAAATGCACATCCTCGATGATAAGACACTGTCTATTCTAGTAAGCAAAGTTTTTTAAACGTGCTTTGCTTCTGTCCAGTTTTTCGAAGCCCTTGACCATCACTTTCATCATGCTTTCGGGGTAACCTCGTTCCCAGGGCGTTTACTTCGGGGACAAAATAAATCGATTGGTACCTGCTCACTACAAAAGGCATCGTAGGCTATTGAGCTACTATACCTTATTTCCAACTCCTACCTCCGGAAATCCCTCCGAGTAGTACAATATTTGTCAGGTACGGAGCAACAGAAAAATAATGAAAAATTATGGCGCAGGTCGGGGAATTCGGATAATTTTTTTGTCTGATTTCTTGCATGAATATTTTTTATCTTGGTAAAACGTTAAGCCAAGTCGAATCAGGGAGTTTTAATTAAAAGAAAAACTGTCGTTAATCTTGTCAGTTTTATCGTATTGTTTTATAGCGCGTTTTCTAGTGTTCATACGAATTTTACATTTCTCAATCAAGAAAGTTTTTTAAAAAGTAAGCTAATCAAGTAATGTGTAATGGACCGAGCATTTTTCACAAGCAAGCAACAGAATTCCAGTTATTCCTTAATACATCATGGAAGAGAAGATGAGAACTTGATTCAGAATGAGCAAATGAAGATCTACTTCAGGTAAATACACTTTATTGTTATTAATGAATGATAAATCGACGTCGGGGAGACTTAACTTAATCAAATCTCTCTATGGGATCATAAAATTTATGTGGGATCAGGGATCAAATGTTGCCACATTTTGGGGATCAGGGATCCAAATTTAGAGCTAAAATTTGGGATCAGCGATGAAAAAATATACCTGGTTACGACCCTGCTATGGTTGTTACGTTGTTTTGACAGAGACCATTAACATGTGGCCCCTTTAAATTACAAACAAACCATCAAAAAACTAAACTGCCGTTATAAAATGAAATGGTACTTGTCATTCCGTAAGGAAAGTTTCAAAATGGTATTTGTTTCATTCACCTTACTTCACTTCTTTCTAGTTGATATGCAGTAATACCGTTTGTTTCTTTATTTACGGGATGGATCTGAGTCCTTGTGGATCAGGCCATATTTCATTAAAAAAAATACAGGCTCGAGACTTCCTAACGTATGAAACTAGGTTCGTTATAACGTGATTGACGTGAAGAAATATGTGATATAAGACACAATTAAATTCAGTCATTGATACATCTGAAAGCCAATTTATATTCTATTTTGGAAGGAAGGTTTAGCACTTTAAACAAGAGTGGTCTTTGTTATGGAGGACGATAATGTTAAATTATTTTCTTTAATCGCTTTTTGCTGTGAGTAAATATTGTTTTTTTCCCGAAAACTCGTTTACGTTTATACCGGAACAAAGTTCTTGCAAAGGGGCGATTTCAATAAATCTAGCTTGGACGATTCATTTGAGATTCGTGAAAAATCTCATTACTGAATCTTTTTGGTCGGCACCAAGGATCTCCATACATGGAGTGACTACCAGAATCTCCTCTGCGCTGACCAAAACGATCGCGGCCTCTGGGGACAAAAAATATAACTTCTCACAGCGATGTAAAATACGCAGAATTCTTACATACCTTTTACGGCAGTAGCATGGAGGTTCTTAGAAAAACGCTCCTTTCGAATACAGAAAAAAAAAAGCGTCGAGCGTCATACTTCGATTTCTGTTGCTAGGGCAGCCGCTTTAATCAACTAATTACGGCATCAAAACCTTTTTTATTTTAATCTTTTCATAAATTATGTCTGTTAACCTGAAAGTGCTTGCTAGTAATTTATTTAGTTTAACATATTTCATGCATAGCTTCTATTGAAAGTGAAAAGGACAGTGGACTGAGAACGCCATTGTGCGAGATGCATCTCCCGCATGGCTTCTCGGGGGAAAGCTGCTCATGTATAATGGGCTCCGCTCGCTTTATTCAGCATTACCAATTCAGTGACCTCGCTATCTCCACATTTAACCCAGAAGTTTGTGATATGGTTGTACCTTTTGAGTCTGTGGATTAAATCCCACGGTGTAATCATTCAAATGAAAGCTTTTGAGGGGTTAGCTTTCCTGTGCTGCCAGCTGCTGTTTTGTTTTCATTATTGTATAAAATTAAATTTAAGGTTTTATCTTGAATTCTGATTCTGAACGTTCTCAGGAGTGAAAGGGTTAATTAAGAGTTATATTTGAAATTAAAATGGGGGCTTAGAGTCCAAGCTGTTTTTTTTTTGTTGTTGTTGTTTTTTTGTGACGTTTTGTTCCTTCTATGCTTGATCTTTCAACTGCGAACTCCACTCGTAGTTATGTCGATAAGTAGTAAACATGTCACCAAAAATGTTTTCGGTTTCTCAATGAAACTAAGTGACGCTGTTTTGTGATATTCATCTTTGTTGAAGTCGGCACGCAAGCAGGAGGCTTCACCAAAAAATTGCTTCCTTTTATGCCGGTAAAGTCTTCGTGAGTCCACTGGCCTGGACGGTATTTTGCGCTCAGAATCTGGAATCCACTTTTTATGAACATCCTTCGTAAACTCTGTAGTCTGTTTGATCACCCTTTAAGGCTTCTGTTAATTAACATCATAGTCCTACTCATGCTTCGAGTTCTCCGATGTTGCTCGATGCCGTCGTCTTTCCGAGGCGAAACTTTCTTTCCGTCCAGTGTTACAGATTCTCGCCATTTCTGAAATCCGCAAATTATGTCAATGGCGAGAAGAAGATACAGTAAGCAGACAAGTGCCAAAGCGACATCCATCCAACTGTGTTCGTTTGTGCCGGCGTTCTGTTCTGTGATTACGCCTTTAGAATCTTAAAAGGATCAATTGTTTATCTTGCAGCATCGAATAGTATGATCGGATCAATCCGCTGCGTATGCACACAAAACAACAAAACTTGGAGGGATATTCGGAGAGTACCCGCTGAAAAACTGATATTTACGTTCTACGTGTAAAATTCACCTGCAGAAATAATTAGTGCCGTTTCAGATTCATACACAGAAATCAGAATTTAAATATCACCACGTTTGATTCATGAACAACGCATGCTCATTTCCTGTACACAATCGACACTCGATTTACTCGCAAATTGGTTGAGACAGCTTGATCCAATGGAAGTCACAGTGAGGTGCTTCAACCACGATAATTTTGGGCCTTTTGTTTCAGATGACAAAAACACTCTTAGTGTTGGATACTCTAAAGATTTAAAACGAAAAGATAATAAAAATCTTTCGTTGCGGAAATGGATGGCGAAGCGTCTATCATGTTAAAAGCTGCAGCTGTTTTCGTGAAAAGATGCATTACGTAAAGTACTCTATTTTTACTCTAAAATAGGCTTTACCTATATCTTTTCTGCATCAACAAACTGCCGTGCAAAAAACTTCAAGTAAACAGTTTTCCAAACATCGCCAATTTTGAGCATACGTTTAGTTGGTGTCAAAAGTTATTAATATCGCCTGCAGGCCTCAAAAGATTAATCAACTTTGTTCTTACTATATATTCGCGCAAGTATTTCAGTGTTATTATTTAACATACACATGGTGATCGCTTTTGTGGTGGATGCTCAATAAACGTTTTGTGAACGCTGCGTCCAATGACAGCGCGAATGATTCATCCTTTTTTTGTTGTTGTAGTGTGCGGTGTAATCTTATGGGTGTTCTAAATGCAAATGTTTTAATTAAAGAGTCCCACAGTAGAGTGGGGTATAAAGGGTGAGGGTTTCTTTTCACAGAAAGTAAAGCATACATTTACGAAAAAGCGAATTCGTCGTCGACCAATGGCTATAACATCACGTTTCACGACAACAAAAAACTTTATTCTTATTGAATGGTAATAGTTAAGGAAAATCAAGAAAAAAACCACACATTCTCTGAAGAATAGACGGCCGAGATCAAGCCTTTGGTCCAAGAACGCCCTCCTGCCGTTACCGCAGCTTGAACAAGATAAGTACTTTTAATTTGTGTTATAAAAATTCAATCCCATTTTCAGTGTTTAAAAGTGTGACGGGCCTGCGTGACTCCAACGCACGTGCTTTTTAGCCTTTCTAGACTGGAAGAGTTTTGTTCGCACGAATATATCTTTAAGGGAAAGGCTTCTTTTGCACAATATTACCGTAGGGGCGGTTCCTTGAAAATGTTGTTAAGCAATGGTTGCTGTTTTATAATATGCCAGCTGTTCATGAGTATTGCTTAAGTTAGGCACTGCATGCTGGGTGATATTGCGTTACAAAGGGCCTGATTTTCTTGTTTTGTTTTTGTCGGAGGGCTTGATTTCTGTCTTCAAAAGTACCGGTAACTTCTGAGAAGGTTGTTTGAATAAAGTTTTCTGGGTATCCTCTCTCAAGAAGATGTGTTTTAAAGTTTTTACCCCCGACGGATGGCAGGTTGAAAATGGGTGTACTGAAATGTTTCAGTGGGCTTAAAGTAGGTGCATACATCTGGCACTGATTCGGTTTTAAATCTTTCGCCTTTGTAAACAGTAGTGTCCAAGAAATTTGTTTCTGTTTTGGATACTTCAGCCGTGAACTTAATAGTTTGATGGTGTTTGCTAGCTTGTTCAATGAACTTTATAATCTTCAATTTGGTTGTGCCCCAGAGGGAGAAGATGTCATAAATGAATCATTCCCAGCCGAGCGGTTTTAAAGTGCTTTGATTTAAGATCTCTGCTGCTACCTTAGCCATGAAAATATTTGCAAAACAAACGCCGTTTTGGTGCCCATGCCAGTTCCATGTACCGGTATCTGTACATAGTTTTCTTCATTAAATTGAAAAGAGTTTTTCCACTAAGATAAGTTTCTTGAGCGCTCATTACAGTAGTGACGTAGAGATAAGAGGTTCATTTCTGTGGAATGCTTTGTCTGCGTTGCATAGAACCGTGGTATATTTGTATATAAGCTTGTGAGGTCCACTGAACAAAGATTATGTTTTCTGAAACCTCGATTTCCCTACGAAGTCAATGAAGAGAGTCGTATCTTTCAGTTATGACTTTTATTGTTGTGTCATAGACTGAGGGAAATTATTAACGAATGTTGATAGTGTCTCTCTATTTTAGGGATATATTTGTTCACAAAATTGGGATACGGATTATTTCCAAAATTTACCCAGGATTAGGGATCATTCAGAACCCTCCTAGCAGGACCTCTTATTTTTAAGATTGCGTATTAAATATTCAGCCTTACATGTATACATTCGCTGTAATGTGGACAACCTCTCCAGGATTCGCTTTTTTCTATCTATATGAGAGTAAATCCGTCAAATAATCACTTATTGTTGGTCTGTGTGGGTGGTAATTGTTTTGCCCTTCGTACACACCTGGGAAATGCTCATACTTGGTGCTTTTCATTTACTAAAGACAGTTCCATGCAACCTGCACTTTTTGTTATGTAGTTTACAAGTATCATGCTACAGAACTTCCTTGGGTTTCTTTGATGGTAGTTTATGCCAGGAATAGGATGATAGATGTTTTAGTCTGCTTATGTGCCAGGCAATCATTGTGTCTATTGTGAATCTGGCAAATTCAAGCCTGTCGGTTATCTGGCAGGCACTGAAGGTCGCTGTTTCTTATTTAGATTCCCCTGAGGGGCTACCAGCCAAACAAGCAGCCTTCCTCTCAGGCCTTCCAAGCTCGGATTACCTCGCGGCCTCGGCGAACACTAACGCCCCTGAGCTCCCACCCTGACCCTCTCTAGTCATGCAGTGTTCTTGCTACACCCCTTGTTGTCCTCACTGGCACCATTGTTTTTTGCAATGTACCAGCCTGTGCTACCAAGGTTTTACTCTGGATCAGAGATGCGGGAGCCATCACCAATCTGCTTGAGTCTATCCCGGAGTGGGCCTGGATCATCACACTATGTGTTATCAACGATATGCAGATTTCCTCCATAGATGCCTGGCTATTACAACCTAGTACTGCAGTCATGAACTTTACTTCACAGAATAACCTATGCTTTGATTCACAAGCTTTATTTATTTGTTTATATATCTATTTATTTATTTAGTTATTTTTCTGGTATGTGATTGCCCCTATTTTCAGGGTTTGTGTGGTCTGCAGTGATCTGGAAGACAACATTCCCCTATTTTTCCCCACAGTTACTCACCAGTCCATGCTAGAATTTCCACAGTTAATTCATGTGGACTCTCACTGTGCAGGTCACCTGATAGTTCTTTTTACAGAACCGGATTTCTTCATGGCAGCCGGACCAGTCATTTACTTTCACATATACATCCATTCCTTGCATTGATATGGCAAATTTTCACTAATGCAAACAAACCTTAAGACTTTCATCTCATTAACCAGTATCGTATTGTCCCCATTCTGTATTAATTCTGTGCATGGGAAAGTTCCAGTTCTCAGCATTATAACATGCCCCAATTACACTATGCAATTTCTCGTCAGAACAGGAGCTATCATGAGAAATATGGGCATTCTGATTTAAGGTGAACAGGGGACTAAGGCCACGGGGGTTTGGGGTTCGTCATGGGGAATACACTTCGTGTATTTGTGGGAGGAAGTGCTCCCAATACAGGTCACACTTTTCCCCATGGACTCACAGTCTCAGTTACTTCTATATTCTGCGCCATTCACAACTGGTTACTATGGTAACCTTAGGGTATAGGCTCGGATTGGATAAGGACCTCGCTCATGGGGGATTTTAGCCCTCTGGGGAGGATAAGGACCTCGCTCTGAGGGGATTGTTAGCCCCCTGGGGAGGATCGGATAAGGACCTCGCTCATGGGGGATTTTAGCCCTCTGGGGAGGTTACCGTCCTCGCTTATGGGGGATAGCCCTCAGGGGAGGACTGTTTGGGACCTCACTCATTGGGGAACTCAGCCCTCTGGGGAGGCCCATTGCCAATCTAGACTAGCCTGACCTGTATGCAATCTATGCTTCACTGGAGTACTTCCTCCCCTACCCCTTTATCCCACAAACTGTTGTCGTCTCACTTACTCTCATGGGTTGGAACATTAAAGCCAATTTATAAGTATTATAAATTAAAGTTAATGGGACAACCATGAGGTTAATGTCCTAGCATTACTATATCAGCAATGTGATATGTCATCAAGATAAGACCTTTCAATCATCATGCCTAAAGGTCATGCCACATTCACGTGCAAAGATCAGGATATTTATTTTGACCAATGACGTTTGGCTGCTCACGTGAAATCAAGCACCCTCAATCTGCCTTTGTTCATTTCAGCCTTCCAGTCTAGTAATCATTCTGGTTGAGTACCTTTTTTAACCAGCTCCCCTCCCTCCCTCCCACGTGTTGTCTCAGTTTCTATGGGCATGGCTTTGCACAGTTTCATAACCGTTGCCCCAAACGTTATAAACACCTGTATCCGGTTGTATGCAATAGTACCTTATCTACAGTATACATCTTGTTCCGTCAGCATATAGATGTAAAATTAATGTACCAGCTAATTGTATATTACCATAGTTTCTAGTCTAAATGTAGTTTATTGTTCATTCTTTGCCACAGCGCAAAGCTGTGATGAGACTGCGAACTCTGGCTTTATAGCCTTTTTCTTAGCCTCATTTACTACTGACTTGCTTTTCATAATTGGCATTGTTTTATTTATTTATTTATTTTTATTTCCTAATTTTTGATCAGTTCTTTGAATAGCGTGATCAATGTAAGGGCATGATAGTTATTACTCTGGCCTTCGTACACTGCTGTAGTTGTTAGTCTTATTTTAGTAATTGTTAATTTCAATAAACATGGGTAAGGGAGGAAGTGCTCCCAATACAGGTCACACTTTTCCCCATGGACTCACAGTCTCAGTTACTTCTATATTCTGCGCCATTCACAACTGGTTACTATGGTAACCTTAGGGTATAGGCTCGGATAGGATAAGGACCTCGCTCATGGGGGATTTTAGCCCTCTGGGGAGGATAAGGACCTCGCTCTGAGGGGATTGTTAGCCCCCTGGGGAGGATCGGATAAGGACCTCGCTCATGGGGGATTTTAGCCCTCTGGGGAGGTTACCGTCCTCGCTCATGGGGGATAGCCCTCAGGGGAGGACTGTTTGGGACCTCACTCATTGGGGAACTCAGCCCTCTGGGGAGGCCCATTGCCAATCTAGACTAGCCTGACCTGTATGCAATCTATGCTTCACTGGAGTACTTCCTCCCCTACCCCTTTATCCCACAAACTGTTGTCGTCTCACTTACTCTCATGGGTTGGAACATTAACATATGCTTTGAGTATTGTCACTGAAAAGCAACGACTTTATTACTTGCATGTACAGATAGGTTTTCTTTTTAACCACGCTAAAAGGATCAAAACTACAAAAGTTAAGCAATATCATTAAAAAACATACTAATTATAAGAGTATCGTATTGCCTTTTGATCGTCGCTTTAGTATATAAAAATATAGATATGGATCAGCGCGAGACCACAAGCTGTTACCGTACAACCGCGATAAAAAAAAACAGTAATCCCGGTGCATCAGATAAACAGTCTTTAAGTTTGGAAACAGAATGTGCATAAAATAGCGTGCCTTCGTCAGTCAAAAAAATGTGTATACTTTATATAGCTTATAGATTAAATTGACATCCGCCCGAGGGTGATAAACGACTACGCACTGAAAATGTCTCTAAAAGTGCGGCTGCGTTTTTCGAATTGTACACATCAAGCACGTGCAAAATAGGTTAAAAGCTTGCGCTGCCAAAAAACCACCACTTCAAACCTGAAAAAAATGAATGAACATGGCAAGAAGCCGTATAGACTTAGACGGCTTAAAATGACAACATATAAACCGAGTTTAAAAGAAAAATGTGGGGAATACATAAGATATTTGGCAGCCACGGAGGCAATGTAGCCGGCAAGCAGGCTTTCTTAGCGAGCAACTCTCCTAGCGCACGACTCAGCGGCCTTACGGCGGCTCTCTAAGTGCACGACT
This sequence comes from Siderastrea radians, assembly GCA_964017195.1. NCBI lineage: Eukaryota > Metazoa > Cnidaria > Anthozoa > Scleractinia > Rhizangiidae > Siderastrea > Siderastrea radians. The sequence goes on from OZ024887.1 coordinate 65,530,448, forward strand.
CGGCGGCTTTACGGCGAGCCCCATTCCTTTGCCAGCTCGAAAATGGCGGCTCCACGCTGAGTTGCCCGCGCGAAACCCCGAATAAGTGAGCCTGCTCACACTACAGGCTAAACGCTGAAAAGCGCGCTCTCATTTTTATGTTAGCAGCTTCTTCAACATGAATGTATAGTTTTTGCATATTCTTGCTTATTCTGACCGCAATTTACAAAACGTGATCCCATTTTACCACTAAGAAGACCATTGTCCAAGAATCAGCCAAAGACTGAGGATCTAAGTTGTTTATCAGGAGGTATAACATGGTCATAATGTTTGCAAAACTGGGTTGAAATGTCCTCTTTTGTTTTCCCAGACCTTAGCAGGACCTTCCAAAGGGATATTTGTGACTTGCCCTGTTTGGATTCTTAAGCTGAACATCCAAGTCGTAATTAACCTTAAAAATCGGAATTTAATCTCCGAATTTTCGAGCTGCTTGTAGCCCCCTTAAAATGCTAGGAGTCCTTTTAATTTTTGGGCGCTCTAAGCGACATTTTTGCCTTCCGAAAACAAAAGCAATTTATTGTTTCTCTCTGTTACGAAAGTTCAATGTGACATTCCACCAACTAGTCTAGATTTTTTTTTTTTTTTTTTTTTTTTTTTTTTTACTTTTCAACACAATACACTTAACAATACGCGAAAAGAAAAATACAAAGGATAAATGAATAAAAAATACAGAGGTAACACTGCGATACACGTTTTACATAACTATTGTAACTAAATTATTGTCAGTAGAGGCTTCCATAAATTCAAAAAATTTTCTTTTTGTCCTTTCGCATGTGCGATTGTTCTTTGAATTAACATTTTTCCTTTTACTAACTCAAGAAAGAGAAGGAGATTAGGTAATTTGTGCTCATATTTTTGTAGAAAGACATGTCTTTTGCTAAGTAGTATGTAATAATTAAAGATATAAGAGCCAGAACTTCCGGGATTATAACCGTACATTATTCCTAATTCATCAAAATTGTAATTGTCGTCATTTTGACTATTCCACCGAAATAAGACTGAATTCCAAAAGACGCGTATACGGGAGCAGTTAACTAGCATGTGCGACAGTGTTTCTAATTCGTTACAAAATTCGCAAAGGGGAGATTCTGATATGTTCATTTTATATAGGAGGTTTCTGCACGGTAAAATATTATGAATTATCTTAAACTGAAATATACTTAGTTTCGTTTCCCGTGTTATTCTAAATGGTAGTTTATAAATTGCGCTAATCTTCATCTCTTCTACACCTAACCTTTGTAGCCTAGAACTAGCTAAAGGTTCTTTAAATTTCTTTTGAATAAGAATATTCCGGGCACTTTTACTGGTGAGTGTTTGACCAGGAAGAAAAGTCGATTTTCTTTCTTGTCGATTCTCACCATTCGTAGATTGTAATTCACGCTTCCACCCTAATGGTATTGCTGCTATTAGACCCCAGAGGTTGGTAAATGGCGTAGCAAGGCCAAATTTTCTAAGAAAATTGTCATATGAGAGGAATTTGCCGTCTTCTTCTAATAAATCTTTGATTCTAAGAATTCCAGCAACGTGCCAGTTTTCCCAGTATACAGATTTGCCTGCTATGGTTATGTTTTTATTATTCCAAATAATGGCTTCCCTAATGTCATGTTTATCTAGAGGGGCGGATTTAACATCATGAACTTCTGCCCAAGTTTTTAAGATGTCAATGTAGAAAGCTGGTATATTTTTTAGTTCTAAAAGACTTAGATCGTAGCTACAGTCGAAAATGAGAGGGCCTCCAACATTTTTCAGATACCAGGATGGAATTATCATCCAATCCTCATTTGCACCATCTTGCATTCTCTTTACCCAGGCACATAGTAATGATTTTGTGATTATTTCATATTCTGGCAAATCTAAACCTCCTTTTTCTTTTGCTCCGATAAGCGTGTCTCTTTTTATTTTCGGTTTCTTACCGTTCCAAACGAAGTCTGCTATCAATTTGTTAACGACGTCAATAACATAAGGTGGGGTGTGAAGACAAGCGCTAGAAGAAATGAGTTTGGATAAACCTAACGTTTTAGCTATTGTTATTTTTCCATACAGGGATAAATCCCTTTGTGACCATAAATTGAATAACTTCTTAACTTTGATTAGCTTGTCTACAAAATTTACTTGGTCGCACAAATTAAACTTATACGAGAAAGCGGTTCCTAAAGCTACTATTGGCCTTTGTGGCCACATAAACTCAAAAGGCGTATCCTTGTTTTGCACGTTTTTCCCCAACCATAAAGCTTCTGTTTTAGAAGAATTGAGTTTAAGTCCACTGCATTCCTCAAACAAGTTAAGCACCTCGAGCAGCTTCTCAAGGGAAGCCTCGTCTTTACAGAAGGCGGTTGTGTCATCAGCATACTGTGATAATTTGATTTCTTTGTTAGCAACTAGGATCCCTCTTATATCAGAGCGAGACCTTATCGCGCAAGATAATACTTCAGCAGCCAGTATGAAAAGGAGACCGGATAACGGACAGCCTTGCCTAACTCCTCTCTTGAGTGTGAAGGGTTTGGAAGCGTAACCATTGTTTATCGTACAGCTGGAGATATTGTTGTAAAGTGTTCTAATCCACACCTTGAAATCGAGTCCGAAATTAAAGGCATCTAAGGCTTTGTCTAGATACTCCCACTCTAAGCTGTCGAAAGCCTTTTCGAAATCTATGAACAGAGCGATACCTTCTAAATTTTGATCTGCCGTGTAATGGAGAATGTCCGATATGAGCCGAATATTTTCCCCAATGAATCTGCCTGGTAAATATCCAGTTTGTGCATTATTAATAATATTTGGCAGGACCTTTTTTAAACGCATTGCTAAGGCTTTTGTGGCGATCTTGTAATCAGTATTTAGAAGCGATATGGGTCTCCAGTTTTTTAGTCTAGATTCAGTTTCAATTAAATCCAAATTTCTGAGGAGTTTTTAATTTTCGCACAGATAAGCCACCGAAAGGATCCTTTGGGTGCTCCTGGATTGTTCTTACTTTTGCGTCGACGAAAGAAATGATAAGTGTTGGTCTTCGATTGAAAGCTACTACTGAAGCAGTACTTTCCTGAAATGCTGTTTGCTTTTTTTCAATAATGCTCGTAGTCATAGTGTTTTTGTTTTTTTTTAATTTTAACTTCGGCACTGGTGGAAGGAAGGTTTTAAGGCGTAGGACCCATGGATAAATAGTCACCTCAGGGATCCACGAATTCAAAAGAAACTGCAAGACAAAGCAACCATTAGTTTCATCCTGTTTTCCAGCAGGGAAGTATTAGACTCAAGGTTTCTTTTTAACAGCCTCTCCCCCCACCCCTTCCCCCTACAAGTGTTAACGGAAAAGTAGTCCACTTGAACTGTTTTTCTGTTTTTGTTTTTTTTTGTTTTGTTTTTTTAACACAAGGCACAATTTTCATCCCCCGTAATATAACATTTTATTGTTTGTTGACTGGCCTATCCTTCTTACAGCTTGAGTAAAACAACACCAATAACATATCGATAGCATTCTTGTCTGAATACATAGGAGTTTCTAAACTAAAGACCAGGGCTCAGTTGCATGAGGCAACTTGAGATTAAGTGTTAATTTCTGTAACCATTCCCCGTGCTCTGAAGGATTCTCTTGCACGCTGTTATGGATAAATCTGCCGAAGGCGGATTAAAAAGTATAGGAAACACAATGAGAGTGCGAAAAAATCCTCCAGAAAACAGGGAACATTTGCAGAAATTCCCACTTAACCTTAAGTTTCTTTAGGCAACCGGGCCCAGACTATCAAAACCACAAATTGGCGTCCATTACTGGCTTAAACATCTTGAGAGAAATTCTGCTCATTACATTTTACATCCCACTGACGATATGCGGTAAGGAAAAGGAATCACTACTTTTCAGCCAACAGCGACTTAAAAGTTAAAAAAAGTGAAAGCACCGTGCTTCTTTTTTCAATTGCACGGACTGTCCCTTGGACAAAAGACGGCCTCATACAATGAAGTACAATCCAGATACCAGCGATAGGCACATCCTCCTCCACGGTTGTCAGTGTCATCACGAAAAGGCAAGGCCCAGTGGGGTTTTCTGATCATCGGTGCACTCCATCCGCTGCAGCTTTGTCGGTTTCCCTGACGCTGAGAGCTTCCTTCTGTTTCCTTGAAGCACACCCGACACACATGGATGGCCTTGGGAGGCCGTGACTCGATCTTCCAAGCGTAACGGCAACCACCACCCCTGTTATCGGTATCATCACGGAAATGACTGGTCCGGGACGGGGTTGGGCTCCAGCCGGTACACGAGCTTCGTATTCCTTGGCACTGCGAGCTGCCCTCTGTCTCCTGAAAGCAAAGGCGATACTCCGTGTTTGGGTTGATCTTTCCATGTGCCTCGATTCTCCACTGGTAGCGGCAGCCTCCAGAACGTTGATCGGTGTCATCTCTAAACGACTGGGACCAAGCAGGGCTGGAACTCCATCCGCTGCAAGTGTGCGATGGACCCTGGCACTAGGAACTGAGTTCAGTTTCTTTGAAACAGATCCTGAATCCGTCTTGAGCCCAGCATTCAGGTAAAAGCGAAAGGACGATTGACAGGAAAATCACAAAGCGTTTGTCTGGCATGGCAAATTTTATTTTCCTGTACAAAGAAAATAAAAGAAAGTAAAAGTTACTTAGACGCCTCAGAAAGTAACCTGACTAGAAAATATTGTTTAATATTGAGCTTACACCTTGAAGTCCACTTAGTATGTGTATTCGAAAACAGACTGAGAATGTTTAGTGAAATCAGCAGCTTTTAATTGCACACGCAAATGAATCTGGACGTGCTATCTGAAGTCTATTTGATCAATTTTTAAAGCATTTCCAACACGAAAACTACACAGTCGTTTGAACACGCCCTTGCTATTTTTAATCCACAGGGATGTGGAAGGTCGCCTGCAATACGAAACATATGCAATACGAAACTCTCGTACTTCGAACATGTTCGCTCGGTTTATCCACCACGGGGAACACTCACAGAAGAACAATGACATGTACCACTCCTTTCCTCTTCTACTCTTTGTTGTTGTTGTTGTTGTTGTTTTGCTAAATGTGCTTTCAGAAGTAACTTTCATGTTATGAATAGTTGGTGAGTGGAAAACAAAGGTTCGCTGCCAGACCCAGTGATCAGATGAAGTGACTGCTTTATCGCCAAGGCCGATTGAAGAAAAAAGTGAACTATTGGCAGACTGACTCCAACACCGGCATGTTCGTTGCACACAATGATCTATTTTGGCAATACAATTTTAGTCCGACTGATGTGGGATAGGAATTTCGACTAATCAAGTAGAAAAGCGAAGCTATTCCCTTCATAAAACAAACTTAGTAGAAGCAACTCGTTTATCACTGAAGGTAACCTTGTAGTACGCGGTAATTTAACAATTATTCCATGAAATAGAGTTGTACCGGTGTAAAGAGTGACCTATATTTGGCACGAAAACATGTACGGATATTTGTCCGTGGAAATTATCTCTACCTAGAAGGAAACAGTTTTTCCGAGAGGGAAGCTCAAGGCAATTGGTCCAAGGAAAACTTCGTTTTTTGGTAACACTTCAAAGTTCATATCTCCGACAGTTAATCAGTAGCAGCTTTGGTATGCATAAAAAGAATTTTTATCAGTATTTATCAGTACTTTATCAGTATTGGGGTTGTGTTAAGTGATTTGTATAAAATTAAAATTAGGCTCAAAACTGTAAGTTATTTTAGTGAAAGTTGTGCTCACTAAAAGTTATAATTAATGCAATTATTATTATTATTATTATTATTATTATTATTATTATTATTATTATTAATCGACGTTCAAAAGCAAAATGCCGGGAAATTAAAACAATGTTTTCGTACTCAGTTATCGCAATCAAATTGATTCATGTCATTTATACAAACAGTCCTCTGTATGGTGATTTTTAAATCACCATGTTAAAATAGCTCGGCTAACCAAATAAAAGCATGGTTTTTCCTTAACTGTTCAGTATCTGCTGTCTGTAGATTCTTTTAGCTGACTCGACTTTTAAACTTTTCAGTATCAGTATAACTTCTTCACGGGTGAATGCTGTTCCAAGTCGGAATATTCCTAATCTGATAACTTGGTGAATTTTCCTCAAACAGTTATCAACCTTGACCAGAGGATTGCTCATACTTCTCGTATCAACCTAAAACTGTATGTTATCGATTGCGGCAAAACAAGTTAAAAGCTGTAGTGTTTCACTAGGCACTGCTAAATTAAAACAGTGAAAATACACTTCTCAATGACGATCAACCTTGCTTCTTTGGACCCGCGCTCCAAGGTTTACGTTTGCAAAATAAGATTCGAATAAAACAGAACCGCTCATGGGGCCAACAAAGATTTTTGAAAGCCTCTAACTGCTCCTCAAAGGCGGTATCACATACGAGTTCTACGTCTTACAAATTCTACAGAGCCAGCTTGGGGTGAATTATTTTGCTGATTTAGTGCATGAATCAAAACACAGTACCTCTGAACTAACCTCTAATAAATCTTTCCTCCTGTGGCACCTCGCGAATAGGCACTCAACTGATCAAAAAACTGAAACGCAAGTGCAAAGGCAATCCGCTCGGTATCGATCTCAAGGTTTCTAACTCCTCGACCTTGGATGTCGCACGTGCCATTGTCATAAACAAGAAAACCCGGCACTGTAACATGTTCATAGTATTAATTGTTTGCCCCCTTCCGGACTTTGTTCAATGTGTTGATCTAAGTTTTCAACCGAAAAATAATATTGTTTTCTTAAAATTAAATTGGTAACTGTTTATTCGGTCGCTGATTTTTGTAAATGAGACATAAAGAAATTAAAGTTGAAGCTGCACACTTTCATATCTTGAAGAGGAAGTTTACGCAGCAAAAGACATGCAAATTTGTGACCCTAAAAATAGGGTCACAGGGTCTGCTAAACGGCTACATGAAAATGTTGCGCAGACCATTTTGATGTCGGTGGTAATTCATTTTGTTTAAGTGACATAAATGAACACTAGAAACTGTGTTTATAACGAAAAGGGATGTGCTGGCTTATTTCATTCACCTAAACTCGACTGAAAACTTATTGGCAAAGTGTTATAACTTACAAATTTTTCCACCAGCAACAGAACTACTACTATGTATTAGGACATTAAAATTTGTACTAAAACATATGTTTTGTGTAATATTGAAACTAACTGAGACTACGAGCAGTCTCCCATTCTGCTCGGGATATTCGAGCGGAAAAGAAGTGGCTCACGACACGCGCTCCACGTTTCCACGCGGTAGGCGATTTTGGCGCTCGCTTCGGTACGGTGTTCTTTTTCGCTCGTCTACAACCAAGAGAGGATGAGCTAGCTAAGCAGAAGGAGAGACTGCCCGTCGTATATAAGAATTAAATAAAACATGAAGAAAAACTAGCCGCAGAGAGAATGTTCAATGGTTGAGAAGAAATATTTTTGCCGTGTAGGGTTAGAAGTGTTGATGTTGAGTAAAGAAAGCATTGTTTAATACTTACGAAGCGTGATTGTAAACAAAACACTGCTTTATCCGCTAATTTCTGTCATCTCCTGATGACTCAAATTCACTATAACTGGAACCTTTTTCTATTTCCCTTGAGGGTTCGAGTTTATCGGGAGTCAACTGTAAGGAAGCGAGGATTACTGTAACCACGTTTTTGTCCTTCAGTTTTACGGTTACTGATCTAGCTAATTGAGGAATCAAAACCGACTTGGTTATGAAATTTAAGGGGGGGAGACTCTTAACTACCGATCTTGCGTTGTTGCTATGGGATTTTTGTGGATGGTATTTTGCCATACGCTGTTTTGCAGCGTTTTGTGCAGCTAGATTGGTGAAATGTATGAGGATGAACATCTGAATTTTAAATATCGACTTTGCGCGTGCGTAGCTAGTGAAAGTCCCCAACCCCATGATGGTTAGGAACTTCCCATAGCAACAATATGGTAGTTAAGAGTCTCCCCCCCCCCCCGTTAACCCTTGGATCGGTGTAAATTACCTCTTCGAAAATCCAGGGCCCTGAATTAAGCCTTGTCGCCCTGGTACCCAGGTTCTCTATTTCCACAGGTGCCTTGAGCTTTCTCACTTTTCAGCACGATTTCATGACATGCGGCGGGAAAGCATTCTCGAGGCGACATGCAACTTCCTTCCCAGGTCATTGCGCACTCTTTGCGCTCACCTGCGAGAAGTCAAAACCGCCACGGACTAGTCTGATGCCTAATAAGGGAGTAAAGTGCATCAAAGGCGGTTACACCTACAAAAAGGAGATTCTGGTACACTTAATTTAGTTTCTTAAGACAAAATTAAATCCACACCTCTGAGAAGATATCAATCTTGGAATAGAGACTCCACCAAAATGATCCTTTGGTTGTTCCCGGATCGATGATTATCAGTTTCGGCTCGGCGAAAGAGATCATAAATTTACAAAAAATAACAATAAAATGTAAGCCCAATAAAAGTTTTTTAAAGAGAAAATGTCGCTAAGGTTTGAGCAAAATTGGAAATGGTCAAATTAAACTTCCCTTCCTTTGATGCTTAAAAGTCCGCGGGCACTCAAGTGGTTTTTCCAGGGCACGTGATTTAAAACAGGCACCTTAGGCAAAATGACAATTTTCTACTATTTTGAGTGGCCACTTGTTAGAACTTAAGGGACGCTACAGCAGTAATATACCATCGTGCTGTTTCTTTATCATCTACAGATTGCTATTCTTACCCTTTTGTAGAACAATATTACGCGAATTGAGAAATATTACTTTTTCAACATCACACTCTCGTTGGGGACTGTTAATTTATGCAAAAACAGTACTCAGTTAACCGGTTGAGAAAACTACAAAAATAAACTGGACAGTCGACTCAACTAAAAAATAAGCTTACTAAGAAACAATTGTTGTCTGACATACCATTTTGTAAAGTAAACAGTTCAAGAGCAGCCTTAGAGCCAACCCAAGTCGCGCCGAATTCAGAGATCCTTCAAGGTTCCATTTCGGTCACGACGATTATTATCGCCAGATCAAGAGTTCAGTTCTCATCCTTGCAGCAGCCGCAAATGATTTCATTTACAATGATCTTCTATCCAGTTTGCTGCAACCGCCAACAGATCAACAAAAACACTGCAAACAGCTCCCAGAGAAGCAAATATCACTCGACACTCCACCGCCACCATGTTGGATTTCGTGACATGAGTACTTCGGGTCTTTCCGGTATCCATTTTTGTCACGCTGCTCAGAAATACTGTTTAAGGTCAACTGGCTTGTTCTTTCAAATTTTAAAGCAAGTTCAAAGTATTAAGCTGTCACATTATTTCATAACATTCTTCTTACTCGTACACGAGAATTGAAAGATTGAATGTTTGCGATTGTTTGGTGTACCGCTGACCGTAATGTCAATGCTTATAATGAAACAAGAAATTCTGAGGAATTTACAGGCGACGCATAGTCTCTCACCCCCCTCCCCTTTTCTTAAGTAGTTCGTGGTTTCCGGTGACCTGTTATGGACAATTTGCACTTCCGGTATGTAAGGAATTAAATGTATGTATGCAACTTGAGAACTTCGTTTGTTTGTAACCAGTGACCTCTGTACGACTCTTTCAAATCGTTCCTAAGCCGTGACATCGTTAAGTTACAACAGGCGGAAACGTGTTTTGCTCAGAAGCTTTACTTCTCCTCTTTTGAGCTCAAACTTCATTTTGTCTAGTATTCTTGATTTCACGTAGGGGTTCAGACCAATTTTTTATCGCCACAAAGCTGTGTTTCTAGAGACATCTGGAAGACATATTTACGTCAATGCTGAGATAGCTAACCGACTCGTGACGTTTATTATTTTTGCGTGTTAACCCGTGCTCTAATACAGACTAAAATGAATGAAACTTTACTAAATTAGTTTGAAACCGTGGAAAGACATAAACGAAAGACTGAGAGGTCTTAGACAAGTTTAGACAGCCAAAATTCTAAAAATTGGGCAGAACCGAAAAGCAGAAATGTATTTCTGACCTGGTGCGACGGAATCAATCTAGATTGGTGATACTCTTTGTAAACACTGGCCCTTAAAAACGAAATCTCCTCAAAAACAGCGAAATAAACATTTCAACGCTTACCTTTACTCAACTTCAATACGCCGCGAAACTCAAAACATCAAAATTACGCTTCACATGCAGGAATGGTCATGTCAGAAACAAATCGTCCCGTATTTGAAACAGTTAGCTTTCAATCTCGTAAAATCCACCTCATTATAACGAGCCTGATTATTTATAGCCCGCGCGGAGACTAAGTCTACTGACTTCCGCCAATTCAGGAATGTGCGTTGCATTTTATGAGACGGTCGCACGTGCCTAGCCACGTGCACCGCCTAATTAGAGGTTGTTAAGAGCTGTGTGGTATCTGTTGCTTATCGCAGCAGCTGGAGGCGTGCTCAACTGCAGCTTCTACAAAGTCATTTTCACCCAAGTCTTAAGTCAGACGCAATCGCTCCCAGCTCTCTTCATTCGTCATCAAATGAAGACAGTGTTTTTTGCAAGTTGGACATTCTGCTAAAATAGGAGGCCACTTGCAGTTGCTGGGGAGTTAAAAAAATCAGATTGTTGAAACACGTGCTCATTTTCTTCATTTTGTAGCATTTTCTGGGTTGCTGTCATCTCTGTCTTCTCTCCCTCTTCTTAAAATTCTATTTAGAAAATCTTTCTGCTTTTAGTTAGAGGATGATCTTGACTTTCTAGACTTAAGAGCCCATCCCTGTGTCAACGTATGTTGGCCTGGTTGGGTTTCATTGGGTTTTTTAACGATGAGTTCTTCGCTTTAAGACCAGTTCCTGCAGCCTGCGTGCGTAGCCCTGTTTCGCTTTATTATACAGTGATTTCCCATCAGGTCGTATCTTGTAATCTCCGGTTTCAATATGTTCAGTGCTGTTGCCTCAGTGAGGAAGATCGGAAGTACGTTTTCACATATCCATCCACTGGGCACGAGAACAATGAGGTGACCTCAGTGGAATTCCTCTTCTAAAGTTGTACCTATTATGGTAGTCACTGTCCTCTCCATGTTATTATTTATTCTCGTTGTCAGGATCGGCTTCTTTGTGATTTTTCTTTTGTTTTGAGAAAGGCACAAAATCCCCACTTGCCGGAGAGCTTCCTCGATGATGGCGGAAAGCTCTGCGGTCTTCTTACCTTATTCTTACCTGATCAAAGCACAATTTTAAATCATAAGTGAGAGTAAGCATGCTTCCCTAGTAGTCTGCTAACCAGGCTTGCTTGTATACGTACAATAGTCAACTTAAATAGATAACTCCACTTAAAAAGGACATTAGGATAGGAGTTTTGAAGGGCCTGGTAAAGTTATTGCACATGTAGTATCCCTTATAAGTTTTATTTTCAGAACTTTGTGTTCCATACAAGCAGTGTTATTAAAAACAGTTCCTCCTTAACATTTTGGAGGAAGTCTAAGATCTGTATACAAATTTACATTCCTTGACACAATCACTACGGGTTCCTACTCCCGGGGGTATAGGGGTACTCAATAACGTTTTATACGGAGAGGCTCTGCACGGAGGTTAAAACACTTACCCTATAATATACTCCTTTTCACCAAAATGGTACTCCTTTCATATACCTAGAAAATTGCACCCCTTTCTTGTTCCTCAAGGATAAGCCAAAACTATATAATTACCTACAATTGCCACGTTTTTCTCGGACTTTCAGTCGTTCTGACTCGGTTTCTCAAAGGGTGCAAGCTTTTATGTGTCATTTATACTAAATTTTGGCACCCTTTTAGCCATCATTTCTTCCACTTTGCAACCGATTTTGTGAACCTTTCATATACTAAAATGGCAATTTTTCCCTACCCTTTAGTATACTGCGAGCTTTCCGGCCGGGACTCCCCGTGTAGCCCAATATAGGGAGTACCCCCTCCCCCCCCCCCGGCCCTAGTTCGAAGTTAAAGAGCCGAAGATAAAGTTCCGGTTAGTGGTACACCAAACAATCGGAAACATTCAATCTTTCAATTCTCGTGTACGAGTAAGAAGAATGTTATGAAATAATGTGCAGTGACAGCTAAATGCTTTGAACTTGCTTTAAAATTTGAAAGAACAAGCCAGTTGACCTTAAATAGTATTTCTGAGCAGCGTGACAAAAATGGATACCATTTCATGGATACCGGAAAGACCCGAAGTACTCATGTCACGAAATCCAACATGGCGGCGGTGAACTATCGAGTGATGTTTGTTTCTCTGGGAGCTGTTTGCAGTGTTTGGTGGCAGAAGAAGACAACTCCTGAACTTACTGTAAACAGTCAAATAAGAAAAAAAAAACTTTTTTTTTCACTACGCCATAGTCTCTCCCGGCGACCACCCGCTGTCCAAGAAGCCTGAGGACTCTGAATACGAGATTGGTTTGTTGGTGGATTATGATGATTGAAGCAGGCAAGACCCTTTGCTGTGTGTTTTTTGAAAGCTTCCATCACGCTTGGCCGCTCAGTCATTCCAGGAGACGTAATTTTTCAAGTTTCACCCTTAGGTGACTAACGATCACGTGATAGATTTAGCCCCCCCCCCCAACCCATTACCCCCCTTTCCACTCTAAAATTTGCTTCGCGGTCCCAATTTTCATAAGTTAGCTACGACAGTAGGTTAAATTTGAATGAAACTACTGCAAGTTAATCATGAAACAACTACCAGGAGAAAGCTGTTCAAATGTCAAATCTCTTTTTGACAAGAAATTTTTGTGACCCTCGTTTGACGCGAAATGTAAATTTTACGCACTAGTAGCTTTTTGGTCAACAGAAGAAAGAAGAAAAGCCGCGCTCTAGAATAAACTGTGTAAGTCTGTCAGGCTTTATTTAGAGAAAAATATGCTATTTGTCTTTGTATAAATCGCACACACCCACATTCTTTGAGACAATTCAGAAAACCAACACGAGAGGAACAGAACTCTAACAAGGATTGTTCGATTGGACAGTCTACTTCCGGCATTCGATTAGACGGCCTACATCTCATACACGTCATTTCCCAGTCAGCGTGGCAGGGGTAAATGACAAGACTTGCTACGCTGGCTAATCATTTCCTCCGATTCAATCAGTTTTGTCTAATCGCATTGTTGCAATTTTTCTGAAAACTTCATTTATTGTTTGGATGTGGTATTGGTTATATGGCGTTTTTTGCCTTGTTTTGTTTTATTTTCATTCGTTTTAACCAAATTGACGATGTTAAGGGTAATTTGTCGGTTGGACAGCTTTACGGATGGTTTCTCTAGGATAGCCAACGATTTCTTGATAGCTGATCATCGTAGCGATGACGAATCATATGGATAAGTGACTGAAGCGATCCAGCCACCGAGCGATCGAGTAGAGTGCAAACGTTTATATAGCCTGGGTAATTCAATATGATCGGTTAATCGTTACTATAGTAACAGAACCAGACTATGATTCGAAGCACAGTGACCCGAAACTATTGTTTTCATCCATTCAATTACCTGTAGATAATGGTTCGACTCTAACATCTGAACACGTGTGTCCCACCTTTTCTTGTCATACTGTGAGAAAATTAGCTCTGACTAAAACAACAATACACCGATTTCATAATACTGACAAAATTGCTTGCAATAAACAGGACGAAAATGAATTTATTTTCGCTGCGTTGAGTTCCAAACCATTTTTTACACGCTTGGGACTGTTATTGATACCAGCAGTGGGAGCTACTACGTAATGATATGAGGCAAGGTGATCTTATATCAGTACTTCGCCCTTTGTTCTTCAGTTCCTCCTATAATTACAGGATTACGAGGAATATGTATAACTTAATTGGCAACCAAGATTTCTACCTTCCTGAGTTTTTTCCGCTAGCAAAAATAGTAGCAGTAAGCCTATCTTTCTTCGCTAAGAAACGTGCTTGTTTTCTGAAAGTTTTCCTAGACCGATTTTCAGTGACACTGAACAGTTCAGCCTTAGAAGACAAATGATCCGTTTTTAAGGGCGTGGATGGCTTCCCAGGTACATTAATACCCTCAACACCACTCTCTACATAATCTATATACGTGTCCACTGCTACAGTCTATAGGTACCGCCCTCACTCATGCCACATCCAGCTTAAACGTCATGCATACGTCAATGAAACAGTCTTTCAAGCTGGAACAAGCAAGAAATCTTCAGGACCTAATAGACTGCGGCGTCTGACGAATATGCTAACATGTTATATATTCTTTCCTTTTCGAGTGACTCTCAGGCAATCAGAAGGTTGTACTTTCCAGCGGCGTGGCAATTTTAGCACGAAGAAGTTTCGATGGCCTTTGTAGAATTTGTATTCTATCTTGTCGTTGCTTTGATACGACGCTGGGCAGTTAACAGCTGCAATAAAGGTTTGTGAAACGACATAAAATAATGTGAATTTCAATGCAGAATGGAAGAACTGGCGTGTATAGGACTATCTTGCGGAAATGTCAGACTTCAGTATATATCTGGCTGGATTTTTTTGAACAAGGTTACTGCGCTTATCTACAAAGTAGCCATTGTAAAAACTAAGAGTGCAACTACTGCTTTTTCTTCCTTTTCTCCTCCTCCTCCTCCTTCCCTTTCTTTTTTTCTTTACCCTTTGTTTCAGCTTCCAAGTGATTTTCAGGCTTTTGGAACTGAAAAAACTCATGTTTTGGGTTTTTTTGCTCATTTTGTCATGACGTTTGTTTTCAAACAGCTAGATGTAGATGCGGGTAAAGCTATCCCTTACTTTGCCTCAGGAAGGTCGAATTTGTGTAAACTCTTCCTGTGTGACACTTCCAAGCATCAGCAACAACCATCAAAATAACAGCAGCCTCATATTTTAATTATTTTCTGTGAAGTAAAACGACGCACGAACCAAAAAAATCTGCAAAATCGCCTATGAAACACTGGCCACTAATCAATGCCTTTCTTAGTCTACGATATATTATTGTACAATAGTGTTATCTCCATATTTTAAATCTTATTTTCATCTCAGCGCGTTTTAAGGAATAATATTGCCCCCTGAAGTTATTCCATTTGATTCCATTAGCAAAGGTAGCGTGCAGGCCACTTACATTGTCCAACGCTCAGGAACGTGCTCTTAGCGTACCCTGCTAGCTCATTAATGTTTGTTCCTCTTACTCTGGAAGAGAAACCCTTAACATTCTCCTCTACAACTTTATGTAGTTCGTAGTTCGGTTTTAAAAACGCACAAAGTGCGTCCTTTTACGACGAACAGCAAGAGAATCACACGGAAATGGCCTCTGGACCTGTCCGCTACAGCAAATGAGGTTAGAGCATTTCGAACTGTTTTTCTATTCGACGTTTTCGATCTCATATGGGTCGAAACATATTAAAATATGTGCGTGACTCGCGAATGGAATGTTGCCAGGAAGGGTCAAATAACCTGCATTTTAACGAACTTTGAAAAGCTCTCGCGTCGCTCTTAATCATTTGCCCAAAGAAATTTTTGCAGCAATCCTGAGAACATCTTTTCTTAATTCAACAGCCAGAAGCTGAATCGATTTGAAGGTTTAGCACATGGTGAAAAATAATTCAATTCACGAAGTACTTTTCCTGATGAGAAATGTTTACTTTCAAAATTAAATTATTTGAGACACAAAGAACAACGCAGTTTTTACCAAAAATCATTTTTGAAGCTCTTGAGAGATTGCAAAAGTTGATTTGAGAGTTTTAAAGACGACAGAGGGATTTGTTTTTGCACGCGAAGACCTCAAACTGATGTAATAATTTACTGCTTCAAATGGCGATTTTAACGGAATTTTGTTATTTGCATTTTTCTCTGAAATAAAAGGATATTTTGCCAAAAAAAAGTATCAAGTGATTTTAGTGATACCCTAACCTATCTAACATTAAAATATGAAAGAAATCGAATTTTCCACCCTTGCCACGAAAATTTGGTTTTGTCTGATTTTTACAGACAGGCGCTCTTAATGTCTGATCGACTTGACGTTGATGTCCTACATCAGCACCACCCTCCAGTAGATTTTCGGCTCCGGCTTGTCATGTCAAGAAATCATCTCCGAGCTAGGTTTTAAATTCTGTTCAGTTATGCCCCATCCGATCTGAGGCTATATTATTTTTTGGTGTGCAAGCTGCTTATTTAAATGGTGCTTAATTAATATTATGCTTTTAAGGCCCCTCACGGCCTTACTTTGTACAAAACTCAAGAGCATGCAGCTGGTGATACGCCGTGATGCTCTTTCATATTTTAGGTCTAATTTTCATCTCAGCACGTTTTAAGGAATAATAATATCCCCTGAAGGTATTCCAGTTGATTCCATCAGCAAATGAGGCGTGCGAGCCACCAAGGTACTGGCCGTTCATATTGGACCAGTGACAGTCGTTGTACCACCAAGCTCCTTTGAACCTCACTGCGCAGTTGTAACCCAATTTATCGTTATCTTGATCCTTGGTGGTAAACTGCTTATTGCTGTAAAAGAAACGAAGAGTAGACGATATTTTCTAATTTTGGCGGTAAGGTTATCGTTTTCATTGGAGGACATCCAGCAATACAGTGTATGCCATCTAGAACAACAGAGTGATTTTACAACCGTTAAAAGTTTACCCTCTTTTTAAGCAAGAGAGACCAAGAATGGCCATTTGAATGCTACAGCAATATGTGGAGCGGGAAAACAAGTCTAGTGCACAATGAAAACAATTAAGAGGGTGTGAACACACCACAGCGCTATATACCTGGTGAAACGGGCCAAGTCGAGTGAAATTAAAAGGTCCTCGGTAATACATGGAATACCTTGACAACCTACAGGGTTTTTTCTTTTACCATGGACACCGATGGTCGCGTCAAGTGGGCCGTCAGCCAGGCGGAATGTCAGCCAGTAAGTCAAAAGGAGAGTCAGATGAGCCATTCATTTTGTTTTTCACTCAAATCAGTCAGTCAGGTACCAGTCAGCCATCCATCCAATCAGTCAGTCAGCCCGTCAGTAGTCAGTTGTCCCTATTAAGTCAATCAGTCAGCCAGTCCGTCAGTCAGTCTGACTGTCTGTCTGTCTGCCCGTTTGACACTCACTCAGCTTCACTCATTCTCTCATTCAGTAAGTGAGCTTGACGAATATTACAAAGCTTTCTTACTATGCTGTCTGTCCACCCGTTATCGAGTTACCAGCCGTTCCTTTGTATCCGTCAATCAAAAGCCGGTACTTATCACCCTCGTCCGCCACCTTGAAAGTAGAATATTCAGCGTATGTGAAATTCCCATCAAAGTCCTCCAAGTCAACTCTCAGCATGACGTCACCAGTGTCTGTCAAACGGTGAAGGTTGTCGTTTCCAAGCCAGAACTCGCTGTTCAGATTTCCAAACCCGTTCTTGTAGGACGCCCAACCCACGTAAAAATTGACGGAGCCGTCCAGCCTTCTCTGAAAAACGGTCCAGCCTCCACCGTCCGTGGTCATGTCACACAACACTTTAATTGGTTTGCCGCCATCTGGATTGATGGTGTACACTCCACTAGATGTGAAACCATCTTGAAGGAGTTGGAAGCAGCTTTTGGGTCCTATTAGTTAGAATGAAGAGAATATCGTTATTTTTAGCAATTTCCTTTATCTGAGTTCTTCACAAGGTTGATAAATTTGTGGTCCTTATCGATACAACACGAAAACAAAGCATGTTTGGTTTCAGCTGGATGTTTGGTCACTTAGGATCTAAAATAGCCGATAAACGAAGGCCATTTTAAAATCTGTACTTTTTAAACCGTATTTGCTAATGGAAAAGCATATCTACAAGGAAAACGAAAAAATGGTTCGAGTCAGGGGAACTCGAGATAGAGGAGTTGGTGTTGAATTCCAAGTATTCTGTTAATATTTAATAAGGTTTGGGGGCTTTATTATTCACTCACAATCACGAGTCACTTTGGTACTTTTTCAAGAATTTAAGAGGCTTTGTACTAACTGTGGCTTTGGTCATATAATTTTGCACACTCCTGACGCTGACTGTCTTAACCAAACCACGATTGAAGTTAATTTGAGCCAAATTTGAGTCAAGAGGAAGTAAAATTAGTTGAAGTGTGGAAAGTAAGAATTAACCCATTTCGCAATTGTGAAAGGTGGGGGATGTGAACCTTGCAAAATAGCCAGAAAAGGAAACAAATTAAGTGACGTTAGATTTGGCTCCGTTTGATAGCGTTTTTATGAATAAACTATTATAAAGCCTCTTCACTTACTGCAAGGTTTTCCTATATAACCGTCATAACACTTGCATCGTACGCTGTAATTTTGATAATTAGGGATGCAGAATTCTTTGTCACCACAAATCGAACTGTCCGCTTCACAAACAGTCTGATAGAAAATAAATGTCAAGTTTGTTTTTAATATCATAATCAATGTAAAAATCTTTATAAAATAATTAATGGCCACTATTTTTCATCACTCAAAGCAATAAATTGAGGACCGGCCCTTTTTAACCCTTAAAGCCCCAGTAGTGATCAGTATCAAATTCTCTCAGGAGAATTGGGGAAATGATCACCAACGATGAATTGTCTTGATGGTCTTAACAAGTTCTCCCAATTAGTACTCAATGAAATGTTTAGAGATCAGTAAGGAGAATTTGAATAATGATGCCAGGGCGTAAAGGGTTATGAGTGGGAGATGTGGGTTCAAGGGTGTTTTAGATTGGCCAGAGGGAAAGCCTTCATTTAGTTTTAACAAAGAGAGGGAAAATCGATTAAAATGTCTCATGAGGAATAACATTGAAGAATTCAAATGACAAGAGCAATAATCTAGTTACAAAAAGTTTTGTAGATTATTTTTACTATTTAATATCTCGCACTTATTAACTGAGTCTTGTTGCATGTAGAAGCCTGGCTTATCAAAAGTAGTTTCTTTAGCGAAGAATATAAAAGAGAATTACTTTATTCTGTCAACGTATAACATTTATATTAATTAAAAATTACCAGCACTCCTCTGTACTTGAAATCGTCATTCTCTGTGAAGTTTGCATGACCAACAAATCGATCAGATTCGCTTAGTTGACACTTGAATTTCTCTGCTTGGTTCTTCGTGGTCCCAAAGTTATACGAATGGCACCGCTCTTCTTCGACGCACTCAAACTGACAGGCAATTTCTGAATCCACTTCTAGTTCGTTTATGACCCTTCCATTGAGCTTTCGTCCTTCTAATGCTGTTGCAAAGTTAACAGCTTTCAAATCTGGCACGGAAATACGGCTTTTGCCGTATACGGTAGCACTAACAAGAGCTAAAGAGATCCAGAGATACATGTCATGTATTAGTTCTTTATTGAGGGTTTCACTAAAAATGTTTAACTTCAAATTAAAATTTGACAGGTGTTATGAAATTGTTTCGTACTGTCATGTAAATTGCCAGCAGTGTTAATGTAACTAAAATATAATTGGAAAGTCCTTTTATGACGCGAGTTGCCTAAGTTGTCTACTTTCTATTTATGGCAGAGAAAAATGAAACGCAATGAATCCTAATATTTGTACGGAATAAATTTTGTTTAAACGATTATAATTTAAGAGTAAAAATTTCTGAAAGAGTGCAGAGGGTGAAAAAAAAAGACTGCGTATAGGAAGAACGAGGTTTTTACACAATTTTATTTAAATTATTAACATGGCGGCTATATTACAGTAAAAAATAATCATATTATTGTTAGGTCTTTATGTTTTTCCGTAGCGAAGTAATTTTCCGAAATACGATTTCCACGTTATTTGTGAGGCAAATAATTGTTTTCATGGTCCAATGGAATTTAAACTTAAGGGGAAACCATCTCACAAATGTCAGGCGCATAAGAAAATATTTAAGTAACGAAGCAACAAAAACATTGGTTCATGCATTAATAATAGGACGCATCGATTATTGTAACAGTCAGTTTTATATGGTCTTCCATCCGTACGTACAGCAAAACTTCAACGCCTCCAGAACTCTGCAACGAGATTAATTTTTATTAGGTTTTCACAAATAACTCCACTGGCTTCCAGTGAAATTTTAAATTGTTAGTGCCCCTCCCTTTTGAAAATTTTTAGCAATATTTAGCGAGCCAAGCAAGTAAGATTTTTTTTTTCACTACGCCATAGTCTCTCCCGGCGACCACCCGCTGTCCAAGAAGCCTGAGGACTCTGAATACGATATTGTTTTGTTGGTGGATTATGATGATTGAAGCAGACAAGTCCCTTGCTGTGTGTGTGTTTTTTTGTGTGTGTTTTTTGAAAGTTTCCGTCACGCTTGGCCGCTCAGTCTTTCCAAGAGACGTAATTTTTCAGATTTCACCCTTAGGTGACTAACGATCACATGATAGATTTAGCCCTACCCCCCCCCCTCCCCCACCTCTGCCCACTCTAAAATATGCTTCACGCTCCCTATTTTCATAGGTTAGCTACGATAGTAGGTTGAATTTGAATGAAAATACTTCAAGTTAATCATGAAGCAACTGCAAAGAGAAAGCTGTTCAAATGTCAAATCTCTTTTTGACAAGAACTTTTTGTGACCCTCGTTTGACGCGCCATGCATGCAAATTTTATGCACTAATATAACAGGTTTTTAGTGAACAGAAGAAAAGCCGCGCTCTAGAATAAACTCTGTAAGTCTGTCAGGCTTTATTTGGAGAAAATACGCTATTTTCCTTTGTATAAATCGCACACATCCACAATCTTTGAGACAATTCAGAAAACCTACACGAAAGGAAAATAACTTTAACAAGAATTGTTACTTCTGGCATTCAATTAGACGGCCTACATCCCATACACGTCATTTCCCACTCAGCGTGGCAGGCGTAAATGACAAGACTTGTTACGCGGGCTAATCATTTCCTTCGATTCAATCAGTTTTGTCTAACCGCATTGCTGCAATTTTTTCTGGAAACTTCATTTATGTCTTCTTCCCAATGTACAGTAACTTAGAATCCCCATAATTCTCGTAATGTCCATTTTTTTGCCAACAGACAAGCTATTTTTACTAAAGCGTATAATATAAAAATAAACCAGCCAAGTATTGGGATAAAAATTGGCCATGTGTCATGGCCGCTTTTATTTAATTAAAAATCTTAATGAAGTAAATAAAATGAATGAATAACTAATCTATGATAGAGAAATCATCCTTAAGGTTGTCCAACCGATAAATTACCCTCAACATCGTCAATTGGGGTTTAAAACGAGTGAAAACAAAACAAAACAAAGCAAACAAACGCCATAGCTAATACCACATCCAAACAATAAAGGAATTTTATTTGCTTGCGAATGAAAATTTTTATGGCTCCTTCCCGCTATACTTTAATTAATACGTTATGCACTAACTAAAATATATAACAGATGTGTTCAAGGGAATAGGGGTGGAGTGAGCTGAAGGGTATAACCAGGGGGTGACGGGCAGTCTATTTTTTTTTAATAGAGGCCTCATTTTCAATAGATAAAATGATTGAGCAATAGTCACAAGACAATCCTGTGATCTAAAGCACAACAGCTATTACATTACGCGATAATCACGCGTTCTGTGTAAAAGTACATAGCTTCGACTGCAAATTCCAGGTATGAAAATTAAATTCGCAATAACCTCCTGGTCGTCCTTTTAGCCTCCAGACCCAACACGCTCTGCGAGTTCAGCCCACCTCCTCCCCTCTCTCCACGTTTTGATATGCATTTTATTAGTGTATAGATGTGGGCTCCATTTTTCTAGTGCCCTCACCTTTGCTGGAGCTTTAAAATAATTAATAGGCAAGATTTCTTGATCGATAAAAAAAGTGATGAGCAATCACAGCGATGACGAATCATATGGATAAGTGACTCGAGCGAGCGCGTAGAGTGCAATCACATGCATGAATAGCCTGGGTTATTCAATATGATCGCTGACAATCGCTCGGTTAGCTTTACTATAGTAGCAGCCGTTGGCGATCGTCACCAATCACAGGAAAAGCAGACTAGAAGTTACCATTCGAAACACAGTGACCCAAAACTATTGTTTTCATCCATTCAAGTACCTGTAGATATTGGTATGACTCATATCTGAATACGCGTGTCCCACCTTTGTCGTACTGTGAGAAAATTAATGTGTGATGCTGTATAGCACTTTCGTTAGTAATCGTAATAATTAAATGTTTTGAGAAAAGTGCTCTTGGGTAATTGTTTCTAGACGTTTTGGGTATGACCCCTTCATCACTGGATTAAGGACACTAGCCGCGACACGGCACTCAGAACGTCACGAAGAGAAACGCCAGGTCACTCCAACAGATTACGATTCGTACTCACGTACCATCCAAAGAACCAGGAAGTTAAAAACTGATCCTTATGAAAAGCTTCAACATCCTAACTGACGATCCGAGTACGAAACACATCTTTAATGACATACCCATGTGTATCTATCGGAGAGACTCTAATCTTCGAGACATGTTGGTTCACAGTTCTTTCTCGTCTCGGCCCGAACACGGGCAAGCACCAGCCGGAACTTTTCCTTGCGGAAAATCGAGGTGCCGCACTTGCATGCACCTTCACTGGTAAAACGGACATAATACCTTCCACTGGCGGAGGTGTTCGACTTAAGGATCGGTTCCACTGCACTGCGGCCAGTGTAATCTATGTAATCGCATCTCACCGCTGTCATGCCACCGCTGTGAGCATCTCCATTAAGTGGAGGGTTTCAGTCACAACACACGATACCAAGGGGGTGGTTTTCCTGTGGCGGAACATTTTAACCTCCCTAACCATAGCGGGATCATCGACATGCGTGTATCCGTTCTCAAACAAACCACGGGAGGAACCCAGAGGAGACAGCACGAGGAAAGACGGCTCGTCCACAGGCTGGGAACGCTAGCCCCGCGCGGCTTAAACATTAGGGAGCTTAAGCAACCACGACGGCAACGCCAAGGAAAACGTCACTTTAAAAATGACTTCCAAAAAGTTCAAACTTGTTCGCGATAGTTTCAACTCTTTTAATCTATCTAATGTAGCCAAGCAATCCGGGAGCTGACTTTGTAAGGACGGCGTTACAGTTCAGGTAGAAAAATGAAAATTCTCTGTCGTGTGTAAACGTTCTACATAAAACTTTGAATTTGGTCATTTCACGTTGTTGTTTTGCAGAGGACGGCAAAGAAATGTACCAAAATCTGTATTGCACGTGCAGAGTCATTGTTTTGCTAATTAAACTTTTTGTTTTGTGACGTTCTCATCAGCCGTCGCCGTCGTGTTTGCTTAAATTCCCCTAGTACTGACTTTAAGGACGGTGCCTTCTTTTGTTACCGCGCAATACGTTCTGCGCTTCTCGGGATATTCGGGTTTCTTAAGGAATTTGCCCACAAATACAAGAATATTTTTGCACGATTTAAGACTACGTGGAAAAAGCAGATCTTAGCAAGGGCTATCAGAATCCAAAAAGAAAACTGGGGTAACCACGCATTTTTCTGAGATAATTGAGCTTAAATTTGGAAAGAAATTCCCATATATTCTTCGTATTTTAACGCTTTTTTAGAACAAGTGGTTGAATAATTATCTCTGAAAAATGCACGGTTACCCTTCTTTTTCTTTTTGGATTCCTATAACCCTTGCTTAGATCTACTTTTTCCCCACAGTCATAACCTTTGCAAAAATACATCTGTATTGGTATAGGAGGCACCGTCCTTAAATTCGCATGACTTCAAATTTTAGCACGCGCGCGTGAAGCTTTTCAAATTCCTGCGCGCTCATTGTGATTTAAATTTGTGTGTTGCATTTTCATCACTATACGCGCATTTGACTTCAACGTTTTTTGTGCAACCAAAAACTTAATCCACTGATGAAGGGGTCATACCCCAAACGTCTGGAGCACTTTTCTCAAAACATTTAATTATTGTGAGAAAAATAGCTTACTAAAATAACGATACACCGAAATCATAATATTGACAAAATTGATTGCAGTAAACAGGCCGAAAAGAAATTAGTTTAGTTTCTTAGCCTACTCTTCCAGAGATCAGTTAGTAAACCAAAATCCTAAATTTATTTTCGGCATTTTTATTGATCTTCCATGGCGAAGTTTTCCTCCTGGTTTTCCTGCAAGCGCTGGCTTTAACATGATAGTTAAAATGCCCACTAGTACTGTCGCTTTTCATTTTAGCTGCTTAATGAAGACACTAAAATTAAAAAACACTGAGGAAAAAACTGTAAACATCCTCGTTGTCAGGGGGAACGACTGACAACAATAATACTTGGCTTAAGAAAAATACCCTGGCATCACGGAGTCCCAAATGCAAATGGTTAAAAATATTTCAAATATTGCTTTATTTCCGCGAAGCTGTATGTTTTGCTTTGCCAGTTTAACTCTATCATAGTAATATTCCTTCCACGTCTTGACTCCATTCCTCTGTCAATTGTATTTGTTACTAAAATCAGGAAAACAAAAACAGATTATTAATTAAGTAGTTTTTGTTTCATATTGCAAGAACGACAACTTACCTAGAGAAGGAGAAGGGCTCATATGTTACGACAAATAGACAGGAAAATGACACTTGAAATACTGTTGCAAGTATCTACGTAGTAAATATAACCAAACTCATTATCGTAATTTTTTTGTAAGTTCAATTTTTGTTTCGCTTTTGTCAAATACGTCATGCAGTTTACACCTGTATCTTAGCCTTTTATTGGGTATCATTGCTTCGCACTCTTAATAATTACTCCCGCGCTTAACACACAGGTTATAAGACGTCTCAGGTCGTAAGTGTTCAAAGGTAAGAAATTTGATTAAGCCCATTCAACGGGCTTGACAAACAGTTACACAAAGGTAGTTTAGACAATCCATTCAGGACATGCTTTTCTGGCTGTTATTTCTTTTTGGAACGACTGTGCAAGCCACCAGCCGCATTTCACGGCCCAATGCACAAGTTGTTAATTTTGCCAAGCCGCTGGTAGGACGAAAACTGAATGGAAGCGTGATAGAAGAAATAGAAGGAGATAATGAAGTAACTTGTCAATTCAAGTGCGTCAAAGACGAGCGGTGTCATTCTTATAACTTTGGAACATTGACCAAAAGTGAGGGGTCTTTTAGCTTATGTCAGCTAAGCGGCTCTGACCGATTTGCCGGTCTTCTTAACTTCACCGAAGATGAAAATTTCAAGTACTGTGGTTTACAGGTATTTTTTTGGAAACTTAAACCATGACACTTATTTCACTCAACAGTAGAACGTCAGTAACCCAGATTGTTCAAACGAACTGATTTCACTTGAGGTATATTAGACAACCATGGGTATTAATAAAGGAAATCAGGGTGGAAAGTCAATTTTCTTTTACCATGAAGTCGTTAACCTTTACAAATAATTTTAAAAGCTTGTTTAAGACAGTATAACTGGAGGTCACCCCGAAGGCAGAAAACGAACACAGCAGCAAATTTTGAAAGGCATTCGCTTATTCATAACATGATAAAATCCATGTGGTTTTAGAAATGTGTTCAGCTTTTAGGATATATGTATAAACAGAGTTCGTTGCCAAAACAAACTTTAAATATTTTATTTTTAACAGAGTGTCTGTGAGAAGGACAGCTCTACTTGTGGTGACAAAGGAGTTTGCATCCCAAACTATCAGGAAGGCAGCGTACGATGCAATTGTCGCGATGGCTATACAGGAAAACCTTGCAGTAAGTTTTTAATTTTTCAAACATTCATAAGGGGGAAACATTAGAACTGCTAAAGATCATATCTTGTAAGATCAGTTTCGGATTTATGACAGGTGGTCGTTCCTCCCCATTTTGTCAAAAAATATGTCTTAGAGGGCTTTTTTCACTCCCCTCTCCCCCTCCCCCCACTGTTTTTTACCCCGGGTCTCCGCGTTGTATATACAAAGGCCTGCATCCGGCCGCACTAGTCATTCCTCAGCTATTCTTTTAACTAACAGAGCCAAATAGTTGCGCCCAACTTCTCCAAGATGGGTTTACTTCTAGTGGTGTGTACACCATTAATCCAGATGGCGGCAAACCGATGAAAGTGTTCTGTGACATGACATCGGACGGTGGAGGCTGGACCGTTTTTCAGAAACGTCTTGACGGCTCGATTGACTTTTATCTCGGATGGGAGTTCTACAAGAATGGGTTTGGAAATCTTAACGGTGAGTTTTGGCTTGGAAACGATAATCTTCACCGCTTGACTTCAGCTTATAACGTCACCCTTAGAGTTGACTTGGAGGACTTTGATGGCGACATCAGATACGCTGAGTACACGAAGTTTCATGTTTCAGACGAGGGAGATAAATACCGCCTTTCGATTGGAGGATACAGTGGCACGGCGGGTAACTCAATGACTTCAGAAGATTCATACTGGAAGGCAGAGTAAGTTAACGCTAGTTAAATTTTAATCTCCTTAAAACTAGTTCGACGCTTTCAGTACGTCAAATGTAAGTTCCTTAAGCACCCTAGACCGAAAGCCAAATATTTTCCCTTCCCACCCGGCCTATTACTCATTCAATAAGTACTTATCATACTATCGATTTAAAAATTGTTTTTGTATTAGTATTATAAGGACATCCGACAATGCACTTGGAAATTAAAATTCGTTTTTACTTTGCTGGCTATATTACGGGTGACAAGATAATTGAAAATCTCATCGCGAGAGGCTGTACGCGTTCCTAGCGTGTCCATACGGCGTTCTGTAATTCACCATTATTTGGACTGCCTAAACAAACTCTAAAGAAGCTGCAGCATGTTCAGAATGTAGCAGCCCGGATTGTGACACTTACGCGCAAATGTGAACATATTACACCGGTACTTTATAAACTTCACTGGCTACCTATAGAAGAGCGCATAGTTTTTTAAGATTCTTCTGATGACATTTAAGTGCATGATGGGCTTAGCCCCATCATATCTGTCTGATCTAGTTGAGAGATATGTCCCAAGACGCAACCTACGTTCTATGAATGGCCATCGGTTGGTGGAGGTTAAGCATAATCTGCGCAACTACGGTTTTCGATCATTCTCTGTAGCCGCGCCACAACTGTGGAATGCTTTACCGTCTGACATCCGGAGCTTGCGATAATATATCAGAGTTTAAGCGCTAGCTAAAGACATATCTTTTTAGGAAAGCTTTTAGTTAGGTATTTTTATAATTTAGTGTTTTCTTTTTAGAATTACTTAATATACTACGTAAACTAGCTAGTCTTTTTATTCTTTTTAAGTCGTTTTTAGTGTTTTACTCTTTTATTGATCTTTTATCTTTTATTATATACATATTGTAACGTTTTTATACAGATGTGTAATTTTAAACAACTTGTTAAGCGCTACTGGATAGCGATAGAAATATAGCGCTATATAATTAAAGTATTATTATTATTATTATTATTATTATTATTATTATTATTATTATTTTTCTGGACCCACACAAGTTAACGCGTAAGGCCCTCATACGAGGGGCCGTATATGTTTATAGGAAGTTTCTCACTTGATAGCAAGACAACGCAGTCTGGTCTTGTGAATTAGGGGGAAGATTTGCAACTCGGAGTCACTTGATCTCATTTTCAGCACATCTCCTAGAAATTCACAATAAAAGATAAAAGCTCTAATTTAAATATAAAAGAATGTGAAATATTCGATCATTGTTTAAGTTTATATTTAAGGTTAAATTTTAAGGTTAATTTAAGAGAAGAAGTGTGTTTTGGTTGGCATTGCGCTGAAACACGACAGATTCAGTCTAGCAAACCTGTTATTCAAGAATCTTCTCGCCTGAAAGTCAAGCGATTTGAAACCTTTTCCAGGTTGTCGTTTACAATTAGATTTAGCCTGTTGTAGGTGTCCAGGTAACGAGGTTCTTTCTCCTTTTTCCCTTCACGATAGTTTTTCCCACACCCCGGAGGGCCCCACTGAAGAGCACCTATTGGTGAAGTGGGCTCCCTGCTAAAATATTATTATCATTATTATTATTATTATTATTATTATTATTATTATTATTATTATTACTATTAGTAGTAGTAGTAGTAGTAGTGGTGGTGGTGGTGGTGGTAGTAGTAGTAGTATTTATCACCGAACGTCTGGAACAGCCAAGCCTTTTGTCACACTTTATTTATTTGAGATAGCACATACATCATTATTATCTCCTTGGTTTTGGTTTTTGTTTTCTAGCGGGATGCAGTTTACCACAAGAGATCAGGACAATGATCTAGCGTCGGGTGGCAGCTGTGCTTACTGGTACAAAGGAGCCTGGTGGTACAACGCGTGTTTCTCATCCAATCTGAACGGCTTGTACCTTGGAGGACAACATTCACAGACTGGCATAGGGGTTAATTGGGGTGCGTTTAGAGGATACAAATACTCACTGAAACGCACCGAGATGAAAGTAAAGCCTAATCCATAAAAACGATAACTGTAGTGTTTTTACCCGGCTTCCTGTTATCTCAGTGTTGTTGGGCCTTGTTACAACTTGAGTCTCGTTCTAATCCTGCACCTCTTAACTTTATGGTCAAACGTGGACTGCGAAGCTTGCAATGCGCTTCCTTTAAGTATTTCCGTATTTTCATTTACATTGCCTTTTTCATAATTATCAGGTGACCCTGTGCATGTAAGTACAAATACTGAAAAAGCACTCTCCAAAAAAACAGCTGCAGAACAACTCACAATGATACTACTTTATAGTCGCCGTCATATGGAATACACTTGCAATTAAGGTGGCTCCCTAGAGTTTCTACAAAAGTGACTATACGAACTGGCAAAACTTGCAAAAGAAGCCCTAGTTCTGTTTTCTTGCAGTCTTTAATCCTGAATTTTACCAGTAAGGTTACCAACATAATTACCCTTATATTTCAGGTTTTGTTTCTTAGGCATACGCCGTTGTCACGGCAACAAAGCATCTAAAGAATGACCGATATTTGCCATTAATTCGTCTTTTTTCTTATCTTATTATTATTTTTTCTTATCATCATCAGCGCGCGCGGGGTCATAAAACTATAGGGAGCCACCTTAACCATCAAAGAGAAATACCATATAATTTAAGATAGGTGGAAATCTATTGGAGAGCATCAGAAGTCCTGCATCTTCCAGACCAAAAAGGAAATCAGCTATTTGATTAAAGATGTAATGTCCACGAATCAGAAGAGAATTTTTGCTTGTTTGTTTGTTTGCTTGTTTGTTTGTTTATGTGCGTACGTTCTGATTAATCTTATAACCTTTGGTCTTTGTAAATTTGCTACACTCTAACCTCGCAGCCTCGAATAGCTAGCCTTGAACAGCTTCAGCTATAAATGAGAGTAGTGTATACTTGTGCAAGCGTTTTTCGCTTAATTTTTGAGTTAATGTTATTGCTGATGTCAACGTTTTTTCTCTTTTTTAGTTTAACTAAACTATCTAAAATCGTTTATCATGACAAATCTTACTCGTTTGAGACTGACTTTGGTTGATTTATCAGGTTTTATGAAACAAAATATCATTTTCTTTAGGATTCTCACGCAGATTTCAGTTGACATTGTACCCGAGTTATCATTTTAGTGAATACTTGTCTACTAGCCTAGTACAATAAACGACGGTACACAAAACGACCTGTCTCCATGACCGACTCCTTGTACATGTTCCCGGGAATTGTGTCCTCCGTGCTTGGCCCGGATAAAGTTTTGTCGGTAGTCCCTGTAACCAATCCTCTCCTGTAAACACATCAGGGAACAGTTCTCACCTGTCCACAACGATGAGCTTTTCGACAATGGGAAGTAGCAGGGAGCGACAGGCCTGCACAACTTCTAACCATGGAAACATTTATCTAATGTAGCCTCTTAATATTTTGCATTGACAAGTCTGTGATTTTCAAGAAAGGATATGAGCGGTGGCTCTTAAAACTTTTTCCCCTTGCAATGACTGTCTTTGTTTTATACAAGTAAAGCGCCATTTTTTTCATGAAAACATATATGAGGTTTGGCACTGTTTGTTGATATTGTGTTCAGTCAAATGCGTAACAATTAGCCCCTTTTGAAACTGTGAGTTTCGTGTCTCTGGAGATTAATACGCTTCCTCCTGTTGCAAGCAAGTCTTTCGGCTGCGTTTTCCTTTTTCTTTTAATAAATATGCCGATTTGTACAGGCAAGACCATGGTTTCGACCCTCCACATGGTTCTCATCAAGGTTCTCAGCTTTGTGAGTTGCTCTTTTTATGCAAGCTCATTTACTTTGTGAGAATTACAAGGCATTCTCTTTGGCACAGGTTTTCCGTTGTGTATTTGTACTCACTGTGCGTCTCGAAAATCCTGGATTTCTACTGGCTATCCAAAGGTAGCCAACTGTCATATGTGGTGTTGGATCCTTTTCCGTTTAAAGTTTACGTGTGTTTCCATGTATTGCGCTTTTTGAAATTTTAGCACTCTGTGTTAGGCTGAAATGAAAAAAAATAATAATAAATAAATAAATGACTAAGTAAAAGGAAACGCAGTCGAAAGACTTGCTTACAACAGGAGGAAGCGTATTAAGCTCCAGAGACACGAAACTCACAGTTTCAAATGGGGCTAATTGTTACGGATTTGACTGAACACAATATCAACAAACAGTGCCAAACCTTATACATGTTTTAATGAAAAAATGGCACTTTCTAAAACAATTAAAGACAGTCATTGCAACGACAAATCTTTTAAAGAACCACGGCTCATATCCTTTCTTGAAAATCACATACTTGTCATGCAAAAATATTAAGAGGCTACATTAAATAAATGTTTCCATTGTTAGAAGTTGTGCAGGCCTGTCTCTCCTTGTTACTTTCCACCAAGCTGCCGTCTTTGTATTGGTCAATTTCAGTGTTTACCATACGCGAAAAAGGCTTGGTCGAGGCTTGGTTTCTTCATTTTCACTGTGCTGTTTCCTTAGACAAATAACTTTACATAAGAAGTACAAATGGGAGCCAGCGAACTGTTGAGGAATTCTAACACAAAAGCCCCGCCGGTAACCCTGTGATGGACTAGCGTCCCACCCAGGAGGGGCGTAGTCATGCTCCTTGTTGATTCATACTGCAGAAATCGAAGTTAAGCGCTGACCTTGATAAGCCTCATGGCGCACGACTTTACTTTTTTACCTTGTAAGCGAAAAAGCTGTTAAAGAAGGATTGGTATTATGCTGAACAAGAACCCATCAGTGGGGATAGGGCCTTGTTGGATCATCATTCAGGGATCTTTTGGGGAGCGGGGATGGCGCAGTGGTGGGAACACTCGCTTCTCACCAATGAAGCTACAAGCCCGGGTTCGATTTCCGGACCCGGCGAGTCATATGTGGGTTGAGTTTGTCGTTGGTTCTCTTCCTTGCTCCAAGGGTTTTTTCTCCGGGTCCTCCGGTTTTTCCTCCTCCTCAAAAACCAACATTTCAAAATTCCAATTCTATCTGGAATCCGAGGGCCACAGGTTTGTCAGTTGAAGACTGTTTACTGTCTCCCTTGTCAAACAAAGGCAATTTATTTATTTATTTATTTATTTATTTATCTATTTATTTATTTTATTCATTTGCTTTATGTTTTATGCATGAACTGGAGGAAGCCTGAAGCGATTCGCTATGATGAAGGGCTATTAAACGTTAAAAACGTCAGATTCTGAATTTCCTTACGGTGACCAATTTACCTTTAATATCAGCTCAGTTGATAAAGACAAATATTGCGCTGTCAGTCATAGCTATAAATCATGTTTTCACAGGCACTTCATATGGTTGACGTTGACTCAGGGCATCAAACAAACTTACGAAGAAGTTATTTAAGGTGATTCCCTGGAAAAAGAATCTGTCATAGATTTGTAATAAAACTTGGCACAAATATTCAAAACGTCATGTAGGTTCTAAAATTACAATAAAAATGGGGGGAGGGGTCACCGGGCTCTTTGTAGTAGTATACTGGTGACGACTACAGTGTTTAAAGGCATTTTCAGGCAATAACCGGTCGAAGCCAAAATGCTCTGCAATATTTCCACTGCAGGCTGATATTTCTTTTATAAGTTGACTTTATACATACGTAGAGTCATCTGTGTTGTACAAAACATGTCCGAAAAGCTTCAAATTTACTGGACACTCAAAATGTAGACGTTGACGACGGTAGCTTGATGTGCGGTCATCTACCCTAAACAGCTTTTTTCCTAGGATTTCTTTAAACTGTACAAAACCTGATCATAGGCTTTTTGCCATCTTTTTTTTTTTGCGCTTTATATTGCATTGCCTGATTGAATTTATACAATTTATATCATTTACAGTGAAACTAATACAATTGTACAATATATATCATTTACAGTGAAACCAATAATATCCGATCAGACATTGAGTACGGTAGCACTTAAAGACTAGTTGTCAAAGAAGGAATCCCCCTAGAGATTAAAATAAAAAAGTGCATGCAGACGGACATGCGATGAACGGTATGCTGTTACAATGATATGATGAGATGTTGCATAATACTATCGTAATTTCTAGGACCGCGTTCTCGCTAATCCAGAGTACCGATATCCCGGATCTGCTATCCGGGCCCTCACATCCAAACCCCCCTTTTATTAGCTTGTAATAGGGGTCGTATTCGAGTGTATAGATCACATAATTTCAAGTGTTCAAATGTTCAGAGTCTCTTATGTGTATGAGGTGGAACAATGCAACAGTCTCTATAGTGCTGTAAAATCACAAAAAAAGTCAAATAAATTGAAGCGGTTTCTATAGTGCAAAGTCCTTTATAGCGGTTTAGCTTAATCTGAAATGAAGTCTTTAAATTTAGTGGCCTCTCTGGACGCAAGTTTCCTCGGAGTCTGTCACAGGACGCACGTCCTTGCTCTGTGTCGAAGTCTGCTCCCTGCCGGCGTCCACGTTTACTTGAGTCGCCGTCTGCTCTGAACTGCTCTGATCCCCGCAGGCGTTCACCTGATCTATCCACTGACATTTGAAGCGGTTTCTACAGTGCAAAGTTCTTTAAAGCCAAGAGAGGATATCCTCTCTTGTTATAGCCTAATCTCAAATGAAGTCGGTAAATTTAGTGGCCTCTCTGGACGCAAGTTTCCTTCAGGGTCTGTCACTGGACGCACGTCCTTGCTCTGTGTGGAAGTCTGCGTCCACCTTTACTTGAGTCTCCGTCTGTTCTGAACTGCTCTGATCCCCGCAGGCGTTCACCTGATCTGTCCGTTGACACTGCATCCGAGTCAAATGTATCCCTATTACAATCACATTATGAAGCGTAAAATTATTCATCAGTTTTGTAATTCAAAGAAGCCATTTTTTGACGTGCAAAATCACTTTACGATAAAATAAGAAAGAAATTAATTTCATCCATGTATGAGTCCCTCCATTACTATCGGAAGCACATGAAAGCACTTAGTTACTGTGCATACGTTTTGCAAATCTCGGGATGGTCCAAGAAACTTGAGTACTGAAGGTCAACTCATGTTTTTGACGTGCTCGCACTAGGTGAAACTTGGCTTTCTCCGAACATAACTGACAACGAAGTCGATATACCCGGATACACGGTAGTTCTTCGAAAAGACCGCACTGGATCGGCTAAGTTGAACGGAGGTGGAGTTTCGCTTTATGTACGAGAGAACAGTCCTTTCACTGTGAAAAATGACTTGGCAGCAAAAAATGAAGAAATGTTATGGAACGAAATTAACAGGCCGAAGTGCAAACCGCTTTTGATTGCCGCTGCATATAAGCCTCCACACCAATTGATTGCCGCTGTATATAAGCCTCCAAACAGCCCCATAAGAAAGAAATGCTCAGTAATGAGCTTTTTTCATCTGAGAATATTTGTTTACTTTCTTACTTTGCTGAGTTGACGCTTGTCATCGCGTCACCAGCCGTGCCACTGTATCCTCCAATCAAAAGCCAATATTTATCACCCTCGTCAGCCACTTCAAATGTCGTATATTCAGCGTATGCAGTGTTCCCATTAAAGTCCTCCAAGTCAACTCTCAACATCACGTCATCAGCGGCTGTCAAACGACGGAGTTTGTCGTTTCCAAGCCAGAACTCGCCCTTCAGATTTCCAAATCCATTCTTATAGGACGTCCAATCAAGATAAAACTCGACAGAACCATCCAAACGTCTCTGAAAAACGGTCCAGCCTCCACCGTCCGTGGTCATGTCACACAACACGTACATTGGCTTGCCGCCATCAGGACTGATGGTGTATACCCCACTGGATGTGAAACCATCTTGAAGGAGTTGGGAGCAGCTTTTGGCTTCTGTTGAGTTAGTTGAAAATAAATCTTAACAACACGTCTATTCCTTTTAGAAACTGAATCGTGCAAACACTCGAGGGAGTTTGGCAGAATTCCAAACAACTTGGAAAAGAGCGTGCACTCGCCTATTTACCGCATCAGTGTGCGCAAACGGCTAAGAGCTATTTTATTCATAAAGTAAAACAGCAATGAATTGGTCATACACAACTAGACAGCATGTTCATCACACAAATTATATCGACTCTTCACTTACTGCAAGGTTTTCCTGTGTAGCCATCGCTGCATTTGCATCGTACAGTGTCATCCTGATAGTTTGGGATGCAAACTCCTTTGTCACCACAAAGAGAATTGTCCGCCTCACAGGCACTCTGTTTGAAAATATGACTCAACATGGTTTTGATGTTGTTGTTACTATTATATAATGGCTGTCGTATCGCTTTTCCCTTGACTTAATTAAATATATATGTACCGGTTTTCGATTATTGCAATTGCAAGGGTATAACAACTGAACCTGCTAATTAATGCAACAATTAAAACAAGATTTTGTGTGCTTCCGAAGGACCTAATAAAATGTTGCTGCTCTCTCTTAATTTTCAAAAGTTTCTTTGAAAAGAGCAACACGGATGTTGGCAGCAGCGTAGATATATTTATCCCTAAGGTCGTCACTTTCTCAGTTCAAATGTTCATTTTAAGAATCCAAAATGATTTCTAGCAAATTCCATTACACCTGCACAAGTTACCCAACAAAGACGAAACACAAAAAAGTAAAATCTGTAAAACCTGCACTCCTCTGTACTTGAAATCCTCATCCTTTGTAAAGTTATCCATACTGTCTAGCAAATCGATCAGAATCACTCAGCTGACACTGGAATTTCTCAGCGTTGTTTTTCTCTATGGCGGTTGCAAAGTTGTAGGACTGGCATCGCTCATCCTCAACACACTTTAGTCTACAAGAACCTTCCGAATCAAAAGCCGCTTCCATTCAGTTTCCAACCTTCTTGCGGCTTGGCGAAGTTAACGGCTTTAGAATCATGCTCTGAAATACGGCTTATGCCGTGTACCGTTACGCCAAAAAGAAATCTGAACAACCAAAGATGCATATTATGCAGGGGCATTAACTTAAAATGGATGATTTCTTAACTAAGTTAATTGAAATAGCAGGTTTAAATTAAGTGGTTATACAAATTCAGTAGTTTTCTTACCACGTCACGTGCCCTGGGGTACAAATGTCTTATAACATAACAAAATACAATATATATTTCCAAGATCAGCGGACATATGACAGTTGTTCCAACAATGAGGTTATAGTAACTCAATGGCGAACTATGTAGGGCTAATTTTTTCCAAAAAAATTCAGTTTTGTTATTTTATGTATAGTTTGGAAGCGAGTAAGCAAAAAATGCCACCTGCCTGAGAGCTAGTTATTCTGTATTTTTTCCTATAAAATGAAGAGTTCTTCTAAAGAAGTGTTAACAAAAAAACAACAGGAAATAATAACTGCCACACTCAGAATCTGCACATCGGTTATGGTATGAAGAAACAATCCAAGACCCTTCTTTCTTTCTTGGCATTTCTATACAAATAAATGCACGTATTTATGTGAGTGAGTAAATTAAGTCACAAGCATGGAAGTATGCACGCACGGTCAGTTAGAGGCATTTTATTCGCGAGGTATATGTTTTTAACAAAAAAGAGTCTTTCCAAACTTTTGATTGGGGTTTATCGAACGTCTGAGGAAAAATGTGAAAAAAAGTTAGAAATTTCACTCAGGGATGGTCACGTGACCTTATCCGGTTGTATTTAGAGGAGAATTTGCATGCATTATTTGACAAGGCTTCTGCCCCGCATATTCTACTGTGCCAAGTTAGAGATAAAAATCTTAATGCTTAGGTTGTAAATAACTAACCTAACTGACTAAAATCCTGAAAGAGAAAAAAAGATTTTTTTTCTTTTTTTCATAAATACTGTCAAAAATGCATCTTACAAACATGAAAGAGAAAAAAGGATGGTAAATTTTAAGAAAGGTTATGAAATAACAAAGATGTTGTATTCAGCATGTCACGAACGTAGGAAAATGTAAAAACTCTCGGTCCTCGAGGGGAATGTAACACATCAGTTCTACTGAGAACTAATTTGTAATTCTATAGATCTTTGTTGGAGACTTACCTCGTACCTGAGTGGACCACACTTTTAGATGGTGGCTTACTACCACTCGCGGTGAGTTGGCTCAGGTTTACTGGATTCATTGCCGGCATTAATTGTGACACGCGTCCGCTTAATGCTTCTAGGCTTACCAATGTTAAAACCGTTTTGTGTTATGATCGGAATAAAGAAATACTTACTTTTTTTCTGACAGTCATTTTAACGTTATTTTATTGAACGTGAGTTTTTCACACCCCGAGTATAATTAATTGCAATTGTACGAAGTTCGTTCACAAGTTAATTAAAAAGCGCCCGCAACCTGCTAAGTTTTAATTACCAAAGTTCGGCTCAGAGTCCGTGACAATGTACCTGCAGGGTCAGTTTACCTGCATTATTTACTTGGATGGAAGAGAGCAGCAATCAGTTGGCGGGCTACATTTAAATTGTTTACTCACTGCAACTATAAAATAACTTTGCAGAGCTGACGACATAAGTTGCATAAGTAACCAGCCCAGAAAACCATTCAGTTTAAGTTGCGTTTATTCCTATAAGAAACATTTTTGTTCTTTTAGTTATGTTTCTTCTTGCACTTAAACTTATGTCATTGCTATCTTTCAATCTCACTTGCTTATGCGTATACTTGTGCTTGCAATTGTGGATAAGTGTACGCTTATGTCGTTAATAAAAGCCAATTAAGAAAACCGGAACACCTGTAGATCGCATTGGAATAGTCTACCCGGGGAGCCCACAATGATGGACGCTAAACTAGAGCATTCATTAACCGTTTTCATCTCTTATTGTTGAAAAATGAAACCATATCACTATCGTTTACTTGCCAAACAATCCGAGGGGACTCGCTCTGAGGAAAGGCTAATGCTCGAAACGTCAGCTTTTTTTAATTTCGTTACGGTGGCCAATTTACTTTATGAACTCAGTTGATAAATCCAAATCGGGGTGAAAGACTGACTTATCGGGCAAATTGATGGATAAGTACAAATATTTGAACGCACTGCGGTGTTTTCAAACAGCGCGAAATTGAAATATGCACATACTATACTGAATACCGTCGTTCCGAAAATTCCTTTTAGTCGTATATCGTTTGTGGTTTCAGTACATTTTGTACCCCACAACGTTTCTTCAATTAGATTTTTTGTGCTAATAGTTCAAAATTCGAATTCTTTTTCTTAATAAAGGCCCTTTGTTCCTAAGACAGCGTTATTATTATGTTTTTTATTTGGTCAAATAGTACAGTAATCAAATAAGCTCTCCTTCTTCCATTTGAACATCCGGGCTCCTATTTGGCCGACTTTTTTTCCTCCCATTTCCTTCTTTTTCCTCCCTGCCATTTTAAACGATTTTTTAAGCAGTTTGCATGTGCCTATTCTTAACCCTTCAAGCACTTGATATCTTATTTATCATTTTATTTAGTAAAATGGCGCGGCATTGACCAAATGGTTGCAAGACTGAACTGATTGGTCAAGGTGCAATGTAAACACTAAATCGATGTTCTCGAGTAGGCACTATTCACCTCCATTAACGGAACTTAATGCAGGAACAAATTCGATTGTCTTGTCAACGAGATGCTTTACATCAAGCAATTAACACCGAGTTTGAACGTGCAAACGGATTCTATCCGTGCCAAAGTATTTGTGTAGCCACCTCCGCTATGTAAATTTGAGTTATAACTCTTGAACTCGCATTTAGTTAATTCTCATTTGACCCTTGAAAATGGCGTCATGAAGTCGCCGAAACGTCGGGAAATTATATCGTTCGTTTTTACTTGTCTATTAATTGATTCTATCAGCAATAATGATTATCGTCCAAAACATTTGTGCAACGCCAAAAAAGACCTTTTTAAATACGATTGGTGCAGATCTTGATTAACTACAAACAATTTGCAAAACAGAAAGAGGTCAAATTCTTGAATTTAAAAAAAGAATATATATAATATTAATATTTTAGACGTACATTAATGTTTTATAGGGGGTTGAAACTGTTTAGCACCTTTAGAAACAATTTATTGCCTTTGCCGTTTCACTGTTATCGACTGGAAATATGAATCTTTTCTTGTTGTTGTTTTCTTTTCCAGCTGTTTTTGCCGTAAATCGTATAAAAGACCTTGACTTCAAAGCCATCAATTTTGCTAAAAAGATAAATGGAAAAAGGCTCAATGGAAGTGTATTCGAAGAGATTTCAGTAGATTCTGAGATCTCTTGTCAAATAGCGTGTGTTAAAGATATGTGTTGTTTATCTTACAACTTTGGAGCCACAAAGGACGAAGGCAAATTCATCTGTCAGCACAGCGATTCTGATCGATTCACAAGTCGTGAAAACTTCATAGAAGATAGTGAGGTGTTATACAGAGGAATACAGGTAACCTTGTTTGAGAAATCTGAAATAACATGAATTACAGTACGCTGCACCTGTATTAAGCGGCCCTTTATCAGGCGGCCACCAGGAAAACTCCCTGTTTATAATTATTTACTGTAAGTTGCTCTATTAAGCCTACGCGGTCACTTTTTAGGAACTGTCTCCCAGCTGCAACGAGTTATGTTTATTGCTTTAACCTCATGTCACTTACGAAACGGTCACTTTGTAGGAAGAAACTATACGCTTATCAAGTTTATGAATTTTGTTTTATAAATCGCAAAAGGAAATATAAAACGCTATGAGGACAAAACTTCTTGCATCGGTATCTTCTTTAACGTCAAATTTTGATTTCGTTGGGTCCCTTTTATACCAATGAAACCTGAATTTAAGCGCTTAGTCAGCGATTTCACAAGGGTAACCGATTAACACGCTCAATGGAACGCTTATCGAGACTTCTGACCTTCGTAGATAAACTCACATTCCCTTCTCGATACCTTATAAATCAGATCACTAACTCGAATGAGCATGTTTTCGTTCTCTTGGGAGTTCGAGTTAGCGGTGTGATACAAGCAACTAGAGTTATGACCATTAACGTTGTCATTAGACAACGAACAGTCTCTCTTTCCGCTCAGAGATAGTCGAGGAAAACAAACAAGCGAGTGAGCGCGAAATCGCCTGCCGCGTCATTATACGTGACGCACGTGTCGAGCCGCTAGTGTAGTTGTTCGTTTTCCTCGACTATCCCTGAGCGGAAAGGCAGACTGCTCGTAGTCTACGTTGCCATGGACTCAGAATGGACAGCAATATTTTTTAAATATTACCAACCATAAGGATGATAGCTCCGACTTTGAAGACTTTGGAGAGATAAGCACAGTTCCGTTTTTTTTTTTCTTTGGCTGAAAATAGAGCGTCTGCGAATCTGACAGCTCGCCTTGTGGTGAAAAAGGAATCTGCATCCCTGAATACTACCGTGACAGCTTATAATAATAATAATAATAATAATAAATAAACATATTTATGCAGGATAACCATTTCAGTTATAAAAACTGCTATCAACATGGGTCCTGCGTTAAAAAATAAATAAATGAATAGTTAATAAAATAAAATATTAAAAACAGTTAAAAAGCTATATAAGAAATCTAAGAAA
Organism: Siderastrea radians; assembly: GCA_964017195.1. Lineage (NCBI taxonomy): Eukaryota > Metazoa > Cnidaria > Anthozoa > Scleractinia > Rhizangiidae > Siderastrea > Siderastrea radians. Next base: position 65,570,154 of record OZ024887.1, read on the forward strand.
AGACATAAAAAGCTTCAGGTGCAATTGCTCAAGTGGTTACATAAGAGACCCCTGCGGTAAGCTATTGTAGCAAGTAAAGCTACGTAATGTATTATTCAATCACAAATGCAAAGACTGAGTACAGAATGCTATTTGCCTTTTTGCAGTTCCAAAGGTTTGGAACATCCGTTTGCTACTTTCGGACGTTTGGGATAATCTTGATATAAAAAGCATTAATAGACATTTCCTTAAACTTCTCACAGTCTTACAGCTTAACTGAGCTAAGTAATTGCTTGTTTGAGTGTAGTTCTGGAGAAAATGCTGAATTTTTCGTGATCTTTTCAAAACCTCAGCTAGATATTAATTTACTATATTTTTGCAGAGCCAATAAAAAGCTGTTCTCATCTCCTTCAAAATGGTATCAATTTGAGTGGCGCGTACACCATCAATCCAGATGGCGGCGCACCAATGCAAGTGTTGTGTGACATGACCACGGACGGTGGAGGCTGGACCGTTTTTCAAAGACGTTTGGATGGTTCTGTCGATTTTTACCTTGGATGGGCGTCCTACAAAAACAGGTTTGGAATTCAGAGCGGCGAATTCTTGGAAACGACGATCTTCACCGTTTGACAGTCGCTGATGACATCATGCTAAGAGTTGACCTAGAAGACTTTGATGGCGTCATCAGGTACGCTGAGTACTCGACTTTTAAGGTGGCAGACGAGGGTGATAAATACCGGCTTTCGATTGGAGGATACAGTGGCACGGCCAGAGACTCAATGGCTGGTGGGCGAACAACAAAGTAAGACAACTTCTTTTATCAGAATATTGTGTTTCCTCGAAAAAAAACCGGGAAGACGTTCTTTTTATCTGCCCCAAAAGTGAGTGTTGATGTCAGGATTTTTTACAGTTTTGGGGGGTGGGGACAGTCATCTTGAGAGTTACCTTAATCGGAGAGATTGATTATTCGACAAGCAAATACGGTACGTACTAAGGTAATTCATCGTCATTCGAGTAATTTCTTAAAAATTTCTAAAATATGATAGCCCCCTAAAGTAACCTAGTAATTCCCATGCAAAGATAATGACCCCACCCCCACCCCTCCTCCAACCTCGAATGTAACGGCCTCCGGAAAGAAATAGATAATGTGTTGAAAGTAATGGTCCAACCGAAAAAATGCTAAAAGAAGTCTGCAACAAAGCTACTCGCCGGGGTGTAGCACAGCAGTTATGAACCTAGCCTTTTTGTTGAGTACTTTACTTTTTTAAAAATCAACACAAGGTCTTTGGAGGATTAACTTGAAGCAACAACTTCGCGGTCAGATTTGCCATGTTAAATGAGTTTTCTGACTTCAATAACTCACGTATAGCTGTCCAAATAAAATATCTAACCGAAAGTAGCTACTGCCCGAAAGTTGTGACCCCTCAATCCTGCTCATAGCAACCTTTAGTAAGAGTAGAGTCCGCGAGTACGAGATTGAGTACGCCCGACCTAGGCATTTCAACTTCCTTTTTTTCGTACTTTAACTTTCTTTTTTCTTGGAGGGGAGGGGAGGGTGGGAAATTATTGTCTGCCCGCATATTTTTACTAAACGCTTTGTAGATACTAATTGCACGATACCTCTTTGCTTCCTTATGCTGTGCACGATTTTTATTTCTTCCGCAAAAGCTTTTTTTTGTATTTGCCCCTCCTCCCCTCCCCTCCTCCAGCCCCTTGTTGTGTACTGGGGTTCGGTGTACTACTATAGAGTACGCACTGAAGACCGACAAGTGCTTTACACAACTGCTTTATTGGACTGAATCATTCAAAGCTATTTACAATGAAATATTGTGGTATAATCACATGATTGCGGTTAAGGTATTCCATCCAATGATAATCGCTTATCTAATGACTAAGGAATTCATCCTAAAATAGTACTGAACACTACATTCCCCCACACTTATTCTAAAGATCAAATTTTGCTATATTATCAAGTGTCAAAACCTAAACGCTGTGGAGCTTTGCGTTCTCGAGTTGGATAGCGTGGCTGGGTTTGAGGTTGCGCTGGTGCAATCGCTTGTGCTGTCGCATCGCTGCTATTTTCGCTGCTTTGAGCTACGATCGGTTCTCGTGTAGCGGTTTCCGTGCGCGGATGTGTTGTTGGCTCGACGTCAACGTTGTCTTGATTGACCGCATGGCTTGGAGCGGTAACACGGGCAGGTACAAAACTCGGACCGGATCAACTCGGATCAACCCGGATCGACCCGGATCAACCCGGATCGACTTAAATTTGAACACAATAAAAGAAAAGGGATGCTTAATAAAAGAAAAAGGATACTTTTATGCATTTATGGTTGACAGTCATGAAAATATAGCAGTCCTTGTTCTCCTGCGCTGTTTTGTCGAGCCGACATTTTGTTTTCCTAGTGCCAGGGCCTCGCGGATCGAGTCTCAGGTGTCCAGTCTCAAGTCGCGTTCTCGGGCACACGTGCTGTTGTCATCTGCGCAATATGGATGGAGACGAAGGTAAAATTCAGCCTGATCTTGGCCATCTTTCAATACATATCACATCTCTTTACGTATTATGTCTAGAAAAGGGTAGTTTCATTTGTCCTTTATGTATAACTTTGCTTATTTTTGAACTTTATCAGGAGCCCATAACCCGACTTTATAGAGAAAACAAAGGTCGAAAAAAGACACAATGCTTGTGTCCACGGACGTTGCTAACCTATATACTAACATCCCACAGGAGGAAGGAATCACTATTGTCTGTAAAACATACGAAACATTCCACCTAAACAAACCTCCTATACCTACACTCCACCTCAGAGATATGCTCAGGCTTATCTTAAAAGAAAACTCTTTCCATTTTAATGGAAAAAATTTTCTTCAAACACACTGTACCGCAATGGGCACAAAAATGGCAGTATCTTTTGCCAACATTTTCATGGCCGCGGTCGAAACAGAAATTATTGAGCGCAGTTCTAAAAAGCCGCTCATTTGGAAAAGATACATCGATGACGTCTTTTCTCTATGGAACTTAAACAAAGAGGAAATAACCGCGTTCATAGAGCTAGCAAATAACTATCACCCGACCATAAAATTCACGGCTGAAATTTCAGATACAGAAATAACTTTCCTGGATACAGGCGTATACAAGGGCGAAAGATTTAAGGAAGAATCTATTCTCAACGTTCGCACGTACTTCAAACCGACAGAAACTTTCCAATACACGCACTTTACATCCTGCCACCCTCCAGGCGTGAGGAAAGGCTTTATCAAAGGCGAAGCATTGCGTCTTCTGAGAACCAATTCCTCAAAAGCTACTTTTAAAGAAAACATTACACAATTCAAGCGTAGATTACGCGACAGATGTTACCCAGATAACCTCGTAGACAAGACTCTCTCAAAAGTTAAATTTAGCGAAAGAATGTTGGCGCTACAGAATAAACAAAAAGCGGGCAAAAGAGTTTTACCGTTTGTAACAGAGTACCGCCCTTCTGTGCCTTATCTTAAAAACATTCTTATGAGCAAATGGCATTTAATAGAAAATCAGCCATTGCTAAGAAATATCTTTAAAGACCCTCCCCTACTTTCATACAGAAAAGGGAGGTCATTGAAAGACGTACTCGTTAGAGCAAAGCTTTGAAGGTCAACGCTTTATCGATATTAACCAATAGGAGTCGTGTTTGGCCTTTCAAGTTTTTGTAATATCATGGCGATAAAGGCCTCTGCTAAAGATGATCTAAGATGGTCTAAGGGCCAAAATGATCTAAGGTTTCCCTTTTATTTTTATTTTTATTTTTTGAACCGCGAGGTTCAAACTCATACACTTGCTCAAATAAATATTTACCACTATGGCAATATGTTCAATTGGCAGTTTTGAAGTTCACTTGGCTTGAAGTTAAAGGACTGAATATCTCGTCTGGAGCAACATCATCTGCCATAAAAATAAGCAATGCTATAATACGTTGGGGACCATTGTGCCCGAGAACGCGACTTGAGACTGGACACTAGTTTCGTAGTCCGCGAAGCCCTGGGACTACGAAAGTAAAATGGCGGCTCGTCGGCGGCTCGACAAAACGGCACAGGAGAGCCAGGACAGCTATATTTTCATGATAAATGCGTAATAGTATCCCTTTTCTTTTATTGTATTACAATTTAAGTTGATCCGGGTCGATCCGGGTTGATCCGAGTTGATCCGACCCGGATCAAGCGATCCGAGTTGATCCGGTCCGAGTTTTGTACCTGCCTGCGGTAACACTAAGATCTGCGGTGCGATCCATAAAATATGCATGTTTCTTGTGCATCTGGTCAACGTGACGTTTCCAAAGTTGGTCTTCAACGAGAACTTTATAAGAGACAGGACCTGTTTGTTCCGCAACAGTGCCCTCCAGCCGTCTGGGCTTTCCTCTAAAGTTTTGCACTAGAACTTGTTCTCCGATTGAGAACTCTCGTTCCTTGCTGACTTTGTCATGTCTGAATTTCTGCTCGACTTGCTTGTCAAACACTTTTCGACCGAGATCGGGCCGCAATAAATCTAATCTCGTTCTCAATCTACGATTCAAAAATAACTCCGCGGGTGTTTGACCTGTCGTGCTATTTGGCGTTGTTCTATTACTAAACAGAAATCGAGCTAAACTTTGCTTAATCGAGTTGCTCCCCTCTGCCTTAAAAAATTGCTTAAATGTTTGAACAAAACGTTCCGCTTGGCCATTTGAACGAGGGTGATATGGAGCAACAAGCGTGTGCTTGATACCATTTGCCTTTGCAAAATTGGAAAACTCTTGCGAAGTGAATTGGGGACCGTTATCATTTACTAGTTGCTGTGGAATGCCGTACCGAGCGAATATTTCTCGAAGTTTCTCGATCGTTGCTTCACTCGTGATGCTGTGCATCAATTCTACTTCTAGCCACTTGGAATGACTATCGACGACAATTAAGAACATTTTTCCCATGAACGGTCCTGCGAAATCGATTTAGCGAGTCCTAAGTTTAGCGTGATGTCCAAAGTTTAAATGTACAAAGCACACGCGTGTATTTCCACATATACAGTTAACAGAATACATTAAAGGAAAATCTTTTGTTCCGAATTGTCATGTGGGTTTAGGAATAATACAGAATAAAACACGCAAAATATATCCTATAAAATGGCTAAATATGAACTGGCGGCCGTTTCTTGACCAAATAAATAATGCAATTAAGAGCGACTTTGAGTAAAAAGCGAGCATTCGGCGGCAGAATTGAAGTTGAAAAATCGATTTCTTTCCTATTTTGCACATAAATGGGTATTGGTAAGACTAGAAACCTGATGTCGTTCGTTTTCCCCAGAAGCGCTTTACTTTCGAATAAAACGAGGAAATCGATTCTCGGGTTCGAGAGGCCAAAATCACAGGAAATTAATGAAAAAGGCTTGTTCTATAGATAGAAAGTGCCTATCTTTTTCTCTGCGCTTTAGTTTACCAGCGCGATGCAAGTTTATAGTACTGATGATTTTCAAGATTAATTTCCTGTGATTTTGACGGTTTCGAGTTTCGACAACGCGTGGGCCGGCTGCAACGCAGGCTACCTTTTTTCGTACTTTAACTTTCTTTTTTCTTGGAGGGGAGGGGAGGGTGGGAAATTATTGTCTGCCCGCATATTTTTACTAAACGCTTTGTAGATACTAATTGCACGATACCTCTTTGCTTCCTTATGCTGTGCACGATTTTTATTTCTTCCGCAAAAGCTTTTTTTTGTATTTGCCCCTCCTCCCTTCCCCTCCTCCAGCCCCTTGTTGTGTACTGGGGTTCGGTGTACTACTATAGAGTACGCACTGAAGACCGACAAGTGCTTTTTACAATGATATATATTGGTATAATCACATGATTGCGTTTAAGGTATTCCATCCAATGATAATCGCTTATCTAATGACTAAGGAATTCATCCTAAAATAGTACTGAACACTACACCCCTCCTCCCTCATAAAATAAAATAGCCCATCCCTTACCTGTTATTTGCAGATGTTATCTTTTCCACTTAGTTTCTTTGTCTAATTCCCTCCAGCAACATGAAATTTACAACTATAGATAACGACAACGACATGTCAAATGGAAACTGCGCAAAGCAGTACAAAGGGGCGTGGTGGTATAACAATTGCCTTAACTCCAATCTCAATGGTTTGTATCATGGTGGAGCACATGAATCATACGCTGATGGAGTCAACTGGGCCACGTTTAGAGGGCTTAAGTATTCACTTAAACGCACCGAGATGAAAGTGAGACCCGTTGGTCAATAGACCGTGGAAAACTTATGTCACATTTCTTTTCTTTTCACGTGAGATCTACTTTCGTTATTTTTGGGTTTCGTTAAAAGGTTCGTGAAAGTTAAATCTGCAAAAAAAAAAAAAAAAGATTCCTCCACAGAAAAGAAATGTACAGGTTTACTCTTGCCTTTTGTCATAACATAACGATAAATTAACAGTGGTAAGCAATGTTATCGCACGAGTCTTAAACATGAAGTTTTTGTAAACTGGATAACCACTTTAGTTCTGTTATTTTCCCTAACTTATCAAATGGCATGACGTTTTCACTCAGTAAAATTTTACCAGCCAATATTCACATTTTACCAGTTCGATTCACGAACTCCAGTCCCCGTAAAAAGCAGAGGGCATGGGGTTTTTAGACATCGGCTTTTCTGTCTGTTATAACAAAACTTATTGTTCAACTGCATTCAGTAGAGTACAAATAACACCCAAAACGAGTACAAATATCCCACGGTATTTGTACTCGAGAAGACCGGTTTGACAGGTTTTCTACAAATGCCACGTCAGGCATTAGGCTTACAAGGTGAACGATGAAAAAATGGCCGAAACGCTCGTTTTTCCCAAAGAAAACAATGAATGCTTACCAAATTTTGAGGTTTTTAACGAAAACGAGATCCTAGAGACAAGCAATGACCTAGACGGCAGTGAAATTTCTTTATTTATTGAAGAAAATCGAAACGCATTAAAATACAACAGAAAAGACGAAAACTGACCTCAAGTCCGTTAAAGAAACAAGGGCCATTGAAGAAATTCCCGCCGAGGAACTTAACAATCTTTTATGTCATTTGTTTGTCAAAGTCAGGAAACAGAACCCAACTTTTGTCAGGAGATGTCTTCAACAAATGCACAATTGTTGTCGGTCAGAAATCTCCACCGCTATCTCTTCCAAAATGACGCGTGGTTAGTGATTCGGACGAAGATGACTGAGCTTGAAGTGCTATTTAACTTTGTTTGACTTGACTTTCGAGTTCTGTTTGTTCTGTCGAGTTCTTTCTTTTCGTAGTTTTACTCGGTGACCGACCAAGAACATTGTTGTTCATCTAACTGTAAACCCGAAAATAATTCAGTTTTGCCTTGTTCCATCTTTGTTTTCCTTGCAAGTTTGAAATAAAATCACGACGCTTCGCTCGATTGACAGGTTTGACAAGTTTTCGTTTTTGACCAATCAACAACAACCTCACGTTAAGCGCGCGAAACCTGACCCGCTGGCGCGCTCACTCGCTGCTCAGAAGTCACGCTAGTTTGTCACGCAACTCAGACAGTTTATAAACCACTTTGCCATTTTGTAGCTAAGTTGAATAATAAATCCCTTATTAGACGGTTTAGTGTGTAGTATCATGGGACATTTTTACTCGCCTCTTGTATTTTGACTCGCCCTACGGGCTCGCCAAAATACGGCGCGACTCGTAAAAATATCCCACGATACTACACACTAAACCGTCTAATAAGATATATATACTGAAGAAAAAAAAGCATTTTTTTTTTGTTACCGAAGGTTTTACTTGTGTTTTGAGAAATGTATAACTTTAGATACTTATGGATAAAGACTCTGTAGCCGTACAATAATCATATACACAATAGCTTGTTTGTACGAAAAGCATATTTAATCAGTTATCACGTGTGATTGTGCAGGCGCTAGTAGTCGCCGTATTTATTATAGATTTAGCCTTAGCGCATAAGTATTAATAGTTAAGGGCGACTTTCAGTAAAAATCAAGCAAAATTTCAATTTAGCGGCAGTAGTTGAAAAGTCGATTTCTTTCGTATTTTGCAAACAATTAGGTATTAGTAAAGCTAGAAACCTGATGTGGTTCGTTTTCGCCAGAAGCGCTTTATTTTCGAAAAAACGAGGAAATCGATTCTCGGTCAAAATCACAGGAAATTAATCTTGAAAATCATCAGTACTATAAACTTGCATCGCGCTGGTAAACTAAAGCGCAGAGAAAAAGATAGGCACTTTCTATCTATAGAACAAGCCTTTTTCATTAATTTCCTGTGATTTTGGCCTCTCGAACCCGAGAATCGATTTCCTCGTTTTATTCGAAAGTAAAGCGCTTCTGGGGAAAACGAACGACATCAGGTTTCTAGTCTTACCAATACCCATTTATGTGCAAAATAGGAAAGAAATCGATTTTTCAACTTCAATTCTGCCGCCGAATGCTCGCTTTTTACTCAAAGTCGCTCTTAATTGCATTATTTATTTGGTCAAGAAACGGCCGCCAGTTCATATTTAGCCATTTTATAGGATATATTTTGCGTGTTTTATTCTGTATTATTCCTAAACCCACATGACAATTCGGAACAAAAGATTTTCCTTTAATGTATTCTGTTAACTGTATATGTGGAAATACACGCGTGTGCTTTGTACATTTAAACTTTGGACATCACGCTAAACTTAGGACTCGCTAAATCAGGGAGTCAGCAGTTCTTTTGTTTAAACACTGTTTCATGAGCAAAGTTCGCAATTCTGTTGTCATAAGGAAAGGTGCTGCCCTATAAGGAAACCTTTAACAATACGGTGCACATGAAATTAAGTTATGTTAAGTAATTTTTCTGTTTACAATGCGTGCTATTGCAACACTATACTTTTTCGAACAAAAGAAATCGTTTAGTCATTGTAATCTTGTAGGTATATAAGCAGGTATCTTGTTCACTGTACATTGGTTACATCTCGGGTTACATCTTTGGTTACATTTCGGGTTACATCTTTGGTTACACTTCGGGTTACATCTTTGGTTACACCAGAAGTTACATCACGCGTGCATAGGTACATCTCGCCTACTAGTTAGTTAGTATCTCAGTGGAAAGAATAAACTCATGCTGGTTTGAAATCTGATGTTGTCTTGCTGCTCGACGAGTTCCAGTTGGCTAGATCCCGCGTGCCGAGAAGTCAGTGACGAGCTTCTTTCCGCAAGCAAGCGTGTTGCTTAGAGTTAATTTGCCCCCGTCGTTGTCGCTCAAGTTCCCGAGAAGTTCCGCGAAGCCTTCCGTTCCCATTTGTACGCTCAACAAGGAAAAACCTATCGTCACAGCACTTGGTCCCACTGGCCAGACCTATCGTCACATTTTCCTCAGTTTACTCCTGTAGCTGATTGGAAATATACCATCTTGGAGCACAGTCCCGGAGCTTGCACAAAATGGCTGTGAGATAAGTGGAGGTTTTGGTATGCCTTTTCCAGTGTTCTGGAGCAATATTTCGTGCTCTCTTTAATTTTTGCTCATTACAGTGGCTAAGGGACTGCTCATTTTTATGGGAGGAGTGGAATTTTATTGACCCCATTACCATCCGCGTATCAGACTCCCTTATTTTTAGGTGATGCCTGCTGGGCCTGCTGGGAACAGTTGCACAAATCCTCCTTTTATCTCAAAGACGGTGCCTCAGTTTTTGTTACTGGGCATACTAGGATTGTCAGAGAAACTCAGGTTTTTTAAGAACGGTGCCTTATAATACAAAGGAATTCTTGTGCAGTTTATGACCATGCAAGAAAAACAGATCTTAGCAACGGTTATTGGAACCCAAAAAGAACATAGGGGGTAACCAGCATTTTTCAGAGATAATTGAGCTTCAATCTGGAAAAAATGTCACTATTATTACGACGTTCTAGTGCGTGGTCACCAAAAATTTGTTTTTGGATTACCAAAGCCCTTGCTGATAAGCTTTTCTCGCATAGTCATAAACAGCGCAATGCAAAAGTTCCTCAGTATTAGGAGGCACCGTCTTTAAAGAAAGAGATTTTCCGCAGTTTCCTTTCTATCCATGGAGTCGGAAAACAAAGCAGATGAGAGCTTCGAAGAGAGTGAATACAAAGAAAACCAAGACGAGTTTCGTGAATAACTCATTATAAATTCAAATTCTTCGGAGTTCTTTTGGCCATACAATAAAGCCTTTTTTGACAAAGCCTGCTCAGTCAAGATGGTTGGATATTAGCCTCGTTCTTTTTTGTTTTTGTTTTTTTTTCCCGTTTTTATGGACCGAGATGAAAACGCAAAAAAAGGAACTTAGCCAATATCCAGCCACCTTGACCTCACACTCGGTCAATAACGCATATATATGTAACCTGTAAGGAAATGATCTGGCCTTCTTTTGGTTCAATTTCCCTGTGGTCTACTTCAAATAGAGAGCTGGTCGAGCCACACTCGAACTTGAAAGCATGCGGAAGTCCATTCGATCTTTTACTGTCGTTGCGCCATATGTTCTTATCAAAACATACTCAGACTGCAGTTTGGGCTCACTGCAGGGTGGCTATGCTTATTTGTAAGCCACCTGAAAACCGGCAGTGCGACTTCATCACCTCCAAAGCAATTTTATTTTGATCAAACGTGCTAGTAAAACGCGTAACGGCGTATCGAGAGGAAGGAAGGAATAAACGGAAGTCATTAGAAGTGATCAAGGATTATCAAAGTAGACACGTTTCTCCCAGTTTGGCAACCTGTGTGTGATGGAAGCCAAAAAATTGTGAACACCAAGGGGGGAAATAATCTAATTACATGCATCATGAACCGTCAGAGATACAAAGGGTCAGAAAGGTCAACACCTTAAGGTTTCCTTCGTTTCGGGGTTAAAATTATAAAATTTTCCAAAACACTTCTCAAGACAACAGTTGTTACTAGTGTTGTTTAATAAACATAAATTTATTTTACAGTGAAAGCAAAAGAAGTTGCCCTTGAGACTCTGTCTAGTCGTCTTCATACTGACCAGTCAAGTTCACGTTCAGAATCATCAGTCCAACGGGCAGATATGAAAAAATCAAAACGTGGGCGGCCAAAAAGTGAACGGAAGGAACTTGGTCAACAATTATTTAAAAAGCTGAAGAAGGGAGAAGAACAGGGTGCAGAGGTACATCGCCTCCCGTTCCAGCAAGAAAAGTTTGAGCAATTTCAGAATGGTGAGTTGACTGACGAGACAGACACACTTTGTATTGCACAGTTGTGCTTCCCAATGCATCAAGAACAGGCTAGTTTACAGTTGTGTGCCCAGTGTCTTGGCCTTTGAATCTGTTGAATGGAAGTGAGGCTGGAGGTGACCTTGTTTTGCTACAAACCTTTCTGCCGTTCATGTGGATGTGGATGTCGTGTTATTCTCATGCTAACAAACCCGTGGTCATAATCATTTACATGTGCAAAACAGGATGGTATGTAATAAAACAAGAACACATCCAGCTTCGCTTCTATTGAAAATCTACAACTGTAAAATGTCTTGTTTGTGGTTTTACTGATTTTGGATGGCAGCTATACATCACAATACATTATGTACATGAATATCAGTGGTTTATTTCACGCATTTATTGTCAATGGTGATGGAGTGAGAGGAAAATCATTTCTGTTTCAAATTGCAGAAGGCGAGGCCCAGTATCCTGGTGCATCAGTAGTAAATGAGCGTTACATCAAGTTCACTTGTGGCCTAGAAATACAGTTAAACAAACCAAGAGTGGCACAGAGTTTTACTAGTAAGTAAACATGGCGATAATTTCGATATTTAATCCTTACAAAGTCATAGAGCTAGGGATAAAATGAACTATTAAAAAATTGTGTTTGGATTTTGTGGCATTACCTAAAGGACTCCTCCAATTGTGTTTTAGGGCACTGGAACAACCAAAAATGTCATTTGGTAAAAGATAAGAAACAGAAGCACATGGATATGTTTGTTGTCTGCCAGCAAGCACAACAAACAACAACTGAGGCTGCAGAGACTGTCACACTAGATGAAGAGTCAGGCAATTCACACGAACTCAATCAGTACAGTAGCGAAATATTTTAACTGAAAACATCACTCATTTTGGTTAATTTTGTATTCAATCTGTTTTTGATTCATGTTGCACTTATGATGTCACTATATATTGCTTGCAAAAAGTAAAGCATTCTTTAAGCTCTTATGTTCATAATGTACAGAAGCAAATTTAAAAAAAAAGTCAAAATAAAGAAATAACATACGTTTTGACCTGATGTTTTTGTTGTCTGCATTTTGTTATTTCAAAAATAGTCTTGAGCCACTATCACTGGATATATACCGGATATATACGAAGTATATATAAGCTGAGGGGATATTTAGGGTGCGTTCTTTTGGGACTATTCCGGAATAGGAATACTCGGAATAGACGGTATTTGTGTTCTTTTGGGAGCTATTCCGTTTTCGGAATGAACGGAATATCATTCCGTTCATTCTGCTCCCGATAGCAGAATGAACAGAATGAAAGGAATACGGTTTACTCGGAATGGACAGAATACGCGTTCTTTTGGGAAATTTTTGGCGGGAAATCTGACGCAGCCGCCCGCGCGTGTGCAGACATAGTGGTTCTCAGGTCACCTCCGCCATGGGTATTCCGTTTCCAGAATTGGCGTTCCAACCTCGTCCCCAGGGTCTTCTCGCTTTTCAAAATGGCGGCGGCTCGGGAGAAGACCCTGGCACACAGCAGATCACGTGTCTCCAACGAGGATGGATGTATTCAAAATGGCGGCTACGGCGAAAGGGGTGAGAAGAACTGGGTACGAGATGCTAAGGTGAAGGTAAACAATTAAATGGCGGAAAAAGCTGAAGTTCAGTTCAAGAAAAAATGGGAAAAACAGACACGTTTTGCATGTAAGAGTCTTAGGAATACGGCAAAGTGTTAGAGGTCCTGTTTTTGCTGTTCATTGTTTCTTTTTTGTTATTTTAAAGTTAGGAGTAATGCTTTTGAACGTACTCTACTGCGGAACTCCGTACCGCTATTTGATTCAATGTTGCTCAAGTGAACATATTAAGCTTATATTTTTGTTTCATGAGGCTTTAGGCAATAAATTGTCTTATCGTTACATTGTTACAAATCTGTCCTTCTTAAATATTGTTATAAATCCGTCCTTCTTAACATTATATGCTTCAGCTTAAGACTTTTCGAATATATCAGGCTCAGATTAAGCTTGAAATATAAATATTATGGAGTGAGCTTAGGCCTTTAATAGAAAATGACTCATTTATTTATTTATTTATTTACTTACTTATTTATTTAAGCTTATTTACAGTGCAACCTCGATTTAACGAAGTGCAAGGGAATGGGAAAAGAGCAGTGTTGTATGGACTGGTTAAACTAAGTTTTGATCTGGCATATTCCAGGTGCTGCTTTGGAGGCAGTGATAATCATTTTGGCTTTCTTGAATTTATTTGTGCCCATTCCTTGTGCTACAGTTTTGCTTGTACAGCTGCAGATCTCTAGCCTTTGTCGCTTTCAATATTGTTTTCTAAACTTTAGTTTCAGTAAGTCTCATTAAATACTAGAACTGAGGAGATTGTGAGACTGTAAATAATGGAGAAATAAAGCATTTTAACAGTGGATAGATAAAGTCCTCTTTGCATGTTAGACCAGTTCTAGGGATAATATTCCCAGGTTTGAAAAATTTTCTGCTTAACAACTTCAATCAATTGAGTTATCTGGGTGTAGTTTGAAAGTGTTTGAGAGTTTTAAATCAATGGGAAAGAGAGGATTTCAGGACAAAAAAAGGAGAGAAAAAGATTTCATGAAGTTTTGAAATTGGAATTTGTAGTTAGGCCTTTAAGCCCCAGTAGTGACAAACAAACATCTAATTTCTCCTTACAATATCACTACTTGTTCAAACATACAGGCCCTGAGAATAAAGGAAATGATCACCAAAAATAAAATGTCTGGATGTTTATGTGAATTCTCTCAAGTAGTACCATAAGACATTTACGGAGAATAGTGAGGGGAACATGTTTGTTGATATCGGGGCTTAAAGTTAAGAACAAGGAAAGGAATATCATAATTGACTGCTATCAACCTGGGGTGCTCTTATGTGGATGTCAGTTTTTGATGGTCTCTTAAAATGATTTCCCATCTCATGTCTCTACTTTAAAACTATTCTCATGTCAATCTAAGCCAAATAAAAAGGGTTTGCTGATCCAGTTAGAACACCACAATAATCCACTAAAAGTTACAACAGAGGTTCAAAGAAATAACGAGTCATCCTAAAAAATGGGATTTGTAAATTAAGGTTATGTGCTGATCAATTCAAATCTTCAACATCCCCCCCTCCCCTCCGGGCATACCTCAGACATTTGGCTACATGTATTTTCCTTGCCCAAGGAGTACAGAGGCAGATCCAGGGGAGGGGTTGAGGGGGGTACAACCCCCCCCCCCCCTTTGAGCAGCATTTTTTTTTTGTTATTTTGTTTGATTCTTCCTAAAAATAATAGAATAAAATTGTTTTTACAAAGTTGGCGTTAAAGGTTACTACAATAGTGTACAACCCCCCCCCCCCCTTTTCAGAAATTCCTGGATCCGCCCCTGGAGTAGGGAATTTGATGCAAAGGTCCTGTGTGTATCACTCGGTCAGTTGTACGATAATTCTATCAGTTGTGTATTACCCCGTCAGTTGTGCGCTACTTGGCCACTTGTGGAACCTTTCTGTCAGTTACATGTTGCTAGTTGCAGTTGGAAGTTGTGCATCACTTGGTCAGTTGTGCATTTTTCTGCCAGTTCTGTGTCATTCAGTGGGTTGCATGATAACGCTGTCAGTTATGTATTACTCAGTCAGTTGTGTACTTCCCCATCAGTTGTGCTTTACTCGGTCAGTTGGGTACTTCTCTGTCAGTTGTGCATTACTCGATCAGTTGTGTATTACCCAGTCAGTTGTCTCAGACTCGGTCAGTTGTGTTACACTCAGTCAGTTGGATGATAATTCCGTCAGTTGTTTATTACTCCGTCAGTTGTGTACTATTCCACCACTTGTTTATTACTCCCTCAGGTGAGTTCAATCCTCTCTTTCCCATTCTATTTTTGAAACACTTTCAAACTTCACCCAGCTGCAGGTTACTCAATTGATTGACGTTGTTAAGCAGAAAAGTTTTTCAAACCTGGGAATATTATCCCCAGAACTGTTAAAATGCTTTATTTTTCCATTGTTTACAGTCTCACAATCTCCTCAGTTCTAGTGTTTAATGTGACTCACTGAAGCTAAAGTGTAGAAAACAATATTGAAAGTGACAAAGCCCTGGAGATCTACAACTGTACAAGCAAAACTGTAGCGCAAAGAATGGGCACAAATAAATTCAACAAAGTTAAAATGATTATCACTGCCTCCAAAGCACCACCTGGAATATGCCAGATCAAAAATTGAGTCATTTCCATAAATGAGTCATTTCCACTGAACTCACAGAGATGTAAGCCATGTAGAATAAATATTTTGTAGCACTAGTTTTATGTAAGGCCTAAGCTCACTCCATAAGATTTATATTTTAAGCTTAATCTGAGCCTGAT
The DNA here is from genome assembly GCA_964017195.1 of Siderastrea radians. Lineage (NCBI taxonomy): Eukaryota > Metazoa > Cnidaria > Anthozoa > Scleractinia > Rhizangiidae > Siderastrea > Siderastrea radians. The sequence continues at coordinate 65,585,660 of OZ024887.1, forward strand.
ATATTTTAAAAGTCTAAAGATGAAGCATATAATTTTAAGAAGGACGGATTTATAACAATATTTAAGAAGGACGGATTTGTAACAATGTAACGATAAGACAATTTATTGCCTAAAGCCTCATGAATCAACTAGCGGTTACGGAGTTCGGCAGTCGAGTACGCTCAAACCCATTATTCTTAACTTTAAAATAACAAAAAAGAAACAATGAACAGCAAAAACAAGACCTCTAACACTTTGCCGTATTCCTAAGTCTCTTACATCCAAAACGTGTCTGTTTTTCCTATTTTTTCTTGAACTGAACTTCAGCTTTTTCCGCCATTTTGTTTATCTTCACCTTAGCATCTCGTACCCAGTTCCTCTCACCCTTTTCGCCGTAGCCGCCATTTTGAATACATCTCCATCCTCGTTGGAGACACGTGATCTGCTGTGTGCCAGGGTCTTCTCCCGAGCCGCCGCCATTTTGAAAAGCGAGAAGACCCTGGGGACGAGGTTGTTGGCGTTCTTTTCGAAATTGAAATTCCGTGTATTCTGTTATTCCTAAACCGCAATGAGAATAACCAGAATAGTCCCAAAAGAATGCACCCTTAGTGATGACGAAAGTACCGGTTCCAGTTTGTCAACATCCCAGTACAGTGACACTGATGAAGAATCCATGCCAACTGACATTGAAATAGAGACGCCAGAGAAGTAGGTTTACAATAAGCCACAACAGCAATACTGTGTAAATGATCTGGATATTCCAGGAAAATGTCTATTAGCAGAAATAGAATGCATAAATTGCTGTTTTGAACCTGCCTCGCTTGACGATATCACAGGTGTCGATCTGTTTAACAAAGTTAGCTTCCTATTAACCCTAACTTTACAAGGGCACCCTTTTGTTTAATGTTTTCTATTGCTTCTTTAAAACCTTCAGAATTTACAAGTCCTTTGATCCTGTTTGCATGAAGCTTCAAGATTTCTTAGATAGTGGTTACCTGTCCAGAGACCATATATTTTATAAACTGATTAAGAATGCTGTAGAGTTCGTCAACTCCGTGAATAAAGGCTTCTCGTCCGATGACCAGTTTCAGTGGGACTCTGAAATTCTGCAATTTCTTGATACTATTGAATACTACGGTCATGAGGCCGCAGTGAATCTACTAAGAGGACCTGGGTTTTACAACCGCCCCGTTGACAAGAATCAGCAAACTACCAAAATTCTTCGATTTGACTGGAAAACATGGAAATGGCCTTTGCCAGGCAGGACAACTCGACAGACGAGAAACAAGGGAAGGTATACGACTGAAAACGGTATGTACTGGCCACTGATTGAAAACTTTTTGGCCATCATATCTGACGAAAATAGTGGCCTGGAACATATATTTTACGACAAGAAAACAAAACTTAAATTATTTGCTGTAACATCTCAAGAGGATGGGGCTGCTTTGAAACCTGGACTTCGCGTGGACTCACACCAGGGCAAAGTAATCGGTGCCTCAATCCCAATTGGGCTACCATACACCAGAAAAAACAACCCTCCTGATACTGAAGAGCTGAAAAAGACAGTGGTCAAAGAAGCTCACTGTACCTGCACTGAGACACTTGATGGAAAGTTCGCCATTCCTATAGGTGTTCATTACCTACCAACTGCGGTAACTGGTAACGACAGCTCGAGCAGTAGCTTCAAAGTATTGGGTGTCTTGAAACTTGCCTATCCTGTATAAGGAAGGGGAAAATGTGTTTTTCGGGCTCTGTGTTGAAAGGCAAGGGGCATTGCAAATCAACGTGCTCCGAATGTATTTCTCTTCAGGACGTGTGCCAAGAGTGTCGAAAAGTCGGACACAAATTTATAAATCCGGCATTACGGGCTTGCGATGAGTGTTTGAATACAGGTGACGACTGTATCAAAATAGTCTGCTTAGCCTGGATAATGGACAGTGAATCCAAAAACAAGAACTCGCAAACTTCTCTGAACCAGAATCAGAAAGACAATGAAGACGCAGATCAAACTGATAGTACTGTTTTGTTGACAGCTTTTCCCGATGCTGTACACGTAGCAAAAAATGACCGTGCTTCCTTTGCCAACTGGTATCGTCTCGTTGACGGCTACCGTGTAAATCTAGTTCTTCTTCGAACTGCAAGGGCGGATCCTAACATGAAACATTTGCTTTTGCCACATTTATCCCTAGCTGCTTGCCGTAACCGGGACCGCATGGACGTGGACACTGTGATAGAAATATGTGCACCAGAGGTTCGCCAGGGACTGCTAAATGCAGCCTTTATTGTGCAGAGTTTACTACCAGAGGTCTACCGCATTTACGATGCCAACAGGGACGGCATATTAAGAAGTCCAGTCTCGGTATGCCCTGGATCTTGGGGAACAATCCTGATCTCCGACAAGGACAGGGGAAAGATCTTCTCCGCTCGTTTGCACTATCCGGTAGACGTAACATAAGATGCCACTGGTTTAAACAAGCCAGTGGGCATTTCCTACCATGAAGGTCTTCTCCTGATTGCTGAGCTTGGAAAGAATCGAATTGTCTGTTGTGACCTCACTGGAGATTATTTCCTTAACCCGGAGAAAATGACGGTGAAGCAGCTCCGTAAAGCCTTGAACGACCGAAAGCTGTTACAAAAAGGTGACAAATCGAAGAAAGAGGGACTGCAGAAAATGTTAAGAGCCTGGATGGATGAAAATCGTAAAAGTACACATACAACTGTGGAAAGTGATTCCTTGTCATCAAAGCTGCACCCTGTGTCAGTTTGCAACAAGCCATCAATTAATCCCACCGCCATAGTATTTTCCTCTAGTAATAGTAATCGCGTCTGTGTTGCTGAAATATCAGGCGCTGTCCATTTGATGACCATCGAGACCGATGGGCAAAGTGCTACGGCTGAAATCATCAGTTCTGTCACTGTTGGGGTCAACAGCCTATTTGGAGTAGCTTGCAGTAACAGCGCTTCTGATTTCTACGTATCGTCATCAGCAGATGCTGGAGGTCTCTTCTTGGTGAACTTTCAAACAAGCAGCTGCAGATGTGTGCTCTCCAATGGTAGTGAATTTTTGAAGTGAATTCATGGAATTTGGTTGAAGTCGGAGAGAACAATTGTAATGGCAGATAGAGAAGCTAAGAAATTCAAAGAGTTTGACACTGTATCTAAGCAAGTAACCACTGTAGCTGGATCAGGTCAAAGTGAATCCAGAGACGGGTGCCCCTCGACTGCTCCTTTTGCGCAGCCAACGGGGGTATGTTGCGAGAAAAATACGTCCTCAGTTTTTGTCGTTGACTCAAGTTCAGGAAGAATTCGACTAATCACCAGCGCCAAAGCATTAATCCAGTATCTGCAAAATCTGTGGTTATTTCTGTCAGCATTCAATCTCACTTCAAGTGAAAATGTAAGTTTTGAAGAGACAATTAACCACGTCCAGCATTACTGTGCTTTTCACGAAGCCTCCCTGAAAGTCCAAAGCATCAAGGGCTCGACCTGCGCAACACAGGGACCTGACGGAACACTTTCCTCTCCAACATTATGCTCCGTAAAGATGATTCTCGAAGGTCTCACCCGACTGAAGACAAAGGTCTTAGAAATCAACCCTGGATTCATGCAGCACGTAAATGTTGGGAGCCTTTTAACTCTATTCGTGGAAAATTTCTTTTCGAGTATGAGGGGAGGAAATACTGACACTCCGATGATGCTGGACTTTTGCATGCGCTTTCCGAGATGCATAAATGAATTGTTAAAGCGCGTCACAGGCACCAGCTTCGTGTACTTCACAAGTCCAGTGTCATCTTACTACTTGCAGCCTAGCTTAGGCATTGTAGCGATAAGCTTTAGCGATCTGGCAACGCTACCGAAGCCGTTATCTGGCTGCCTTTCAGAGAAGCATTTAACCGAGCTCCGTCGATGGGTGCTGCAATACGGCAAGAGTGTCAGGCAGAACACAACAAGAAATCATTCCACCAAAGACAAGCCTGGAACTTGGCCGTTGAACCCGTATGCGCCTACTCCCCCAGAGCATCATTCGGTTGACTTCGACGGGCATCCTTAGAGAAGATCTTCCACCAAACCAAAGTACCAACTCGACATGGAACATCGTCATTCCGCAATCTACCTTTGTTGTTGTCTCACGTAAATACAGACCAGGCTCTGTGCCAACCAGTCCATTATATATTACGAAGCTACTTGAAGACGTGGTTGATGACAATGAAGAAACCTGTTATATAAAAATGACCTGGTACACTCAGGACTTTGTCGACCCTCTGTTGTTCAATAGCACTGGAGAGGAGATTGCTACACCAAAAGAGGCAATCAAGGGAATCGTCAACAACATCAGAGTTACATTTGAGGAAACCCTCGAAATAGACGAGGACGAATATTACCTGCTCCTAGCATTGCTGAACGGATCTGCAAACAATTCATCTCCAAATGAGGCTGAAGGACAACTTGTTGAGGAGGTTGCTAAGGGACAAGAAGACTTGGACGATTCAATTAGCCCGAAGACTGGTCGACCACAAAGGAAGCGGAAGAAGACATCGAACAATGTGTTTTTATTCTATTAGCATGTGTTGTACAGTGCCCAATATTTTACCAGCAAGGTTGGACATTAATGGAGATGGTCACCTCAGTAAAGCAACTTTGTGTAAATATCAGTCGTAAAAAGAATTTATGATCTCAATCTGACTTGTCACTCGATTACGGATTACACCAGTCAGACCAGTCACTCACCAGTGAAAAGCACGTCTTCGTGGTAAGTAGTATTACCACTGCATTATCTATTATTCCATGAATCGAAAACCAACACTTTCAAAGGGCTGAATATCAAGGTAGAAGTGCCTACCTGGCTCTCCCTTCGAAATTATTTTCAGGTATAGGGTATTCTGTATTACAATAATTTTAGGTATTTGGTATCAACGTTTTACCTTTTTTAAGGTATATTGGTATCCCAGGGGAAAGAAATGAGGTATATTGGTATCCCACTACCCCCCCCCCCCTGGCCGGGCCTCAACAAAAGACAGATCGAAACGCACCAATCACGTTTAACAGTCTTCACAGCCAATAACATCACGGCTTAACTAACAGACGACCAATAACATCACGAGATCGTCGACCAATCAGGACAACGACCAGAGACTTATAACATCTACTGACGATTCACAGTTCACTTGACTCTGATGATGACTTCCGCTCAGGTTGTCGAAACGTCAGTCAATGTCACCTCAAACAGTCCTTCTCAGGACTACACTCACCCGGACGATCACAATTTACCGAATTATTAATGTCTTCCTAAACTAGTTCTAGGGATTTTCTGTCCTTCAGACAAAGCTTTCAGGTGCCGCGCCCAAGCTTCTGAGGTGACAAAATCCATCTTTTGCCATAGAATAATTTTAAGGCCGCTAAGCATTAAACGTTTCCCTAAACTAGTTCTAGGGATGTTCTGTTTCTCAGACAAAGCTTTCAGGCGCTGCACCGAAGCTTCTGAGGTGACAAATTCCATCCTTTATTGTAGAATAACTTTCAGAAGATCACTAAGCATTAATGTTTTCCTAAACTAGTTCTAGGGATTTTCTGTCCTTCAGACAAAGCTTTCAGGTGCCGCACCCAAACTTCTGAGGTGACAAAATCCATTTTTTGCTATGGAATAATTTTAAAGCCGCTAAACATTAAACGTTTTCCCTAAACTAGTTCTAGGGATTATCTGTCCCTCAGACAAAGCTTTCAGGCGCTGCACCCAAGCTTCTGAGGTGACAAAATCCATCTTTTGCTATAGAATAATTTTAAGGCCGCTAAACATTAAACGGTTTTCCTAAACTAGTTCTAGGGATTTTCTGTCCCTCAGACAAAGCTTCCAGGCGCCGCGCCCAAGCTTCTGGGGTGACAAAATCCTTCTTTTACCGTAGAATAATTTTAAGAAGACCACTAAACATTAATTTTTTCCTAAACTAGTTCTAGGGATTTTCTGTCCTTTAGACAAAGCTTTCAGGTGCCGCACCCAAGCTTCTGAGGTGACAAAATCCATCTTTTGCTATAGAATAATTTTAAGGCCGCTAAACATTAAACGTTTTCCCTAAACTAGTTCTAGGGATTTTCTGTCCCTCAGACAAAGCTTTCAGGCGCCTCGCCCAAGCTTCTGAGGTGAAAAAAATCCATCCTTTGCTGTAGAATAATTTAAGAAGATCACTAAACATTAATGTTTTCCTAAACCAGTTCTAGGGATTTTCTGTCCTTCAGACAAAGCTTACAGGCGCCGCAGCCAAGCTTCTGAGGTAACAAAATCCCTCTTTAATTTTACTATAGAATGATTAAAAGGCCGCTAACTATTAAACGTTTTCCTAAACTAGTTGTAGGGATTTTCTGTCCTTCAGAGAAGGCTTTCAGGCGCCGCGTCTAAGCTTCTGAGGTGACAAAATCCATCCTTTGCTGTAGAATAACTTTAAGAAGGTCACTAAACATTAAACGTCTTTCCCAAACTAGTCACATGTCTCCAAATTCAAGACGTTAATTAAAATAAAAAATGCGCCAATTTGAGTTTACGGCCACTTGTGAATTATTTTAGCATTAACTCGGGCTTAGTATTTTACGCCTTTAAGGAATAGCGTATAACCAAGTGCATTATCTTGCACACGAGGACTTAAGCACAGATATATGAGGGGTGATTTTGGAATTGTCTTGTTAGTGATATAACTGCAAAGACAGAACAGTCGTGTCAGACCTAATATCAATCCGAGAGTTTGCTTTCTCGCGTATAAACAAGCCAACAAACACGCCAAAAATTGCGCCAAAATGCTCTACTCCGAGAGAGCCAAGAGAGAAAGCCCGGCAATATTTGAGAGTCCCTGCCAGTAACACATCGTCATCCCTTGACCATTCTACGCAACTGGACCTGTCTTGTTCCGAAATGTCGCTAAATACAAGCTTACTTGAAACGTAAAAAAAAGGGAAAATAGGACAAAAGGCCCATGATTTGTTAGGGACGGACCATTATTTTTTTGGACGGGGGGGATGAAATTTTTTTCAAGACAAACAATTTTTTCCTGTGTTGTTGTCTGTGCAAACAATTTTTTTCCGGCTGCATCTTCCTGCAAACAATTTTTTTGTGTTTGTTATTATTATTATTATTATTATTATTATTATTATTATTATTATTATTATTATTACATTTATTTATATACGGTTAAAATTCATCAGGTAATCTTATGTAGTAAAAATACTAATCTAAACATTACTGCCTAAAACTGCTTTCCATGAATGCCCTGTCTCTGTTTCTAACTTATAAAAGTACAACTACACCATGGCTTGTTTTCTTTGCTAAAAAAATTGAAAATCTCACATCAAAGTATACTGAAACATTAAAATGTGAACGTAATTGCAAGTAATAATATAGAACTGCACCAGCGGCCTTTTCTCCCCTGATCCTAGAGAGGATTGAGGAGCCAAATAAAACAGCGCTTGCTTACACTTGCGCTTTATTTTGTAGTTTATACAAGACTGGATCCAATTTGCCTTCTTCATGCAAGTGGAAAACAGGAGACTGCTTGCTGTTTAAGTGATGATTTATTAAATGTCATCATCAAACAGCCTAGGACCCTGCTGAAAAGCCAGTGTGACTATTAGTGAATACATGAAACCCAGGAATTTAAGTTAATCTTTTTTCTTAGTTAGAGTTTCATTGCACTTTGAAGAGTTCTTGATTAGTAATGGTAATTGGACTCAGTGGAGCACAATTCAGGGAGTAATCGGGCGAGTTCCTTTAAATCAGCCTAGTGCGTAGCGCGATTACGATTTGAAATTACGAGCACGATTACCCCTGAATTGTAAAATACGAAGTCCAGTTAATCCTATCTATAATAAACTGCAAGATAAGAAAATCTATGTGCCCTTCAGGGATATATTTTTAATTATCAATTTTACAAGCAGTGGAGAAACAGCTGTAAAAAGAACCCATTTCAGTGCACCTGATTGACGCGTGCGCAACGTAGTTGTCCGATTACAGCTATCCAATTACAAGAGGTTCTTGTTATAGAAACGATTAATACAACTAGAAATACGTGACTCGCAGAACCTCGCGAAGCTCGGGCACGGGTGCACCACAAAATTGATTGGTTTAACTGGAGGTGTGGATGGGTGGCCACAATGGTCCCCAATTGGGAGTTAAGATCAACATTCTGGTTCCCAGTCGTTTCCATGTAACTTGCATCCAATCCTCTGTCATGTATAAGAAAATACGTTCAGCCCCCACCCCACCCCCCCCCCCCACTTCTCTTCATTCTGACGTAAGGTAAATTGCTCTCTAGAGAGGATGTATATAGTATTGCTGTGGACCTGTTGTCAGGGCCAATGTGTGGTGTTTCTGTTTATTTGGTTGGGTGAGAGTATAGGTTTATCAGAAATGCAGTTCAAATTCCAACTTGGAACTTGTTATCTCCAACATTTACCCAGCCATTTCCTTTAGATTCTGTTGTACAGCTTTTGTTCTATTTACTGGGTATTGACAAGTGTCAATAGCTAACACAATTCATTATTTCCCTTGAATGGTTGAGATACTACAGCAGGAGTCTACTACTGCTGAAGAGTGATGCGGTGTATTAAAAAAAATTATCCATTTTTACCCAAAAATTGAATAAGAATAATACAGAATAATGGCAAGCAAAGCACAGAGTTTCATATTGATGAGGTAGCATGTTTATTCATTCCCCCCAACACACTAGAAAAATTGGATTAGATAATTGTCACAATAAAATAATAAGTGAACCCTTGAATCCCCAGTTACCAGCATCTCCCTACAATGGCAATGCTTTAATTAGGTCATCAGAATTAAGGAATTGATCACCAAACATGAATAGTGTTAATTTCAGTAGAAAGAAGTTCTCTGCACTAGTACTACAAGAAATGTATAAAGACCAGTAAGGAGAATTTGCAGGTTTACATTGGGACTTAGGGAAGTCAGTTGGTATGGAAAGCAAGAGTAGCTAATTAAGGGAAAGGGTGAATGTAGATTATAGCATGTGAAACCTTCAGAAGTAAGTAAACTTTCACATAGACAAATCATGCTGAAGGTGATCAGGATCTCAATTCCCCTGATTTTGGTGCTTGCCTGCTTGTGCACTGCAAGGAGACCTGTGATGCTGGTCACTGTATGTAGCATGAAATTATTGTCAATAATTAATGTTAAGCAGTAATTTTTGTTTCACATCAAATACATGCATGGATGTACCTATACCCGCTACACATTTTAAAGTGGTAATTGCTAGTGTAGGCAGAGCAGTACTTGTAAGTGCATTTCCAAACCAAATTGTGAACAGAAATTGTCCTTTCTGATCCATCTGAATATTATTTTTAAACTATTAATAGGGTCAATATCCATAACGGAAAACATAAACTTTTATAAATTCTTACTGATTCAATATGAATTATTTCTTTCAAATATTTTTCGGGAACGTCCTAAACTTAGAATTTAAATCTTTTTACTGCTCATACACAAATATGCAAATTGTTGTGGGAACTGAAACCTATTTTGTGAAATAATTTCATTTCTCTTGTGTAATCTGTAATTTTGATCATACTTGGAAAAGTAATTACATGTTGATAATAATTACTAGTACATCAAGAGTAAAGATAATGGTAGAGAGAGGAAATAATTTTGAGCCAACCTGTTCAGTCACCGTCCGTTGGAAAGGTAAATTTCTAGCAAAAGTATTTTGATGATCGTGCATTTTTTGTCGCCTCTCGTTGCTTCTATAACAAAATCCTTTTGTCGAAGCACTTCAAGTCGGTGTCGCCGGTCCTGATCGGTTTCAGCATACATTTTCTCGAAGAGTTTGTAGCCGCTGAGTTCATTGTCATTATTCAATTGGTGTGGCTGAGTTATAATTTCGAAGACCTTGTATCGATTCTGGCGTTGTTGGGGAATCTCGTTTTGCGGCAGCGCTGTGCTATCAAGCTAAATTTAAGCTACGTTGTGTATGTTCCAAGATTTCTCGCCTGTAATATTCCAGTCTCCTGTTTGTGTCCTGCTGACGGCTTTAGTCTTGCTAGGTTATTACCGGTAAACGATGTTCTCCTACCGGTGCTTTCTTGTCGTCGACTCTTTCGCCTTCGTTGCTCGCGCTGAATTTCAAGTCGGCGTTCACGCTCAGTTTCAGTTGTAAATCTACCCCGGAATGGATTTTGAGCCACTTGTTAAACCAGGGGTTGCTGTCTAATTACTTGTTCACAGACGATGAATAAAAATATCAGCACGTAAATGTACGTAGCGAAGCAGGCAAGAAATGAAGAAACACGCCGAAGAAACATGAGAGTGCGCAACTGTCAGCGGTCGCGATTAGGTTTTGTTGCTAGGCAACTGTGCGGACACCATCGAAATATATATCGGCAGGTCGAGATTTGACCGCCCTTAGCAATCCTCGCGCGATCCCCACGCGACAAATTTATAAACCTCGCTACGCTCGGAGGGCCTTCGGCCCTCCTCGCTTCGCGAGGAATAACCTAACTTTAACATTTAATGCTTTCAAGGTCCTCAGAAGAGATTATTTTTAATAAAGGGGTTAGTTACTGATTTTAAGAAACTGTGGTAATTTGTTGGTGGAAAAGTATAAAACAGAAATTGGGGTTTATCAACCAAGCTGATTTGGTAAATTGGCTTCCGGAAGAAATGACAAAACTGATGTTTGAGTGTTAAATAGCTCATTTGCTCTAAATGAATAGCTAACACTCAAAATGTCAACTTTTGAATTAGTTTGTGGTGGCTAATTTACCATGTCAATTCAAACCAGAGGATGAATCCATGCAAATCATTTTGTTGCATTGCTGTCTTGCATTTTAACAAATAGGACTAAATTTACTTATATAAATCAAACTATGTATCAACTAGTCTGCAAACTTTTTATTTTCTCCTTTCATCTCTGCAAATAATTTTTTTGGGCTTTTTTGATTTTGCAAACAATTCTTTTCAGGATTTTTCATCCCCCCCCCCCCCTCCAAAAAAATAATGGTCCGTCCCTTAATAGTAGTCATTTCAATGATTTGTAAACAGGAGGAGCAAGCGTGTAGTATCTAATTTGTGTTTGGAACGAGCGGATATCGCTTCAATTTCGCGCCCTTGAATGTACTATTTGAATGTACAATAACGCAAAACTCGCTGCATCCATGATGTCCCTAAGATAAGTAATTCGCTAGACAAACAATTTGCAGCATATCTCGTTCGCTCGCTGTTTTTTTGTTTCAAATTGTAGATAGTACTATGAAATAACATTGCGTTTCCCTGTAGACTACGAGCAGTCTCTCTTTCCGCTCAGGGACAGTCGAGGAAAACGAACAAGCGAGTTCGCGTGAAATCGCTTGCCCCGTTGAAACGTGATGCGCGTGTCGAGCCGCTAGTGTAGTGAGCGATGTTCCTTGAATGCCATTCATCACTGGTAAACGGCACGTGCTAAAACCCAGACGCTGGATTCTGGACGATAGACGATGGACGATGGACGATGGACGATGGACGATATGCCCATTTTTGACAGACGAGGGTCAAATTTGTCACACAATCTTTGGGGAATTTCAGGGAATTTTTTTTCGAGTGTCCTTTTTGTCACGCAACGTCACATGAACGCAAATAAACGAACGTCTGTTATGTGTGCCCAAGGACGATGGATGCCCATCTTCGATTAGATTTTTGGCAGACGAGGGCCAAATTTGTCACACAATCCTTAGGGATATGATTTCCAGATAAAAAACAAAAAAGTGTCTGGTTTGTCACGCAATTTCACATGAATTATTAGAGACTGCACGCAGTCCATTGTAATATGGGGCGTGACGCGGTAGAACCGTACCCCATACGGCAAACACGTGTTATGTACGTGTTTCTTTTCCCGTAAGCTCGATTTCCGTCGCTCTCCCGAACAGCGGCTGGTAATCGAGCCAACTGCTAGGCCTCTCAGCCTCAACGTTCTTATAAAAATGGTTCTTACAAAATAAAAAGAGTGTATCCGCGCTTAGATTTGCGTTCTTCTTAAAGTATAAAAAAACCTAATGGCTCCGTCAATTCCAAGCGTGACCCTTCCTCCCCCCTGGACATTTGTCGGGAATTTGTCTTTTTTAAAAAATAATGTTGCAAATGCCCCCACGGTGGGGTCAGCTCATACGTACAAATCCCCACGGTGGGGCTCCTGGAAGAGTGCAAACGCCCGACCCATGGGACAAGATCATTTTAGTGATTAATGATGAAAGCGATAGTTGGCTCGCTGACCCAAACGGAGTATCAAACAGCAAAGGCAGCTTGGATTTTCAGGATTACGAAACAAATTTAATCTGAAGCTACTAGACATATTAAAAATAACGATTACAATGTCAGTGATTTAAGCAATATCTGAAAACGCCAGCAAAATGAAAGTCTGACACGGTAAAATGTTATGAAACTCTACACTCGTGAGAACGTGAGGACTGGAACTAGAAGATCAAACTTACATTTCAATACGATATCAAGTTTCTATTTAGCATTTGACAAAAGATTTCGATGACGTTTCTAAGAACGATGTTCTGAAGGTTCAATGTTTGCTTCTGGTTCTTTAAAGTTGCATTTTGAATTTCAATGTTAATGTTTGGACAAGCTTGGACAAACGTGAACCAACAATTGTTTACAAATATTAAAACAGAATACAATAGAATAAAGATATTCCTGCTAGGAATTCTTTCGTTTTTCTTTAGATTTTTGAACCCCTCTCTTCCTATTTTCGGCGACTTGCAGAAGGTGGTCCAGCCATTTTTATATTGGGGGTAACCAGGAAGTTTAAGGAAATTTAAAATGAACGTGTTATGTACGACTTTTAAAATCCGAAATATAACGTTGCTTTGACAGTGCCCCACCCCCGGGCTGACCTGTTTTAGCAAATGCCCCACCCTTGGGAAGGAAACATCAGTGTCTGTCGCGCACGTCCCTGAAACATCAGTACGTGACAGTATTCTAAAATGAAAACTCGGTAGGCCTACCGAGTTTTTATGTTAAAAGATGGCCCTAAAATATATCGACTTGCACGTTTCCAGCTCCGTAGAGTCCTTCGTTATTTCAAGTATATGTATTCTGCGCCTTGTCTGGCATGGCAATGGAAACCGGCAATTCGTACTCAATCTCGACCTCGTACTTCAATCTTATTTAAGTCCAATTTATGTTTGAGCTACCTGATCAGAAGCGACAAGTTCTGTCTTTTATTCTTGTACGCGATTTCCAGTGTAACAAAATAAATGTGTGAATCTCAATTCTTTTGTTGTGCTTTTTCTGTCAGGGATTTTATTCTATATAATAGTCTCCCGGGAATAGTCTTTTCTTTTTTTACTGCGTGAAAATTAGTTGGCAACACGACAATACCGCCGTCATAACTTCCTGCAGACATTGCAGACATTCGTTTATTCGTTTCTGCCCGTGATTGCGTGACAAATTTTAAAACGTGTCTGACAATTTGCGTTCATGTGACGTTGCGAGACAAAAAGACACTCGAAAAGAATTCCGCCCTACAGATTGTGTGACAAATTTGACCCTCGTCTGTCAAAAATAGGCATATCGTCCATCGTCTATCGTCCATCGTCCATCGTCTATCGTCCAGAATCCAGCGTCTGGATTTTAGCACATGCCCTGGTAAACTGTGCTTTGATCGTAACTAGTGGATTATGCCGAGAGATGACAGAAGCTCATTGAAAACAACTCCAAATTGGCCAGTGTTGACAGTTAGAAGACGTGGTTCTAGCTCTAAGCGTCCATATTGTTGCTCCTTTCAAACAATGGAGTTGACAGCTAAAGTAATTATAATCGACCACAAATATTCCACGAATGCGGCGTAGAACGCCGTTTTCGCACTTAATTAAATAATGCCTCTAGCTTGCAATGAAGCATTATTATTGCGGAAAATATTGGTCTTGTTGTTTGGGGGGAAGTTTACATAAACTCAATCAATACCACAGGGTACAGAGGAGCGAAGTTCGAGCAGAACGTTTAGTTTTCCTTGCGAAAGACAACCGACATAATTTGCTGCGATCTTGCGTTACTCGCGTTACCCAGATTTTTACCGCAGGTCAAATTACTGTGGGCTCTTAGAATCACTGAGATCGACTTACACTAAATAATACGTCCTTATTTTTACTCCTTATTTTTACTCCTTATTTTTACTCCTTATTTTTACTCCTTATTTTTACTCCTTATTTTTACTCGGCACTTCGTTCCTCGTTCGGAAAGCTTCGCTTTCCGAAGAAAAGCAGTTGCCCTTCGGGCAACATGTTAGGCGACCGCGTAGCGTAAGTCGATCTCATTGATCCTAAGAGCCCACAGTAATTTGACCTGCGATAAAAATCTAGGTAACGCGAGTAACGTAATTTCGCAGCAACTTATGTCGGTTATCTTTCGCAAGGAAAACCAAACGTTCTGCTCGAACTTCGCTCCTCTGTACCCTGTGTCAATACTTCTCACTTTCTGTACTTAATGCTGTGTCGTGTTGAGTTTCTTTGTGGAAATGGCCTGTCACCCTGTGACAGAAAATCTGTTTTTAACGCTGGTATTACAGGACGTAAAACGAAGTTATTTCCAAACATTTTAATTCATTTCGTCTATATCAGATTCAGTCAGAGACACAACATTGAAAGATTTCTGTTCAAATAAATATAGCAATTCTGACCGCGTAGCAATTTCTGTTTTCGTGATGGAAAGGAATGTCTATCCTATACGTACGTCGAAGGGAAATTACTAGAAATGCTGAAATACTAACGAGTAATCTAGAACTATCCATGTGCTATTCTTACTCTCAAGCCTTGAAGCAAAATAGCGTTTTTCTGGCGGACTTACGTGCGAAGCCCCAGGCACCTGCCTTGTAAAGAGAGTTAGTTGTGACATCTGTAGGTAATGAGTAACTGGATGTGGTGCGTTATTCATTATGATAAACGGCTCTTCCGCAATCGGAGAAAACAATACAGTGCTTTCTGCTTTCCTAACTTAGTATTAGGACATTGTTTATACGTCCGTTGACACAAATACATACATTATTATTCCTGATCTATCCATGATCGGGAAATGTCGTGAACTGTGACCAGACCCTGAGAAATAACTAACATATAAACTTAAATGGAGGCAACAGGTCAGGGGGAACACTATTTCGGACTTGAAAGTGACACGATGAACAGGGATCTAGTTACGTCATCTATAAGTATTAACTAAAGATAGCTTTATGGTGATCGGCTCTTCTGCAGTCACGGGAAGCAATAACACTTACTGAAGTCTAGAATTAGGACGCTACTAATGAAGACCGTAGACAGACAGACATTCGTCATTTCTCATCGAAAAATTTCGTAAGCTATGACCAAACTCTCAGAAAAAACATGTCGGGAGTAAATGCAGACTAATGTCGGAAATGAACTATAGTGATAAGATAAAAAGGTTTTAAAAAAAAGATATATAAATTGACTCTCCCAGCTTAAATAAACGTGAATAACTCAGATGGTCGGGAAAGCCGATGGAACTGTTTCGACAATCCAAAAGATCAAAGTAATTATGGTTTCTGGTTTGCCACGGATTGATTTCTGGTCATTTGTTGTGCTCAGCAGCAGAAAATAAATGAGAAAGTTGAATTTAAATTGCTTTCAGTTAGTTCCGGACATTTCTGGTTTTGTTGGTGGAAATTCGTCAATTTAATTGACCTTGATATAATCTCTTTTTATTATTATGACTTCCCCCCTCTGTTTTATAGCGAACCTATTTTGCATTTAAATAGAGGGTAAAAATCACCAACATTCACTGAACAAAGGAACGTTGGTCATTATTTTTCTTTTCTTGACAATGAAATCTACGAAAGAAAAATTCGAAAGAAAGAAATCGAAAAATTGGAGCGCCTGTACATGTAGCAACAACATAGTCCGTTCGCTGCTTTGCTTTCAATTTGCGCTGTAAAAAAACACTACTCTTGCTGCTCATAAATATTTGCAGCAACCAAATAATAAGGCGCCACCCCAAATAGCTTCAAGTTTAAATTTTTTTGTGGCGGTGTTCATTTCTTCCGACTTTCGTAGTAATGTCGCGAATGCCAACTGGGCTCTTTTTTCGACCATTTACTGGACAAAACGTTTATTAGAGTTGACAGATCTCACAGTTTTATTGGCCTGGTCATATTATTAGTGCCGTGCGTTATTGAATCGTTACTGTAGGAGCTCATCAGTCTTCTCAGCTGCATATTCCCATTAGGCCAAATAAATCCCTCGCGCCGCACGGAATATCACGTAGTATAACGGACAAAACCACAAACAACGTTAAAATCCGCGGTTTTCCTATTACTAACTTCTCTTCCACCTTCCATCGTTTGGCAAACGATAAAATAAAGCCGAATTTTTTAAGCAAATATTCGAAATAATTATTTCACATGTTTACGTTTCTTTTAAAGGATACGGACAGTCCTAATTCATTCTAGATCGCCAAGTCAGATATTGCAAGTCACATTTCTAGACAATTCATTGTTTCCTAAGACGTTTTCAATTTAGCACAATTTCTTAGTTTTCCTGAACAAACCGACTCACTTGAAAGCAAACAAAGGAGAATAGTATTCATTAGTTGCTACAAACCCATATGTAAATACTTGCGAACCTTTCTGTCATACACAAGGAGGACTCCTCGGTCATACACGACAATTTGACCACGAACCAGGATGTCCTTGGCATGACATTCAAAGGAGATTAACATTCTAAACGGTTTTTGTTTTATTACTTTAAGAGGGGGACATTGGGTTGCTCGGTTTTGCGCTTTTGGTCACTTTTGAAATCGGTTTTTCGGTTTTTGCACTCAAAATCCCCGGTTTTTCGGTTTTGGTAGCCACTGCGGTTTTCGGTTTTTCCCTTTTTGACATTCGGGTTTCGGTTTTTATGAACTGAAAAAAGCGGTTATTCGGTTCTTGCCAACAAATTGGCGCATTGTACGAACCTTTTTGAGTTCATTACGAGTTACAAAAGTTTCACCTTTATATCAGACGGAGACGATGGAAGAAGCAATTCCTTTGGTTGAACATTGCAAAAATTTTCTTCGGGATAATGCGCATCAAATTCGCGCTACAAGCAGTATAACAGGGGCATTGAATCGTCCCTAAGGCCAATATTTTGGCTGTTGTATCAAGAGCTGAGGGATTGAAAATCCCGAATTTGCAGTATTGATCATTATTCTCGGCGTTTTTTTCGGTTTTGAGCGATTTTTCTTCCGGTTTTTCGGTTTTGGTGAAAATGTTGGCCGGTTTTTCGGTTTCTGATAGGCCCCAATGCCCCCCTCCTTTAACTGTACGTCACTGGTGCAATTTTAGTTCACTTTGTATGCGCCTTTTACGTGGGAGCTTAACTTTGTTTTCCCGAATTTTCCTGATACTAGTCAAATTGGCTCCAGCGTCCTTTATATTAAGAACTTTTGACGCTTAAAAAGACAGGGAGCTACAATTGAATTTCTCATCGGTTGTTGAACGAGGATTCCTTTTGTCCATCAGATTTTAGTTTGACGAAAGCTTCTAGTCTGAAGAGCCCTAGAAAAACGTGTTTTTCCTCGAGAATTCTATATCGTCAAGAGAGAGCAGAAGTGAATTCGTTAGAGAGATTAACTCTTTTGAGGAACAATGGAAGCCAACTTTACCCAAGCGCATTTCCCAATCACTTTGACCAACCGATCGACGGCTTTGGTGGTCGCAGATGTTGGAATTCTCTTTTTCATCAACATCACAGCTCTTTTTGGTAACATTCTTCTTTGCATCGCTTTCTTCAAGAACAACCATCTACGATCTGTCACAAACATACTTGTTTTATCACTTGCCATTAGCGACATTGTCATGTCCCTTATCGCCATGCCGCTGTCAGAGGCATCCCTCATTGCCGGGAAATGGACCTTTGGAGCTCATCTTTGCCACGTTCAAGGATTTCTAGTGCATTTCTTAGCATTTTTCTCGCTTCAAATGATGGCCCTTACAGCAGTAAACCGTTACTTTCGTGTTATAAAACCAGATTGTTACAAAAAGATCTTCACCCCGGGCTACACGACATTGATGATTATCTTCGCGAGTTTGCTGTCCTTCGGGATTTTGGCCAGTATAACGTTTGGGCAGCACGGCAATCTGTTTGTTTTCCACCCTGGCAAGGCCATCTGCGTAAACTTGTACCGAAGCCTTCTCAGCAGCCAAGTGTACACGATCGTCTCGTGTGTTGCCTTCGTCTTCCTGCCCGCTTTGGTGATTATATGGTGTTATACCAAGGTCTTTAGAGCAATTAGGAGGCACTTTCGACGACTGGCCGCCAGAAAGACATCCAGCGCCTCCCTCAACAGTCTCAATCCAGCCGAGATTGTTGTCACTCGAACTGTTTTCGTAATCGTCTTAGCTTTTTTCATTTGCTGGATCCCGTGTATTGTAGTTGACTTTGTGGATATTATGCGAGACGAGTGGTTTGACCGCCGTGTGTACCTGGCTTACACTTACTTCGCGTACACCTCTAGCGCAATAAACCCCTTCATTTATGGAGTAATGAACAGGTCTTTCCGTTTAGAATTCTTGAAACTATTGAGGTGCCGCTGGAACTGAAGTTACTGGGATTTTTAAATCCCTTAAAAGGGAAAGCGTTATGCACGTATTGCCAAAACGTAGAATGAACGGGGCGCCGGAAGCTTAAAATTGGTTCCCCAAAAAAAGACTTGTAAAGTCAAGGAATGAATGGCCTGAAAATAAAATGTTCAAGTAAAAACAGTCGAGATACAACAACAAAAGTTCACCAATGCTCAGTTCAACAATGGAAAAATAAAGTAGAACATGAATATATGCATATCCTTTGACAGCTTATTTGTAAACAATTTGGAACTGATACGTTCATTATATAAAGAATAATGTTTAGTTATGTCCTTTTATAGTCAAAAAACAGTCCAGAATATTGTTATACCCATTCACCAACTAAAAGTAGTATAGTAGTCTTATTTCATAAGTTTTATGACCAAAGCAACGTTAAGAGTGCAACCCGCAGCTGGAAACATAAATTCGGGGCCATCGCTCACAAAGAAAACTCGTAAGGGTGAAGGGTACAAGAGCTCTGTGAGCTGTAAATTGCAGGTTTTCTATTTATTTTATTCATTTGTTTATTTCATTTACAGTAAGTTATTATTCCTTGGTTCTGAAAGCGGAAAAAGGCTATTTTTTTCCTCGTGAATTGTGAGGCATGATTTTAAATCTTCCGTGAAGCAAGAATTGAACTTGAAATTTGTGTGAAATGTGATCAGGGGTTAGCCAAACTTGCGGTTGAGATTCTGATCTGGACTAAACGTGAAAAGAATGACCCCCTCCCCCTTTCTCTTTATAACCAGACCTAGTGGACATAGAGAGATGTTGTTTTCAGTTTGTTCGTATTAACTTAATGTTTGATGTTAAACGTACAATAATAGCAGGTCTTAACCTTTTTTACCCAAATTTTCATTTTGCGAGGATGAAACAGAAAACTAGAGTATTTAACTGGTTCATTTTCCCTAAGTGCTATGATTTTTCTGTTAAGTGAGGACCGGTTCATGAGTTACAATTTACGAGCCGATCGCTTTTCACATTTTTCGGTATTTACTCACGTACTAGCTGAAAGAGGTCCAATTTATTAGCGAAAACATGCGGCCAGCGTTGTTAGTATAATGCGCCGATTTAATAACAGGTAAAGCAAACATCATTTGTCGTTCAGTTTTCCTAGTTTTATCAATTAATCTAAAATAAACCTTAGTAGTCTAAGGCAACATTTTCTGTTATTTAGTACTTATATACTTCCGTTAAACCGTTTTCTTTTCTGTTCTTCTTCAAAGGAAAAAAAATTTTGTGTAACAGTTAAACAATACTGTAAATAAGACGTGTTACTTATGAAAATTATCATACGCTTTGAAAAGCAACGACTTTGTTACTTAGTGAAATTCCCAGGCTTTTTTAGGGAATTAAGTTGACACCATGGATGTACAGAGAGGTCTTCCGTTCAACCACACTAAAAGGAACAAAACTGCAGAGGTTAAGCAATATCATTAAAAAACATACTAATTATAAGAGTATTGTTCTGCCTTTTGATTACCGCTCAAGTATGTAAATATATAGATATGGATCAGTGCGAGTACAAAACCTGTTACTGTGCAACCGTGATAAAAAAACAAAAAAGAAACAGAAATCCTGGTGCATCAGATAAACAGTCTTTGAGTTTTGAAACAGAACGTGCACAAAATCGCATGCTTTCTCCAGTCATAAAAATATATATGCTTTATATATCTTACAGATTAAATTGACATCCGCCCGAGGGTGATAAACGACTACGCACTGATAATGTCTCTAAAAGTACAGCTGCGTTTTTACGAACTGTACACATCGAGCACGTACACAGTACAGGTTTAACGCTAATCAGTTGCACCGCCAAAAAACCTTCACTTCAAATCCTGAAAAAATAAATGAACATGGTGAGAAGCCGGTCGGAAATGAACGGCAGTACACCCCAGACAACTACAGTTGAACAGCTTGCATTTGAATCAGTGAAAGTCGAGGACTTCAACTATGTAGACTTAGAAGTTACAAAATGACAAAATATAAACCGAGTTTAAAAGGAAAATGTGAAGAATACATAAGATATATGGCAGCCACGGACGCTAAGTAGCCTGCAAGCAGGCTTTCTTAGCGAGCGACTCTCTCAGT
Source organism: Siderastrea radians (assembly GCA_964017195.1). Classification (NCBI taxonomy): domain Eukaryota; kingdom Metazoa; phylum Cnidaria; class Anthozoa; order Scleractinia; family Rhizangiidae; genus Siderastrea; species Siderastrea radians. The sequence goes on from OZ024887.1 coordinate 65,606,311, forward strand.
GCACGACTCGGTGGCTTTACGGCGAGCCTCATTCCTTCTTCAGCACAAAAATGGCTGCTCCGCTGCCGAGTTGCGCGCGCAAAAACCCGACTAAGTGAGCCTGCTCACAGGCTAAACACGGAAAAGCGCTTAAGAAAAGCGCGCTCTCATTTTTGTGTAAGCAGATTCTTCAACATGCACGTATAGCTTTTGCATATCGCTGCTTATTCTGACAATGTACAAAACGTGATCCCATTTTACCACTAAGAAGACCAGTATAAAAGAATCAGCCAAAGATTGAGGATCTAAGTTGTTTATTAGGAGGTATAACATGGTCATAATGTCAGCAAAACTTGGTCGAAATGTCCTCTTTTGTTTTCCCAGACCTAGGCAGGACGTACCTTTCAAAGGGATATTTGTGGCTTGCACTGTTTGGATTCTTAAGCTGAGCATCCAAGTCGTAATAAACCCTAAAGATCAGAATTTAATCCCCCAATTTTCGAGCTGCTTGTGGCTTCCTTAAAATGTTAGAAGTCCCTCTTGCGCGCTCGAAGGGACATTTTTGCCTTCTAAGAACAAGAGCAACTTATTGTTTCTCTCGGTTAGGAAAGTTGAAAGTGACATTTTACCAACTAGTCTAAATTAATTACAATTAAAACCGAATTTATTAGAAGTTTTTAATCTCTGCACAGATAAGCCACCGAAAGGATCCTTTGGGTGCTCCTGGATGAGTCTCACTTTTGCGTCGGCGAAAGAAATCACAAGTGTTGGTCTTCGAGTGAAAACTGCTAAGCAGTACTTCCCTGGAGTGCTTTTTCCTTTTTTTTTTTTCAATTTTGACTTCGACACTGTAGGAACGAATATTTTAGGGCGTAGGACCCATGGCTAAATAAAGTGGAATTCAAGGGCACCATCAGTTCACCTCAGGGATCCAAGAATTCAAAAGAAACTGAAAGACAAAGCAACCATTAGTTTCATCCTGTTTTCCAGCAGGGAAGTAGTAGGCTCAAGGTTTCTTTTTAACAGCCTCTCCCCCCCACCCCTTCCCCCCAAGTGTTAACGGAAAGGTAGTCATTAACTGTTTTTCTGTTTTTGTTTTGTTTTGTTTTTGTTTTGTTTTTTAACACAAGGCACAATTTTCATCGTCCTTAATATAACATTTTATTATTTGTTGACTGACCTATCCCTCTTAGTATAGCTTGAGTAAAACAACACCAATAACATATCGATAACATTCTTGTCTGAATTAAGTGTGATTAACTGTGAATTTCTGCAACCATTCCCTGTGTTTTGAAGGATTCTCTTGCATCCTGTTATGGACAAATCTGCCGAAGGTGGATCAAAAAGTGTAGGAAACACAATGGGAGTGCGAAATAATCCTCCGGAAAACAGGGAACAGTTGCAGAAATTCCCACTTAATCTACACTTGCAGAAATTCCCACTTAATCTTAAGTTTCTTTATGCAACCGTGCCCAGACTATCAAAACCACAAATTGGCGTCCATTATATCACTGGCTTAAACATCTTGAGAAAAATTCTGCCCATTACATTTCATGCCACTGACGATATGTGGTAAGGAAAAGGAATCACTACTTTTCAGCCAACAGAGAGTTAAAGTTAAAAAGGGGAAAGCACCGTGCTTGTTTTTCAATTGCATGGGTTGTCTCTTGGGCAAAAGATGGCATCATATAATGAGGTACAATCTAGGTGCCATTGATAGGCACAGCCTCATGTACGGTTGTCGTTGTCATCACGGAAAGGCAAGGTCCAGACTGACTTTATGGATATTATGCGAGACGAGTGGTTTGACCGCCGTGTGTACCTGGCTTACACTTACTTTGCGTACACCTCTAGCGGAATAACCCCTTCATTTATGGAGTAATGAACAGGTCTTTCCGTTTAGAATTCTTGAAACTATTGAGGTGCCGCTGGAACTGAAGTTACTGGGATTTAAGAAATGGCGTCACGTATTGTCAAAACGTATACGTAGAATAAACATTACTCCTGCGAACTACTGCCCATAGAATATGAAGAGATGGTCGCTTTTGTATATTTCTGATATTTTGGGGAGGCAAGTGGCTAAGGTTTCTTTTTAGGTTGTCCGGTTACCGATTCGGGAGCTTTAAAGAAATGAATTCGATATTTTTGTATTCTTCTTGATTTAGCACACTAATGAGCAAGATTAGAAGGGGCGTCTCTCAAACTTAAAATCTACCGGCTGCAATGCCTCAGGAATGTTAGCGCCTCGAATCGTAAGTAGGCTTGCCAGGTTTATTATATTTAAAGGTATTTTACATTATAGTATTCCAGGGCGTCAACTGGGTAATGAAGATACGCTTTTTCAGTTTTCTTAATTCAGTTCCGTTTATATTTGTTGATCGCCCAATTAACTGACCACTTTGAATTTAAAAGCGAAGAAAGGCTATCGCCAGCTATACAAGCATCGATACCATCGTGTATATTTGAGGGCACAAACATTTTTGTTGTCCTAAAATGTGCCTTTCTAATTAATAATTATCGCTCGCTCTTCGCAAGATGAGCAGAGATTATCTTTAGTTCGCGCGGGCGAATTCTACAGTACAGAATATTTTTCTCGCGCGTTTGTCGCGTTCGTCGCCCTTGTCAAGCAAACTGACATACAGTGGGACCCCGATATAACGAACAACTACCTAAACGAACTATTTTGTTAAGCCCAGTGATAGAAAAATGTAGGAAAAGAACTCCGATATAACGAATCCCAATTATAACGAACACATTTTGTCAGTCCACTGACAAGACCGGACCTTTTCAACCTTTGCTGCGAAACTTTGCAATTCACTTTGTGAAACTTTTGCGGTGAAGCGTCCGGCTCCACTGATAAGACTAGGCCTTTGCTGCGAAACTTCGCAATTCATTTTGTGAAACTTCCGCGGTGACGCGTCCTTCAGTGACAAGATCGGACCTTTGCTGCGAAACTTTACAATTCATTTTGTGAAACTTTTGCGGTGAAGCGTCCTCTGACAAGACCGGTAACGCAGACGCTGACTCGCTGACATGTACTTTGTTCTCATCACGTTTTGACGTCATCTGTGCGTTATCAGAGTACACACATAGTGAAATTGAAATTGTTAAGTCTTCACTTTTACTACGGTACTTAAATTGCAATTAGCGCTGTATAAATTATACAAGTCTCATAGTGTCTTTAAAGGTTATCACTAGGTAACAGTATCTGTGCAATTCCTCGGTAAGTGGCAAGTTCGGCGCCTCGATAAGGTAAGTGATGCAAGTGATGTGATATATAATAGAGGCGAAAAGACTATTTTAAACACGGAACTTGAAAAAAATAACAAATGCAGATCTAAAGGCCTCCTTTTATTTGCTGGGAGGTTACAAGGTTCAGAAATGACTTTCATGGCTGGCAAAGTTTGTAGGCAATGATTTCCTGGCTAGCACTGCTATCAAATCTGCCACTGGATGGGAAAACAGAATCCTTCGAGCGATGCTTGCTAGCAAATTAAACTCTCAATCTTTAGCTTGCTGGCTCTGAAGAACGGATAAATTTTTGCTAGCAAAGTTAATTATGGACCAAAAATAACTCAGTGATTGCTAAATTTTCATGCAAAAAATTCTCTAGTAAGTGTTTTAAAAAACAAGACTACGTGTGGTAAAGAGACTACAAGACTAAACCAAAACTACGTGTGGACTAGAGCAACAAACAATCAATTTTAGAGAACAAATTCGTCGGGTAATCCTGCATTACACCCCATATTTTGCCTTAAATACGAAGCTCAAAATATTCTCATACAAATCCTTCAAAATTCAAACAGATTGTCTGGGCCCCCTGTGATGAGCCTAGCCTTTTTGTTGAGTTACCTTAGTTTACTTTTTTAAGAATCAACACAAGGTCTGTTGAGGATTATATTGAAGCAGCATTTTCGTAGTCGGATTCGCCATGTTGAATGACTTTCTTGACTTCAATTACTCACGAAGAGCTGTCCAAATAAAACGTCCAACCGAAACTTGCGACCCCTCAATCCTGCTCATAGCGACCTTTAGAATAGAGTTTTGCGAGTTCGAGACTGAGTACGAGTACGAGAACGATTTTTTTCTTCCGTAAAAGCTTTTTTTGTATTTGCCCAGCCCGTCCCTTACCTGTTATTTTCAGATGTTATCTTTTTATCTTTTCGACTTATTTTCTTTGTCTAATTCCCTCACAGCAACATGAAATTTACAACTATGGATAACGACAACGACATGTCAAATGGAAATTGCGCAAAGCACTACAAAGGGGCGTGGTGGTATAACAACTGCCTTAATTCCAATCTCAATGGTTTGTATCATGGTGGAGCACATGAATCATACGCTGATGGAGTCAACTGGGCCACGTTCAGAGGGCTTAAGTGTTCACTTAAACGCACCGAGATGAAAGTGAGACCCGTTGGTCAATAGACCGTTTAAAACTTATGTCACGTGGTATCTACTCAATGCCTTTTCTTTTCACCTGAGATTTACTTTTGTTACGTTTAGGTATCGTTAAAAGGGTCGTGAAAGTTAAGTCTGCAAAAAATTAATCCACAGAAAAGAAGCGTACAGGTTTTGCTCAGGCCTTCCGTTATCGTCGTACCACAACGATAAATTAACAGTAGTAAGTTATGTTATTGTACGAGTTTTTAAGTGAAGTTTTTGCAAACTGGATAACCTCTTTAGTTCTGTTATTTTCCTTCACTTATCAAATGTCGTGACTTTTTCACTCAGGAAAATTTTACCAGCCAATTTTTCACGATTCGCGAACTCCAATCCCCGCAAAAAGTAGGGGGCAATAAGGTTTTTAGATAGGCTATTTCTGTCTGTTATAACAAAACATACTGAAAAAAACAAAGCATTTTTCCATAGTTTACTCCTGTAGCCGATTAGAGATATACGATCATAGAGCCTAGGCCCACAGCTTGCACAAAATGGCCGTAAGATACTGAGTGGAGGTTTTATTCTACCTTTTCCAGTGTTCTGGAGCAATATTTCGCCCTCTCTTTAATTTTTGCGCACTATAATGGCTAAGGGACTGTTCATCCCCAATTAATGAATTACTTGTGATTTGCTGTAAGCTTTGATACTTAAATAAAGTTGATGATGATGATGATGATGATGATGATGATGATTTTTTATGGGGAGAGTGGAATTTTATTGACCCAATTATCATCCATAAATCAGACTCCCTTATTTTCAGGTGATGCCCCTTCTTTGCATAGGCTACCCAAAAAATTCCACTGTTTCTTCCCCGCCCCCCATCCACCTCAAAACAAATGTAGGGTCCTAAAGGCATCACGAAAGCGAACAAGAAAATCCTCCAACACACTGGACCTGCTGGGAACGGTTGCACAAATCCTTCTGTTATCTCAAGGACGGTGCCTCAGTTTTTGTTACTGCGCATAAAAGGATTGTCCGAGAAACTCCGGTTTCTTAAGAACGGTGGATTATAATACAAAGGTATTCTTGTGCAGTGTATGACTATGCGAGAAAACAGATCTTAGCAAGGGTTATTGGGACCCAAAAAGAAAATTGGAGATAACCAGCATTTTTCGGAGATAATTAAGCTTCAATCTGGAAAAATGTCACTATTGTTCGGCGATGTTCTAGTGGGTGGTTACCAACAATTTGTTGTGGATTGCAAAAGCCCTCAGTGCTGATAAGCTTTTCTCGCACAGTCGTAAACAGCGAATAAGTTCCTCAGTATTAGGAGGCACCGTCTCTAAGTCTTTTCATTAAAGTGGCTGGCTGAAGGAGCGGGCAAGATGAACCAAATCCTGCAATCTGATTGGTGACCCGAGCGGGCAGAATGGAGTTATCTTGCCCACTCGGGATTACCCGCTGTGTAACCGCAAGAAAAATTTTCTCTGAAGCCTGCTCACCAAGGTTTCCTTTTGTAATTTCTACCCAAGTATGTTTTGCCCAAGAAAGAGATTTTCCGCAGTTCTTTTCGATAGGTGGAGTCGGAAAACAAAACGGATGAAAGCTTCGAAGAGATTGAATGCAAAGAAAACCGAGATGTTTTGGAACTCAAATTCTTTGGAGTTCTTTTGGCCACACAATAAAGCCTTTTTTGATCAAGCGTGCTCGGTCAAAATGGCTGGATATTAACCTCGCTCTTTTTTTCCGTTTTTATGGACCGAGACGAAAACGCAAAAAAAGAGAACTTAGCCAATATCCAGCTTCCTTGACCTCACACTCGGTCAATAATGCATAAATATGTAACGGGTAAGGAAATGATCTGGCTTTCTTTTGGTGCAATTTCCCTGTGGTCTACTTCAAAAAATAGAGAGTTGGTCGAGCCACACTTGAACGTGAAAACATGCGGAAGTTCATTCGATCTTTTACTGTCATTGCGCCATCTGTTCTTATTAAAACATTCTCAGACTGCGGTTTGGGCTCACTGCAGGCTGGCTATGCTTATTTGTAAGCCACCTGAAAACCGGCAGTGCGACTTCATCACCTCCAAAGCAACTTTATTTTTTATCACAAGTCGCGGGGCCGGCGTGTTTTGTCTGTTTTTTTTTTAATAACAAAAGCTACAGTCAAAAAGCACAACAGCCGATAAATAACAATGCGGACCTATGAGGGAACAACACCTACCACTGCCTACTATTCGGAATAATAATGAGGATCGAAATGCACCAATAAAAGCGAACCAAAGTGCTACATATATCATCAATACCACGCAGCTCTTAACAACCTCTAATTTCATTGGACCTTGGTATCACGCAGCTCTATTGTTTTCAGGGCTAGGGTTCTGTTGTTTGTTCTATTGTTTTCTCAGCAAATCACAGAAGACCTTGTAAGAGCTGCGTACCGCCATCATCAGGAAATCTAATCAAGCCTAAATGCAAGAATTTAAGTTCTTCGGCGTATTTAATTAATTAGGTGCACACTACTTTTTCTCATTTTGTGGCGGCAATTTTAATATTGCTTGGCTCGCCTATTTGAAAATCGCAAAAATGCCACCTCCGAAAGGTATGACAAAACGCCACCGTATTAATGAACTATAAAAACACGCTTCATCCATGGAGAGATTTTCCACGCAGTTTTGTGTCTTTACTCAGAATAGGAAGCATTGATCAATTTATTATTGCGGAAAAATATTGGTCTCGATGTTTTTGGGGAAGTTCAGTTACAGAAACTCAATCAAAGCTTCTCATTTTCTGTACTTAATGCTGTATCGTGTTGAGTTTCATTGTGGAAATGGTCTGTCACCCTGTGACTGCAAGTCTATTTTCGTCGCTGGTATAACTGGACGTAAAATGAAATCATTTCCAAGCATTTAAATTAATTCTTCTATATGAAACTCAGTCGGAGACGCGACATTGAATGGTTTCCGTTCAGATAAAATATAGCAATTCTGACCACGTAGCAATTTCTGTTTTCTTGATGGAGAGGGATGTTTATCGGATGCGTGCGTCGAAGGGAAACTATCAGAAATGCTGAAATAATAACGAGAACCTAGAACTATCCATGCGTTATTCTTACTCACACGCCTTGAAGCAAAATAGTTTTTTTCGGCGGACTTACGTGCGAAGCCCCCTGCACCTGCCTTGTAAAGAGAGTTAGTTACGACATTTGTAGGTAATGAGTTACTCAGGATGTGGTGCGTTATTCATTATGATAAACGGCGCTTCTGCAATCGGAGAAAATAATACAGTGCCTTCTGAAGTCTAGAATAATCAACATGTACTTTTCGTTTCCTAACTTAGTATTAGGATATTGTTTATACGTCCGTTGACGAGAACACAGACATTATTATTCCTGATCTACCCATGATCGGAAAGTGTCGTGAACCGTGACATAACTAACATACAAACTTAAGTCAAGGCAACCGGTCAGGGGGAACACTATTTCGGAGACCACAGTGAAAAGATGAACAGCTGCAGGGTGCTAGTAACGTCATCTATAAGTATTAAGACAGATTTATGATGATCGGCTCTTCTGCAGTCACGGAAAGCAATAAAACTTACTGGTCTAGAATAAGGAAGTTGTTAGTGAAGACCGTTGACACGAATATAGACATATAGCAATGACCAAACTCTCAGAAATAACAGGTCAGAGGTAAATGCAGACCAATGTCGGAAATGAACTATAGTTATAAGATAAAAAGGTTTAATAAAAGATATATAAATTGACACTCCCAGCTTAAACAAACGTGAATTACTCAAATGGTCAGGAAAGACGATGGAACTGTTTCGACAATCCAAAAGATCAAAGTAATGATGGTTTCTGGTTTGCCACGGTTTGATTTCTGGTAATTTGTTGTGCTCAGCAGTAGAAAATAAATGAGGAAGTTGAATTTGAATTGCTTTCAGTTAGTTCTGGACGCTTCTGGTTTTGTTGGTGGAAATTCGTCAATTTAATTGACCTTTATATAATCTCTTTTTATTATTATGACTTCCCCCCTCCTGTTTTATTGCGAACTTATTTTGCATTTAAATAGAGGATAAAAATCACCAAAATCACCGAACAAAGGCACGTTGGTTATTTTTTTGGACAATGGAGTCTGCGAAAGAAGCTTCAAGTTTAAATTTTTTTGTGGCGGTGTTCATTTCGTACGACATTGGTAGTAACGTCGCGAATGCCGACTGGGCTTTTTTTTTTCGACTATTTACAGCACAAAACTTTTATTAAAGTTGACAGATCTCACAGTTTTGTTGGCCTGATCATGTCATTAGTGCCGTGCGTTATTGAATCGTTACTGTAGGAGCCCATCAGTCCTCTCAGCTTTACTTCTTTCAGCTGCATATTCCCATTAGGCCAAATAAATCCCTCGCGCCGCACAGAATACCACGTACTATATAGACAAAACCACAAATAACACAATTCCGCGGTTTTGCTATTACTAACTTCTCTTCCACAAACATAAAATAAAGCCAAATTTTTTTAGCAAATATTCGAAATAATCATTTCACATGTTTACGTTTCTTTCAAACGATACGGACAGCCTTAATTCATTCAAGATCGCCAAGTCAGATATTGTAACTCAAATTTCTAGACAATTCATTGTTTCCTAAGACGTTTTCAATTTAGTACAATTTTCTTAGTTTTCATGAACAAACCCACTCACTTGAAAGCAAACAAAGGAAAATAGTATTCATTAGTTGCTACAAACGCATATGTAAATACTTGCGAAACTTTCTGTCATACACGACAATTTGACCACGAACCAGGATGTCCTTGGCATGACATTCAAGGGAGATTAGCATTCTAAACGGTTTTTGTTTTAATACTTCAATTGTACGTCACTGGTGCAATTTTAGTTCACTTTGTATGCGCCTTTTACGTGGGAGCTTAACTTTGTTTTCCCGAATTTTCCTGATACTAGTCAAATTGGCTCCAGCGTCCTTTATATTAAGAACTATTGACGCTTAAAAAGACAAGGAGCTACAATTGAATTTGTCATCGGTTGTTGAAAGAGGATTCCTTTTGTCCATCAGATTTTAGTTTGACAAAGGCTTCTGGTCTGAGGAGCCCTAGAGAAACGTGTTTTTCCTCGAGTATTCTATATCGTCAAGAGAGAGCAGAAGTGAATTCATTATTTATAAAGAGATTTAAACTCATGTGAGGAACAATGGAAGCCAACTTTACCCTAGCGCATTTCCCAATCACTTTGACCAACCGATCGACGGCTTTGGTGGTCGCAGATGTTGGAATTCTCTTTTTCATCAACATCACAGCTCTTTTTGGTAACATTCTTCTTTGCATCGCTTTCTTCAAGAACAACCATCTACGATCTGTCACAAACATACTTGTTTTATCACTTGCCATTAGCGACATTGTCATGTCCCTTATCGCCATGCCGCTGTCAGAGGCATCCCTCATTGCCGGGAAATGGACCTTTGGAGCTCATCTTTGCCACGTCCAAGGATTCCTAGTGCATTTCTTAGCATTTTTCTCGCTTCAAATGATGGCCGTTACAGCAGTAAACCGTTACTTTCGTGTTATAAAACCAGATTGTTACAAAAAGATCTTCACCCCGGGCTACACGACATTGATGATTATCTTCGCGAGTTTGCTGTCCTTCGGGATTTTGGCCAGCATAACGTTTGGTCAGCACGGCAATCTGTTTGTTTTCCACCCTGGCAAGGCCATCTGCGTAAACTTGTACCGAAGCCTTCTCAGCAGCCAAGTGTACACGATCTTCTCGTGTGTTGCCTTCGTCTTCCTGCCCGCTTTGGTGATTATATGGTGTTATACCAAGGTCTTCAGAGCAATTAGGAGGCACTTTCGACGACTGGCCGCCAGAAAGACATCCAGCGCCTCCCTCAACAGTCTCAATCCAGCCGAGATTGTTGTCACTCGAACTGTTTTCGTAATCGTCTTAGCTTTTTTCATTTGCTGGATCCCGTGTATTGTAGTTGACTTTGTGGATATTATGCGAGACGAGTGGTTTGACCGCCGTGTGTACCTGGCTTACACTTACTTCGCGTACACCTCTAGCGCAATAAACCCCTTCATTTATGGAGTAATGAACAGGTCTTTCCGTTTAGAATTCTTGAAACTATTGAGGTGCCGCTGGAACTGAAGTTACTGGGATTTTTAAATCCCTTAAAAGGGAGAGCGTCATGCACGTGATACACGAAAGCTTAAAATTGGTTCCCCAAAAAAAAGACTTGTGAAGTCAAGGAAAGAATAGCCTGAAAATAAAATGTTCAAGTAAAAACAGTCGAGATACAACAACGAAAATTCACCAATGCTCAGTTCAACAATGGAAAAACAAAGTAGAACATAAATATATGCATATCCCTTGACAGCTTATTTGTAAACAATTTGGAATACGTTCATTATATAAAGAATAATGTTTAGTTGTGTCCTTTTATAGTCAAAAAACAGTCCAGAATATTGTTATACCCATTCACCAACTAAAAGTAGTATAGTAGTCTTACTTCATAAGTTTTATGACCAAATCAATGCTAAGAGTGCAACCCGCAGCTGGAAACATAAATTCTCCGGGGCCATCGTTCACAAAGAAAACTCGTAAGGGTGAAGGGTACAAGAGCTCTGTGAGCTGTAAATCGCAGGTTTTCTATTTATTTTATTCATTTGCTTATTTCATTTACTGTAAGTTATTATTCCTTGGTTCTGAAAGCCGAAAAAGGCTGTTTTTTCCCCGTGAATTGTGAGGCATGATTTTAAATCTTCTGTGAAGCAAGAATTGAACTTGAAATTTGTGTGAAATGTGATTTTCAGCCAAACTTGCGGTTGAGATTCTGATCTGGATTAAACGTGAAAAGAATGACCCCCTCCCCTTTCTCTTTATAACAAAACCTAGTGGACATAGAGAGATGCTGTTTTCAATTTGTTCGTATTAACTTAATGTTTGATGTTAAACGTTCAATAATAGCAGCTCTTAACCTTTTTTACCCAAATTTTCATTTTGCGAGGATGAAACAGAAAACTAAAGTATTTAACTGGTTCATTTCCCTTTATGATATGATTTTTCTGTTAAGTGAGGACCGGTTCATGAGTTACAATTTACGAGCCGATCGCTTTTCACATTTTTCAGTATTTACTGACGTACTAGCTGAAAGAGGTCCAATTAGCGAAAACACGCGGCCAGCGTTGTTAGTATAATGCGCCTATTTATTAACAGGTAAAAGCAAACATCATTTGTCGTTCACTTTTCCTAGTTTTATCATTTAATCTAAAATAAACCTTAGTAGTCTAAGGCAACATTTTCTGTTATTTAGTACTTATATACTTCCATTAAACCGTTTTCTTTTCTGTTCTTCTTCAAAGGAAAAGAAAACAAAATTTTGTGTATCGGTTAAACAATACTGTAAATAAAACGTGTTACTTATGAAAATTATCATACGCTTTGAAAAGCAACGACTTTGTTGCTTAGTGAAATTCCCAGGTTTTTTCTAGGGAATTAAGTTGACACCATGCATGTACAGAGAGGTTTTCCGTTCAACCAGTCTAAAAGGAACAAAACTGTAGAGGTTAAGCAATATCATTAAAAAACATACTAATTATAAGAGTATTGTTCTGCCTTTTGATTGCCGCTCAAGTATGTAAATATATAGATATGGATCAGTGCGAGTACAAAAACTGTTACTGTGCAATCGCGATTTAAAAAAAACAGAAATCCTGGTGCATCAGATAAACAGTCTTTAAGTTTGGAAACAGAATGTGCACAAAATAGCGTGCCTTCGTCAGTCATAAAAATGTATATACTTTATATAGCTTATAGATTAAATTGACATTCGTCCGAGGGTGATAAACGACAACGCACTGAAAATTGTACACATCACTGAAGCACGTACACAATAGGTTAAAAGGTTGCGCCGCCAAAAACCCACCACTTCAAACCTGAAAAAATGAATGAACATGGCGAGAAGCCGTATAGACGTAGAACTTAAAATGACAACATATAAACCGAGTTTAAAAGGAAAATGTGGGGAATACATGAGATATTTGGCGCCACGGAGGCAAAGTAGCCTGCAAGCAGGCTTTCTTAGCGAGCAACTCTCCTAGCGCACGACTCAGCGGCCTTACGGCGGCTCTCTAAGTGCACGACTCGGCGGCTTTACAGCGAGCCCCATTTCTTTGTCAGCTCGAAAATGGCGGCTCCACGCTGAGTTGCCTGCGCGAAACCCCGAATAAGTGAGCCTGCTCACACTACAGGCTAAACGCTGAAAAGCGCGCTCTCATTTTTATGTTAGCAGCTTCTTCAACTTGCATGTATAGCTTTAAATTTGCAAATCTTTGCTTATTCTGACAATTTACAAATCGTGATCCCATTTTACCACTAAGAAGACCATTGTCCAAGAATCAGCCAAAGATTGAGGATCTACGTTGTTTATCAGGAGGTATAACATGGTCATAATGTCAGCAAAACTGGGTTGAAATTTCCTCTTTTATTTTCCCAGACCTTAGCAGGACCTTCCAAAGGGATATTTGTGACTTGCCCTGTTTGGATTCTTAAGCTGAACATCCAAGTCGTAATAAGCCTTAAACATCGGAATTTAATCCCCGAATTTTCGAGCTGCTTTTGGCTTCCTTAAAATGCTAGGAGTCCTTTTAATTTTTTGGCGCTCTAAGCGACCTTTTTGCCTTCCGAAAATAAAAGCAATTTATTGTTTCTCTCTGTTACGAAAGTTCAATGTGACATTCCACCAACTAGTCTAGATTCGGTTTCAATTAAATCCAAATTTCTGAGGAGTTTTTAATTTTCGCACAGATAAGCCACCGAAAGGATCCTTTGGGTGCTCCTGGATTGTTCTTACTTTTGCGTCGACGAAAGAAATGATAAATGTTGGTCTCCGGTTCGATTGAAAGCTACTACTGAAGCAGCACTTTCCTGAAGTGCTGTTTCCTTTTTTCAATAATGTTCGTGGTGATTGGTTTTTTCTTTTTTTTTTTTTTTATTTTAACTTCGGAACTGTAGGAAGGAAGATTTTAAGGCGCAGGACCCATGGCTAGATAACGCGGAATTCAAGGGCACCATCAGTTCACCTCAGGGATCCACGAATTCAAACTGAGAAACTGCAAGGCAAAGCAACCATTAGTTTCATCCTGTTTTCCAGCAGGGAAGTAGTAGGCTCAAAGCTTCTTTCTAACAGCCTCTCCCCCCACCCCTTCCCCCCAAGTGTTAACGGAAAAGTAGTCCACTTGAACTGTTTTTCTGTTTTTGTTTTTGTTTTGTTTTTGTTTTGTTTTTTGTTTTTGTTTTTCACAAGGCACAATTTTCATTGCAATTAACATAACATGTTATTGTTTGTTGACTGACCTATCCCTATACAGCTTGAGTAAAACAACACCAATAACGTATCGATAACACTATTGTCTGAATACAGAGGAGTTTGTAAACTAAAGACCAGGGCTCAGTTGCATGAAGCAACTTGAGATTAAGTGTTAATTTCTGCAACCATTCCCTGTGCTCTGAAGGATTCTCTTGCACGCTGTTATGGATATATCTGCCGAAGGCGGATTAAGAAGTATAGGAAACACAATGAGAGTGCGAAAAAATCCTCCAGAAAACAGGGAACATTTGCAGAAATTCCCACTTAACCTTAAGTTTCTTTAGGCAACCGGGCCCACACTACCAAAACCACAAATTGGCGTCCATTACTGGCTTAAACATCTTGAGAGAAATTCTGCCCATTACATTTTACATCCCACTGACGATATGTGGTAAGGAAAAGGAATCACTCACGCTTTTCAGCCAACAGAGACTTAAAAATAGTAAAAACACTGTACTTCTTTTTTCAATTGCACGGACTGTCCCTTGGACAAAAGATGGCCTCATACAGTGAAGTACAATCCAGATACCAGCGATAGGCACATCCTCATCCACGGTTGTCAGTGTCATCACGAAAAGGCAAGGTCCAGTGGGGGTTTCTGATCATCGGTGCGCTCCATCCGCTGCAGCTTTGTCGGTTTCCCTGACACTGAGAGCTTCCTTCTGTTTCCTTGAAGCACACGCGACACACATGGATGGCCTTGGCAGGTCGTAACTCGATCTTCCAAGCGTAACGGCAACCACCACCCCTGTTATCGGTATCATCACGGAAATGACTGGTCCAAGACGGGGTTGGGCCCCAGCCGGTACACGAGCTTCGTGTTCCTTGGCACTGCGAGCTGCCCTCTGTCTCCTGAAAGCAAAGACGATACTCCATGTTTGGGATGATCTTTCCATGTGCCTCTATTCTCCACTGGTAGCGGCAGCCTCCAGAACGTTGTTCGGTGTCATCTTTAAACGGCTGGGACCAAGCAGGGCTGGAACTCCATCCGCTGCAAGTGAACGATGGACCCTGGCACTGGGAACTGTGTTCAGTTTCTTTGAAACAAATCCTGAATCCTCCTTGAGCCCAGCATTCAGATTAAAGCGAAAGGATGATTGACAGGAATATCACAAAGCGTTTGTCTGGCATGGCGAATTTTCTTTCCCTGAAAGAAAATAAAAGAAAGCAAAAGTTACTCAGAATCCTCAGAAAGTAACCTGACTAGAAAATATTGTTTAATGATGACCTTACACCTTGAAGTCCACGAAGTATAAGTACGTTTATTAGAAAACAGACTGAGAATGATTGAGTGAAATCAGCGGCTTGCACACAATTGACACAATTGAATCTGGACGTGCTATCTGAAGTCTATTTGATCAATTTTTAAAGCATTTCCGACACGATAACTACACAGTCTTCTGAACACGCCGTCCTGGTCGCCCTGCTGTTCAGTAAACATATGCAGCCACGAAACTCTTGTACTTCGAACATGTTCGCTCGGTTTATCCACCACGGGACTCTAAGAAGAACAATGACATGTACCACTCGTTTCCTTTGTACTTTTTTTGGCTTATGTGCTTTCTGAAGTAATTATGATATGAATAGTTGGTGAGTGGAAAGCAAAGGTTCGCTGCCAGTGATCAGAGGAAGTGACGTTACATCGCCAAGGTATGGCAATCATTCCAACACCCGAATTTCCGCTGCACACAACGATCTATTTTGGCAAAAACAAGTTCGGTCAGCATATGTTAGGTAGCAATTTTGACTAATCAAGCAGAAAAGCGATGCTCTTCCCTTTATAAAACTAACTTAGCAGAAGCAATTCCTTTATCACTGAAGGTCACGTTGTAGTACGCGGTTATATAACAACTATTTGGCGCGAAAACATGTACGGATATTTGTCCGGCGGAGTTTATCCGAGAGCGAAGCTCGAGGCAAATGGTCCAAGGAAAACTTCGTTTTTGTTATTAAATACAGTTGCTAATCCTTCGAAGCTCATATCTTCGAGCCTTAATCGGTAGCAGCTTTGGTATTCACAAAAAGCATTTTAATCAGTATTTATCAGTATTTTATCAGTATTAAATGTGTTTGTGTTGAGTGATTCAGATTTATTAAAATTCGGCTTAAAACTGTAAGTTATTTTAGTGAAAGGTGTGCTCAGTAAAAGTTATAATCAGTGAAATTAGTTGGGTTTTTTTCGACGTTCTAAAGAAAAATGCCGGCGGTTATCGCAATCAAATTGATACATGTGATTTACGGAAGCAGTCCTCCATATAGCTCGGCTGACCCAAAAAAAGAGTATGGCTTTTACTTAACTGTTGTCTGTTCAGTATCTGCTGTCTGTAGATTCTTTTAGCTGACTCGACTTTTGATCTTTTCAGTGTACATGTATAACCATGGGTGGATGCTATTCCAAGTCGGAATATTCCTAATATGTTAACAAGAGTACGTTTAACTTGGTGAATTTTTCTCGAACAGTTATCAATCTTGGCCGGAGGATTGCTCATACTTCTCGTATCAGCCTAAAACTGTCTGTTGTCGATTGCGGCAAAGCAATTAAAAAACTGGTGTTTCACTAGGCACTGCTAACTCAAAACAGTGAAAATACAGTACTCAGTCCGTGACGATCAATCTTCACATCTTGCTTCTTCGAACCCGCGCTCCAAGGTTTGTGTTTGCAAAATACGATTCGAATGAAGGAGAACCGCTCATGGGGCCAACAAAGATTTTTGATAGCCTCTAACGGCTCCTCAAAGGCGCTATCACATATGAGTTCTACGTCTTACAAATTCTACAGAGCCAGCTTGGGTGAATTGTTTTGCTGATTTAGTGGACGAATCAAAACAAAGTACCTCTGAACTAACCTCTGATAAATTTTTCCTCCTGTAACACCTCGCGAATAAAACTGAAACACAAGTGCAAAGGCAATCCGCTCGGTATCGATCTCAAGGTTTCTAAGTTAACTCCTCGGCCATAAATATCGCACGGGTCATTGTCATAAACAAGAAAACCCGAAACTGTAACATGTTTATAGCATATATTGTTTACCCCTTACAGTTGTTCAATATGTTGATCTAAGTTTTCAACCCGAAAAATAATATTTTTCCTTAAAATAAAATTGGTAACTGTTTATTCAGTCGCTGATCTTTGTAAATGGGACATAAGAAAGGTTGAAGCTGCACATGCACTTTCACAGCTTGAAGAGGAACTTTACGCACCAATTAAACACATGCATATCAGAGTGACCCTAAAAATAAGCATTTACATATTGTCTACGGTCTCCTAAACAGATACATGTAAATATTGCGCAAAATTTTGACGTCGTTGAGAATTCATTTTGTATAACTGAACACTTGAAACTATGTTTAAAACGAAAAGGGACGCGCCGCACGGTTTATTTCGTTCACCTGAACTCGACTGAACTCTGACAGTTGCTTCAGTTACTGACTTTTATCCACTCGTTTTCCCTTCACAGCCTTCAGGCCACTTTCTTAGTAATTTTACCCCCGATAACTCGAAACTTATTGGCGAAGTGTTATGACTTAGAAGTGTTATGACTTAGAACATTAAAATTTGTGACTAAAACATGTGTTTTGTGTATTAAAACTAACTGAGACTACGAGCAGTCTGCCATTCTGCTCGGGATTATATTTGAGCGGAAAAGAAGTGGCTCACCACAGGCGCCCCACGTTTCCACGCGGCAGGCGAATTTCGCACTCGCTTGGGTGTTCTTTTTCGTTCGACTATAGCTACGTTTGCTGAGAGGAAAGAGAGACTGCCAGTCGTCTATAACTGATAAAACTTCACGAAAAACTAGCCGCGGAAAGAATGTTCAATCGTGGACAAGATATATTTTTACCTTGTAGGGTTAGAAATTTAGCCGACGTTTAAGTGCCCAAATGGAAAAGCTGAAAGAGACTCTGGACTGGACTTTTATTGACTTGTAAAAATATGAGATATAATTAATATTTTACTAATCAGTTAAAATTAAAAATAACGTAAAATTTTAAATCACTTAAAATCATTCTAAACACGTTAGGGATATGGCCCATTATATTTTTTTGGTGGGGGGAGGGGGGGTTGAAATGGGGAAAACATTCGACTGAGTGCGTGTTTTACTTTCAAATTCGTCGGTAGATTGGCCATGTCCGCGAAAGGCTCGCATAAGAAAACGTCTGGTATCTGGCACGAATTTGAAAATAAAACACGTACTACAGTCGAATGTTTTCCCCATTTTACTTCTTTATTTTGTTCGCATATCAGGTACTGTAACCGGCGCAGTAATCGGTTCTTCGATTCCCTGGTTTCAATCTGTCAACACTTTTCAAGCCAGAAAACGAATGTCTTTTCACCGACAGGATCCACGCGATCGAAATTTATGTCGCGCAAGCTGCGCGCTGTTGTGGAGGAGCGTGAATTTTTTGGTAAATTCTTAAAATGTCTTTAAAAAATGGGTTCATTATTAAATTGATTTTGTTTTATTTATTTAAGGGACGGACCATTTTATTTTTGAGGGGGGTGGGGTTAGACAAATACGAAAAATAATTCCTGTACAACTTTTGTAGAAGAAAAAACGTGCATGGCGGCACAAAGTAAAACATTTATTGCAAACTAGTGAAATGAAAGTCATACAAAGTTTTTGGTCACGAAAAAAATTCATGCAGAAAAAATCCCCCTCCCCCGCCCCTGAAAAAAAATATACAAATGTAATGGTCCATCCCTAACGTGTTTAGTATGATTTTAAGTAATTTAAAATTTTACTCGTTTTTTAATTATTAACTGATTAGTAAAATATTAAGCCAATTCATATTTTTACATGTCAATAAAAGTCAGTCCAGAGTCCAGTCCACAGTCCAGTCCATTTGGCCACACTGTTTTAATCAGTACTTATGAAGCATGACTGTAAACAAAACACTGCTTTATCCGCTAATTTCTGTCATTTCCTGATAACTCAAATTTCCGATAACTGGGACCTTTTTCTATTCCCCTTGAAGGTTCGAGTTATTGGGAGTCAACTGTAACAAAGCAAGGATTACTGTAACCACGTTTTTGTCCTTCAGTTTAAGGTGACTGGTCTAGCTAATTGAGGAATCACAACTGACTTAGCTATAAAATTTAAGGGGGGAGACTCTTAACTACAGATCTGGCGTTGTTGCTAAGGGATTTTTGTGCATGGTATTTTGCCATAAGCTGTTTTGCAGCGTTTTGTGCCGCTAGATTGGTGAAATGTATGAGGATGAACATCTGAATTTTAAAAATTGACTTTGCGCGTGCGTAACTAGTGCCACTCTCCAACCCCATAATGGTAAGGAACTTCCCATAGCAACAATATGGTAGTTAACAGTCTCACCCCTTAAATCCTGGATCGGTGTAAATCACCTCTTCGAAAATCCAGGGCCCTGAATCACGCCTTGTCACCCTAGTACCGAGGCTCTCCATTCCCACAGGAGCCTTGAGCTTTCTCACTTTTTAACACAATTTCAAGACGTGCGGCGGGAAAGCGTTCTCGAGGCGACATGCAACTTCCTTTCCAGGTCATTGCGCGCTCTTTGCGCCCTCCCGCGAAAAGACGAAACCGCCACTCACTAGTCTGATGCCTAATAAGGGAGTAAAGTGCATCAAAGGCGGTTACGCCTACAAAAAGAGATTCTTTATTAAGTTTCTTACGACACAATTAAATCCAAACCTCTGAGAAGATATTTTTAATAACGCTCCAAGTGATTTCTGTTCTTCACTTAATTACAGTAGGAAGTGAAAGTTTAAGGCGTAGGAATCCTGGCTTAATATAGCGGCATTCACTGAGGAGCAGCATCAGTTTACGTCAAAGATACTTCACGGTGCGGCAACCGTTTGAAGTAAGTAGGTTAAGTTCTAGGTTCCTTCTCCTCCCCCAACGTCTTCCACCAAATAGAAAAACGGAAAAGCAGTCCCCTTGAAGTAAAGGCACAACTTTCATCATCCTTAATGTAACATTTTATTGCTTACTGACTTATACTGAGTAAAACAAAACCAATAACATATCGATTACATTCTTGTCAAAATACATACGATTTTAAACCAAAGGACCAGACTATCAAAGCCACAAATTGGCGTCCATTTCAGTCCACTAAACTTACGCTCTACTGACGACGCGCTTTAGGGAAGACGAATCACTACTTTTCAGCAAAAACAGATTTTAAAGTTAAGACACAAACTTAAAAGCACTGTGTGCATTTTCAGTGGCAAGGACTGTCCCTTGGACAAAAGATGGCATCAAGGTATGAGGTACAATACAGATACCAGCGATAACCACAGCCTCCTGCTCGGTTATCAGTGTCATCACGGAAAGGTAAGGTCCAGGCAGGAGTTTTGTTTGCCGGTGCACTCCATCCGCTGCAGGTTTGGCGGTTTAGCTGACACTGAGAGCTTCCCTCTGTTTCCTTGAAGCATACACGACACACTTGGATGGGCTTCTGCTTGGGAGGTCGTGACTCGATCTTCCAAGTGTATTACGGCAACCACCTCCCCTGTTATCGGTATCATCGAGGAAATGGCTGGTCCAAGACGGACTGGGGCTCCAACCAGTACATGAGCTTCGTATTCCTTGGCACTGCGAGCTGCCCTCTGTCTCCCGAAAGCAAAGACGATACTCCATGTTTTGGTTGATCTTTCCATGTGCCTCAATTCTCCACTGGTAGCGGCAGCCTCCACCTCGGTTGTCGGTGTCATCCCTAAACGACTTGGACCAAGCAGGGCTGGAACTCCATCCGCTGCAAGTGAGCGGTGCATGGATCCTGGCACTGGGAACTGCGTTCAGTTTCTTTGAAACAAATCCTGAAACCGTCTTGAGCCCAGCATTGTGAAAGCCAGCCGACTATTGAAAAGAAAATTATGGCGTGTGTGTTCATGGCAATTCTTCTTCCTGAATGACTCGATGAAGCCGGATTTTCTCACTCCGAGCTAGAGACCTGAGTTGCTCCGATCCCTTTATACCCAATCTCTAATCAAAAAACAAGAAAGAAGGAGAGGCCAAATATGCAACTTTTCAAACACAAGGCAGCTCCTTTTCTGTAAGATTGTGACTATTCAAATGAAAGCTACTGAACATTACTTTCTTGTGATATTGTTTGCTGTGTAATGTGGTGCTACCTTTTGAGCCTGTGGATGAAACCCCAGTGCATGTGTGACCACTTAAATAAAAGCTAGTGAGCAGCACTTTGTTGTGGTACATGTGCTGCTTGTTATACCGTAAAACTGGTTTCTATCTTTTAAATTCGATAAAGCTATTGAGGATTTTTAAAGAATCTGTTCGTTTTCATATATTAAAAAAGTGGTATTTTAAGAATTTTTTTCAGTTTCGAACCTAAGTGTTCCTTGACACGAGAAGAATTAATACCCTTGAATACTCTCTAATCTCATACTTTTTCCGTTTCGACGTTCTAAGCACCGACATTACCGTGTCTCCAAGGCTATATCTGCAACTGGATGACGTCAGATTGTTGGGTTTCTGAGTCTAGGATGGGATCCCAATTTCGCCCCGTTTAATTAGTTTGAGACAGGTAGGAAACATTTGTCTAAAATAGGGTATACGTCAATGGAACACGCATTTACAACACTTGGTGATTATCGCAGGCGACCACTTCCTTTGCTAGCTTGGCATTAGCTACCAGCCAAGTACGACTGTCTGTACCTTTATAGTTATTAAAATAGATACATACAATTAACAATAAACTCACCGTAAACTCTTGCTTTTCGACGAATCTTCCAATCACTCTAATGCAGCCGTCGAAGTGCGCCTTTAAAAAGGCAGATTTGTATTCGGTCATCTGAATTTTTACAGGCCTATAGAATGGGAACTCTTAAAGACACTTCAAATTGCTCTTTAGAAGAACATTTTTTGGCAAAGGTTTCAAATGGTAAATGGATTGCTCTGTGTAAAATTAGCACTAAAAGTTATATTTTTACCCTTTCGTGAGTGCTATCAGTGTTTATCAGAAGAGTCTGATATAACATCTATTTCTTTGTCTTCGTTTGCGACTGCTATCCAACCTTCTTAGCCTTCCACTGCTCAACATTGCCAGGGACATCACATAAATTTGTCATTTAAGTTCGCCTGAATTTTTGAACTTTCCATTGGACTTAATGTGATTAATGCTGGTATATCAATATCCGTTTTTGCGCCCGAACGACGCTTTATATAAGTGTGTTTGATTCTTAGTTTTGATAGCGGAGCGTTACTTATTGTTTATGTCCGTCTTTCTTGATGACTTCTTAATAGACTCTACTGTTATCAATAGCATTTGATTATTTCTGACTCAATACTGGCAGTTTGAAATGACCAAAAGGCGACAAAAATGACTGCAACCTTGAGAACTTGTTTAAAAAGTGACATATGATATTTTGACGGTTGTGTGATGATGCCGTGCTAGGAAAAACGTTTTTGCTTTCAAAAGGGGTTTTTGATAACCACGAGAACTGGCGAGCACCAGGTACGTAGTAGCGTAGAAATTTCCTATAATAAAACAACGATCTAAACATTGATAATTCATAAGTAACAAGTAGAGAAAACGAAACCTGTTAGCACCCATAACAAGGGGTACATGTTTCATAGACAAATCTACGTCGAAAGAAACTGCGATTTGGCTGCCGTTTCTACCACGACTGCATATCCATAAGCAACCGGACTAGTAAATTAGAAAGGCATCGGCTTAGACCCCTCGCCTCTTGCAGTTGGGAGACTTGGGAGAGCTCGGATTTCCTTTTCTCCGAGTATGCCTATGTCACTCACTTTCACACTTCCATTGACTGTCCTTAGGTTTGACAAAACTGTGGTGTGATAGCCCTTTAATGCTGTTTCAATGTTGAAAAACGTTTAAAAATACCAGTCAAATGGAACACGGAAATTTGATATCGTCTTGCACTTCTTAACCCTTTAAACCCCAGCATCACAATACAAATTCTCAATACTGGTTTCTACACAATTTGTTGAATAACAGTTGGGAGAACTTGTTTTAACATCAAGATAGTTCATCTGCGGGGATCACTTTCTTAATTCTCATGACCTGTAAGTGCTATAATGCAATGATATGATGGGGAGAAATTTGATGCTCATCACTGTTGGGACTTAAAGGGTTTAAAATGCCTCAGTCAAACTGATTCAACATCTTCCAACACCAGGGAGGGGGAGGGGGTTCTCCCTAATATGGCCTTAACTGGGAAGTGAGGCCCGATAGGGTATGGTTTTCAGAGGGTTTTGTCTTGAACGGAGCATCGAGTTCATCAATTTTTGTCTTTTTAACAGGATATCGCTACACGACCTTTGAATTCTGTGTAATTGAACAGAATCGAGAAAATCAGAGAGTTTTGGGCCTTAAACAGGGTCAGGGTTTCAGTGCCCCGGCCACACCTCCTTATCAGAGCATCTGCTGAGTGCCCCCCCCCGCCCGCCCCCCGGGATCCAACATTGTTGAATACAATTTTGTTCTATGAATGTTTGATGACAATCAAACTTTGTTCAAAGCCATTCAATATAATTCAGCATCCTTCAGAATAATGTAACCTCATTAACTTGCCCAATTCAAGAATATTGAAAAGTGTTCAATGGAAATGTTGAATTTGTTTGGCTGCCGCTCTAAGGTCGGCACACACGAGGCCACCAGTCCCTTGGACCTGTTGCAGGGACTAGGCCCTTGTCGTATTTTCATAGCTAGTAATTACATGAAGGAAGTGGTCCCAGAGACTTTTGGCAAGAACCTTTTACGAGCACACAGACTTGTTTGCAGGGACAGTAATTCGGTCCTTAATTGACTCAGTTTTCTGTTCTCATGGTCGCAGGGACTTTTCTCACGAACAGTACACAGAAAAAGACAACCCTAATTTGAGGAGACCCCTCCCCGAGGGGACTTGTCACTTCAATAGTCTATTCAAACCCTCTTTGAATTCGTGGGGTGGGGGTGGGTTTAACCCTCCTTGAGCTCTCAAGGTTAGCCTCTAGGTTCCTTCAATAACCACCCCGCTGGGTGTGAGCAAAAAAGTAGTCACAGTGAAGCGTATCTTTTCAAGACTTGCTCGACACACCTCCGCAGTGCTTTTCACTCTTAAAACATTTTATTCCTTGCTGACTGACTTATCACGCTTACACCTTGAGTAGAACGACATCAGTTCTGACAAAATCGACTGCAGTTCCTGACAAATATACTGCTAAAATAGTGACCAGATTGTCAAATCTATTAATCGGGCATTGACTTTTGACAGAGTATACCGTAAAAATTCTACTTTCTTACAGCCAGCAGAGATTCTATTTTTTTTCTAGTCATCAGGCCAAACTTTTATCACCCTTTTTGACTGACTTACCGTGCGGCTTCTAATTTTGGCGATTTTTGCAGGCTTCTTCACGATCGATGCGCACAAATACGTTCCCGCAAAAAATTGCCCCAAAAATATTCTCCGCAAAAATTTATTCCACCATAGAAATTATGTAAAATTTTATTCAATCATCATTTGGCTCCTGACCAGTGTTCTTCAGGTCAAAATTTGATACTATTAATTTTAATTTAAACTGAATTTTCCAAAATTCACATGGGTGATCATGTGATTAATAACCGCTGTAGCAGATATTTGCTTATAAAACAAGGGGCAAAAATGAAATCTATAACCATGCATTTCTGCAGATTAATAATTGGAGGTGATTTAGTACATTGGTGTTTCTGAAGGCACATTTCATAAAATTATTGTATCCTGTTTGCTGTAGCCTGCATCGTGCAGCTGAAGGTAGTGATATTGAAGAACCATCGCATTAATTTTTGAGGTTTTTTTCGAAAAATAAAATTCAGAACGAATTTAAGAGATTTGTTAATATGTATTTTAAAATCATTTGTACTTTCTTTATTTTCATTTTAGCTACATAATCTTATTGCAATACCCTTGTCTTATCAACGCAATTGATACATATCTGACAATGTAATTTCCATGGCTAATTAACTCCTATTTGGTTTCGTTCTGTTCTCTTTTTTTAGTGATGTATGCAACATTATTGCAATATTAGATGTATATATATTTACAGTCTTAAAAATTTGTATTGACGTTCACCTCTTAATTCAAGGTCTTTAAGAAACTGTTGTTCATATAAGAAAATGAAATATGATTGAATTAAAAATTATCATTATTATTATTACTATTATTATTAAGTTAATATGTGTGATGTCGCTTTTCATCTTAAAAACTAAATAGAGTGAATGTACCAGAGTTATTTTACTCTAGTGTCACAGTAACTACAACTCTGATTAGGGAGTAAAAAAAACTCTAGTCGTTGATGGATCAGAGTTAAAGTGACTCCCACGTTGGAGGTATTACAACTCAGAAAACTGGAGTTAAATTTGGGAGTTAAAATGACCCCCAAAAAGGAGTTATTTTTAGTCTAAAATTTTTACTTCACTTTTAGAGTTATAGTAACTCTTATGTGGAGTTAAAATAACTCCTTTTGTAGAGTTAAGTGACTCCCCCACTGGAGTTATGCATCAGTCAATTCCAGCGGTGCCCATCCCCCCCCCCCGGGCATTAGTCGGGCATTTGCTCACATTTTAATCCCGGGGGTGGGGCATTTGAAATTTTGTCACTGCCCGGGGGTCGGGCATTTGCCTACCCCTGGGACGACCACGGGGCATTTGACAAGGTGAGAAGTGAGAAAAACGTTCCGGTGTAGTCAGTCTGAGGTCGTCCATGATCTTCCATTCCTTTGTTGCTGTTCGCTGATTGATTTCATCGTTTGTTGAATAAATACTGTATCAAGTGAAATTAATTCTACGTACTATATGGATTTTTAAGCTATCCGAGATGACCAGTTTAGTAAAAATATTTTATGTTTTTGGCCGTTTGTTAAATACAGATCATGCATTTTCAGTTCTTCGAAATTATTTAAGCATTTCTTTTAATATGGCTTATTTAATAAAGCACTTATAAGTTGTGTATGTCAAAATCAAATAAATGAACGTGTTATTGATATTAATAAAGTATCATTATTTTGAAAACAAATGAACAACGGAAGGGGAGACGTACAGTTATAAAATAACCGAAGCACATTGATAATAATGATGAGTGACACTTTTTTCGTTATGATTTATTATTAAAATCTTGAGCAGTGTTGCTTTCTAGATGATCCCGGGGGTGGAGCATTTGCCTTCTATTTTGGTCCCACCCTGGGGCATTTGACGGACTTCCTTGTCCCCACCCCCGGGAATTTGCCGTTTTTTTTTTTTAAATGCTAATGCCCAGGGGTTGGCCCGGGGGGGGATGGGCACAGCTGGAATTGACTGATGCATTATTATAACCCCAAAATTGGAGTTAAATTAAGGAGTTAAAATAACCCCAAAAAGGAGATTATTTTTAACCTAAAATTTTAACTCCACTTTCGGAGTAAAAATAACTCTTTGAAAATTGCTGTGTTCTACATCCTGAGAAAAATTCAGCCTATTATGATTTTTCACACTGCCGGCCGCTGACGATTTGCTGTGTGAAAGATGAATCTCTGCATTTCAGCCAACAGATAATTTATATTTTAAAAAACGAAAACTTAAAAGTACTTAAAGGTCTGCCTTTTCACTAGCACGGACTGTCCCTTGGACAAAAGATGGCATCAAGGTATGAGGTACAATCCAGATACCAACGATAAGCACAGCCTCCTCCACCGTTGTCAGTCATATCACGGAAAGGCAAGGTCCAGTCGGGGTTTTTGATCTTCGGTGCACTCCATCCGCTACAGGTTTGGCGGTTTAGCTGACACTGAGAGCTTCCCTCCGTTTCCTTGAAGCACACACGACACACTTGGATGGGCTTCTGCTTGGGAGGTCGTGACTCGATCTTCCAGGCGTAACGGCAGCCACCATCCCTGTTATCGGTATCATCGCGGAAATGACTGGTCCAAGACGGGTTTGGGCTCCAGCCGGTGCAGGAGCTTCGTATTCCTTGGCACTGCGAGCTACCTTCTGTCTCCCGAAAGCAAAGACGATACTCCATATTTGGGTTGATCTTTGCATGTGCCTCAATCCTCCACTGGTAACGGCAGCCTCCAGCTCGGTTGTCGGTGTCATCTCTAAACGGCTGGGACCAAGCAGGGCTGGAACTCCATCCACTGCAAGTGTACGATGGACCCTGGCACTGGGAACTGCGTTCAGTTTCTTTGAAACAAATCCTGAATCCGTCTTGAGCCCAGCATTGTGAGAGCCACCCGACTATTGAGAACAAAATTATGGCGCGTCTATCTGACATGGTTAATTTTCTGGCAAATCAGATGGAACTTGTCGCTCTGAGAGACTTGTCTGGATTGTCTTGACAAGCACCACAAACGTAAGGCTTGATATGGAATCTGTTTTTGATCAAAAAAAGAAAGAGCAAAAAATCACAGTGGAGTCAAACTACAAATAGCAAAATTTCTTAGGTAGTACCGGGTTCCGTGGTATACCTACAACAATCTAGCAGTACAAGAGAATCAAGGATTAAGCTTGGTTAAATTAACCTTTTCAGCCCTAACCAGTCATCAACACCTAATATCCCTTAGACTGCAAGCAGTCCTTCCTTCAGCTAAGGGATAGTCAAACAAGAAAATGCAAAAGCCCGCGTGATGCGGGGGTTGGGAGCATCTCCACCCAGCAGGGCGATTTTCTCACGCACTTAATTAAGTTCTTCTCGCTTAAACATCCATGAGCGGCACAAGGAACTACTTGTAGACTAAATTCATCTTCATCTTGCGAAATAGTTAGTCACGAAGCTAAAGAAAAAAATGGAAAATGACTTCATCATCAAAGCTAAAATTTGCTTGTTTCCAATAGGCTGGCCTAAAAGTTGGAACTTTGTTAAACGTTGCCATTAGAAACTCAACGTGATTAAAAAAAATCTTTTAAGTCATGTTTGCGAAATAATCCCAGTTAGACACTCGTTTCTCATCCAATACCGATTTCAGTGAATAGCGAGTATGGAAACGTTGTTTTTCAATGTCATTTTTAAAATAACCAAATTAATCGGAATTAAAACTTTCATCCTGAAACTTTGACAGCTGAATGCTGCCCCGTTCAAAACTAACAAACGCATACCAAAGTTCGATAATAATCTTAGGCGGTGATCGATTATGAATATCGGTAGTGGTTATGGGAACTTCGTGTCCTTAAATAGTTTTCCTTTGCAGTTAAATTAGATGACACACGAGTAAAAAGTTATTCATTCAATCATTCATTCATTAACTCACAGTTTATATCGCGTCCGCAGAGATTCTATGCTGGTTCCTTCTGAGGTCCCTCCACTCAGACAAACTTTCCCCAATTGGAGCTCTCAGTTATGATGCACTCTTTTTATATCGTTTACATGATCATCTGCATGAAAACTCCTTCCGTTATTTGTTTTCCGAAATATTCGTTTCAGCTGTACTTTGATAATTGTTTACTTCCGATGTGGTGTTTCTGGTGGGCTTAATCTTTTGCCACGCCTGCGTAAAGGTGAACAAACCCACAAGAGTGGCACGTTCCTGACACCCAATTCAGTGAGCTCACCCCGAAATCGAAAGGGGGCAGGCTAGGCAGGAGTTCAAGGAATTCTAGTTGCCTATAGCTAAATGCGAGGTCAAAATGCAGAGATTTGATAACTTGGTTAGGTCAAAAACACGGACATTTTCGCATCTCCTCTAAAGTTAAACTCCCTATTTAAAGCGAGTAATACATGGAGACAGGCTTATGTCAATCCTCCCCTCCCTCGATAACACCCACCCGACCTCCTTCTTCGATCTAATGCTATTATTACACAAAAAATCTAAATTCTCCTATGTTAAAAAATTTCAACAAGTTATACTACGTTTTATTTATGATGTCTGTTTTTCTTAGATTTCTCAGGCTACTGATGTAGAAACATTGTATTTTAAAATCTCATTTCAATACCAGTTTTTTACTGTAGCTGAGTACTGAATTTCGTGCAAAAGAACTTCTTTCACCTTCTCTCCTCGCCTCTCACTGCGTTTTCAAAGGTAATGGGCAATGCAAAGTACAAAGATCACTGTTTGATTCCCTTTTACAACAGAAAAAGAATTGCAGCCCCAAAATTATACCCCATGTAAGGACATTGACATGTACCCCCAACTGACATTTGACACTAACTTCCTTACGTGTTGTCTTGTTTGGAAACGCTCAGTTCAAGTGCCCTGAAACATGCGATTTCACTTATGAGAAAAAGCCCAATCCCGTGGTTTTGAAAGTCCATCTACATTTTCTATGACATGCAATTTGTGAAAGGGAGTTGGGAAAAGAGAATCTAACAAGAGACACTATTGCCTTGACTAAGTGTGTTAACTTATTGTGTCAGTAACAAGATTGCACGATTCAGGCAGCAAGCTTTAAAAATATATGGAGAAGGAAGCACATCAATTACTGTCCGATTCCAAAATCTTTCCTAAAAATATGTATATAGTAAACAGCACGTCTTTAAAAAAAAAAAGTGCAAATTGGTGTTTATATCAACACTTGTGATTCAGGACTTCATTAAGACCAAAAAACAGCTGAGACGTGATTGGAGCGATCGAAGTGCATGAGAAGTGATGGGAGCAAACAAAGTTGACACGCGATCGGAGCCAACTTTATACCCCATGCAAGGACAATGACATGAACCCCCAATTGACATTTGACCTAAGACCCTATCTTACGTTTTGTTTTGTTTCGAAACGCGCAGTTTAAGTGGCCTGAACCTCATAACTGCACAATTTCTGAATTTCTCCTTTAAATAAGTGTTTCCCCAAACAGCGCGACAATACCGCGCACCAACACCTAACATTTTCCATCACGTTCAACAAACTCAAACACTACAATTACGTATTGTGACAAGACTCAAAGTATGACTATGGAAGGGAGGGATAGCACACATTTTAGCGCCTCTCTCGGGGACTCTCGGGAGAAACCGACCGGGGGAAGCGGCTGAAATTCAGGCCTCGGCTGAGATTCAAGATAATTATAATCCCAGTCGAAACGCAAAAACCGAAAAAAATGACAGCCAGTCTTACGCGATTCGGAGCATCTCCAGCTAATGCCGAATGTTACAAAATGCAAGAAACGCTGACACGACTTCAAAAGTGTCCACAAAGGATCGGGGAGGGGTTTCGCTTGAGCCTGTTCCTGAAGCCCACAGAGACCACAAATGACTTCACACGGTTTTGAGCAGGAAAAACTTGACACGATCAGCGGATTTTACCTGCGCGATATTTACAGCCGGGAAGCCCTTTCGCACCCTGACCTCGCTATAACACTTAGGAAACCGTCCAAGATCGACACAAGAAAATATTTATTTTGCAGACTATCCAGAAACAAAAGGCACCACGCGTTGATTTCACCTACAGACCCAAAAGTTAGAACAACTTGAAATCGTTTTGTAGAGCATGATAAACAGCACCCACAGGAAAGTGTTTCTCAATAGTTTTCATTTCAATATTAATGGCCGTACTTTCAATTTTCTGCCACGGACTCAAAAGCTAAACAGTCCGCTGAAAACCCTACTCAAAACAATTTCAGAATTCTGCACATGCCTGCTTTTCGCGGGCTGTTTATCAGAAACTTGCTGCAATCATGTTACTGACAGCAGATAAGTCAGGCGACTTATCTGACTCCTGTTTGATTTTTTTCCCCAACTCCCCGTTCCTCCAATTACATGTCATAGAAAATTTAGATGGACTTGCAAAACCACGGGACTGGCATTTTCCAATAAGTGAAATCACCGCGTGTTTACACGCTTCTGAGTGTTTGTTTTTGTAGTGTTCAAGATTATCTCGAGAAATTGCACATTTCTCCTCCTTGGCACTTTACATACTGGTTGCGGTCACATCAGGGTCGTTAACTGCTACAGTTAATTCTGGTTAGTCTTTAGTTACATGACGTCATACTTAACTTAAGTTAGTGGTTACGATCGACTTTGTGGTCATATCAAGGCTACCAACTAAAGTTTGGACAGAGAAAAACGTGCGTAGAAGACATCAAAGAAACTCATAGCTTCAGTAAAAGGATCCTCCGAAGAAGGTCTAAAATTCATTGCAACAAATATACGGGCGGCTGTTAACAAAGCTAAACGTGATGCTTCCATATTATATGATTTTTGTTTTCTTTTTATTAAAACCTAAAAGAGTTCTGTAAGGAACAAAACTAACAACAAAGCTTCGAAGAACTAAACAAGACGGATCTCCACTCCTTGCTCACCTATGTAATTTGTTCTATTTTTGAGTTGGGAGGTATAACAAAACACTTTATGATTGACCCAACCGGAAACAGTGAGTTTTCAACTTGTTTCCCCTCGGCCCTCAATGCGTGATTTTATTCACGCGGACATGCTGTAAATCCTTTTGATTGCATTTAATATTTTGAGCTCTCAAACAGCGTGTTTTTGTTTCTGTACGATAGTATAGTAAGAATTGGTTCTTACTAAATAGTGGTCGGATTATCATTTAAAGCGGAAAGCGGTAAACCCAAAGTCCCTAACGCGTAACGACCAGCACGAAATTAAACATCTCATTATATGGAATCAAGCCAAGCCTCAGGACAAGTTTACAGTTTATGAATTTATGTTCGTTTACTAGTTCACGTCAAGATCTTACGTTTTCTGTTGTGCAAACGAAAATGAGTTTATTGGTCTTTTAAAAATCAGAGCTATTCTTATATCAACTGCTTCTAATATATGACTCTAGTTCGGGGATTTTAAAAGTCCCTTTCCAGTGAATGAAAAAAATAAAAAAAAGCAAAACGTGTACAGTCGCATCAACAAAAACCACGCAATCTCATCCCAGCCAGCAGATGTGAAATCCAACACCAAATCATGTTTGTGTTTCAGCTGTTTTACAAGCGAAGAGCAGTTCCTTTATTTCGCCATATGCACATCTAAAGTACATCCAATAACCAGTAAACAAAAGCATCAAAAACAACATTTACGTTCTCCGTTGTTGATTTATGAATATCTCAAAAATCAACCCAGATTACTGGGGAATGTACAACTTGTCGAAGCTACTGAATGCCAACAGCTAGTAAGAACGCCATTTTTTCATTTATTTATTATTAACAGTTTGTTGTAAACATGGGTCGGAAACAGGCGAACGTAATATCATACTCACAACACGTAAGCTCCGTAGCTTGCGTCAGCATTTTCAGGAACCAAGAAAAACAGAAGCGTCCAGCTTTCCAAGAATTCGCTGATCAGTCGCTGATCACCGTTTGGCATGTTTGGTTTTCAAGACATTAATCTGCCGACCAAGCGGCCCGATGTTTCTAAAAAACCACACCCTTCCTTACAACACCCACGTGAATAAACCTCCAAACCCGAATGAAACCGCTGCTCCGACTTACTCTTGACTCAGATACCCGTACTAAACAAAGGGTCAGCTATGAACAGGCATGGAGGTCGTTATAGACTACGAACAGTCTCCGTTTTCTCTCAATGGTAGTTCAGTGAAGAGCGGGAAAAACAAGAACGCGCGTAAAAATCGCCCTAAAACGTGGAAATCGGAAACTCGACACGCAGGGGGAAGAAGAAAATGGGAACGACGGCGATTTTCCCTGCCGCTCGCGCTTTTTTCCCCGAGACACTTAGCAACAAGAGCACTTGGTACATCTCTTACTACGACATCAAGAGCATTTGAAAATTTTTACAGCCCCTCCCCCTGTTCAATTTTGTACCGCTGCAAAGCTCAGAGTCGGCGGGAACACAAAGAAACAACATTGGTTGAGTGAAGGGCGGTACAATTTGGGAAAGAGAGGAGATTGAACAACTACGGTACGAAAAGGCAGCTTCTTAAGTTTGATCCTTTTAAAGCTCCAAGTTTTCCGCGATTTAGAGGGTGCCGGACAGCTTTTAGTCGATCTAACACCGTGACTCGATCGATAGGAATCTAAATTTCTCGGTTGTTGTCAGAATTGTCACGCCCAGAGCTTCACGGACGAGAATAGAGCAGGCGCAATAGGACCTTAACGAATTAGACATGCGCTACCGGATGTAGTGAATTTTCACGACATCCGGCAATGGTTGATCACCCAGGGCCCTACGATCCTACCACCGACCGAACAGATTGTAGGTTCTGGGAACGAGAATGCGCAGCGCATATGAACGGACCAATGAAAACGCGTGAATTACTTTTAGACGCTAACTTGAAAACCGCTCCAATTTCATAGTTATGCATCAGTCAATTCCAGCTGCGCCCATGCCCCCCCCCCGGGCTAACCCCCGGGCATTAGCATTTTTTTTCTCTCGGATGGCAAATTCCCGGGGGTGGGGACACTTTAGCTGCCAAATGCCCCGCGGTGTGGACGAAGGAAGAGGGCAAATGCCCCGCCCCCGGGATTGTACGTCCCCAATGAACACTGCAGCAGTTTTCATTTATTGCACAATAATACCACTTTCAGCATTTTTATGTGTGATTTTTCATTTCTGTAGGCCTACCTCTCCGTCTTCTATTGTTTGTAACGGAACTATCCGATGTTAATAACGTTAGTATAATTATATAAATGCCAAGTGATGATATTTTAATACTTCACAGACAACAATACTACACGATAGTTGATTATTACTTTAATGTTTTGTTTTAAACAGTTCGCTAGTAAACAAAAATCTTGACATTAAAAAAGTCTGTTGCAACGTCATCTGTTGTAATATTTTAATAATATGCAAAAGTATAAAACGACGATCCCTATACACATGTTTAGAATTTAAGAATCATCGCGACTAAATTTTATTTAAATCCTTAAGAAGAATGCGTTCGTCGATTCACGTTGATCTTTCCCGATCTCGCTATATTAAGGGATAGTTGTGCCTTGATAAGCAATGAAGAAATGCATAAAATCGAGAAAACCTCCACAAGTTTGTCCAGTCCTTGGCAGACGATCCACTCTGCGACGACCTACTGGTCCTTTGCGATAAAATCCTTCATGTTTGGATTTCGAGTCGGAAACCACATGTGTGTCAAAAGCCCGGGGGTAGGCAAATGCCCGACCCCCGGGCCATGCCAAATTTGCTAATGCCCCACCCCCGGGACTGACAAGGCACGCAAATGCCCCGCAGTTGCCCGGGGGGGATGGGCGCAGCTGGAATTGACTGATGCAGTACTCAAGATAGGAATATCTGAAAACGAAGTGATATAAAGCTAAATGAGTGTAAGATGCGCGTATGCAATAATTAAATCTGTAAACAACGACAGCTGAATGAGAATTTGGCCTGCGCACGCTTAACCCACAACCAACCAACGCCTAAACTGCAGTATTGCTCTCTCCTGCTTTACAAATAAGATAACCTCTTATCTCACATTGCTCTCGTCTCACCTTCAAAGGCAATTCATAGTCTGATACAAACCAGTTCCCAAGTGCTTTTCCGCGTATTTTAGCAAACTGTAACAAAAAAAGTTAAAGCACCGTTCCTTTTCAATGGCTCGGCTGACCAAATAAAAGCATAGTTTTTTCTTATCTGTAATCTGTTCGGTATCTGCTGTCTGTAGATTCTTTTAGCTGACTCGACTTTTGAACTTTTCAGTGTACATGTATAACTCTTCTTCACGGGTGAACGCTATTCCAAGTCGGAATATTCCTGATACGTTAACCTGGTGAATTTTTCTCGAACAGTTATCAATCTTGGCTAGAGGATTGCTCATACTTCTCGTATAAGCTAAAACTGTATGCTATCGATTGCAGCAAAACCTGATTTAAATACTGTAGTGTTTTACTAGGCAACACCACTCAATGACGATCAATCTTGCTTCTTTGAACCCGCTCTCCAAGGTTTATGTTTGCAAAATAAGATTCGAATGAAACAGACCCGCTCATGAGGCCAACAAAGATTTTTGAAAGCCTCTAACTGCTCCTCAAAGGCGCTATCGCATATGAGTTCTACGTCTTACAAATTTTACAGAGCCAGTTTGGCGTGAATTATTTTGCCGTGGCTGATTTAGTGCATGAATCACAACACAGTACCTCTGAACTTACCTTCTTCCTTGATAAATTTTTCCCCCTGTAGCACCTCGCAAATAGGCACTCAACTGATGAAACACGTTGGTAGGAGAGGGTAGAGCAAAAGGTTTAAGCGTGACGGGTGATTAGGCCCAAATTAAGCCAGTGACGCGTGAAAGTTCCCGAAATAACTGTGCACGTAACTCGTGATTTGTCCTGTATAAGATGTGCGGCACTTGGACAGGAAGTGGAATTGTAGTATCGGGAGGGTTTTTCCCTTTTTCCCGAGAAAACTGATATGACTCGTGACTTGAGAGTTTCTGTTTGTCATCATGGCTATTTTTTTCGATACACAGCACATTTGCCACTTAAATTAAAGTCAGTTCTATTATAGCTCTAAACCTTGCAGTATACATATCTGATGTTCATGTAACGTGTAACGTGTACCACTAGCTTACTATCCCCTGTGCGATGTACTGTGCAGTTATAGTGGCTGTACTGTATCGATTTATGAAACAACCTAAACTTAAGATTTAAGGGTTTTAAAACTGGTGAAAATGAAACTTAGACTCTCAATAGGATTGCCGTCACCATAGAAAGTGGGTCGTTGATCTCCAAGATGCATTGCCTTGTTCTCTTTCCTACGTTGAGAGCGAATCAGACTATAATTTTAAAAATGTCGCTTTTCCAAGCCAGTGAAGATTTTCACCAAGACTACAAGCTGAGAGCAAAGCTAAGTTACGATGAAAACATGCACAAACTATCAATATAACGACATAATTAGCCTATAAAACCAGCTAAAATTAAACATTTTTATATCACTTGGTCTTTCAAAATATAACACGTACACAAATGAACTCTGAATGCCTACCTGAACGGGACTCGTGAATTACTTGTCGAATTTCGTGAAAATCAATAATTTCCCTCAGGGGGCGTCGATATGTTCTCAATTCGCACTCAAGACGCTTGGAAACACGAATTTCCCACAATCGCGACTAGTGAAAGGATGCTTTAAGGTAGGAAATCTCCACCGTGACTTCTAAATTAATTTTACAGTTGGTTTTGCAAGGTGGGTAAACTTTTTGACCGAGCTTCATTTGGAGGAGTATTTTTTTACCTTGTAAAAAACGTGTCGGGTAAGTTTTGAAAACTCATTATGTTGTATTTTGATGGCGGGTTGGGGGGGGGGTTAGTTTTTTTTTCCTTTGTACAGAAGGGGTGACACCCACCAATAGTGTGTTCGACCGGCCCACTCTTGTTTGCAAGCCGTAAATTTGTTATTGATCAGCTTGTCATCAATTGTTAGCCATAACCACAGGTTGAAACAAGAATGAAATTTCTCGCCTTTAGGAATCAAAAGACAGTTATTTCCTTGTTGCACAGAGCCCTACCCCGAGTTTGAGTAGCCAATCAGAGCGCGCGAAGAAAACTATCCACTGGTTTATCCACCTTAAAAAGATTGAATCGCTGACGTTTGAGCGCTACCCCTTCGTCAGAGCGAATCGTACCAACAGACGATTGCTGATTATCCGTTTTGGAACGAGATAAAGTTTACTGACCGAAATTCACACTGATACTCCTGTAGGATCAAGGAAGCTATCCACATGAGACTTCGCCATAACAACATCAACAGAGACAGTGGAACTAAACTTCCTGACGCGTGGATGCCCACGGTTAGAAAACGCGACAGGAGAAAAGTACATCAGGGACTGCCGAGGGAACAACTTCTCTGTCTCGCAGGAACAGTGAGAATCGAAATGCACCAATCACAGCCGACCATCGTGATACAAAAATTAAAGGGCACTGCGTAATCACTTGACCTCATCGCCTGAGGAAGACCAGCAGTAAGCAGTCGAAACGTCGCAATATACATCCCAAGTGACTACATCGTGAGACAATAGGTAACTTTACCATTATTGTATTTACCTTGATGAAAAGCCTTTTTCTAGATGATTGTAATGTTAAGCAGACTTTTTCGCTCATTGTCAAAGCTTGGATTGACCTCTTGCACTGAGGGAACAGCCTTAGGCATGAAGAGTAAGGATCGAAATCCACCAGTCACTAACAACCATGGTGCTACTTATAGCGTGGCAACTGAGGTATGACAAATCACCTAGAGTATCAAGTATAAACATACTGCTTTCAAAAGGGATTTTTGATTACCACGAAAACAGTGGCGAGCACCAAGTAGTAGGGTACCGGAAATTTCCTATAATAAAACGACGATCTAAACATTGATAATTCGTGAATGACAAGTAGAGAAAACGAAACCTGTTGGCACCCATAACGAGGCTACATGTTTTATAGACAAACCTACGTCAAGAAACTGCGATTTGGCTGCCGTTTCTACCACGATTACATATCCTGTAAATATATTGCCTGTTTGACTCTACCAAGCTAAAGCAGCCGGACTAGTAATTGAAAGGGCATAAGTTTAGACTCTTCGAGACCTGTTGGGGGAACTCAGATTTCCTGTTTTCCGAGTACCAGTATGCCTAATTCTCACTCACTCCATTGACTGTCCCTTAAAGTTTGACAAAACTGTGATGTGATAGCCCGGCAAACTTTAAAGCTGTTTCGATGTTAAAAAACGTTCACAACTACCAATCAAATAGAACACGAAAATTTGATTCAAGTGATGAGAATAATAATAATAATAATAATAATAATAATAATAATAATAATAAACGTGCGGCCCTCAAAAAATAAAAACAAGAAACAAAACAATCACCAAGGATCAGATTTCATGTTATTCAGACAAATTTTCCTTATTAGTTCCATACGAAATGTAGAGAAACAGTAAAGAGAATATGAATTTTCATATCAGAGCTTAAAGGGTTAACGCCTCGGTAAAACGGATTTAACGTCATCCAGCATCCTTCAGAATAAATTAACATTATTAACTTGCCGAATTCAAGAATGTTGAAAAGTGTTTAATGGAATTGTTGAATACGTTTGGCCGGGGCTTAAAGGTCGGCACACACATACCACCTAGTCCCTTGGACTAGTCCCTTGTAGTAGCTTAGTAATTACATGAAGGAAGTGGTCGCAGAGACTTTCACGGGCACACAGACTTGTTTGCAGGGACAGTAATTCGGTCTTTGATTGACTCGGTTTTCTATTTTCATGGTCTCAGAGACTTTTCTCACCAATAGTACACTAGGAAAGACATCCATAATTTGAGGGGACCAGTCCCCTCAGATAAATTCAAACCCAGTTTAAATTCATGGGGTGGGGGCGGTTTCAACCCCCTATGAGTCCCCAAGGTTAGGTTCCTTCAATCACCACCCCGCTGGGTGTGAGCAGAAAAGTAGTTAGTGAAGCGTATCTTTTCAAAACCTCCAGTCCACACACCTGCGCAATGCTTTGACCCTTAAAACATTTTATATCTTGTTGACTGACTGTCTGACTTATTACGCTTACACCTTGAGTAGAATGACACTTGTGACAAAATCGATTGCATTCAGTTCTGCCTGACAAATATACTGCTAAAATGGTGACCAGATTGTCAAAGCTATTAATCGAGCATTGACTGTTGACTGAGTATACCGTAAAAATTCTACTTCAGTTACAGCCCGCAGATATATTTTTTCTAGTCATCAGGCACAACTTTTATCACCCTAATTGACTGACTTACGATCCGCAAAAATAACTTCCCGCAAAAGAGTTGCCGCAAAAATAAAATGTCCTCCGCGAAAAATTTTTCCACTGTGGAAATTATATATAATTATATTTAAACATCTCTGTAAATGTAATGTAAAATCGCGTTGGTGCTCATTTACTGAAAATGTCTCTTTCGTCCACAAACAAAAAGTATTCAACTGTTAAATGCTTTACAGAAAAGAATCGTCTGAAGGTAATCAACATAAAAACGATCATGCTATAATTCCAGTTAAACGCAACGTCCAGAAAATCACAAAAGTTGTTTCTCCGCAAGATAATCCAGTCTTTCCCATTCGTAAAAATAAGTTCCCGCAAAACGCAGAAAATCGCCCATCCGCAAAATTAAACTCCCGCAGAAATTTAGTGCTACACGGTATTCCACTTAAAACTTTATTAAAACAAAATCTATAACACCCGATTACATTGTTGTCTGAAAATATACGAGTTGCAAACTTAAAAGCACCGTGCTGTCTCTTTACTGGCACGGGCTGTCCCTTGGACAAAAGATGGCATCTGATAGTGAGGTACAATCCAGATACCAGCGATAGGCACAGCCTCCTCCACGGTTGTCGGTGTCATCACGGAAAGGCAAGGTCCAGGCAGGGTTTTTGATCTTCGGTGCGCTCCATCCGCTGCAGCTTTGGCGGTTTCCCTGACACTGTGAGCTTCCCTCTGTTTCCTTGAAGCATACACGACACACTTGGATTTGCTTCTGCTTGGGAGGGTATCGTGACTCGATCTTCCAAGCGTAACGGCAACCACCGCCTCTGTTATCGGTGTCATCACGGAAATGACTGGTCCAAGACGGGGTTGGGCTCCAGCCGGTGCACGAGCTTCGTATTCCTTGGCACTGCGAGCTACCCTCTGTCTCCCGAAAGCAAAGACGATACTCCATGTTTGGGATGATCTTTCCTTGTGCCTCGATCCTCCACTGGTAGCGACAGCCTCCTCCTCGGTTGTCGGTGTCATCTCTAAACGACTGGGACCAAGCAGGGCTGGAACTCCATCCGCTGCAAGTGAGCGATGGACCCTGGCACTGGGAACTGCGTTCAGTTTCTTTAAAACAAATCCTGAATCCGTCTTGAGCCCAGCATTGTGAAAGCCACCCGATTATTGACAGCAATATTATGGCGCGTCTGTCTGGCATGGTTAATTTCTGGCAAGTCAGATGAAACTTGTCACCTGAGAGACTTGTTTGGGTTGTCTTGATAAGCACCACAAACGTGAAGCTTAATATCGAATCTATTTTTTAAGTAATAAAGAAAGAACAAAACGTTTAGAATCAGGTCAAACTTTTCTCAGCTGGTACCGGGTTTGGCGCTTTCACTGCAACAATCTAACAGTTCTAGAGAATAAAGAGTTGAGCTTGCTTAAGTACATAGTTTTAACCCTAACCAGTCTTCAACAAAAAAAATTCTCTTAGACCACGAGTAGTCCCTCCTTGAGCTGGGATACTCAAACATGAAGTATAAACGGTCCGCACGCATGCGGGCAAAATGGGAATGAGCTTTCCCTTTTTTAGGCGAATACGTGTGGTTTTTAATTACGTTTTGTCTCTCAATAATATGAATGATAAGTCTTCCGTTAACACTGGCGAACAGTTTCACTAACGTTGTAGTGCGTATCTTGATGCGTGAACACAAATCTAATCACCTGTGGAAAATATCACGAATCTTACAGGTCTTGTGTGACTTACACGTTCTGTACGTCTGGACTACTGACGTCATAGCAAACCCGTACGTCCCGTAGACACATAAATAAACAAATAAACAACGCGGGTGATGACAATGGGATGAGAAACCTCATCCCAAAAAGGGGACGTGCGTGTGAGGCGGGGGTTGTGAGCATTTCCACGCAGCAGGCAATTTTCTCGCGCACGTGCGTGTTCTTCTCGCTTAACAATCACTGAGCGGGCAGAAGGAACTGCCTGTAGTCTAAATTCGTCTTCAAAATAATTAAAAATAGTTAGTTAGCTTTGAAAGTCACCAAAATAAAGGGAAAAAATTGGGAAATGACTTAAAGGGGCTTACATCACGAGGAATTTGCTATTTTAGGTCAATTCCGTGGTAAAATCATTACTTAGTGCCTTTCAGTCATACACAAAATGCTCCTGTAAAACTACGAGGAAGATATAAAATGAATTTTGTCAGGGAGAGCTAACCATAAGAAATTTTTTGGCGATTTTTGAAGACATAACATCAAAACAATTTTTTCAAGTTTCAATCCATTTCCATCCTTGCCATCCGTAGCAACAGACGACAGGAAACAGTTTCAGTACCCTAAGATAGTCTTTAATAACAAAGCTAGACCATTATTTTTGGAATTCAGTTGATGCAAAGACACTTTTTAGCTTTTTAAAAAGATGCTAAAGAAGTGTGACATAGCCTCTTTAATCACCAAAGCTGAAATTTGCTTGTTTTCCAATAGCCTGGCCAAAACGTTGGAACTTTGGTAACTTTACCATTACTAAAAACTCCACATGACTCAAAAAACCTTTTAAGCCAGGTATCGAAAATAATCCAGGTTGGTGTTTCGTTTCACACCAATACGGATTTCACTGAACAGTGTCTAAAAAAACGTTACTTTTCAAAGTCGTTGTTAAAGTAAACAAATTAATCGGACCCTTCGCCTGACCTTTCACCGCTGAATGCTGCCTCTTTGCTTCAGTGCTACCAAAACTTACAAACACAAACCAAAGATTGATACAATCCTAGGTATCGATCGAGAATATCGTGAATTTTATAGGAATTTAGTGCCCTCAATTAGCTTTCCTTTGCAGTTAATTTAATGACACATCTATTTACTTACAGTTTTATATAGTGTCAGCAGAGATTCTATGCTGTTTTCTCCTGAGGTCTTTCCACTCAGACAAACTTTCCAAACTGAAACTCTCAATTATGATGCACTCTTTTATATCGTTTCTATGATCATCTGATAACTATTTCCGTTATCTATTTTCCGAGAAACTCGTTTCAGCAGTACTTTCAAAATGTTTACGTAAGATGTGGTGCTTCTGGTGGACTTAACCTTTTGCCATGCCTTCGTACGTGTCTGAGGTCAGCACTCTAACAAGAGTTGCACGCTTCTGACACGCGATTGTTCAGTGAGTTCACCGCGAGAGGGGAGAGGTTAGGGAGGAGTTCAAGGAATTCTGGAAGCCCTATAGCTAAATGCGAAGTCAAAATGTAAAGATTTGATAACCTCGTTAGGTGTATTTTCAAAACACGGACACTTTCGTACTTCGTCTTCGAGTAGTAATCGATGATTGAGCTAGTCTTATACTCCCCTCTCTCACAAACACCCTCCCGTCCCCTCCCCCCATCCAATGTTATCATTACAAGAAAGAAACCCGTTTTTTTCTATGTTTTAAAATACCAGCTTTTGATGTTATTTTTTCTTTATAATGCCAGTTTTTGTGAGACCTCTTAGGCTACAGATGTACAAACATTGTATTTTTAACTCTTATTTCAATACCAGTTGTTTACTGAAGCTGAGTTATTTCCCAGTAAACAACTTCTTTCACTTTTCCTCCTCTTACTGCGTTTTCAAAGGTTTTAGGCAATGCAACGTACGAAAATCATTGTTTGATTCCTATTAAAAAGTTAAAGAATGGCAGCCCCAAAATCGTACCCCACGCAAGGACACTGACATGTACTCCCACTTGACATTTGACCCAGGAACCTAAGTTACGTGATGTTTTGTTTGCAAACGCTCAGTTCAAGTGCCCTAAATCTCAAAACTGCAAAATTTCCGCGTTTCACGTGAAAACCAAACAGCGCTACAATACTGA
The DNA here is from genome assembly GCA_964017195.1 of Siderastrea radians. Lineage (NCBI taxonomy): Eukaryota > Metazoa > Cnidaria > Anthozoa > Scleractinia > Rhizangiidae > Siderastrea > Siderastrea radians. The sequence goes on from OZ024887.1 coordinate 65,648,400, forward strand.
AATTCATCAAATTTGCACCAACACTTTACATTTTCATCACGTTTAACAAACTCAAACATTTCAATAATGTATTGCGACAAGATTCAAAGTTTGAAAATGGGCTGATTCCCAGCAGGTGTATTACATAGAGAGAACTTTGCATTATGTGCAAGGTTCCTTAATTTTGCCTTACTTTTATGGTAAGAACTGAGGTTAAGGAGAAGGGATGGTCTTATCACCTACAGCCTCAAAACAAACAAGCAATGAATATATCTAAGCCAGGAGCCGATATGGGCTCCTGTGTAAGCGTGTTAGAGAACCATACGTCCCTAGACTACAAGCAGTCCCTGCAATGAGCAAAATAAGTGTTGGAGGAGTATTTGCGCTTTTTCTCAAGCCACCCCTCTTCTCCCAACCAATGTTGTTTTTTCTGCGTTCCACAAATGCTGAGCTTTGCAGCAGTAGAATATTGAAAAGAGAGAGAGGGTTGTAATAATTTTCAAAAGATTTTAACATCGTAGTATGAAAATAGATGTACCACGCGTTGTTGTCGCTAAGAGACTCAACCACTTATGTTGATCATTGCTAAGTTTTCTTGATGTCGGTTGACCGAGGGGAAAAACGCGTGACGGCGAGAAAAAAATCGCCAGTCGTTCCCATTTTTTTCTCTCGTCCGGCGTGTCGAGTTTCCACGTTTCAAGGCGTTGAAACTCGACACGCAGGAGTGTTTGTGTTTTCCGCGCGTATGTGTGTTTTCCTTGCGTTCATGTGCTTTCCGCTTTTCACTGAACTTTTGTTGAGAAAAAACGCAGACTTTTCGTAGTCTAGAACGAACTCTTTACCTGTTCATAAACTCTTTGTGGCTACAGTATCACATCAGTTTGGAGTTTCGTTGATCGACTGCGTTGTACGACCGGAATACAAGCGAGCTAGAATTCGCGAGGGAGGGAGGGAGGGTGGGTGAGAAAAAAGTTGAAATCACGCCCACAGGAAGTAATGAAGTTGTTGATAATGACGACCATACACCGCCGTTAAAGATCTTGATTTGCACTGAAACATTTATGGAACGGAAGCAATCCAACGACGCAGGTTATTTCCTTGTTGGCTCCCATCACGTCTCCGCGATCAGCTTTCTAGTTTGCTGTGATCACGTCTCATGCATTTCGATCGCTCCAATCACGTCTCAGCTAGTTTTAGGTCTTTACGAAGTCCTGGATCACAAGTGTTGATATAAACGGTAATTTTAACCTTCATTTTTTTGGTAAAGACGTGTTGTCTACTTTCTTTTTCGATAGGAAAGATTAGCAAGCGGACAGGAATTGATGTGATCCGTTCCGAAAAGATTTTTTAAACTTGCTGCCTGAAACATGCAATCAAGTTACTGACCGTCAATACTATAACAGACTTAGTCAGGGGAATAGTTTCTCTAGTCTAATTTTCTTTCCCCAGCCCCCTTCCTCCAACTGCATGTGATGGAATTGAAAATTCTCACAGCGTTAAAACTGCGGCACTAGGCGCTTTCCCATAAGTGAAATCACACGTTTGTACGCTTTTGAGTACTTTTAAATCGTTTACAATTATCTCGAGGAATGTCACATTTCACTCCTTGGCAGAGTCGTACTTTCTCTCATTCATGAATGTGACGGTACGTTTTGAGTATGTGGTAGAAAATTCAAAGTATGGCATTCAAATCAAAGCTATTGAGTAATACCACCCCTTTATCCTCTCTTGGTAATACTTTATTATAGTGCTGTTTATTTCCTCTCTAAAGCCGTTCTAACTTTTGGTTGTGTGGATGAAATCTACATCTAGTGCCTTCTGTTTCTCGATCTTGGGCGGTTTTGAAAATGAATGTGGTAAAGCGACGTCATGGTGCGAAAGGGGCTTCCACTGTAAATGTCGTGCAGGTAAAATCCGCTGATCGTGTGCACGTTTGGGCTCCGTAATTTGGTCTAAATTGAGTAGAGAAGTCAAAGAGGCCGAAACAATTTATGCTTTTTTAAAAGAAAATCAGAACGGTTGACCTCCAATACATAATTACAGAAGGCTGTAAGAATTGCTGCCTGTGTTGTAGCTAATTGACATTCAACACCACACAAACTTTCTGCTATTTAATAATCTTATCTAGGATTGTAATATATAGTACTCTAAGAAATATCTTGGAGTACTATTATTCTTAAGAGGATGGTACATTTATTTACATCCTGGACATCTTAATATTAGTTTACAACTGTGTAATCTAGATAACACAGTTATTATTACTATTATTATTATTATTATTATTATTATTATTATTATTATTATTATTATTATTATTACTATTATTATTATTATTACGAAACCCCTTTCCGATCCTCCGTGGAAGCCTTTGAAGTCGTGTCAGCATTTCTTGTATTTTGTAACATTCGACCTTAGTTAGAGGTGCTGTAAATCTCATATAAGACTGGCTGCCATTGTTTCTTTTACGTATCAACTGGGATTACAACTGTTTAAAATCTTTTAGGCTGAATTTCAGCCGTTCCTTGTGTTGGCATACAACTACCGTACCATGATTCCTTACAGACGTGCTACTAAAGGGGGAACTGGCCATTAGTACGAATGTTGATTGCTGAATGAGTTCTATCTTCCTCTGGTACGAAATGTGGTATCTACCTTCTTATTTAAGGCAATATATTTTGTCGCGAAAACGGGTTGCACCCTTTTTGAGTGAGCAGTTTTCCTTTTCCAGCCCACTTTTTACATGATGGAGCCCGCACGCGTAGCGCGCCAGCGGAGTACCATTGATAAGCAAATTTGGTAACCTATCAATGACGTCAGCGTACGCACCCCGCAAAGACTCTGGGGGAGGGGGAAGGGAGTCCCAAGACAACTCGACGGGGGTTAGAGAATGCCATCTTTTGTTGGCAGGGAATCGCGCGGTGCTTTTGGGCAACCGGCGTTTTTCTTGGCGGGAAATCACATGACTATCATCGCTTTTGAAAGAGAGGGTTTTTTTTAAAAAAAAAAAAAGCTTAGCTTGTTTAGCAAAACGATTCAGTTCCACAGAAGTGAAGTTGAAAAAAATTTCAAATATCTATAAGTGGAAAGAAAAAGTTCAAAAGAGTACTCAGTTGTCTTTTTGGTGGAAGGCGAAAAGTTCAAGTTACTAAATTTGCCTTCGAGGACTTCATCTTTGTTGTCGGTTCTGGTGCGAACTCGGTCGGCACAACGCTCGAGTTCGCAGCATTTTGCAGCGTCCCGACGCCAAACATAGCAGAGCTAGTGCCTTCTGGTTTATTCTGTCCACAACCACGGTTTTTGCGGCGGTCCGAACACATTTTCGCAGGAAAAACACCAGCATGTTCATGTCGATAGGCATCTTGCCAAGAGAAAAGAAATAAGCAGTAAAATTAACTGTTACAAGCAGTGTCAGTGTTCGTGGCCTAGTGGCATCACGTCGGTCTGGGTTGCTGGTGAGGCGGGCTCGATACTCAGCGGGGACGTGAATTTTTTTTAAATTAACGACTTGAATGAGAGTATTTTCAGGCATTAAAAAGCACCAGCAAAAAATGTAAAGCTCTGCTTTTAGGTTTGGTTAAATCTATGTATTACCTACCCGTGTGGTTTTGTAACCCACCCCTCTTGCTAGGCCGTATTGCGCAGACCCTAAACAAAAACTGTAAGACTTCACTTTATCGTAATGACTTATACTTCTAAAGCAAATATGTATGTAATATACTAACAAATTAGAGATACAGAATAAGAAAGTGGTATAGTACTTTTCTGTAAAGGTTTTGCTCTCCCGATTACAAAACCCCTCAAAACTTTTTAGGGAGTTGCAGAAACGATGTAAATGCGTGAATTACTTTAAGGCGCTAACTTGAAAATCGCTCCAATTTCATGCTTACTAATAGGAATCAGAAAACAAAGTGAGATTCAAGTGATATAAAGCTAATTGAATGTAACATGTGCGTGTTCAATGCTTTTAAGCACTGCAAAAGCTGTGAACAATGACAATTATGCAAATGAATGGGAATTTGGCCTGCGCGCGCTTCACCCACAAAACCAATGCCTAAAATGCATTATTGATCTCGCATGCTCTATACAAAATAGATACCCTTTTATTCTCATCCCCCCCCCCCCCGTCTCATCTTCAACGGCAATGTATATGCTGGTGCAAACTAATTCCCAAGTTCTTTTTCGTGTATTTCATGAAATTGTTAAAGCAGTGTCATTTATTCAGATCAGCCCGTAAAAGTAAGCAATTAGTTTTCAGTATTTTTTACGGTCCAATCGAGAAACAACGCAAGGGTTGTCACGTCCTCGCCACTGTAATAAACCTGTCTGTAGTTGTAATAACAATCGAGGCAACCTTTTCAAAAACAAAACAAAAGTTACCAACCGTTTTGAAGGGTGCTTTGTACTAGGCGGTGCCATGAACATAAACTTCGCTCTTAAGATATGTTAATATTTTAGAAGGTATTAATAATCGCCACAGTCATTAATTACCTTTTCTCAGTGGCCTCCTGAAACGAGCGCAAATAAAATTAGTTTATGCAAGGTGTAAGGGCGAGGTAAATAAACTCGATATTGACTCCCTTCTATTACCTACAGGTGCTGATATTTTTTTATGTTTTTTTTGTGTGTGTGTGTTCGTTTTTGTTTTTTGCATTATTATAAATTGACCGTACTTTACGAATGCTCCCGTTCACGTTTTACATGGAGAAATGTGTCTAAGTTGTTAAATGTAGCTTTAGTGCTTTACTTTTATGACGTTGTTTACCACAGAAGTAAGAACGGTTTTCCTTTGCTGACTATCTTTTAAAACAAGGCCGACATAGAGTCGTTAAACATTAATCCGTGAACCAGGAGGTAGAACTAACAGCGCACACAAATTGAATTTAACTAATAACCAAGATGATGTCTTTCTGTCCTCCTATTAACAATAAGCTCTCGGCTTTGAGAAAACACGGTAAGAAACGAGGGATCATTTATTAGGTTACCAAGCGTTAAAAGTCTTCCTTAACAAATATAGAGTAGTACTCAGGTATATTAAGGACTGGGTCATTTGAGGTAAATTAAAAAAAGAAGGGGGTGGTCTATCTCAGTAAGTATGCACCCTATTGACACGAAATTAAATAAAGAGATGAAACTTGTTACGAAGGCTCATTTTGATTAAGAGTTGTCACAATAGGGATCACGTGACTTATTAAGGTATCCAATTTCGATATTATTCTTTACCACCATTTTCACTACTACGCGACTTTTCTTTTCAAAACACTTCTGAGCACTTTGCAATACGCTTCCGTCAATCATACCTTATATGGGAAGTGTATGATGTTACCGCAATTGAATTGAGCTCGAAGGAATAAAGATGGCACCAAATTATCCCGTAAATTTCCGCTGGCGAGTGTTATATTGACTAGTAAGAGGCTTTAGAGTCGTTGATGTTGCAAGAATACTTCACGTTTGGCAGGAGTGGCAGGAGTGGATAGAGTATGCAACGGGAAAACGAATCATGATCGGCGTGCGATCAACCGATTCGTGAAGAAAATGGGTTTGACAAGAAGAAAGCTGAAGAAACGTACGTATGACTTGTTGGATTGTTTTTGCAAGAAACACTGCTAATTCTAGTCACCTATCACCCGAGGAATGGAATGAAAAACAAAGCATAAGCGCTTTATAACGTTTATTGTTCTACGTGATTGTTAACACTGTGACATGATAGCAAGAAAAATTTGAAAAATCGTTATTTATAAAAGCGGGAACGGGAAAATATCAAGGAAAATATTTAAGCACAGTTTCATGTTTACTTCTTCGTTATAGTTCACTGTGATTACCAAAGAACGTGATAAGCGAAACAGGGCGATGTATCGTCGTAGGTCATCGCTAAATTTCACCCAGAACAGTTGCTATTTATAGATGAATCAGAACTTCTCAGACTCATCTATAAATAGCAACTGTTCTCGGTGAAATTCAGCGATCCTATGACAATACATCGTCCTGTTTCCCTCATCACGTTCTTTGGCAATTGTCTTGAGTTAAAGAGTTAAAACGAAGAAGTAAACTTGAAAGCAAGCTTAAATATTTTCCTCGATTCCCCGTTCCCGCTTGTAGAAATAGCAATTTCCCTATCATGTCACAGCGTTATATGTTTACATTCTCGAAACGTAGAACAACAAACGTTACAAGCGCGTTATAAGCTTATACCAGGGTCGTAACCAGGTATATTTTTTCATCGCTGATCCCAAATTTTAGCTCTAAATTTGGATCCCTGATCCCCAAAATGTGGCAACATTTGATCCCTGATCCCACATAAATTTTATGATCCCATAGAGAGATTTGATTAAGTTAAGTCTCCCCGACGTCGATTTATCATTCATTAATAACAATAAAGTGTATTTACCTCAAGTAGATCTTCATTTGCTCATTCTGAATCAAGTTCTCATCTTCTCTTCCATGATGTATTAAGGAATAACTGGAATTCTGTTGCTTGCTTGTGAAAAATGCTCGGTCCATTACACATTACTTGATTAGCTTACTTTTTAAAAAACTTTCTTGATTGAGAAATGTAAAATTCGTATGAACACTAGAAAACGCGCTATAAAACAATACGATAAAACTGACAAGATTAACGACAGTTTTTCTTTTAATTAAAACTCCCTGATTCGACTTGGCTTAACGTTTTACCAAGATAAAAAATATTCATGCAAGAAATCAGACAAAAAAATTATCCGAATTCCCCGACCTGCGCCATAATTTTTCATTATTTTTCTGTTGCTCCGTACCTGACAAATATTGTACTACTCGGAGGGATTTCCGGAGGTAGGAGTTGGAAATAAGGTATAGTAGCTCAATAGCCTACGATGCCTTTTGTAGTGAGCAGGTACCAATCGATTTATTTTGTCCCCGAAGTAAACGCCCCCATCCTTTCAACGCACAATTTCCACTGCCTCAACCTCGTTCCCAGGGCTTTTCCCTTGGTAATTTGGAACGGGTGGGAAAAGAGGGTCTATTCCCGCCCGTTCCAAATTACCGAGGGAAAAGCCCTGGGAACGAGGTTACCCCGAAAGCATGATGAAAGTGATGGTCAAGGGCTTCGAAAAACTGGACAGAAGCAAAGCACGTTTAAAAAACTTTGCTTACTAGAATAGACAGTGTCTTATCATCGAGGATGTGCATTTCTCTCTCTCCCCGCAATATTTTCGCTTGTTCGCTTGCTGTGATATACTAGTGATATTACTCGCCAGCGTGACTTGTTATCACAGCAGTCATCACACAACAGGGTGTCAGGTTTACAATAAACTAAAGCTTTACCTTTGCCGTTCGTGCAATTCATGTCTGTGATGACGATTCGGCGAACGAGATCTGGATCTTTTCGACTGAGATTTCCGAGATCTGAGTAAAGAAAACGGGATCTTAAGAAGTGTCAAGGGCAATGTATCTGACCAATTCTGGTGCATTGTTCTCTATTATCACTGAAATTATTTACTTCTTAATCTTCTGATACCGTTGCGCATTGCAATATATCGGTAGTTATAGATAAAGCAACATACATCTATCAAGCTTTATAAAGGAATTAGTGCTGGATAAAACATAAAAGAACAGTTAACTGACCGACTTGATGATCGTCTTCGACTTTCTGATCGCCGTGACCGTTCTCTGGCTGGCGACCAGGAATAGGAACGTGATCTAGAAGTATGAAGAACAGTGGCCTTCAATTTGCGCGCAGCATTTTACAACCATGATATCAACAGATCAATACGGTAGGGGTATGGTAATAATTGCAAAATAGAAGTTAAACTGTCATACCGTCCCGGGGGGGGGGTACTCGGAAAAATTTTGATGGGAGTGTGCCGCTGGGACTCTGAAACCCTTAACCTATACCAGACCACGTTCATGTCGTTTTTGCAACCCTATTCTAGACTAGATGCCAAAAATCCCTACCCTATCCCAGACTAGCTATTTTCGAGCTAACCATCAGAAATATAACCACACAGTGCTTTTAATGGAAAACCATCTCTCGATCAACAATATTGTCATGATTTCATTTATATTTTATATTTCCGAGTTTTTCAAACCCATTAATTAATTGGATTAAACTTTTACACCACCCATTAGTTTCCCGGTAATTGATACCCTATCCTAGACCAAGACTCCCTGATTTCTATACCCTATCCCAGACCAAACTGCTTGAAAACCATACCCTTCACAGCGGCACATACCTATATAGGTTATATATGGGAGTACCCCCCCCCCCGGGCATACCGTCGTTCTTGACTTCTTTTCCTTGACTTGTCCATAGTCAATCCCGCATCATGAACGCGTGATACCGATAAGCGAGTATCCGATTTCTCAGAGAGTCCGACAAAGCGGAAACCGCAAAGTTATGCAACATGAAATACGAGCGAGAAAAGCTTTAAACAGCTGATTGCGTGACGGAAACGTAAAAGAATTGAAGTATAAAGGTTAAAAGCTTTTTCAATAGTCCTGAAAAGAGGCCTTTTTCCTTGCAAAACGGAATATTCTTGTTTCTCATAAAGAATAAAGTATCTAAAAAGCGATCGATCCTTGATCCCCTCCAAGACCAAAAAAAATTGGCTGATCCGGATCATATACCTGGTTACGACCCTGTTATACATTTTTTTGTTTTTTCAATTCATTCCGGAGGTGATAGGTGATTAGAATAAGCAGTGTTCCTTCCAAAAAAATGCAACAAGTCATACGTAGCTTTCTTCTTGTCAAACCCATTTTCTTCACGAATCGGTTGATCGCACGCCGATCATGATTCGTTTTCCCGTTGCATACTCTATCCACTCCTGAATTTCGTCCTCGTACACTTCGGGATACTGCCAGATTTATGCTCGTGGTGAATAACATGTCGTTTGCTATTTTCAGGCCAGAAAAGCTAGAATTATTACTTCACACTTCGGTTTAACTTATTCACGAGATTAAACGCACGCTTATCATCGGCCGCATAGGATAATCCACCGAGCGGGTATTTCAGTAATTCTGAAGAAATGTCGAAATTTCTTTACAAATATCTGCCAAACGTGAAGTATTCTTGCAACATCAACGACTCTAAAGCTTCTTACTAGTCAATATATGACTCGCCAGCGCAAATTTACGGGATAATTTGGCGCCATCCTTATTCCTTCGCTCAATTCAGTTGCAGTAACATCACACACTTCCCATATAAGGTATGATTGACGGAAGCGTATTGCAAAGTGTTCAGAGGTGTTTTGAAAAGAAAAGTCGCGTAGTAGTGAAAATGGTGGTAAACGAGATGCAGGAGAACTTATGCTAACCTAAATTACAAAATGACGTCTTCATACTTTTTCTTGCATTAAGTTCTTCACGAAATTAACTGGAAGGCGTGTCAAGGTCACGTGGTCATTGAAATGTCATGTTTTTGCTGTCACGCAACAGCCACAAGAACTTCATCCAGGGTAGGGAGACCACCTTTTCAGTTACATTTGGAAAGTACCTCAAAACGGTAGGAACGCAATCACTGAAAATGCCGGGTAAACGTGTTTTTTCCTAGTGTGCCGAAGCCCTAAAGGATAAAATCGGAAGTAAAACCTTAGTTGGTCACGCAATGTGAAGCCATGGAAACTTCAATGTCAAAAATGCTATATCAACAGGGCAAAGGCCATGGCCAAATCTCAGACTCATCACGTGTTTTCTTTCGAAGAAAGACCACCCCCATTACTTTCTGGATCAGACACTTTTAGACCCAGTCCTTAATATACCTGAGTAAATATAAAGAGGGAAAAAATGGGCCTGAACAACTATAGAACGTTAAGCTGCCATCTTTTGCGGTTGCGTAAACGCATTTATTGCCTATAAACTGATCGAGCTATTCAATTGTTACCATAACAAAGTCACTTAACACATTCTATACGCCTGCAATCCCCGGAGGGTACTCTGTTAATTTTTGGGTGGGGGTGTACCGCTGGGACTCTGAAGCCCTTACCTTATACCAGACCACGTTCAGCTGCATTTTAGAACCCCATTCTAGTCTAGACACCAAAAATCCATGCCTTATGCCAGAATCGCCGAGTGTCAAGTCCTATCACTGATCAGTTTCCCGATAAACGACACCCTATTCTAGACCAAAACCTCCTAATTTCTGTACCTATCCCAAACTAAACGCTTCGCGGCCTCACATACCCACATAGCTTGATATGAACTAGCACTCCCCTCCCGTCCATCCCCCCCCCCCCCCCTCCGCCGCCGGGCTGCAATCTTCACAAACTAGCTTAACAATATCATTGCTATTACGTTAGGCCTTCATCACAGAACATGTACCTCTGGGTGTTGTTTCTTGTTAGCACAACCGTATATGGCACAAGCCGTACCAGGATTTTTGAGCGTCATATGCAAGCTATTAACTTTGCAGATGCTTAAAAGAAATAGAAGTGGATTCGGAAATATCTTGTCAGCTTGAGTGCGTCGAGGAAGAAGGATGTAAGTCTTACAACTTTGAATCCACAAAGAACATCGCTGGGAAATTCAAGTGTCAACTGAGCGACTCTGATCGATTTGTTAGTCTGGCAAACTACACACAAGATGACGGCTTCAAGTACAGAGGAATAACGGTAATTAACAATTTATATTCCACGAGCGCTCGTTAGATATGAGCTGATAGCTAACCGGCAAGGCGCGCGTAGTCCTGAGGTTGTCATAATCACCTACCCTCCCATCCAAACAGCCCCAGTAGAATAATCTTATTAATCGGTAGTTTTGGACAAAACGTTTGCTTCACGGCGAAAACTTTCTTAAAATGTCCCGGCAATTGACACGGCATTCCATTTCCTTATAAGGCAAAAAGCAGGCTTTAAAGACTCCTATCCAAACTTTTTTGATAGTACTGTTTAACCTGAAACCCTGCGAGTTAAGAGAGATAGTTTAAGATCCTGGTTTCAGACCCTTTAACTAATCTTGAAGTGTACCGCCCGGTCAATAATCCCCATTATCTAACTAGTGGACGTAAAAGAAAACTAAAAAAGTAGTAATAATGTGGTGCGAGGTCTAGGCGAGTTGAAGTAACTCAAGCAATAAGTAAGCTAAGCAATTTAAGGTAAACAGACAACTGAAATGCAGTAACAACTAGTAATTTAAAAGATGCTTAAAAAACGCTGCAGGTGTTCATAAACAGTAGAATTACCAATGTGATTCATGGCAATAAGGTCGATGTGGACACGTGACAATTCCGGTCGTAACAAACGCAGCTATTTTGTACAATAAAATAACATAACATAACATAACATAACACCATTACATTTACGCCCCTGTGTTTTTAAACAGAGTGCCTGTGAGACGGACATGCACAGTTCTATTTGTGGCAACAAGGGAGTTTGCATCCCAGCCTATCAGGATGAAAGTGTACGATGCAAGTGTGATGACGGCTATACAGGAAAACCTTGCAGTAAGTGAAGAGCCGATATTACAATTTGCTTTGTGGAGAGACTTCAAGTAACGAGAATGAACTGTTTTTAACTACTTATCTTATTTTTCAATCCACAGAGCCCAAAAGCTGTTCTCAACTCCTTCAAGATGGCTTCACATCCAGTGGAGTGTACACCATCACTCCAGATGGCGGCAAACCAATTAACGTATTGTGTGACATGACCACGGACGGTGGAGGGTGGACTGTTTTTCAGAGACGCTTGGACGGCTCAGTTGATTTTTACCTTGGCTGGGCGTCCTTCAAGAATGGGTGTGGAAATCTTAATGGCGAGTTCTGGCTTGGAAATGACAATCTTCACCGTTTGACAGCCGCTGATGACGTCGTGCTGAGAGTTGACTTGGACTGACTTTGAAGGCGACACCAGATACGCTGAGTACTCGACATTTAAGGTTGCAGACGAGGGTGATAAATACCGGCTTTCGATTGAAAGATATAATGGTACCTCCGGAGACTCGATGACATCTGGGCAGTCGACAAAGTGAGTGAATAAAGGAGATAGTTTCTGCATAACCTATTTAGAAATTATTATGCTTTTTCAGTTACCTAACGTTGTAAAGCGATCTTGGACGTGAGCAACCCAACAGTACAAGTGAACAAGAGAGCCGCCAAAATTGGGACTGACGACAGGTTAGGGAGGGGGGAGTTGATGACCGTTGATGGGGTGGAATGCAAAATAAAAATCCATCAAAATAATGACAGGTGTTTTGTTTGTTTTGTTCTGTTTTGATGATGATGATGATGATGACGATGATGATGATGATGATGATTATTATTATTAGAAAGAAACTGAGGGTGCTGCATTGGTGGGGAAGTGAAACACACAAAGTTGGACTTATCAACTGAGTTGATAACTTAGCGAGATTGACCACCCTAAAGAAATAAAAAAAAAACTGACCTTTCAAATCAGGGCAAATCCTTGAAAGTAATTGAAGAATGCCGATGAATTATCGAGCATCAGCGATCCTTTTTCTGCTTTTCTTCGTGTATTCGTATGTTCGTCAGAGGCAAACGAAAGATAATGGTCAAGTCTTCTAAAGAATTACTAAACTAATTCAAATTTTGAAGCCGTTTTCTTCCATCCTCCTTTTTTGACTATTTTTCAGTGGCATGCAGTTCACCACAAAAGACAACGACAATGACGTTGCAGCTGGCAACTGTGCCCAGGATACTAAAGGGGCGTGGTGGTACAGAACATGTCACCGTTCCAATCTCAACGGCTTGTACCTCAGGGGACCACATGACGCCTATGCCGTTGGTGTCAACTGGGGAGATCCGTTCAGAGGCCATCACTATTCACTAAAACGCACCGTAATGAAAGTCAAAACTAAGACTTCTACGGGCTCAAAGCAATGAAACGAAATCTGACTACGAAATAACGAAACAACGGCTTCATCAGCTCGTGTGTGCTATCGGTGATGTGATGTCCGACCACACGAGCATTCATGCGCGCTATATACCGATCACGTGACCGATAGCACACACGACTTAAGAGGACGCTGTTTTAACGTCGAAATATTTCTTGCAAATTTCTTTTCATTGGTCTGCATCCGTAGAATTCTTAGTGGATATGTGATAGTAAAAAAATTAGGGTGTAGAAGTGAGACAACAGTAAAGTAGATTTGCTTCACACTACGGATACATTATTTACGTGAACCTTAACGCACGTTCGATATTACGTTCACCCTCTTATTAAGCATCCGTCAAGAGGCAATTTCTTCGTCCTTGTCTAAACTAATACTTTGAATTGAAAAAGGAAAACTAAACTAAAACTAACTAATAAAAATGAAACTCAAATAATGATAATTCAGAACAAATTTAACGTTAAGTTAACGCTGCGTTAGCTTGATCGAGGCTTATGCCGCCCATCCCACGCCCGAAGTTGTTCATAGTCCAGAAATTTGAAGATTCCTTTTCCTATTTTGCCCTTCTTTTGAATTTGTCAGCCACTTAAAACAGGCAGATAAAATGTTCTTCACAAAGAGAAACAGAGACCCAGATTACTTTTTTTAAATAGAATCGGCCATGAATAGTTTTCGAACAACCGAGCCTAGAACAGTAGATTTTTAACAACTGATGTCCTTAAAAATTTGAGCTTACTACTCAGTAAAACAGCTGCACAAAAGCAGGATTATTGAAAGGTAAAATTTCTCAGCTTCTCTAAAAACGTGAACATGCATTAAAGGCGACTGTATTTCGGTGAAAACTAAACAAAACGTTTTCATTTTCTTTTGCTTGAGCAGCAGTCATTTTCGAAGGTTTACAAAGCCGATCTCTTCCCCCACCCCGCCCCTTCCTAACTCCCCTCCCCCCCCCCTCTGGACTTTCATATATACGCTCTAATTGACTCTATTAGTTGAAAATCTTGATCTCTTTAGTCCGTTCACTCTTGTCTAATCTCAAGTGCTGACAACGAGTTTTAACTCTTCAGCTCTTTTGCATGCACGTTTATCCACTCCAGTGCGCTTCAACAGTTTCAATTCTCAATCCATTTCAATCTCTTTTGATCATTGGTCCTCGTGTACTCTTGATTTTCACTGTAACGAGCCTGACGTGCATTCTATAAAGAACATCGCAAACATTTAGTATTTAAATCAGGGCTCGACGCACCTTGAAAGTCGGTTAGTTTAATATGTAAAAATCAATATTTGTTCAAAGCCCTTGAATTCCTTCAAAAAAGTATTTGGAAATTCCCCTTTTTCACTTTCATTCCAGAATTGACTGCGGAGTTAGCTTTCAACTTTCAACTTTCAACTTTATTTCACACTGTTTACAGTGCACCTATAAGCGAAATATGGATAAAAACTGGCTTGAACCGGGACAACAATTTGTAAAATGTATGCAGATAGAGCACTGTTAAATAGAGTTTAGTGTGTCGTTCGAAAAGCCGCAATTTTGTTCAAGGAAAGCCTTAAAAGCTCCTCGAATTTGCGCTACAAAAAAGGCTGTGAATCGTATTGAGTTGTTCCTTTGACCGTGCAAAGATCTGTTGCCAGAGACCTGTTATCAAGTAATCGGCGTGTTCGGTTTTAAAAGGAAGATACATGAATTACACTGATTACAGGTTCTGATTGATAAATAACACAAAAGAACTGTGCAGGTTCTCTTTCCCCCTCCTCCTTCCATTTACTCAGGGCTAATGTCACAATGCAGTGTAAATAATATCGCTTGAGTCGCGACCATTCAAAGATGGGCAGAGAGACTGCAGAAAAGAGTACCACGACGAACATCAACCTTTCTCTATGTCAGCATGTACCACAATATCTTAAAGGAACGATCAAGTTTGTCAACAGTTTCACATGAATGCGTTGTCAGACAGGTCAGACAGTATTTTGTCAATTCAATCAAAGCGGTACTTAAATGATATTTTGTTTGTTTGTTTGTTTGTTTGTTCGTTCGTTTTTGTTTTTTTCATTTACACGTTAACTTTAACACTGTTTAACCGACCCAAGTGAGCTGGACGCATTGAGACTGCAAACGTCTTTCAGTTCGGCAGACAGGCAAAAGAGATGGCAAACCTTCACACCACCAAACATGGCAAGCTGGTTTCCAGAGCTGCCGAAGCCAAAGCGGTTTTCCTCCTGGACAACGTGGAAGGTTTCTGGGACGTTTTGATTTTGCTTAAAACATGTCACTGGAATTCCTCTAGATTTTGATCAAAGACAAGGTATCAATTGCTTTTTAGTTTCCAACTTCTTGAGAGAGTGCTTCGTTCTAATTTCAGCCTATCATATCTGGATAAGCCTAGTACGAAGTCTCAATCAGTGTAGCAATTTTTCAAAAACAATTGACACCTCCCATTCTTCCTATTGTACTAACAGAAGCGGCGGTGGTCGAGGGGTGAGAGGCGCATGACACCGGAGCGAAGGGTCGTTGGTTCGAGTCACAGATATATAGGGGTTAGACAAAAATGGCTTGGGAGTCGAATAACCTCTCCACGGGTGGAGATTTGAATGCTGCGGCCTAGGAATTACTCTCCATCTGGCTTGGGGCCCAGTAATTCCTCCCCGATTTTTTTTCCAAATTGTTTAATACATTTTTTTTCTCGGCTTACTAACAAATACAAAAAATAAGAAACAAAAGATTCAAAAAAAGAAAAGAAAAGAAGAGAAAAGAAAGAAAATGTAATTTAAAGTGCACCTAACCCTATTATTTTTTTCCCGTCAAATAAATTCTGTTATCATTTGGAGCATTTCGTCACAAAAAGTTTTTGATTTGGTTGAATCCCTGATTTTCATTGCGCGGTTGAAGTACGGAAAATCGGGCGAAAATAGACACCATTTTGGTTCAGGGTCGAGCACTGAGGGCATGGGACTAGTCACCTTGTGACGTCAAATCTAGAACTCGCAGTCTCGCGCTATCTTTATCGAAGCTACATTTCTCTTGAGCTCTCGAAGGTGTACAGAAAACTGTCGACCGTTTGTGTTGCTCGGAGACGTAGTAACCAAAGAAACGAATCACAAGAAGTATCACTACATAATACAGCATTCTTTGACGACGAACGGCCAGAGGCGAAGAGACGAAATAAGCGGATTTTGTAAAGCAATAGCGAGCAAAGCGGCAGCCTTCCAAGCACTCGATACTAGGCTCGATGCAATTTAAGCAAAGATTTGTTGTCGCAGAAGAAGGTATCCGATTAAACGATAGCTTTTTGTGTATTTCCAATGACTCAACGGCCGATTAACCACAGAATACCCTGCCACATGAATGATTTTTTGTGGAGCCCTCTACGCGATACGCGATACGCGATACGCGGTACGCGATACGCGGTACGCAGAAAATTATTACCTTTGCGAATTATTCAAGTTGGATACACGGTAAGCGCAAAATAATTACATGCCTAGCGGTGCCCAAAACAGCCAAGGGTTTACAATTAAAGACCGTATTTGTAGAAAGTCCTCCTTTCAGCAGAACCGAACGCGCTTTCTCCACAATAACAAACCATTGATATTATTCCTTATTCTAGTCTATGAACGTGCCTCGCTATAAGAATTTTATCTTGAGTCATTTTAAATCACTCGAGCGTAACAAAACATTACTGTGCAGAGATCCCTTGTTCATATCCTCCGTTGAAGTACACTACAAGCAGTCTCTTTCTTCTTTTATTACCATTTTTTGTGCGAAAAAAGGCCGCAAGAAGATCAAAATGCGAGCGATGAGCGGCGAAACCACGAGTCCCGAGTTAAGTAGCGAGGGCCGGTTGATTTACATAATTTGTACATTTCCACTCGCGCGTAGGATCTGAGGAAACTGCTCGCACGTTGAAGCGAGAAAAACGATTGATAAGATAATCTCAGTTGAACCGATACTAACAAACTCTTGTGCTTATAATTCTCGTCAATATCCTTTAGAAAATAATTGCCTTCCTGATTCACTAGTGTTATAAATTGTTGTTATTGTTAATGCTGGTTACAGAAATGGACAAGACGTATGTAATATCGCAGTTTCTACATTTACTTCTATGTAAAATAAATAAATGAAAGAAGAGGAATGCTTTATTAAAATTTCCATTTCTATAAGAGATTCCCCCAACTTGAATATAAATCTCAAATGCGAGAAGCGGAGAGCAGGAAAACCAAGACCAAACGTGAAGACCGAACGTGCGAAATAAAATGTAAACACTCACACGCGAAGCTCATCATTCCGGCTTCTTCGCGGCCCTCCAAGGCCAGTCGTTGCTTTATTTGCTGCTCCAGTTCTTAGTTTGCCTTTATTTCCTTTTTGCATTGAGCGATTCATTCTTCGTTGGTTAGCAGGTTATTAGCAGATATGGCCAGGACGGCACTTTCTTCATCATTTGTCGGTGTACTGTCGACTTCGTGTTCCGCATCTATCTCGTATTCAGAGCTAAAATTCATCTACAAATCAGCAGAATCCGCGTAACTCGTCTCAGTATCTGCTTTAGATTACAACATTGGAATTTTAGTCATACTACGACTTCGTTCGAATTAGCCAGAAGGTCAGAAGGCTTCGATCAACAAATAAAGTCAGAGAAACACAGCTAAAAACCAAGCGGCGTGGAATTCTTGGTTCTTGATCTGACGTCACAACTACGGCTCGCCCCAGGTTCCTCTTACTCGGACTTGAACCAAATTTTTGTTGAATTTAATAGGGCACAGAAAATCGAGAATTTTACCAAATCAAAAAATTTTTTCGAAGAAATGTTCCAGATGATAACAGAATTTATTTAGCCGAAAAAAAATTTTAGGGGTTAGGAGCACTTTAAAGCAAAAGAGCTATCAAACAAATATTGAGTAAAATTTTATTTAATTAATTTGTCAATATATGGGAGTTAACGTTTCAACTGGGAGGTGATCAAGAGGAAAACTTAAGCTAGAGGATCTTTTCTCGGCCGCGGACGCAAGGATCAGCTGCGGGACTGTTTTGAAGACTCACTTGAAGCTTCCGTATCTGTTTTCAAGCAACAAATGGCATTTTTTGCTCGTCATTTTAGCCAATGGCAATCAAATCGTCTCACTGAACTAATCCTACAACGTTAAGTGTTTCTTTAAATATAATGGTCGTTTCTGTGAAGTTTGATTTCGGTCATGCGCACCATTCGAGTTTTAAAACGAGTAAAACAGGAAGCAGGACAACTTTTCGATTTTTCGTGCTCAGTCCTGTTGCTTTTATTTTGCTGTAGTTTTTTACCTTTTTACTGGCGTTATATTTAGCGATTTATAAGAGTTCCTTGTGACGGCACTGAGTTTTTGCATAAACGCTGGGGGGAAACTGCGAGTCAATTTTTAACAAGAAGTAGTAGTCCATTTTTCTTCCATTTTGCTAGGGAAAATTCCTTGGTTTGAGCCCCGTAACCCTGATGTATTTAGGCATCACTTGCAAGATTTCATCCCTCTGAATCGTCTGACTACCAAAGTCACCTTTGGTCCTTGAAAGTCCTCAAGGAAAAAAATTTTACCTCTGAAAGATACGACGATCACCCTCGACATTGTATATGGTAGTCCCCACCACCCTCCCCCCCCCCTTCCCCACTCCCCTGCGCCCCAGATCAAAAGATTTTCGTTTCTTGATTCGATTGCTACGTTTTCGGACCTCCATGATTAGCTAAAGAACAGGGAATTGTTGAAGAAAATTGGACGACAAAATGAGTCACCAGCACAAATACTAAATTCTTAGAATACAACATCTTCGCCATTTTCTGACTACAGGCAAACCATGGCCGGCGAATCATTACAGGGCGAGCCTTGAAGGGCAACTTTTAGGTGGCGAATTACATTTGAAAGCACCACGGTGTGTACACTACACTGAAATCTTTATCAATGTCAGTTACAACCCAGGCAATAAGTATTTACTCTGAGGATTCATTTTGTAGGCGAATTTCCTTCGCTAATCATGTTCGAATCACGACGGGCGAATCAAGACCTTTGATCGAATGATGTTTGAAAAACCACATTTGTACTGTGATAAAATCGGCTGTGAGTTCCCCCTTAAATCTCAAGCACTCTTCTCCAATATTCAGCTGTATCCCTCTTGTGTGCTAACGTTTAGCTTGTTGACTCTTACGACATGCTGCCAATAAGTTCTAAAGTTCATCCCTTTTCCCCCATAACTTTCATCAGTTCACTCTCTTGTGTTGTCAATGAATTTAAGAACTCGATCTTTTTTCCCGCTCATTCGTTCTCATGCCCTTTCCTCAGTTCTCGTGTGCTTTAAGTAAGTCTTTACGCCCGATCGATATCTTTTGGTTACCAGCTTAACTATTGATGTTTTTTGTTGCCAAAGAGTTTTAACTCTCGTTATTTTTAAAATTAGCTCCTTAAATCTCGTGCGCTAGTGCAATAATTAAACTCTCAATATCTTTTGCCTGCAAGTTTTCTCCTGTAAATCTTATGCTCTGCAATGAGTTTTAATTCTTGATTTTTTTGACTGCTAACTCCATGTCACTCTCATGCACCATTGTAAGTTGTGTGTCGTCAGTGAGTTTGAAATCTTGATCTCTGTTGCCAGTGAGTTCAAACTATCGATATACTTTGGCCGCTAATTTTTATGCACTCTTGTCGACCCTCGCGCGTGATGGATAGTTGTTCAGAAGTTAGAGCCGTGTGACAGTGTGTAAAATTAGCGTAACTGTGCTCAAAGCAGTTTTTTAATTAGTTTGAAGGTTTTACATTATGAAGTACTGCAATCCAGCAGAATATGATGTATGGGAAATATCTGTTTTCTTATATCGTTTTGGTGCTAATAAGGTGAAAAAAAATCAATCTATTTAAGCTTTGAAATCATGCCAATGTGCACATTTTTATATTTATTCTATCCGTTTTCCAGATGATCTAACGAGTTTTTAACCTTTTCTGGAATGAATACTCAGTGGTATGAGGCGGGATACTGAATCATAACTGCACGCAACACAGAGACTTGCTAAGGCCTGTAGCGAAAACGAGACTGTCTTGACCATCATTTGTTAACATCTAAAAAGGTTAGACGGTCTTTAATTAGACCATGAGAGGTGAGATAAAATAACTTACCCACCAACTGACGTTGTTGTAGCGTGAAGATTATTTTCCTATTCATTATACATTTTTAATTAGCCTACACGCAGCCGTACCCTCTTCTCAGGGAGGGAGGGAGGGTCGGAGGAAGGGACGGGAAGGAGGGTCCTTTCCCGCAAGGAGATCACAAGAGCAATTATTTTATCGTGTTCCTATTTAATTCAAGTCCATGGGAGCAGGAGGGATTAAAAATGTTATAGTTACAGGGCTTTTTACACTGATC
The DNA here is from genome assembly GCA_964017195.1 of Siderastrea radians. Taxonomy (NCBI): domain Eukaryota; kingdom Metazoa; phylum Cnidaria; class Anthozoa; order Scleractinia; family Rhizangiidae; genus Siderastrea; species Siderastrea radians. The sequence continues at coordinate 65,668,561 of OZ024887.1, forward strand.
AAAATAGCAGCATTCTGACTTCAGTTGCAAAATGTCATAACCTGGCATGTGCATGCATTTCACCTTTCCGGCATCCTCTCGAACACTATACTGAAGGCTGCTGATTTAAGCTGAACAAAACTCGATTGTTGAAGTACCTATGACTCACCTATTTGCTGTCTGATAAATTAAAGCAATAGCATGTTTAGCCCTTTCACTACTAGAGCAAGTTATGGTGAGATGATTTGTCACTCTAACTTATTAATCTGTTGCGAAAATCCTAGCGTGTTACCATTCAAATGAAACGTCTTTGGCAGAACTTTTGCATAGGACTATTTATTTCTAGGGGTTTTACAAAAAGAAGTTTGGAATTTTGATGAATTTTTTGCTTTGGCCAACTGTAATCAAAGTAGTCTCATAGACTACTCCCAGATCAGAGTGAAGTGGTTATTAAATGCATCCGGGTCCCCTATGTACATGTCTACCGATGAAGGTCTTGTGTTATTTAGCGTTTCACCAAACTCAGCGTCAGACAAGTTTTTACGTTTTACTATGATTTTTTCTTTTATAAATACTGTACATCTAAATCAACAAAAGTTGAAATACTTGATTAGTTTAATATAGGCTTAAGCAGCCCATCCCACGCCAAAGATCCCTATAAATTATTTGCTCTTCTTTTGAATTTGTCAGCTTTTAAAACACGCAGTTATAAGCAAGAGGCTTTTATAACCTTTCAATCCTACGCTACTGATGGGTAGTTCTGAAACAACCGAGCTAAGAACAGATGTTTTTTACCGACAAATGATGATTTAAAGATCTTTTTTAACCTTTTCTGAAATGGATACTCAGTGAAATGCGGAGAAAACTGAATCATAACTGCACGCGACACAGAGACCTGTTAAGACCTGCCGCGGAAACTAGATGTCTTCACCCATTCATTTGTAGAAAGGTTACATGGCCTTCTATTAGACAAAAATAACTGACCCACCAACTGATATTCACGTTGGTGAGGCGTGAAGATGCAATTCCCTGTCCACTGCACATTTTTAGAATCGAATCACAGGAAACATGTTATCAACAAGAGATTATCACTTGACTCGGCCACTTCAGCCAGGATCTCAGTAATAGACTACGATATCGAAAGAATAATTACTGACTTTGTCGTGTCGCTATCTGATTTAGTTCCAATTTTTTTCCACTGGCGATAAAGTATGGAGAAATGTTGCAGTGTTTCTATAAAGCCTTTTACACTGTTAAAAAGTAAGTCTTCTGATTTCAGTCACAACTATAAAGTCGGCTGAGGATTGGTTTATGATGATGATGCTTGTTGGCATAACTTTTTCCTTTTTTTTTTTTAGTTTTATGGGGGGGACTCTTGGAGGTTTTGATTTATTTTGATTTATTTAGTATATAGGAAGACAACGGAAGGTAGGTTTTTTTTTATTGCCTTAATCACAGTTAAATAAGTGCCGGAATACAAAAACATGAGGGCTAATATTATTGTGATGACTTACATTACTGGACTAGAGCCAAGTAACAAATGGCGTTAAAATAATTTACGAAAGTGTCAGGACCCCGCCCCTGCGGGCATTTTTCGACCACTTGTTTATGACAACAACATATGGCATCACTTGGCAATTCCTGCGCACTCTTTAGGATAATACGGCTAGCTTTCCCTTGCAAACGTTCTATTTAAGACACGCTGCTCTATGCTGTTTCTCTTACTTCGGTAGCCATTTTAATTTGGATTGAAAGCGTTCATTGACTAATGTGTTGAGTTCCTTGACCTGCACTGACCGAAGTAACCCATTGATCACAATCATCGGTTTAATGTTGACTTGTCTTTAGCAAGATATCATCTGATTTTTCGAAAATGGCTTCATCGTTCTCGATATAATGCATTTTAAATATGTGGAGTTGCAATTTTATCTGCTAATTAGAGTTTAATTGAGTGTCCTCTGAGACTGATACTTTTTTAATGAAGCACCCAGCTGCGGCACGCTGGATGCTTGTGCAAAAAAGTCTCCAGAATGACTTGCAAAATTTAAAATCAATCTATATAATGCAAAAGCCCCATAACATGGGAAAACATGGGTTTAATGATAACTGGAGGCTTAAAACAATTATACCACAAATTCTTCATTTAATCAGGATCGTAAATTTCCCCAAATTAGTTGCAGACAGACTGTATGTCTGGCACTTGAGGTATGGCTTACTACCCACCTACAGATTTTTCGGCTATTTACAAAATCAATACCTAGATTTTTCACCCTTTGTAAGATACCCGGTATCAAATGCCAGGGTGGTCTTTCTAGATTACAAGTGGTACTGGCTTTCCGATCAGCTTAAGTCTAAGCCGTTCGAACATGCGAAAGAGCAACAACAAAAGCAACACCCGTTTAGTTTGAACTCAAACTATCAGTTGTGTCCAGTTCTTTTTCTTTTTTGTTTCCTTTTTTGCTACCACTTTTGAAAGCACACGTATTATATAAAAAAATACTAAAATCAAAGAATATGCAAATATCAAAATATCTCTTAGAGTGGGTTCAGTCTTTTGTCCAGTCTGTATGTCAGTCTCTCGTATAGAGACTAGTATGGAAATAAAACACCCCCTTCAAGAAAGTCCTTTTTTCTCCAGAAAAACGACAGCAACGAAACAGAGCTATACACTGAATGAAAATATAATAATAAGAGTACGTATATTAACTCTTGGAGATTTAATTATATAACACCTGTGAAATATTTTCCTCCATAATGTGGTGAACGAAAATTAAATGGCTTATGGCAGCAAAAATTTCAAATCGGCTTTCCAGATGATTCTAACAGTTTAAGCCTTCTCAGGAATCGATGACACTGGATATACTGGAAAGTTAACATGACAATAGCTGCATGAGGTATGGGGGCTTGTTAGGGCCTGCACGTTCAGTCCGTGATGTGGAACTATAATACTACTTTCTTACAGTTAGATATCCACAAAAATGAATGTTGACTGGAAATATTTTCGTAAATAATTGAATGAGGTATCGGAGATTTGTCAGGGCATACAGCTAATCAGTGAGATGAAAACAGCATTGGTTGACCATTTAGTTATTTTTAGTTGAATTTCAAACTTGGTGTGACAATTTCGGTGAAAGCTATAATTTGCTGTTCAGTTGTTCTCTTGTGCCACTCACTCATGGTGACTCTAACTTTTGAGTCTGTGGATGAAATCCTAAAGTGTGACCACTCAAATAAAAGCTACTGAGCAGTACTTTCCTGTGGTGCTGTTTATTATGCTGTACAAGGTGGTTCTAACTTTTGAATTCGTGGATGAAATTCTAAAGTGTGACCATTCGGATGAAAGCTGCTGAGCAGTACTTTTTTGTGATGCTGCCGATTTACTATCAAGATTTACTACTAGATGTATCTATCTAGGTACAAAAGCGCATGGTCCTAACTTTTCAGTACGTCTGTTGATAAAAGTTTAAAGTGTGACCATTAAAATGAAAGCTATCTAGTATTATTTTCCTGTTGTACTGCTTATTAATATGCTTTCACTAGGTGGATATAACGTTTGATTCTGGATGAAATTCCAAAGTGTAAAACCATTCAAATGAAAGCTACTGAGCAGTACTTTCTTGTTGTGCTCTTCTTTCCCTTTATTTGCGCAATAAAATTTGAAAATTGTTGTCACTCATCAAAGTGAATCTAAGCCAGCAGTCTTCTTCTTTTTCTTGAAATTGGTGCACCCTGCTGACATTGCAAACAAACAAATAAAAAGCTTAGAATGACCTTAATGTATAATTTTGAAGTAAAAATTAAGGTCGTGCTTTATCTGTTGCATCAGGGCGCCTCAAATAAGAAAAAAATACGAAGTGCTATGCGTATGACTACATGCCCTTTGAACTAAATAAAAACAACTCTGGACAATTTCTAGAATTTTTTCTTCTCAAGAAGGCCTTTACAGTCTTCTTTATACTTCATAAAATCGCAGCTACTTCAATGGTCGTGCACTCCGGCAAGTACACTGCTTCTTAACTCAGTTAATTTAACTCCTGAATACACTTAACCATTTTTAATTATACTTTCCTTGCCAAGACGAAAACTTCGGCATCACAAAAAATTTCGTAGAAAGAACAAATCCATCTATTTACCTAGCAGCCCATCACCTTTTCAGATTAAAATATATTGTTCATAAGACACTAGCTGTTCACAAAACAAATCTTAACAGAATTATGACCCTTGACCTGTGAAAATTATAACTTTGGAAAGTACCTCTTTCATTTTTATTTTAATATGAATTCCATGTACAGAGGGAACGTGTTAAAAATATAATTTCAGAAAAATCAAATAGAAACTGCGACATTATTTCAATGCAGTAGTCACGTTTTTTCTTGGCGAACCGAAGCCTGTTACCCTTGAATACTTTCTCAAACTAATTTACTTTTGCGCCATCCTGAGCTCAAACTCCTTTTGTTTTCACGTCACGTTTGAGTTAAAGATTTATGTTGTAAATTTTTTTTTGTTTGTTTAACCAAGAAGCATGTATGCCTCCTTGATCATTTTCACCGTCGTCAACTGTTTTGTAGAAACTGATTGAGTCACTTGTTATAGGAAACAAAAATAATACGCTTTTATTTCAGATAACCTGGTTTAAATAAAACATTTACTGGAAAAATAGATGACTATTAGTAAGCTGCTTCGATGCACATAGAAGTTTCTGGCGTCCAAATATAATTTAATTACATAATATTGGCTAGCTCACAAACATAAATGCCAAACTAGCTCAAAATACTCTTAAGAAAACATTAGAAATACATTCACAGTGGTGTTTATATTAGCAGACGCAAATTTGTGCACCTTTCGAAGAATTAACTCCGTCATTCCCACGAATGAAACCATATTCTCCAGGGTGCAAACTAAGAAACTCTTTTACTTATAGCTCAGTGAATTTCAAGGCGTGTCAAGTCAAAATCTACTGGCCAAAATCTCCAGAATTTTTTCTTCCCACCTTCGTGCTTGACATAAGGAGAGATTTCTCCTGTTGAAGAAGAAATCAAATGTACATCACCCTTGAGAGGTTAAGGGTTAAATCAAAATTTTTATGTATAACTGATCTAAGTAAATATGGTGGAGGTATTTACTGAATACATATGCAAAAGTAAGCGATCTTTCTGGGGTTCAAGATGAAGACAGTAGTATTATGTTTCAAAATTTCAAACTCATTTTTCCAGACTGTATAAACTCATTTCAGTGCGACTGCTCTTAAACTATTTTGCCAAACTCTTTCGCTATTTGAGTGGAAGAGTAAAAGTCTATATGCGTAATATCAAAATATTCTAATTTTGCTGTTAATTTTCCTGACAAATCAGGTTTATGTTGTGATTCTGAATAGTCTAACGATAAGACAAAAGACCATATGGAAAATTAAAACAGCAGATGATACGTCCTCTGTCTATACCATTACAGGAAAGAAAGTCAATATAATCCTGATCGAGTTACTACATGTTTGTTTGAAATTAAACCTTTAAGCCCCAATATCAACACGCATGTTCTCCTCATTGCTCTCCATATATTTCTTATAGTACTAGTTGGGAGAATTTTGACTTTAATGATCATTTCCTTTATTCTCATGATCTACGTGTTTGATCAAGGAATGATATTGTGAGGAGAAATTACATGCTCGTCACTATTGGGGCTTAAAGGGTTATGCTCCACGGGGCGCTGTCAATGCGACAATTACATGTCATAGCGCCACAACAAATTTCCAAAGTTAAAAATAATGGACCGTGCGTTACTGTAGAAACAATTTCACAAAGCGACGTTTTTAAAATTGAATGACGTATAATGTTTGCAATACTAAACATTAATAAAAACAACGGCTTACTTAAATACTCGTCCTTTCTTTAAAATCGGACAGGGTAGCTAACGACATTATGGAATTGTATCTGTGTTTCCAGCCTAGAGAACAAAAGTTAAATTAAACAGTTTATTTTTCAGTGTGGCCAACGCAGAAACATAAACACTGTAAAATACCACCTAGTTCAGTACGAAGCCAGCGTGGCACTTTTACAGCCTCTCAAGGGCTGGCAATAAGTTCGTTCGCGATCTAACGCATTGTTGACCAGAGCATCGTCTTTCTAGTCCCTGCGATTGCTGAGAAACATTTCTCCAGCAAGTTAAAAGTTTATACCTCTGTGCTTTTGGTTTCATCTTCGGGACTGTTATTAAGCGCCAGTTGAGCCTTTTCCTCGTGGTTTTCAGCGGGACTCGTTCCATTATGGTTTCGGGCTGAATTATCGCGATAATGTGACGGGGAAGCCAGACTCTGAGCGTTCAGGACATTGGCCAAACGCGTCTTGATGCAAGGACACAGGTATACGAGATACTTGATGTAGCCTCGTCTAAAACGCCTTGTAAGCGTTCCATATACCAGCGGGTTGAGGCAGCTATGAAGAATTGAAAGAAGAACATCGAATTTAAAGAACACCTCCTGTGCAATACGTTGCTCTCTTTCGCCTCCAAAGTCTGTCAACATCCAAGCAAGCTGGACGGGCAACAAGCAAATTGCAAATACTAATACAATCACAGCCACTGTTTTCAAAACCTGGATGTCTTCTTTGCGTACACGGTGGCTGTTGTTGTTGAAACTTTTTCCAGGACCGAATCTCTCTGTGCTCGATTTGAGCAAGTCCACTGCGATCCTAATGTAGGCTGCCGTGATGATGGCCAGTGGAAGTGAATACTGCAGCACAAACAAGCAAGCAGTGTAGACTTTCCTTCCCTTGTCAGAAGGCCAGTTTTCACCGCACTTAGTCCCAAAACCTCCGTGAGCTACTATCACAAGGGGGACAACGGCCAGAAAGGACGCAATCCACAAACCAATCAGCCAGACAACGATCTTCCATTTTCGCATCTCTGGTTTGAACGGGTTAGTGATGACGTAACATCGATGAATTGCCATTGATGTCAGTGTGAACACACTCACGAAAAACGTCATGGTGGCCAACGGCGAAATGGTCTTACAGAACGCCGTCGAGTGGTGAAATTTTACGAACATTTTAACAAAGTACACGGGAAGAAAGCAAATCATGAGAAGGTCTGAGAAGGCCAAGTTCACGATGAACAGATCGTTGACTGTTCGATGTTTCTTTCCTCGTACAACTAACAAGACGAGGACGTTGCCCACGGAACCCAAAAGAAACGTCAGTACGTACACACAAAGCTGAGCTTTGCCTTGCGGGGTTTCAAGAATGGATTGCTCTACATTTTCCAGTGCGGCGGTATCGTTAGATGAAGGCAATGACATTTTGTTCGTTCAACTGTGCCTAACCCCACTCTGTTGATAACTTGGTGTGGGCGAATTGCTACCTTCACTTGAATTTACTGTTTCAAAACAGAGTTCAGCCACAGCTTTAAATGTCCAGTGGTATAATTTAATGACAGTTCTAAAATCCTCTTAATCTCTGGTCAGGCGAAGACGTACTTAATCTGACATGATGATGATGATAAGTCATCCCACTTAAGATCTTCTGTTATCCGTCAATGTGTTAGATTTAAAAAAATTCCGCGCTACCTGGTCCAGAACTTAAAAAGTCTTTGATCAAGAAGATAAGCGATGAAAAATGAAACGCAGTTCACTGAAATCAAAGCAAGCACACTGGTTCTTATCTACGGGATTCGTTTCTCTCTTGGCTCGAGCTGGTGGAACACCTCACAGCACCACGACTTCACAAGGCAAGATGTATAACTGAGTAGATTTCAATGCGATCCCTTCTTTAAATGCGATGCCATGCACTGAACCCACGAGACTTGCAGAGGCAGGTTAAATCGGGATTTACTCCGTATGGCACGTCAAAGGATGCAATATGGAACGTATGTCCGGAGGTTAATTACTTTTCCTAATTCCGCCAAAACAAGCTAAAAGCAAAAACATCAGGAATTAGTCAGTGTTAATTTGCGCAAACTTTCAGCTTGCTTTGCACCTCGTTTAAGTCTCATTGCATTTTCCAACCATGCAAACAAACATAGATAAGCGGCTTAGCAGGCCACCAAACAACGATCCATAACATGTATTGTGAGTATAACGTTACTCTTTCCTTGGCAACCCGTCACTGGTAGACTAAATGCATAGTTGGCGGAAAAATTGCAGACAAATTGAGCCTTGTCAAATATTGAACTCAAAACAGCGATAAATAGAATTTTGAAAGCCCAAGATTGAAAATAGAACCGTCATCGATACGGCGAAAACAGATTTGTTTCGTTTTGTATTTCTTAATGAAAATGAAAATGTTTCTTAATTATCTAAGTTTTGATTCCAAGAGGCGAGGAATTTCATTCTGTTTTCAACGTGTCGTTATGGCTAACAATTGATGACGAGCTGATCAATAACAATTTTACAGCTTGCAAATAAGAACGCGCTGATCGAACACAGGTGCTTCTCAAATAACCATTCATCACGTCGGACACCCCGGCTTGAAAGATATGCTTTTTAATAAACGCATTCATGGAAACAAAGTTCAGAAATTTGTTTGGTGTCTATTACCACCGCCATATCAATACGGCATCCATTTCATTTCTTGTTTACGTTTTACCAGTCTTCTAAGAAAGAACACATGCAAAACGATCGTCGAAAGGACACCCTTTGGAAAGCTTTTCATTAAACTTAATAATGAAAATCCTGGTGCTATAGAATCGAACTTACCTGTCCAAAGCTTAGAGATATTCTTAAAGCCTATTTCTGCGTCGTTGTTGACATATTAAACCAGAACGTGTACAAGAGCTCTATGCAAATTTCCTTTTTGTGATTATGGATAACAATCACGTTCACTTAAAGCTGATTATTGCAATGTTTAATACCAGCTGCCTCGTCACAGTTTCCGACAGAAAATTTCCAATGCAGTTTTTCCGACAATTCAGTGTTGTTCTCGGCCGTTAAACGCTGTAGATGTCATCCGTTTTTTCCTGTAAACTGGCAGGCAGCAAATTGCCACTGTGCAAGGCACGCCTGTAAATGTTCTTCTTATTTCAAAGGTACGTTCGGATTAATCTGTGCCTATTTGTCGTAATGGGCGGGACAAACAAAAAACCAAACCTGGACAAAAGGTTATAAGCTGGTAAAAAAACTTCATAATCCCAAGGAACAAAACACATACGGTAGATGGTCCCCCGGGTACGTCGCGCATTCCAAAAGTAAATCAAGAGGGACAAAAAATAAAGCGTGTACAAATTAAAATCCCACCTAGGCTTCATATTTATATGCGTGTATACTGACTAATTAAACGAGAAAAGAAAACAGACTGACGCTGTAAAACAATCATTTTTCGTGCGCTCAATTTGACAGCGCGCGTCATGAATGGCCGAGATAGTTTGCCTACTTTGCAATTGACTTTCAGCCCTCAAGACAGCACGGAATGATTTACGAACCGACCTTCTTTCCTGATTAAGCATGAGCTCTTTTATAATGTCCTGTCATCTCACAACGGCTAACATGAAGTTCAAGAAATTTAGCCGTGATTATTCGTCAGTAAACACAGCACAGAATGAAAAATGAGGGAACTTTTTCTCCAAAAATAACCTACAATCCTCAAAGTGTTTTTCCGCATCGATTTTATTACTACCTTGTCTGTTTTCAGTCGATTTAAGCACGGCTTCTAAATCTTGATAAGTAATTTAAATGAAATAGCAGTGTCAGTACCGTTTAGCAGGTTTCTTTATTTTATTGCACCGCTGATCGGTTCCTGATTGGTGATATCAATCTTCGAAACACATGTACTGTTTATTGTCTGGTGAAGATATCAGCGATTCATTGGGCCTTAGGCTTTTTTGGTGCTCTCTGTACCCGTCAGATAATGACCTGTAATCATATAATACAAGCTTTTAGTTTCAAAGTATCTGAGTGCAAAACAAAATAACGTTCAATATCCCCATGAAACTGTTTGAAATCAGCATTGAACGCCTGATTTCAGACTCCGATGCGTTGAACATTGAACGGCGGAACTGATATTTAGTCAGACGTGATGGACCAGAAGCAAAGCTTGAAGAACAAAGTCTTATTTGCAATTCATACCCATCTCCTTTATTCAGTTTAAGAGAGAGTCACACGTTTTACAATCATCACAAATTTCAGTTTCGTTTCCATGAAGCAAGTCCAATTTACAATAAATAATAACAATCATATTTGACCAGGATACTCCCAACACATACAGGGGTTTTCAGAGAGGTCCTGTAAAAGCGCCATCAAGCGGTTTCTTTTTAAGGTGACAAATGTGAACGCTTCAATCGCCTTGTTCGATCGCTATGCCCATATGCGTTATTAGTTATGTATTCTCGAACGAATGTTTGTCTACGATAAAGTGCGCGATAACAGAACCAAAACTTGCGAGTGAGCACTATTCGTGTTTATCGTGTCAAGCAACTACATGTCATACGGAAGAGATAACAAGCGCAGATAAAAATATCATCCGGTCCGAATCGTGGCCCGCGGCAGGCTTGAAAGTTGAGAAGGCACGAACAGATTTTGTCGAATTTTCTGCAGACCCATACCGCAGAAAATTGTTTAGCAAATGGATCATTGCAAGTTCAAAGAGGTACCGCGTTTAGAGCACCAAGTTAAATTAGCCTTAAATTACGAGTGCCCTTGAAGAAAAAATAAAGAACGAAAAAAAAAGCGGAAAAATAGCCTCCTGGTCTATTAAAGGTGGATTGTGGTCCCTTTCGATCAAAGAGAGGAATATTTGGTTGTGACCATTTAAATCAAAGCTACTGAGCAGTATTGTAGTCCTGATTATTGTATTATACAAGATGGTTCTAAGTTTTGAGTGTGTGCATAAGTGTAGCCATTAATTCAAATGAAAGCTACTGAATAGCTCTTTCCTGTCGTGTTGTTCGTTTTATGTTTCTTTCAAGTGGACATTTTTGAAAATTTTTAAAATTAATAGTTTGGTAGGTGAAGGTTAAGGTGGCTCTGATATAAAACTTCATGCTCCTTTCCCAAGCAAGAAACTGGTTAAATTCATCGTTATGAATTCTATGCGCAGATCGGCTATAGAGGAACATCTCGTTTCAAGAAATTGAATGATGATCAATATGTCGGATTCTTCAAGGGTCTCTTTTCAAACATGCCGGGATAAGAAAAAATCGGTTTAAAGACTTTCGAGCTGTGTGTCTGATTTCATTGTTCTGCATGGAAATTTATCTGCCCGTTCCCATGGGTGCCAGTCGCAAGTTATCAAAAAAGCTGAAATTGAAAACTGAGATGGCCGCGCTAAATAAAACTTGATATAGGCATCAACGTGATCCGCAGATCTCAATAACATAAGATTCAATAACAAAAGGTTCGTAAAAACTTCTATGGCTCTTACTAGGACATCGGCAGTTTAATAACATCAGTGAGTTAGCTAGCTATTTATCATTGTTGTGATCTCTCTATTTCACTAAAAGGCAGACAATTTGAAATCCTTATAAAATGCGAGACGGGAGGTGCAGTCTTAAATTAAATACATGAATGCGGTTGTGGGGGAAAAAGTTCGAAAACATAAACTACTGACGACAAATTTGCACAGCAATCTGCGAGCTGATTAAAAGAATCAACCCACTGCTGTGACATTATCATATAACATGTTAATTTAGAATTGCCAGCCTTCGTGTGCCACTGGACCAGACAACAAAATTCACCCTTGAGCGAAAAGAACTAAGAATCTAATCTCAAAATAAAAATAAAATCTCCGTCCATTTCTACTGGTTAAAGGTTTGCATAATTGCTACTTTACATGGCCACTGCTCACGAGTTAGTGCAAATTAGAACATTTCTCAGTCCTCAGCGGCGGACATTTTAATTACGGCTCCTGTACTGTGTCGAAATCCAAAAACAAATCAAGAAATCGTATTCACCGCTTTATAGCGTGCCTCAAAATTACACAAGTTTCATACAAGAATTTATCAGTAATTATCTTTTAGAATATTGTGTTTTTAATCAAGCACACAAACTCAACACGATGGCAAACTTTTACAAATAACCGATAAGAGTTGCAAAAGGAAGATTTTGAGAAAAAAGTGCTTATACTGATCCATCCATCATTGGGTGCAGATACGATACAGGTGCTTTTTAAGTGACAGGCACAAATCGGTTCTCAAAAACATTCAGAGAATTCTTGACTCATTCAATTCTTACACAAAATAATTCTCACAGCCTGAAGTTAAAAAAAGATCTTAATAAAGCACAACTTGAATTCTTCCGGCCTTCTTTTTAGTTAGCACAACAGGGCATTTCGTCGGCCTGAAGACGGTTCATTTATATTGGCCTGCACATTCAAATTTCACAAAGAATGACAAGCGAAGTACGAAGGCCTGACATCTTCAAAACTCAATATTTAGTGCTTTTTGAAATTTTCAACAACTTATTAAAGTAGTACAATTGCTATAGACCGCGGGTGACATAGATAGCGGTAGGAAAAGCGAAGACCATTGAGTTTATCCCATATATACAAACCTGTCGTACCTTGAAGAGGCAACTACAAAGTCTTAGAACCCAAAACAAAAAAATATATATACTTTTCATGCCCATGTCATTAACTCCGTATACACCTCCGCAGCGATTAACACATGTTTAAGAGGGCTTATAAAATGAGTGCGTGCAATATTGCTGAACATAAAATCAGGGTAAGTTGTCATCAGAAGAAAATATAAACTTACGCGTTTTTGGACGGTGGTGCGTTGAAGAGGAACCTCTGTTCTCGAATGATAAAGATTGCAAAATGTCATGCAAACTAAATCAAAGATCACCTGATTAAAGAAATCATGGAAAACTTGTAGAATAATTCCCTACAACGTGACCTGGAATAGCCTACGAGCAGCTATAATAGAGAATTAATCTACTCTACAAGGTTTTTTATTGCTCCCCACGTCAAGCCATTCAATTTTTTTTCTAACAAAAGTTTTGAATTTAAATTTTAATTAATGGATAGAACTTTCGGGGAATAGTGAATAAATAGTTGAGATTTGCATCTTGATCGCTGGCTTCCGATAAAAGGCAGCTGAAGAGTAATGACACAATCGTGATAGAAATGCATTCTGCATGAAAAATATTACCTCGCAGAAAAATTCGATTGTGTGTAGTATTGTTATCTGAAATGACCTTTACTGATTTACAGCAAATCTGTTTTTGGATATGCCTAAAATAATGCTTTTAAAAACGACCATCGAATTGGGTTGAATAATTGGAAATCCGTTTTGCTGATAAGGCCCGCTACATCCCCCTAATTAATACGCGTAGTTTGTTGCAGGAGGGGAGGGGAGGGGAGGGGAGGGTGGGAGGGGAGAGGGGATAATTCCTGGGAGAGTTGATTGGGCTTCTGCAAATGGGCTTGCAGTCCCAGCCTGGTTTGAGCAAGAAAAAAATATATTAGACTGTGATATCTAATATTAAAAACTACCTAGTTGAGTTAACAGCGGCACACTAAAGTACTGACTCAATAGATTTCATCTAAATGGCCACACTTCTCGGATTTCTGCTATGCAAATGTACAGAGTCAATGGCTAGAAACATCTTAATCAGCACTAAACAAAGGAAACTACCCCTTTCCTTTTTGGTTGCGCTTTGGGTTTTCTCCACAGAATCAAAAGTTAGAATGAATATCACTGTCTTCACCGTGACTTCCAACCTTTCGATTGACAGCAGCTGAATTCTGCGAAAAGAGACTTGACGTTCAACTTGAATTTTCTCTCGAAGGGTCAGCTTGGGAGCTTAAGTATTGATTAGCTCTTTTTACTGTATTCAAAATGTTACCATACTTTGAGCATTTTTTGGTAACTCTATTTTTGTACTTATTACTCAAACGTTCAGTGGAAATAGTCTTTTATTGTACCCCGGTTTTCCGTTTAAAATGACCAACATCCTATCTTTTTTACAATATCAGTACACTGATAAGATTATGAGGGTACTCAACACTTAACCATCTGCTGTCGTGCCGAATAAGGCGCATGTGCAATTTATCAGTGTGGCTTAAGCCCACAACAAATAATTAATATTTAATATTAATTCAGCATTTTGCAATTTATCTTAATAGCGAGGTAGTGCAGGGAAACGCAGTGGCGCCACTAGCACCTTGAAATGCCAGTCTGAAACGCAGCCTAAAATGGCATTTAGAAAAGTTGTATGGGCTTCAATGAGATCAGGTCGGTTGAGAACATAAAACCATAAAAAGAAACTATAACTGTTTTGCTTTTTTTTTTTTTCAATTAAATTCACTAACAAGTACACATTGGAAGGCTGTTGTTTTTAAACCAACTTCAAAAGTCAAACATAGAGTCATACCGAATTTTCTTTTGAGTTTGTGGATGAAATCCGCCGTTATTGTGTCGGGCATTCAACAGTTAAAAGCTACTCACCAGTACTTTCCTCTCGTATTGTTTATTTTGCTGTATAATGCTAAATTTTGAATCTGCAGCTGAAACCCTAAAGTGCGATCGTTAAAATGCTCGTGAGCAAATCTTTCCTGTGGGGATGTGTCGGTTTAAAAGACTTTTTTAACAGAGTTCAGGAATTTTGTCCTGTAGCTCGTCAAAGCTTTCGCTCTTGAGAGTAAAACAGATGTTTAAATTTTATAAGCACTCTGAAAAAGAGCCAGAATAGGCTAAACAACAATATTTTCTCAATATGAACATGAAACAGTAAGTACAAACTTATTACTATAATGACAACAGTTTTCTCAAGACTCTTTCAGTTTTTCCTTGTAGTAAAGGCAGGGAACAAACTCAGTCTATATTGAAGGCTTTCACATTAGCCGACGCTCTCGAACTAGATGATCACCTAAAGACGAGCCCTGGTAGAAATAAATGACGATTTTACAGGTGTTAAAAGACAAAATATTTATAGTTACCTTTCTTCGTCAAAGTTGAGTATGCCGTAAAACGTTAAGGAATTTGCACTTAAGCCTGAGTTTGTTTCATCGACTTCCAACGAACCCAAGCCCACACAAGAAACAAGCGTTGAAATTAAACTTTTTGCCTTTAAATCTTTCAATTAGTTACCACACAATGGTAAATTAAGTCACATCTTGGCGGTTCTCTGTGTCGTGAGTTCTTACCCAGTGATAAGCCGTATTTGTACCACTAAACAAGACCTCCTGGGGAGATAAGTGTCCCGCAAAACCATCAAACTCAGCAGGGACATTGACAAATAATAAACTGGTTCCATAATCACCGAATGTGCTTCTTAATGCAATTCATTTTAATTAAACCCTCTCATCAGCTAATAAAACTTGAATTGAAATTCTACCTACACATTTCCGAGT
The DNA here is from genome assembly GCA_964017195.1 of Siderastrea radians. Lineage (NCBI taxonomy): Eukaryota > Metazoa > Cnidaria > Anthozoa > Scleractinia > Rhizangiidae > Siderastrea > Siderastrea radians. Next base: position 65,683,812 of record OZ024887.1, read on the forward strand.
GACCCACTAGTTTTGCGCTAATTAAAAAACAGAATGTGTATAGAATACGAATACAGTCGAACCGCCCTGAGTGAGCACCTTTCTCAGGCTATCTCTTCTTTGCACCGATGATACCAAATTTCTTTGTCTTTGTTTTTTCATTATCATTTTTCAGTCACGTCACTATGTTTGCGACCTCATGTGAGCGACCGTCTTCGTCAAAAATCACTGTCAATCCTTGCCGTGCAAAATTGACTTTCTCGTTTACAACAATCATGTCGCGTTTATTATGTAAACTAATGGCAATTGAAGTGTAGGTTAGTAAGAGTGTTTAGGAAATATCTTACCGATTTAGGTTTGCGGTAAAGCAATAGATTGGCTCTTAAAAATAACAAAGTTAATCAAATTCCGTTTTGTCCTAAGTGGGTGACCACGCTAGGCACGCAAACTTTATTCCAGAAAAAGAAACTACGGTTGTGCTCGTACGCGAGACTGAAATCATGACACGTTATATGTTTCACAGTTCTGGAGTTTGGGAGTGTCGCGTGTTTTAATTTCGAAGATTAAAACAAGAAAACATTTTCAAAAATCATTTTTGTAAGCAATACTACTGAAAAATACTTTTCTGTGCGTGTGGTTCTGTTTATTTTTTACTTTATCTTTCGTTGCTTTCATATAAATTGTCACAACATTTGAAGATTTCAAATGTTAACTGATTCTACGTTTGACTCCCGGATTGCCTTGTGCTTTACAGAATTTTGCAACATTGTGCAGTAACGGACGCGGCAAGCGAATTGTTTAATGTTGTTGTTACTTTAGTTTGAATCTGATTAAATTAATCGGTGATTCTCATCTAAACAAACGATAGTGATGCTAATCTGGCCACACAAAAGGAACAATTATTCTGTCTACCGATCACGAAAATAAGGAATATTTTTAGTCCAGACGGCAATGAACCCCGCCCTCTGAACAAAAATATTTTTTCTTGCCCTCAGAGATACTGAACGATATTTTCAACTTAATCACCGAACTTGAGGTGAATACCAAACGGATGTTTATCACTCGAGACGCAAATAGTTGTAAGCCATTTTTTTAGAAAGTAAAACGCGAAAATTTGACGTCCTGAAAACTATCCTGTACGACTGATAAAAGACAAGATTCGAACTCAGCCGATCACTTTTTCAAACTTCTAGAACGAGTTTTCTCTTATGAAGAAAAGTCCTTAAAAGAATTTAACTCAGTACCACAAAAAAACATTGATATAATTGTTATGTAAAACCTGCAAATTATATCAAAACAGAAAAAAACTAAAGCCGTTATAGTAGGATATACAAATACAATTAATCCTTTGTCGGCATGATTATAAATATTATACATTACAAAAACGTGCAAATTCACAGATGAGTGTTGTGTTCGGCACGTTCAAAATACTAATGTGATAGCTAACGTAACCACAGGATAATTTGTTTCACATCCTTCAGAGTTGAATTAGATTAATTATACGTCTTTTAGTCTGTTCCTAGACACAGTGTCTCCTCAGTTATCGTTTCTTTGTTTTGTTTATTTGAGATTGTATTATACATTTCCGCGTTAATTATAAATTACTTTATTGATTGGTCAGATCTGATTAATTAGTTAGTTAACGTCCTGCGTGGTACATTTTACCCTTGGACTTTCTAAAAGATTAACTAGTACATTTATCAGAAGGCTTTTATGCCCGTAGTTTTGGTGACTACATCGTTTACTTAAGGAGGCTCGCAACAGTTTTTTTGGCCTTGGGGTGTGTCTTTTAAAGTCAAAATTTCGCATAGAAGGTAAACTTTGATTTCCTTGATACTACACCACCTTTTCAACATATGATCAAAGTTTATTTTCTCACTGGTTTCCTAGCAACAGCTGTCACCATAGCAACGATAATGGACAACCCCGCATTTTAAATAATGTCGAATATCTCGAAAACTAGGCAGACACTTTATGACGAAACTTGAACTATTTGAACTACTCAACCTACACAACTTGTATGCGAAATTAGGGAAAAACCTGTAAGAGCGTTTTCATGTAAATCATGATTCATTTTTTTTACGGGCTGATTTTGGTCATTCCTGCAATTTTCTCCAATATTTCAAGAAAGATAAAACTTAACACTTTCTCTTTTCAGTTGAAGGATCTTTTATGATATCAAAACATTCTTAATGTGCATTCAGCTTTCTAGGTGGCTGCGATTTTAAGATATTTATATTTAAAAACTGCTAAAATGCAGCACAAATCAGCCAAAAAGTTCGTAATTTGCATAAATAGAAATATTTCTAAACTGCCCTTACAGATTTTTCTCTTAAATTGATTGCCGTTAGAATAATAATTCTTTTTGATGTTCCAGTGAGTTTTAGGCTGAATAAACATTTCTGTTATTTGATAAGAAGGCTGAATCTCGGTCAAGTTTCAGTCGTTATTAACTTTCAACGAGCAACAGTTTTATTTTGTTTTTCCTGGTCTATTTCACGGTTATTCACGTGCAATTAATATTTATACACGCCGCGCTTGTGTCCTTTCGTGCGCTTATAATTCCTTCTCATAATAAAACAATATATATATATTCGTCTTCTGAGCTTGTTTCTCTTCATTTTTCGGCCCCAGTGTAATTAAACCCGTAATTAAAAATGCTAAAACGTCAGTCAGTATTTAAAGAATAATGAAAAAGAGTCTCCAGGAAGAAGCTCAGAAGACGAAAATTTTTTATTATTATGAGAAGGAATTATAAATGCACGAGAAGACACAAGTGCAGCCTGTATAAATAATCATTACACGTGAATAACCGTGAAATAGACCAGGAAAAACAAAATAAAACTGTTGCTCGTTGAAAGTTAATAACGACTCGAACTTGACCGAGATTCAGCCTTCTTATCAAATAACAGAAATGTTTATTCAGCCTAAAACTCGCTGGAACATCAAAAAGAATTATTATTCTAACGGCAATCAGTTTAAGAGAGAAAACTGTAAGGGCAATTTAGAAATATTTCTATTTATGCAAATTACGAACTTTTTGGCTGATTTGTACTGCATTTTAGCAGTTTTTAAATATAAATATCTTAAAATCGCAGCCACCTAGGAAGCTCAATGTACATTAAGAATGTTTTGATATCATAAAACATCCTTCAACTGAAAAGAGAAAGTGTTAAGTTTTATATTTCTTGAAATATTCGAGAAAATTGCAGGAATGTCCAAAATCAGCCCGTAAAAAATGAATCATGATTTACTCGAAAACGCTCTTATAGATTTTCCCCTAATTTCGCGTACAAGTTGTGAAGGTTGAGTAGTTCAAATAGTTCAAGTTTCGTCACAAAGTGTCTGACTAGTTTTCGAGATATTCGACATTATTTAAAATGAGGGGTTGTCCATTACCGTTGCTATGGTGGCAGCTGTTGCTAGGAAACCAGCGAGAAAATAATCTTTGATCATATGTTGAAAAGGTGGTGTAGTATTAAGGAAATCGAAGTTCACCTTCTATGCGAAATTTTGACTTCAAAAGATACACTCCAAGGCCAAAAAAACTGTTGCGAGCCTCCTTAAGATCTAAGAAACAGTATTAAAAGTAATAAAAATGCTTGCTCTAATTTTAGAATAAAGAACTATCTTTTTCCTTTATGGGGAAGAACAAATATGTCAACATTGAACTCTTTTGAATGCTATTCTATACAAAAGCTTAACCCAAAGATTTAACATACTACTAATTAAACGGAACCTTGAACAACTGGGCATGCGCAAAAAGTTTTAAAAGTCAGCTTATAAAAAGAGAAAAACATGAAGGCCCGAGGTAGAAATATCTATAACGGATAAACGTTTCAGCAAAGTAAGTTAACGGTCGCATTCTGGAAGCCTCCGTAGCTAGAAGGATGCCGTGGATTGAGATGTGAAGGGAAAGCGAAATAACATTTGAAGAGGCAATGAGTCTTGCCCAAGCAGGTGTGGTAGATATATGTGATGGGGATCAAAATAATCAAGACAGCCAATGATGATGATGGTGACCGTAACGATGACGTCGATGGCGTTGGCTATGCTGCTGCTGCTGCTGCTGCTGCAGGTGATGATGATGAACATTTGTCAATTTTTTGTTTGAAAAATGTCTCTGCTAAAAAACTTGACATTTAGAGATACACATGGAGTAGCTATATAGTAATTCTCCTAGTTTTCTCATGTGATGTGGGCTGTCTGTAACTAAGTGTGACTTAACCCTTTCACTCTCAGAGTCAATTATGGAGACATTAAGGTGATTCTAACTTCTGAGTCTGTGGATGAAATCCTACCTGAGCCTTACCTTACTAAAGCTTCAAGGAAAGTTTACCAAGAAAGAGGTCATGAAGTAAGCCAATAAGTAAATGAATAATAGTATCAAGAGAGGCAATAAAATAGCACATATAGATTTATTTTTGAATTCTGTTAAGACCAAGTAAGAAGCATTGTCTTTTAAACCATGGTTCTTTTTACAACTAATGGCTAAAATGTTGTGAAAATTTTCATTTATAATTATTTTTCTCCAACCTAATTTAAAAGAGTTTAATAAATATAAACACTTTAACTGTAAATAACTCTATATAAAAATATTTTTACCCTTTAATACCTGAATCAAAGCAGGTGAACTACAGATACCATATTTTCTCTAATAATTGCTGAGGGGCAATTATTTTTCCCCTCAAAAAGGGGGCAATTATTCGAAGGCGGAGGGAAAGTGGTTGACGGAAGGGATGATTATTTAAAATATTTTGCACTAAAAGTCCTACTCTGAATAGTTTATTATTCCATTAAATCAAAACAAGTTAACTGAATATGGGAGGGAGAGGGGGAGGGGGCAATTATTTGAGGGAGGTGGGGGGGGGGGGGCAATTTTTTAAGAAAGGCGATTATTTCAAAAATGTTTTTGCTAAAAGGAGACGACAAATTGAGAGACAGCTATCATTCAAGGATATACGGTACTCAATTTACTATGAAGCTCTACAGTGGTTACGTGAAATAAAATGACTGAAATGAAAACAATGACGTAATATCCAAAAGAGACAACTTTATAATGCAAAGAGTACATTTTTATGACCAAGATAGGCAAACAAATAAAACATTGCTATCTGAACACCGTGGTTGGATGAGGTTCAAATCTTTGGCACACGTGCGAGTCAACAGATGTTTGACAAGTTCACCTAACAAACTTACCCGTAACATTGTTTGTCAAGTCGAAAACAAAATAAAATAATTATACAAAACGTTTTACAAAGTTTTACTGAATGGTTGATGACTATCAGACTGGATACGTAAAACATCAAAAACATCATGATCCGAAACTGCAAAACAATGTGCCCAGTTGAATCAAATACATTTTAATCCAACAATTTTGAACAAGTTTTTTTCAGCAATGTTTTATGCATTTAGCTGCATCTGGACCTTCAAATGTGCAAATAGTCAATAATAATGATAACCGATAATTGGACAAGGTAACTCCTTCAGTCAAGGACTCTTAGATATCAATGGAGACCCTGAACCATAAATACTGGTACAATGTTTGCACCTAAACAACAAAACCAAGTTCAACTTGATTGTATTCACCAATCACATCTCATGCTTTTTTAAAGCAATAGTCAGTGAAAGTATTGACTTCTTTTAGATATTCTTCAGGATAATTCTTATAATGTTGCACGTGACCTGAACCCTCAAAAAGCCTTGAAAACACTTCAACGCCTTTCTTCTTGTGTGCATCCATAAATGTCCGAACATTCTCCTCAGGGACTAAGTGGTCTACATCACTGAAGAGATATAGCTCAGGACAACCCAAGGGAGACTCTATAGTGCCTGGTATAAGTTTCTTTATATACGAACTGAAAAGAAAGACTGGAGGAACAATAACACCCAACCCAAGCCACACAAAACCCTTCAGCAAAGGATTGGGTATGGTTTCTAAGATTGTTGACTGAACACCTTTTAAACTATGCCAACCTGGGAAATGAGGACAGCTGTCAAATATACAGCCCACAACACGAATGGAACTGAAATGTAGGTGTCCTTGAGTTGTTATGGCTTGAAGTATAAAGTAATACACATTAAATCCTCCCATGCTAAGGGAGTAAAGGATGATTGGTCGATTCTGATTGGACTTCATCTCTACGAGTATATCCAGCAATTCAAGGCTAACATCTTTCACTTTCTTTAATCGTATGAAAGTGTTAATCGGATTTGCAGATATTCTGATCGTATCAAAGCCCTTCTTTTCAAATATTTCACTGTATTTAGCCAGGTGTTTGTCTTGTGCACTGTTCCATCCAAGAACAGCTACAATTGGGCTTTTGTTGTTTGTTCCTGACCTTGTGATGACAGCACCAATCTTTTTGCACTTGGCTTGAATGCTTGCAGTTTCACTTGCGATTGTCCTTTGGTGTAGCGACATGCAGCAAGAAAATGTACGGCCCAGCACAAGGCACTTTCTTGTTCTCACAAATAAGTAGTATGCCATGAAAGAAAGGTGTTAAATTACCATATTCAACTTGGGAAACCTAAAATACAAAAATAACATTATGACTTTACTCCGAAAGAAAACCCCTTTCTTAAAAAAATGGTGGGCCCAAATAAACTGCTTTTTCAAACAAATTAATGCCGGGTCCACCATGCCAAGTATAAAATAAATGCTGGGGGTGTTTAATTGAGAAAATACGGTATAACATTAAATAATGACTGGGGATCTTCTTTGAAAAGCTCAGTAGAGCTTGCTAGGATCTCCTGCTGCTGACTCACTGAATGTAATAATAAATTGTAAGCACATTTAGAAAGATGGGCGAATAAAGTTGTTCTTGCTTTTCCCTCTTGTGGCCCTGTTTCAGTTTGCATGATACCAATCCAAAAACTTACATTTGTTCAAGACATACCAGTGTAAGTTCAGGTGGAAGCTGCAGGCCAAGATTCTCACAACAGCATGGAAACTCATGCTGTAATAATATGCTGAAGTGACATGGCTTGTCACTTCGATTCATATCCAATCTAGTTTTAACTAAACAATCCAAAATCATTTATCGCGACAAGTCTTACTCTTTTGAGACAGATTTTGGTTGATTCATCAGGTTTAAACCACATGACCATTCCATTTTAACCACATGACCATTCCAGGATAAAACTCGTACCATTATAAAAACTCTTACGTAGTGTAAACATGGCGTAATGAGAAAGTGTTCCTAGGATTTAACAAGTTCTTTACTTTTAACACCAGCAGTGCATCCAAAACAAATTGTTGTCTATAAGCTTAAGTTTATTATTGTATTAAAGTTGATGAAGAGGTCTTAAGTGTGTTGGCAACTTTGTTCTTTTCAATGCTAGTCTAATGGGACACTCCATTTTTTCTCTGCACCCCCCCCCCCCCTTCCTTATGGAAGGCATATTTTGGTAATGTCTAGAAGGTCCCTGTCGGGATCTGGAATTTGCACCCCATTAAAAGGTGTCAGAAGCCTCCATTCTATTCATATACACAGTGCTTTCAATAAGCACCGACGGCCGACGAAAAGCGTCGGCTATTTCGCTCAGAGAAATCGGCTACTTTTCTCCTAAATTGAACTAATTACAGGAAGATTCTTTCAAAGCTCCTGTTGATACAGTCGGTTACTCTACTCAAACCAGCTGCCTACTTCAAATTTTATTGAAACCCCTGTATACAGTAAATAGGTATCAGAATCTGAATTTAAGAGATAAAGGGCCTGTTGGAATCCTGCCTTCCCTTAGGTTGGGAGATAATTGGCCTACATCGGAATCTGAATTTAAGAGACGAAGGGTCTGTCGGAATCCTGCCTTTCATAGGTGGGGGCGGGGGGGGGGGGGGGGTGCAGATAACAATGGAATGCCCAATACATCTGAGAAGTTTTGTAAAAACCTTGGTTTTTCCTGTGGAAAACTTTGAAAAGGAGGCTTCATGTCAGAACTTTGATCGTTTTTTCTTATAAGGGGTACTAAAACTTGCTTTGAAAACTAAAACAGTCTAATGGGACACTCCATATTTTCTCTGTGCCCCCCCCCCCCTCTTCCTTATGGAAGGCATATTTTGGTAATGTCTAGAAGGACGCCGTCAGGATCTGGAATTTGCACCCCATTAAAAGGTGTCAGAAGCCTCCATTCTATTCATATACAGTAAATAGGTGTCAGAATCTGAATTTAAGAGATAAAGGGCCTGTTGGAATCCTGCCTTCCCTTAGGTGGGGAGATAATTGGCCTGTCGGAATCTTAATTTAAGAGACGAAGGGTCTGTCGGAATCCTGCCTTCCATAGGTGGGGGCGGGGGGGGGGGGGGTGCAGATAAAAATGGAATGCCCAATACTTCTGAGAAGCTTTGTAAAAACCTTGGTTTTTCCTGTGGAAAACTTTGAAAAGCAGGCTTCATGTTGGAACTTTGATCGTTTTTTCTTATAAGGGGTACTAAAACTTTGCCTTGAAAACTAAAACTTTGGTTTCTTAGTGGGTACTAAAACTTTGGCTTTACCTCGGTGTAAGAACCTGTGAAACTCACGGATGACGTAAAACAAAGGAAACAAAAACATTTTAAACAATACCGTACAGCAAAACAAAAGCTAACAAACAAAGAAAATCTTGTCAGGTTCTTACACCGAGGTAAACCCAAAACTTTGAAGGGGTCGGTGGGGGGGTGGGGTAGAGGAGAAGTATAGGGCACATGGAAATGTTCTCGCTGTAAACCTCAAAAGTAACTATGACTACGATTCTACTATTTACCTCTTTGAACGGTTCAAGTTTACCGTAACTGTCACACAAATGACCCAGTCTTTTACCGATTCTTTCTATACCTCGCTCCTCGCCGCCATTTTACCCCACGCTGAGCTGAGCTGAGCTGAGCCCGCGACTGTTTTGGACGCTTTACTTGTTACCGTGACGTCACGACAAACAAAGTCTTTCAGAATCAAAATGGCCGTGAATTTTGGATGAATTTATAAAGCGAATTTTGCTGCTAAGCGACTAAAGAAATGTCCGACTCCGATGAAGAAACGGCAACAGAGCATCAGCTTAAGTTTGTTCTTTTAGGAGACGGTGCATCGGGCAAGGTAAGTGATTTTAGTCACTGAAGCCTCTCGGCAGAGAACAGTTGTTCGTCAACTTCTCGGTCGATGATTTGTCACGACAATTTTCCCGCTCGTATATACAGAAGCTGACTAACGTTCTTGTTTCCTTTTAGACATCCATATGTGTAAGATTTTCTCAAGAGAACTTCGACAAAGCCTATAAACAAACCCTTGGGTTAGACTTCTTTCTTGGAAGGCTAGTTTTACCAGGTAAAATAAACGTTAACCTATTCGAAAGTGAGCGTTCTGATTTCATTGGGGACACTTTAATTGTTTAAAACTGAACCTTACTAGGTGTGTTTTGCCGCTTTAAATCTTAAATATTTTCTCATCCTTTTATTATTTGTTTCAGGCAATGTCCATGTCACTTTACAAGTGTGGGACATTGGAGGACAAACTCTTGGTGGTAAAATGCTAGACAAATATATTTTCGGAGCTCATGTAAGTTTGCTTTTCAGTCCTTAAAATTTTGTAATAATTACTACATTTAAAGGGACTATTACCCTCAGATTTCGTTTTGTTGCAACCAGTGATTTTTGGTAGTGTGTCGCTTGCTATATACTAAGTAAGAATATTATTTATCTTAGTTTAGTACCAGATATCAAGACAATTAAAGTTATGGTTCTAAACCCTTCAAGGAGACTCTACTCAAACAATAGTTCTTCTGTTGAAGGCACTATCATGTGATAGGTTGCCCAAGGAATTTGATTTTCACAATAAATATTAGCCCAAGAACATCATTTGAGGGCTTATATGAAGTTTGCACTTCAAATTTCTGAGGGAACCTATCACACATGGGGCCTGAGACAGAAGGACTCTATTGTTTTTATTGAACATTAATATATGAAATTCATATATTTGAACTGCGGATAAAGATAGAATTATGTGAAGATCATCGCAGTGAAGGTGTTTTAACCTAAGCGGTCGAAAAGAAGAAACGTGAAAAAATTCAGGCTTGAATGGGAATCGAACCCATGACCTCTGCGATACTGGTGCAGTGCTCTAATCCAGTGAGCTATCAAGCCAACTGGGAGCTGGTCAATTGAGAGTTTGTATTTATCCCGTTGATGGTGAATAAATGAACATTATTATATGAAATTCATATATTTGAACTGCGGATAAAGATAGAATTATGTGAAGATCATTGCAGTGAAGGTGTTTCAACCTAAGTGGTCGAAAAGAAGAAACCTGAAAAAACTCAGGCTTGAAGTTCAAATATTTGAATTTCATATTATTAATGTTCATTTATTCACCATCTACGGGATAAATAAACACTCTCAATTGACCAGCTCCCAGTTGGCTTGATAGCTCACTTGGTTAGAGCGCTGCACCTGTATCGCAGAGGTCATGGGTTTGATTCCCGTTCAAGCCTGAATTTTTTCAGGTTTCTTCTTTTCGACCACTTAGGTTGAAACACCTTCACTGCGACAATCTTCACATAATTCTATTGTTTTTATTGTACAACACTAAATTTTGAGAGAAAATTGCCAAAAACGGGCACTATAATTTTCCCACATGAATAATTTACCAAGAAAAAGAAACATACGCCCGCAATACCTACAGAACTGACAAAGTGTTGGTTCGTCTCGAAAAGAAAGCAAGCAAGGCGTGTGTGATTGCCATTCGATAATATTCAAGTGTCTGTAACAGCAAGTTGCAGCAAAAGTGCGGTAACTCTGTACATCCCATGAAAAGATCAAGTAGTCCTGAGGGCTGCATAACCATGCCATCTGGCTCCCGTGCTGGTGCGGCAGTTGTAAACAAAGTCTTCTCTTAGACTTATAGAATAACAGCCACTAACGCTGACATTTGACCAATTGAAACGGTAACCCATACCCTGGAAAGGAGGTCAACTGAATTATTCACCCTCTCCTCACCAAACATAGCCCCGCAGACTACGCTCATAACCTCATTCTTCACTCAAGATCATTTTTCGCTGTCTTTTGGTTGGTCTTCCTCAAAAGCATGAACAAAAAAGCCGTCACAGCTCTCAAAACAGACGCATTTCAATAAATGGGCGATAAATTTCCCAATAAAGTAACCACATCCTTACAATATTGATCAGTATGGGCACCGTAACAGCCCAAAAGAATTTAACCTCTCCCCATACCTGGGAACCACACTTTATGTACAGTTCCCTTTAATCATGTCAAGGGCTCCTTAAGGTCATTCCCCCGAAATAAAATTTAAGATACGATTCTTCTCAAACTTTCACAAGTTGTTAGCTATCGTGCAATGTTTTGAAATATAAAATAAAAAGAATAGGTCCCCATGTCCGTTTACGAGATATCATCGGCTCAAGTTACCCCATAATTCCTTGCAATTTGCCCAACAAACACATGTTTATTTGATCAGTTTACGCTACTTTCCGTAGGAAGAGGAAGCACACGATTAAAGCAAATCTTGAAACAATGTACTAGTTGTAAAATATCGATAACAAGGAACAATTTACTAGACGTTTTATGGCAGATGCTCAAAGCATCAGACGAAATTGACTTAAAACCCTCCTTACGTGCATGTTTTCGAGGTCGTGATTTCCATCTCCGCGAGTAACGCGTTTCTAGTAATAAATTTTTTTCGAACATGTGTTTTTTTTCTAACACTTCGAACAAAAAGAGGATGAATGTTATGTCAAAAATATTTGGAAAAAAAGATAGATCCCCATGCTTGTTTAAGAGTAAATAACTTTTCTTTTCTCTGGTGAGCTTAGCCTCATAGGAAATTTATTACTGCCTGGACGTACGTGCGCTAATGACGCAACAAATCGTGCGCAGTAAGGATGCATAATGCAATACAGGGGAATGACCTTAAGCCAACTCGTGAATGCAAATACGAAATAAGTCATTGCTATGCTCTATAGTACAGGTTACAAGAAAGCGCATTATAGGCATTTACCAGTTGTTTTGATCCACTCCACCCTCGATAAGTATTTTTACTTGGCTCAACATGCTAACCGGCATGACGAAAATTGTGACAGTATTTTGCCTTTTATGTTACCGAATGACATAATGTTTAAAAAATCTGATGACTCAGCTCATCTGTCTTATCACTTTGAATATTTTGTTGAATAAAACTAAAAGTATAAATGTCAATATAATTTTGTCCACAACTGAACATGCTTTTACCGAGAGTTTTGAGCAATGTATTTATATACTGTTGTGAATATGGCACTACAAAAACATGATTATCGACAAAGACAAACACATCGCTGACATCGTCAGAATCTCAACATACTAACTGGCGTGACGAAAATTGTGATAGTTTTTTGCCTTTTGCATTACCGAATGACGTAATGTTTAAAATCTGATGACTCAGCTCATTTGTCTTACCGCTTTGAATATTTTGTTGAATAAAGCAAAAAAATTAAATGTCAATATAAATTTGTCCACAACTGAACATGCTTTTCCCGAGAGTTGTGAGCGATGTATTTATGTACTGTTGTGAATATGGCACAAAAAAAACATGATTATCGATAAAGACAAACGCATCGTCAGAAACTGGAGAAAATAGTAAAAAGCTAAGTCATCGCTTTATCTCAAACACATTAAAGCATGTCTCATGACATAATCGTTAAATCCAGTGTGCTCTTCCGGAGTCAGCAAGTTGTCTCGAACTCTAAAATCGAAGAAATCGGTTCAAAATCAAACGTAGTAATTCATTTCCCACCTGCAAATAACCTTTCTTGAATTGGCAGCTGGATACTTTCCAAGTATTAAACATAACCACAACAACATACACCAGAATTTTCCTTTCATAACAATTACTGAGAACGATTCTTCCTTAGGATGTATCAGCAACAGTTTGGTCCCACCAGCAACAACAGTGCCACTAGACTTCACCTCCTGTTATTATCAGTCCTCCTTCTTTTCTTTCACTAGTATTTGACAGATATTTCAGTATTTCCTTTTGTGACAGGCAATGGTCTAACACCGCTCGGCGGACATCTGCGTCTATACCTACAATACTTTATTGTGGAACCCTTGTCCTATCATGCGTGCTTGTGTGTACTCATCGATGTCTGTGTACAACTTCTTCTCTAGATGTTTAGAGGTCAGCACAAAATTCTACCACAACACAGTCGAAGCAAATCTTCCACCAAACCTCTTGACCTGCCAATTCAAAATGGCCACTTGGTCCGCTTGTTCTCACGTCATCCCATCCCATCGGCCATAGCAAAATACACACCTTATAAGCCTTACACGACGTATTATGACCGACCACTACACCAATCCACCGTCCTCACGTCTGCACTATCCAACTTCGTTGGTTAAAAATGGAGCGTGAGTGCAGGTTACTTCATATGAAAATGAGTTTGATTTGCATGTGAATAAAACTTCATTTAACATGAAAGAATGCACCAGGCATCATCTTGAAAAGGAAGCTAAAGGCTTTTAGAAATTGCCTATTACGAATACTGTCAACTGATAGCTGACATTCCTGTGTAGTTTTTAAGGCGATGAGAGTACTGCTTCAAGGCCTGGCATTTGCTCATGACTGCCAGTCATAATTGGATAAACCAAGCAGTTATTACAAATACGTGCAGTAACCAAGTGATCAGCTGGGAGAAGATTGAGAGAAGACATTGAGAGAAGTGCCATGACCCATGACAATGTAATTTTTTTTCCAGGCGGTGTTGCTTGTTTATGATGTGACAAACCAGAGCAGTTTTGATAACCTTGAAGACTGGTATGATACAGTGAAGAAACTGTGTGAAAAGGATGGCTCTAGATTACCTCATATTGCACTTGTAGCAAACAAAAGTAGGTCTTATGCTTTTGAGTACACAGAAGATTGCTTTCCCATTTTGATGTTAAGTCAAAATATTTTCAAACCAGTTTGATTTGTATTTTCTTTACTCCAGTCAGAATACTACCATGATCCGGAGACAAAGAAAAATACAAATCAAATAAGTTTGGAAAGATTTTGACCCTATATTGTTTTAAACTTTAACATTTACATGCACCTGTAGCTTGTTATCTTTGAGGTGTGGCAAATAAAAAAATGTATTGGCATTATGGTGTTTTAAATCTGGAATGAAAATATAGAGTGATCATGCAAGTCCATACGATCTGAAATTTAAACCATTACAAAAGAAAACTTAATTAGTAAGTTGAGTTTTGCTTCTCAGCAAATGTTACGAGATGTTAGTATGTACTGTAGGATCCTAAAAGATTCTGCTGGATGTTAATAGGATTCTACGCAATCTTAAGTAGAATCTTATCAGGATCCTATTGGGATTCATCACTGCTTGCTGGCTAGATACATCAATACTATTGCATAATTGATCTTGTGATCTTTGAAAAACTGTGGGTTGTGCCACTTGGACCCTGCGCAAAATCAAGTTTTATGGTATTTGATGTTAACAGCACCAGTTTTCACTTTTATTATTATTATTTTTTGATGATTTAGTTGACTTGGAGCATCAGAGAGTAGTCCGGTCAGACAGACATGGAAAATTTGCTCAAGAACATGGAATGTCAAGGTCGGAACTTACTACATTTAAGTTGAAAATTTATACCCTTCTCGCCCATCCCCCACCCCCCCCCCAAAAAAAATGTATTACAGTGCGACTACTTGGACCGGGCCACTTGGAAGAAAATTGACCAATCACAATGCTAATTAAGAACAAAAGATAGCAAAGTATATTCGTAAATGACCAATAACGTTGAAGCATCCAGACAATACATGTTTGAAAAAATTTGAAACCGTGACCTCTGATCATGACCTCTCGGGAAACTGCCACGTCTACGATTGGTTATTTTCGATCCTAAATTTTCAGCAGAACATTTAGAGGTGGAATTCACAATTGGTAGCAAAAATTTTGCCCATAAACAAACCTTAAAGAATACTTTCGCTTCAGTAGTACAGCTAGTGCCCAAGTATGTTTGTAGAAGAAACCTTTTCCGAAAAGAAATTCGGTAACACAACAGACTTGCTCAATTCTGAGAAGCGTTCACTCAACACAGCAAGTGAAGGGCTGAGAGCATAACCGTCTTATGTCGAATTTTAGGCCGTTTTTTCATTTTGCTCAAAACTGCCTGAATTTTTGCATGTGACCTTCCCTTCATTCAAAGAACATTGCTCTGATAATTTTTTCACTGATTTTCGCTTCGTTTTCGAGAAAAACGAGGCCAAAAAGTCAAGTCGGCGTCGTTTGTAAAACAACAGAAACAAAAGAAACCAGAGTTCTTTGTTTCTGTAAACAATGAAATGAACGCAACGAAGCGGTAAGAAAGCTGCTTTTCGAGTGATTATCTAATTAAATCACTGATCTTTGCGTATATTTAAACATACGTTTCAATCGCCATCGCAACTAAGTTGATTCCTACCATATCTGCCGCTGTCGATCTTGTTTTAAAAAAAAACCACTGTACAAAATCCACTGAAAATCTTTAGAAGGTGGACGAGTTCCCCAACAGGAAGCGAGATATGCAGTGTATTTTAACTATATAAACTAAAAATCTTCTCTTTTCCCGCTAAGTGTTGAGCTAGCTCAGTCAGTTAACGCGGCGACTTTAACTCTTGATAGTCGCTGGTTCGAATCTGTCTTCAGCTACTTTTTATTTTCTCTTTTTATTAAATTCTCTTCTTTTGTTCATTTATTATTATTGTTTTTAAACTTGTTTGAAGAACAAACTACTGTTCAGGATCCACGGAAAAACACTAATAGTATAATATAAACAAACACAGATCTAAAGATAAATATCGACATTTGCCTGCTTTAGTCGTTCAATAATAAACAGAGGTTCCCAAAACTCCTTATTCACTAACTGCTTTTTGAATCAACAGGTGCTTATCGTTGATGTTTTGATTCTAGCTTCTGTAGCCCTTTCAATTGGCAGCCGCGGTCTCAAATACTGCAAGGAAATCCAAATCCCGTATGGGAGCTTTTAGTTCCATTTCAGCATGGTGCAAGTCTGAAACGTAATCTCGTAATAGCTACGAATGTTGCTGACTATTGCTGTATATGCTGCCCTCCCAATTCAGTCTTACTTGCATTTTCTGGGCAAAAGCCATTTTGGAAACATGTACATTCACTGTAAGCTTATAGCTTACATAGTGCATACAAACAATCCACAAGATATTTTCAATCACATCGAGTCAACATCGCACCGTTTGAAAACGTTCAAAAATCGCCATTGAAGCTAACCAATGCAAAATATAGACTATTTCCCGAGGGATCCGCAGAATTAGACGGTTTCAAATTTATTTGGAGATGTACCGTATTGTCTAGATCCTTCAACGTTATGAACGTTCAGCTTATGAAAAAATGTTGGCTTCTTTTGTTCTCAATTAAGGCTGTGATTGGTCAATTTAATTCTTCCAAGTGGCCCGGTCCGAGTGGCCGCACTGTAACTGCAGAAATTAATTCAACAATACTCTGTCTATAGTTGTAATAACTCTTGTCAATTAATTCAGTTTATCATTTAATTTTCAGTTATTATGTGTCTGCCAAGACTGCAGATCAGGTTAGTTCACTTGACAATATTTTCTATTCAGTACTTTAATTTATGACCAGTTATCTAACATTCCATGAGCATACATTGGATATGAGGTGTTCTTATAGTTCTGGAGTTTCCCTGGTGAAATCCCGTGCAGGATACAATTCAGCAATTGTTCCCCGTGCAGGATACAATAGCACATGGCCAATGTGTGGGAAAAGCATGTGACTGTTGAGAAAGTGAGAGAAGCTGCGGGGATGTTGTTTTTTGTACATGCATTGCGATGCTTGGGTCAACAACAAAACCGGTCTACGTAACTAAAAGATTATTTTTTCAAAGTTCAAACAAAATGGAAACCAAAGTGTAAAAAACATTTTCCCAATCTATCAAAAGAAGAAACGAAGAATCTGTTGGTGCAGAAGGATTCAGAAGAGCACCAGATTAAGCTGTAACCACAGTCACCTGTTATGATGCAAAATTTTGCATTCCAAAGTTAAGAGTGAATTTTCATGCAGGAGCTTTTTTCAGGAGCAAATGCTACAATTAAGTTCACAGCCATTCTAAATGACGAAGATTTTTTTAAGGTTCCAGGTCTCTGTTCCATTTTTCATTCTAAATCACAGATGTACATATTTGTCAGACATTTGGTTTAGTGCTTATAGTAGTGTCAAAACTAAATTGTTTGCTTGTTTTTCTGAGACTGTTTAAATATGGTTTGTTTTCCTTGAGTTCTTGATGTTTCTCTCAACTTTCTAAAATTTTGCATTCAAAATCAATTGAAAAATTGAGTCTCTGTTGAGGAACATTGTGAACATTAAGTAGTTTTTAAACCCAGTAGGTTGTCAGGAGTTCTAAGAAAATCTCCCCAGGTTGCAAAATGTGAAAAATGTATGTGTGGAACGTGAAAATCGCATTTAGAACTTATAGTCTAGGACATACTACATGAATGTATATAATTTAATTAAAATAATCACAGAATGATATATGTATATTTTAAATCGTATGTGATTGAGATAATTTGTTCTAACAGTTCGGTATGTTGTTTGCTCAAATTTCAGGTTAGTCTTTGTTTTCAAAAGATAGCTGCAGAAATTTTGGGAATCAGACTGACAAAGAATGAAATGGAACAACACTCTGTATCCTTTATAATGTCATTTGCATTTTGTTAACCCTAAAACTCCCTGAATCATAAACCTTGGGTCAAGTGTGGTGTTTCTTTTGTAATCCTAAATTGCGACCATTCAATTGAAAGCTTTTTATAGTAACTGTTAAGCAAAATTTTTCTTGGTTGCCTGTTTATTATGCTATGCAAGTTGATTAACTTTCAAGTCTGTGGTTGGAATCCTGAAGTGTGTGACCACTCAAATGAAAGCCGTTGAGCAGTACTTTCCTGAGGTGTTGTTTATTAAGGTGTACAAGGTGGTTCTAACTTTTGAGTCTGTGGATGAAATCGTAAAGTGTGACCATTCAAATGAAAGCTACTGAGCAGTACTTTCCTGAGGTGTTGTTTATTAAGGTGTACAAGGTGGTTCTAACGCTTGAGTCTGTGGATGAAATCCTAAAGTGTGACCATTCAAATGAAAGCTACTGACCAGTACTTTCCTGAGGTGTTGTTTATTAAGGTGTATAAGGTGGTTTTAGCATTTGAGTCTGTGGATGAAATCCTAAAGTGTGACCATTCAAATGAAAGCTCCTGGGCAGTACTTTCCTGAGGTGTTGTTTATTAAGTGTATAAGGTGGTTCTAACTTTTGCGTCTGTGGATGAAATCCTAAAGTGTGACCATCCAAATGAAAGCTGATGAGCAGCAATTTCCTGAGGTGTTGTTTATTAAGGTGTACAAGGTGGCTGAAATGTTTGACGCCATGGTTTAGTTAGTAAAGTGTGACCATTCAATTGAGGGCTTCTGTTGTGATGCTGTTTATATGTTGTTCAAGGTGGTTGTAACTTTTGAGTCTGTGCATGAAATCCTAAAGTTAGCATGATCTTTCAAATGATAGCTATTGAGCAGTACTTTTCTGTAGTGCTGTAGATTTAGAAAGTGGTGGTATGTTTCAAGTCTGTGGATGTAATTTTGAAGTGTGACCATTCAAATGAAAGCTACTGAGCAGTACTTTTTGGTGGAGCTGTTTAGTATACTACACTTTGTGGAATCTGTTCGTTGGGTCTGTGATATTAATTAAAACTGACAGCTTTTCCTTGACATCGTTGCCACTCTTCAGAGAGTCGTCAAGGCTGACATTATTCAATACAGCAACCATGAAATGCCATCAAGGGCAGCGCCTACCCAAACCAAGAGTTCCTTCTGTTCACTTCAGTAGATCATGTGGATGTCTTATTCCAGAATATTTTTATTTTATAGAATGAATTTATTTAATACCAAAAATGATGCAGATCCCTGTTGTAAAAAAGTCATTTTTAGGATGATTATTAATCACAGCGGGCCCAGTCTCTTAAATATTACTTTCCAAGGCAGTGAGTGTTTTTGGCTATCTTCCCAGCCTGTCAATTTTCTGCTTTAGTTGAGCTTTGAAGAAAAGGAACTTTCCCTGTAACGAGAAAAAGAGATGGAAAGCTTTGGGGGTGTAAAACAAAGTATAGAGTAGGGAGCCCCCTCCCATGCTCATGTTAAAGAAATAGACTGCCATGCAATCTAGATGAGAATTTCCTTAGAAATAATAATCATCCATGGTGTGGTTCCAGAAAATATCCATACCCCAACCACAGAGGGTCATTGGAAATTCTGAGGAGGTGGCAGTTTGTAAGGGCCAAAATTTTACATGAAAGTATGAGCCTAAACTGGAATTTCTGGGGGTCAAAACCAAAAAACCCTCTTTAGGGGTGGGGAGTATGGATATTTTCTGGAACAACACATGGGATATGTCATTTATTTGGTGTTTATAACTAAGATACCTGCTTTACTTTTTAATGACTACGTTTAGCCCAATTTCTATCAGGACACAAAACATAAGGTCCCAGACCTGAAACGGATACAACGTTCAACATTGTTGAATTCAGCTTGTTACACAAGTTTGGCCACCATGTGGAATCGTGTTGGATGATGGTGATGAATGTTGTTTGATAGCATGAACAGAATTTGATTTGATTGTTGAATAAGACAGTGTTGAACGTTGTTGAAAGGAAATTTATGTTTCATCCATTTGTCTTGGCCCTTAATATCAATTTAGTTTTGATTATAACTGGAAACAAATGACCAAGAAGTTAATGTTTTTGACGATTTTTACGTAGCCTGTAACTCTGTGATCAGCATAATGTTAGTTGTCAAACAAATTTAAAGAGAAAAACCAGAATATTACGTAAGGTCTAGATTGCCATAATTTCATGATATGTACAGATCTGTCTATGGTATGAAGGGTTCTGTTTGTCTAAAAATAAGGGAAGTCTTGCCAATTGTCCTAAATAGCATATAGCTTTTGCCATTTTTGTTTGAAAAGGGTAAATACAATGAAGGTTTCAATCGCCCCCGTCCAACGTTTTCTGCATGCCCCCACCCTCTACCCACCCCCAAACACAGGCTTTGGGCTTAACTTACAAGGCCTGGTGTGGTGAATTCGAACTTCGTACTAGCTAGTTCTCAAGTTTTAAACACAAAATTGTTAAAGAATGGGAACTTTTTGTAGCAAATTTGTTAAGTTGTGCCACGACTAAACAAGTAACCAGGCATTTTTGAACAGTTGTCCGTTGCAATAATGGCTTTAGCTACGTGCTGGTCACAACTATCTAGGAGGTCTACTTCTTTCCTTATTACCGTGACCAATGAAAACTAGACAAGTTGCCTTCATCCAGCTGACAAATGGTAGTAGTTCCCAAAACAGTATAACACAATCAAATAATTTATGGTGATGTGACTTGCATGCGACTTGTAAATAATTATGTGTTGGTTAATACTGTTCATGTTTTCTGATCAGGAGTGGTAAAGTGAAATGACTAATCTGCAAGCAGGTTTTTACTACCATTAAAAGTGCAGGGATACCTAAATCACTGCAACATTGACTTGTACTCAGCTTTAAAACTCTTATTTGTGACTCGCTAGACATGAGGCTACTTGCAGGCATTATAAAACAACAAGCAAAGTAATTTCTAACCAAGTTGACTATAAGTTACAAAACTTGAGGGGAGCAGGGATGGCGCAGTAGTAAGAGCGCTCGCCTCCCACCAATGTGGCCCGGGTTCGGCTCCCGGTTCCGGTGTCATATGTAGGTTGAGTTTGTTGTTGGTTCTCGTTCTTGCTCCGAGAAGTTTTTTC
This sequence comes from Siderastrea radians, assembly GCA_964017195.1. Classification (NCBI taxonomy): domain Eukaryota; kingdom Metazoa; phylum Cnidaria; class Anthozoa; order Scleractinia; family Rhizangiidae; genus Siderastrea; species Siderastrea radians. Next base: position 65,704,584 of record OZ024887.1, read on the forward strand.
TCCGGGTGCTCCGGTTTTCCTCTCTCCTCAAAAACCAACACTTCCTTAATTCCAATTAGATCGGGAGCGCACGAACACTTTCAAACGAGGTCTTCAGAGCTCCTAAGTGTTTCGTGGATGAACAAATTGCATTTTTTTTTACAACCATACTTGGGTAGGACCTCATCATGTGCAGTGCAGAAGTTTGTGGAAACTGATTCTTGAGTGACGTCTCTAGAATATTATTAACCAGTAGCGCAACCGTGTTATAGGCCTTTGTTAAACCAGCCATCATGCTTTAAAATAACCGAAAATATCAAATGAAGTGAAGAACAGTCGCCATGACTGTCCAGAAGAGGAAACCCTTGGCAAACAATTCAAGCTAAAGAGGCTTGATTGTACATGACAAACCGGATCTTTTATTAAGTACAAGAGAACCGACTATACAGGCACAAACAACTCCTATGCTTCCTCGAACACGTGGATTGAGTGAAGCATTGACAAGGCGCGGCACCGCCTCACAACATTTGTTTCTTTGTGCTCCATTCGTAGGCTTGTTCGTAGGCCTCAAAATTTCGCCGCGGTCTAACTGTTTCTGGTCACGTGGTAGGCTTGTCCCGGAGGCGTCACCGAAGCGAATTATACGTCACAGTAAATTGACTTTGAGGGCCTGGGAGATAGGCCGTACAGGAACTATTGTAGGCAATACACATGCCTAAACCAGAGCTCTATCTATCTAGGGCAGGCCATCTCTTGCGAGTGGAGCACCAGACTGAAACGGGGAAATAACCCTTCCTCTCTTGCGGAGGATTGACACTGTGCGAGTAGCTTTGGATGTTCATGGATTGCTCGAAATGACGAAAAGATTGAGTAGATATATCAGGCCAAGTGAAAAAAACGTAAATGTTTATCGTCCCCGCCCGCGTCTTTTTTGGGGGCCGCATCAAATTTTTTTTATTTTTAAAATAGAAGAAAAGCCACATGCATTACTTTCACTATGTTCCCAATCCCCTCAATCGGGTAAAATAAGTCTTTACTAGTAATAAGAATTCTGTATATAAAAAGAACTGGGAAAGAAACATGTTTTTTGTTTGCCTTTTGATACGCACTCAGGCCAAAATTTGAAAGCCTTGGTACGCTAGGCCTGTACTGGAAAGGCCACTTGCAAGTTTTATTTAGCCAATTCGCTTCTGGAGAATTTGACGATGGAGAAGGCATCGATATTCGAACAACACAGGTAAGCTTTGCATTTAAAAGTGACGTTCTACTACGTACTGTGTTCTATTGACGGAGTAGTCCTCTCTACTTGTTGACATTTTAAGATATCACATGACTCAACACGTTTGTCAAATAAACCAAAGCTTTGTTTAAACAATATCTGGCATCGCATTTATCAATATTTGACCACAGAACTCTAACCTTCCCCTGCAGGAGGGTCACACAATAGACTTGGTAGCCCGCCATACATTAATTATCTTATGAAAAGAGCATTTATTTGGACATAATAATAAAAAAAAAACGTTGGAAATAACAAAAAAAGATCCGGACGATAAACATTTTTTTTTTTCACTTGGCAGATGCGGCATTGATCGATGGTATGAAAGTTAAGGTGATTCCATCGAAATAGAAGGACTTGGCCCAACTGGTAATTATGTTTAGAACATTTCAAAAATGCAATAAAATATAGGGGTCACCGAACTTGTTTTAGCACAACGTGGATAGCCATTGATAGCAACTTTTCGACCCGCAAGGTTTTCCTGAGAAACCCTTGTAATCAGAAATGAGAACTATAATTGCTTTAAAAAGTCATTGCTTGTATTGAAATATTGAAGCAGTTCAAAAAAAGAGGCATTTATCTTGCACTGTATACTATTTTAGTCTAACGGGAACTAAGGATATGAAAAAATTAAAGAATTTGTCGCGTGCGTACATACCCTGCTATACCTAAAGAAGTTTTTTTCGGCATTTAAATAAAAATATCTCAAAGGAGAATTTTTAACTTTTCTTGAAAACGCGATATATTGTACTCGACCGTGTGCCATTTGAATTTATATATTTAAAAATAGGGGTCACCGAGCTCGTTTAGGAGAAAACGACCTGTTATTTTTCTGAACTGCTCACTTTCATAGAAACACCTATCAAGTTCCGAAGCCTGCGCGCGCTAATCACGCACAAAAAATGATGCGCAGAAAGGATGCGCAATGCAATTGAAGGGTATCACCTTAAGCGATTTCTAGCTGTCTCTCTAGCTGTTTCGTATCCTATTTACACATAGAAGGATGTCGTGACCGGGTACAAAATGTTTTCTAACACAGGCCGCGTGGCAGGGGCGGACCATCGCTTCCACGCATGTTGGAGGTCATAAAACACAAGGTTTCTCGTGCGAATTGTAACAATGTCTTAAAATCTTTTAATCAAATACATTCCTAAGGATAATTTGGGCTCAAAAGAGCCATTGAGATGTGGGTTGTGAAAGGTTAGAACACTACCGTACAAATATCTCTTATTTTCAGAACTGGTTCAATATCCAATGAATAATCATGGCTGAAATTTAAGTCGTTTGGGGAACATTTAATATATGTAAAATCAATTATATTAACATCAAAAGACTGTTTGACATGAAATTTTGTACCTACTTTAATTTCATGACATCTGGGAGTTGGTTAATAGTCCCCGGACTGAAACATAAAATTCAGGAAATGGTTACATTACACTTTAATTTACTTCTCCATGGTAGACAAATGAAGCTATGGTAATTACTTAACTTTGTTTTCTCCACTTTCTTTTGCAGGTTCTTATTAAATTAAAACAAGAAAAATAGAAATATAACAAACTGATGAACCTTGTTATTTGAAACCATTGAGAACAAGGATGTGTCTTGTGTTGAGCCAGGCATTTCATCGCTGCATGTCACTACAGCAAAGGATGACAGCAAGTGAATCTCCACGTTTCCAAGCCAAGTGCATTAAGATTGGTGCTGTTGTCACAAGATCAGGAGCAGACAGCACAAGTCCAATTGTAGCTATTCTTGGATGGAATTTTCCCAAGACAAACACCTGGCTAAATGCAGTGAAATATTTGAAAAGAAGGGCTTTGATACGATCAGAATATCTTCAACTTTTGTCAACACTGTCTTACGGATGAGCAGAACCAAGACGATTAGCCTGAAATTTTTGGAAATACTTGAAGAAATGAATTCAAATCAAAATCGACCAATCATTCTTTACACCATGAATATGGGAGGATTTATGATGTAGCACTTTATAAATGAGGCAATATCGACCCCAGGACAACAGGATTACAATTCCATCCATGTTGCAGGCTGTATATTTGATAACCGTCCCACATTTCTTAATTTGAACACTCTAAAAGAGCAGTTGAAAGTGTTAAATACCGTACAAAATCCCTTGAGTAAGGTTCTTTTGCAGTTTTGCAGGTGGTGTGAATTGTCATTTATCCAGTATTTCTTTTAAGTCCAGTTGTTAGAGGTCAAATTCTGCAAGACTCCATGGCCTCACCTCTGGGCTGCCCTGAACTATTCTTGTTCAGTAAAGCAGACGATGTCATTCCACACAAGGATATTGAGGTGTTCATTGACGCACACAAGAATGAATGCATCAGTGTGTTTACAAAGTGTTGGGAGGGGTCAGCACATGTGCGGCATTAAGGCAAATACCCTCAGGAATATCTGAATGAGGTCAATGCTTTTACAGACAACTGTTTGAAACAATACATGAGTTAGAAGACAATTGCTGTGATAAGCCATTTAAATTTGGGTTAATTTGCCACTTGGAAAAAATAATTCAGTTTAAGCAAAGGAGAGTTCAGCTTAATAAAAAGCACTAGAGGAAAGTGCTGTTCAGTAGCTTTCATTTGAATGGTCACTCACACTTCTCTTCAAGGAGGGTTACCCCCTCCATTTCTGCCAACAAAAGGAAATGAGTGCTCTGGGAATTGTAGGAATACCTGCTTTCCATATCCTTCCCCCTTCCTATTCTCTCCTCTCCTATCTGTACCATTTTCTGGCCTTTAGCTCTCCAGTATTACTCCTAGCTGGAAACTAATAACCCATTTCTGAATTGTCTTGAGCCTCCCTTTCAAAGCGAGGTTAGGCGCGTTGATCCTTTCATAGTTGTCATTGCTGAAAACAACCGTTCGAACAGAACAAACATCGCGCAGAATAGCGGGTTATTCAAGCGTGAGCGTTCGGTACCTCAGTTAGAGAGAAAAGGGTCAAATCGGGTGAAGCTGAGCAACTGCAATGGTCATTTTTTAGTACTTACAGGGATCTTATCTAATATGGTACAGCCGATTCGCGTAAAGTGGAAAACTAAAACTACACTTTTATCCGAACATTGATAGACTTTTGCCTTTAAAGAATGAGCATTTTTCGCTTTTTGCAGTATGGGAAACGAGCCTAATTAAAATTCAGCGCTCGTTTTCTTCGAAAATAAGTACCAATATTCTGATGATACTCTAAAAATAATGACCAAACGACCGTACACTAACTTGACTTTCTCAGAATGTCTGTTCAGAAACCCAAAATTGCCCGAGATATTCGGATTTAAAACAAGACTTTTCTTTGGCGAAATATTACCCAAGACTTTTGTAAAAATTAGTTTACTTTATTTTCGCTTTCGGATGGACTAATATGTCGTTTAGAGAACGAGCTGGTTAGGTTTCGAAAAGCCGACACTGGGAGCTCAGCCGAAATTCGCGATACGCGATACGAGTAATGTTTTCGGCCAAAATCAGAACAGCTCAACCTCTGTTAGCGTACACAAATATCCCTTTAAGAAAACACCAAGAAATGAGGAAACGACCTTTACATATTTTGCTTAAAGTTTCTCCTGGGTGCCTCTGCTTTATGAACGAAAATAAATATCGATATATATCACAGACCCGGCGAGGAATATTGTATACATCCGAAACAACTGCCCGTTCCACCGTCAGAGATGGCAAAGGGTAAAAACTGTGGATTTCTATAAAAAGTCACTAGGGTACATTTTATTAACATGGATTTGTTCAACAAATGATACGTGTCTCTGGACCGCTTCTACGTTAAAGTAGTGAAACCTAGAAAGTTACAGCGCGAAGATAGCGACAAAAAAGACTGCTAAGTCCGAAAGAAACGAGGGTATTGGAACTTGGCGGTATTTAATTTTCTGAAGAATAGCAATAGATTCAATGAAAAAATAGCCATCTTTTCGCCTGGGGCTCTTGGCAGTTGCCAAATGAAAACATGTAGAGAATAAAAGGCTCGCGATCTCAACTTGACAAAAGTTAAATTATCTTTTCATTCATATAAACGGATTTAAGTTTTTACCTCTCAGTAATTCCAAAGTACTGGCAAATGGACAGCGGAACTGTCTTCAGAATCTTGGTTGGCTCAGTTGAGTCTAACGTTAGAGTCTAACGCGTGTTCCTCCGCAAGCTCTGCAAGAAGATAGATCAAGAAAAATATCCTCTCGCTTTAACACTCGTCTACTATCTATGACATCGATAAGAGGTATTTCAATTTTAATTGAAATGCTTTTCGCCGATGCATTCCACCACGTACTGCATTTTTACTTAGAAACGCTGAGGGAAAAATCACTCTAATCACAAAAACGTGTCAAGCTGCGAGACTGTGCATCGATTGTAATGCTGAAATTTCTCAAAATTGTTCTGTTCTTCATTGTTATATCAGAGAGAGTGCTGGAGCCACCGGCTGATCACGTACAAACGCTACAAGGGTGGCACATGCGGAGTGACTTCTAACAGAACACACTTAACTTTTGGTTGTTCTAAATCATAGTCAGAACAGGAACAGCTTTCCGTCAAAGCAAAAAATCTGAAGTTAATCACTGTACTATCCCTAGAATTGATTTGTCCTTCTATGGGTTTTTGCCTTGTACGTGCACAATATTACGACATGAATAATAATAATAATAATAATAATAATAATTAAAAATAATATTATATTTATAATAAGAACCTTCCCAGAATGCTTTGCACCAGAAAAATTTCAATGCAAAATAACTTAGTTAATTTGTGGTCGAAGAGAATGCTGTACCATGTGTTATTTACAACTTCGTGAAAGTTATCCCTCATATTAACGTTAGGGTGATGACGTCATTATTCACGTGACTATGGCAAAAAATATGTTTTAGCTCACTGCAAGAACAGGCCTCCATCAATTCAAAAGCAGATAACGTGCCCTGATAGTCATTGGAATGGGCAATATGGAAATTGCCACTTGACATCTGGCATTTGAAAGTTAAGGTGGCTCTGTACAGGAGCATTTCCCAGGGGACTGGTAAGGAGTCAGTAACTATGGTAGTTTAAGGCGGAGAGAAACAAAGCTTGGCTGGTTAATAGTACTTCGCATGAAAGTAACGACCATGATATGCTCACTGTTGTGACGTCATTGGTCACGTGACCAGAGCGCACAGAAAATTCAAATCACTTTAAAACTGCTTTAAGCTCAATAAATTCGTAATTTCTCACAGTAATATCGCAGAAAAAATTGCAAGTTATTCAAAAACGTCCATTATTATTTTTCCTTTTGAAAAAGCACAATGAAAAATGAACCTTAAACTTTTTGATAATCCCCTGTTTTGTGAGGTTTTGATATAAATGTAAAAACGAATCAGCATATTTGGTTTCAAACTATGCTCTTTCTAACTACGTTAACAGTTTTTTTTTTAAAATTCGTTTTCATAGAGCTAAGGGATGTGAATTTGCAGGCACGCGGAGTACTGGGCACCAATGTCACGGATTGCTCAGGAAGACTGGTGCACTTTTTAGGCGCGGCGGCATAGCTAGCGACAAAAGCTGAAAATGGGGTGAAAAGGTGTTTTAGCTTTCTGTGGTCCATTTCTGCTAAAGAATTGTTAATGGTTTCTCCGAAAGAGGACAGCAGTTCATTTCTCGCTGCATTGCTCATGTCAGGTACGTGTAATTATAGCTTTTTATTGTCTTCGGTAAACAGCTTAATATATTAGCAGGGCTTTACCGATCGATCATTTTTGTTTAATGTTTCATATTTAAGCTTATCGTTAGTCCAGTGCTTAAATAATTTGCCATTTTCGTTCCGGTAGCAAAAAGCCGAAAGATAGACACGTAGGTTGGTAGCTAAAGTTTATTAAGTTTCATAAGTCTTTAAATAAACATTATATGAAGTGATGTAGTTTTTGTATACTCGTCTGTGAATCGTACATGTATGTTATTTGTTGGCCCAGTAAAAGTGTAGCATCGCATCCTTTATGTTTTCAGTAAATTTAATTACAGCGTTGCTGTTAAAACTAATGTTTCAAACAGCTATTGCTTAAAGCAAGAAGGTCAGGCTATTCTCTTAATGTTGATACTGGCAGATAAGCTTAAATTCTTTTGTGTAGCATCATTTAAGCTTACGTGTTGTAAACATCTCATAACAACATAACATAACACATAACATACTTTATTTTATCTCCATCTCCATTTGTTTATTAGCTGGGCTTTTCTTCACTGCTTGCAAATTATTTATATACATCTAATGACTCACGAATGTTTCTTAGATCAAGTAAGGTTCAAAGCTATAGTTGGCATGATTTGATGACAAACAACAAATTTAAATTTCGAATTAGGTACATGTAAGACTTTTATTAAAAGTTATGTGTTGATCACTTTTGGGAAAATATGCTTAAGATAATCGAGTTCAAAGCAGGTGAATGTAATTGTTTTGTACATCTCATTCTCTACTTTTACTGATTAAGTTATTCCATAATTTGTACGGTAAAAAATTAACTTCAGTGCTTGAATCATTGAATTGCAACTCGGGCCAGTATCCTTGAATTCCAACCTCGTCCCCAGGGTCTTTTCACTTGCTCGCTTAGTGTAGTGGACCAGGCCATTTAGATAAAGTGGCTTTCAAAATCCTCTAGTCTAAATCAAAAAATTTAAAACCATATTTACTTGAATAGACCCCTCCCAACCTGGGTGAGAAGTAAGTCTTTTATTCAGGGATTTCGCCAATAATCATGTGGAAGAAGTACCACATACTGTAGAACTCTAAGTAAAAACAAACCTGAACTTTTAGTGGCCCTGGTCAGTTTTAAATTGCTACTGGCAACCAGGAGACTGTCAATTTTTAGCCCTGAAGTTGTTGTTTTCACTGATCCTTTTTTATCTATACTAGGCATGTATATGTCAGCAGTGATCAGTGATGCAGCTTTTCTTACAGTGAAGGTATGCACATGGAAGATATCAATCACATAATTATCCCAGCTTACGTACTATCTTACTGTTCAGTAAAATGAACTGGGTCAAATGCAATGATCGGTTTAATTTGGGTTCGGTAGTTGAACACAATTAAACTAATAATATGCATACAGCAGTGTTTGATTCCAATTTCTGAACCCAGTCAAACATAATTAAGCACAGTTAAACAGTTTAAAATCATTCAAATATACCAGAGATTTAAACCATCTGCCTTTAAGTGTGTGAGAACAAGCACAAATTTCTGTAGTGTGGAATTTGAACATGATCTGTTTTATATTGTCGTGTAAACTCATAGAAGACTGGATGGCTAAAACAGCCTATTCGGAAAAAGAAAATTTGGCAATCCTAATACTCACAAAGGCAAATAAAAGTTGAACCAAGGAAAAAATTAAATCACAACATTTACATGAGTGTTCCATCATGACTTCCATTGGGGTAGGTGATGAAAACCTTATACCCACTTAAGTTACAAAATCCATTTTTCACGGTGATGTAAGATTTATTCTTGATGGTTAAAGGGTTAAAACTTAATGCAGAATGAATCAAACAGTTATACCATGTATGGGTTTCTGTACCACAGTGATTATTGTGACCCCGTACCACTACTGGGGCAAGCTCACACAGGTATAACTTGTACAGTTATGAGATGTTGTGCCGTAATCATTAAACAAATACAGAGAAACAAGAGGAAATCGCGAGGAACTTGTACCAGAATGAAAATCATGCTGGTATTATGAAAACACCCCCTTAGCCTAAAGTCGAGCAGCTCTCAAAAATGTTTAACAACATCCTCAGAGACCCAGGGGCAGTAACGCCGTGATTTCATGAGACCGGTACAAACTCAGACTGGTACGATTTTGTTTACATGAGACCGGTCTGAAAGTCAGACTGGCATTAAGTGTTTACCTGAGACCAATCTAAACTGTTTGTGTTAATATGGTCCGCAACCATCCCATCCTTAAAAATCCACTTTATCTATTATCCAACAGCTTGGAATGCTCCAACGCCACTTATTAAATGTGCATACCCAAAACAAATATCTCAGACCAATTGGAACCCTGTTCATGCTTAAGTGGCTCCCCAGTCTGATTTCAAACCGTTCTGAGTCATTCATATTGGTTCAGCAGCAGTGATGAGTTAAACCAGCCTACGGCCCTGTTTACATGAGTGACTTTATCCCGGGATGACTTTTATCTCCTCCCAGGGTGACTTTCATTGCGGTGTCTGGTCATTTACCTGTAAATGTTTACATGATTTGGAGCTGAAATGTGTTCACCCTGGGACGATTTCATCCCGGTCTTCAGCACGGGGATGAAATCGTCCTGGGGTAAACACCATTTCAGCTCCAAACCATGTAAAAACTTACAGGTAAATGACCAGACACCGATATGAAAGTCATCTCGGGATGAAATCACTCGTGTAAACACAGCCTAAGATGATAATTATTTTATACTAGCTTCATGTTTCGTACGTTTCGTGTAAACAGAGGTAAGCATTTGGAGTCGATCTGAAGTCGTATCAGCCCAAGTTGGTACCATTCTCATAGACTACGAGCAGTCTCTCATTTTTCTCTGGCGCGTGCACACTGACTGTTCTACTATTGGTAATTGTGATAATTAAAATCTGCTTTGCTTTTCTTACAGGTTTTTATTCCATCAACCTGATGTCAGGAAAATATGGCAGTTTATTGTAAGGGTTTGGTTAAGAAATTTGTACTTTTAGCTATATTCCCAGACACACTTTATCAATTCAAATAAAAAATTTGAAGAGCAGTTTTGAAATAAGGTTATATATTTTTTTGTCTTTTTCTGCTTAACATTTTGATGTCATTGATTAGTTTGACTGACCCCTCAGTACTACTAAGTGGATGATGCATGGAAATGGAATGAATCCTGGAGTACCTTTTAGGGCTCTACTTCAAAATATCTGATGAGCACACCCTGCCCCATATCTTTTTTGGGGGGAGTATCCCCTCCAACTACTATCCCAGGAATGAAGAGTCAGACCTATTTGATTGAATTCTCTTTATGGGGAAAACTATATCGATTGACTGATTCACCAGTCTGATCCCTTTTTGTCAGTTCATTGCCTATTAGGTTTCAGACTATTCTGAAATGATTTAGGAAGAGACTATTCCTTTTGTTTTTCTTTGGTACCAGATTATGGCAATCAGTAACAATGCTTATTGGTGACAAATTATCAAACCAAAAAGAACTAAAGTCTCGAGATCTACTGCCATCACGGTCTGGGGTAGTAAGAGAGTGACTCATAATCTGTGCATCAAATAAAGTCACTAGTCATTACTGGACCATTTGTTATTCGCATTGGCAACACTGAAGTCACAGATTGATTGATTTATTGATTTATTGATTGACTGATTGATTGATTGATTGATTGATTGATTTTTTAATTGGCTGATTGACTGATTTATCAGCCAGTTGGTTGAGTGGTTGATTGATTGACTAATTGGTACTTAAAATAGATGAATGAATTGATTCACCTGAATTACATGTAAGTAATTACATGCATGATGCTGCACTTCCTCGCATCTTCCTCTGGCAGTAAAATAATACCCGGCATCAGTCGAAACATAAAACAATTTTCAAGCCCCAATGTCATGACATAATTGTAAGCAAATAATTTATTTGTAATTAGCAAGTAGTAGGTAAGAAGGCGTATTAGAGAGCAGGACAATTAGAGCTTTTACAGTAATTTAAATTATATTTCATATTAACTCCAGTAAGCTACTCCTTCTGAGTAACTACACTATTGGAGAGTCAAGAAAGAAAGCAATGCCCTGCGTTGTTTTAGGGTTCACTACTTCCTACTGTTAATTAAACTTCCCGGGGAATTAATACAAGTAAATAAGGTACATCATCATCATCATCATCATCATTCAACTACAGCATCATTTTACCATATAAGGAGACAAATATGAGTATGAGAGCGTCTTACACTGTAGAAAACGTATTGCACTATAGTATCCCGATTTCAAATCACTTATTGAATAAAGCATTTAAATTGCTTAGATATTTAAGTTTATATTACCTACAACAGAGGCTTAATTAAAATTTATGAAACACTGGTTCTAATTTGATGAGAGGTGTATTACTAATGATTAACTAATAATTATAATATTGTTTTCCGGTCTCACTTGTAATAATAATAATAATAATAATAATAATAATAATATTGTTGAATCTTCTTCAGTGACAAACATTTCCATTAAAGTGAAAAACACGTTCGGTTGTTTGTGACTTGTAGGTGCACAATATTACAACATGAATAATATTAACTTTTGTTGTTTTGTTGAATCTTCTTCAATGATAGACGCTTCCATTAGAGTGAAAAAAAGAAAAGTCCTGCTCCAAACACGTTCGCTTATCTAATTGCCATTGTTTGAGTGACACTAACAAAATATCTTCACAATTGCATCGTTTAGTGGCTTGCACTGCCAACTGGCTGTAATTATGAAAACTTAAAAAAAATAAAGGAAAAAAGGAGTTTTTGCCAAACCATTGGTTTGGTTGGTCTAAACAAATAAATCAGGAGACAAGCGCTTAAAAGGGTTCCACAAGGACCGTCAACATGGGCTCCTGCCGCGTGGAGCATTAGTTTGATCTGAGGTTGGGGTAGAGTACGTCAGACAAGCTCAACAGGCCGCAGAACTACGAGGTTTGTCCTGCACGAAGGCCTCCAAACAAGATTTTGTTGTAACAATAGTGGTGAACATTTGTCGTCTGATCTGATATTTGTTGATTATACGAGAATTACTAATAAGTTGGAGAGAAAACGTCAACGGGGTCATGTCTTACCCTGGAGAAAATTTCGCAACGATATTTGAAGACCTTCAAGGATCTTTCTCCTATTCTTTCAAAGATCCTTGAAGTTCCTCTAACGATCCTCAAGGTTTCCTGCAACGTCAGTCTTTCAGGATCCTGAAACGATCCTTCAGCCCTCAACGATTCTTAAGGTCCTTGCAAAGATCATCAAGGATCCTAAAAGATTTGAAAGGATCCTACATCCTATCAAAAATGATTAGGATTACTGTTATTTAGGATCCTGGGGCTGGATTCACGAACTCTTCTGAGATAAGATGTGTCCTATGTTTTGTCGAAAAACAAAAGCCTACTGTCAAGAAACAATACTTGACTTAGGACAGCTTTGTGAATCCTGCCCCTGGGTAGGATCCTACGGGATCCTTATAGGGGTTCTACCAGGGTTATGCTCCACTGACGTCTGTAAAGAACAAAGGTATGTGTTTTCTTTTCTTGACTTATTACAGAAAAGGAGATAAATAGGAAGTCAAAGAGCCACAAAAATGAGTGGAAACAAGGATGTTGGAATTTGGGATCCACATGGTGGGAATCTGGAATGCAGATGATTGGAATCCGTATTCCAGGAGGTTAGAATCCAGAATCCAGGGGGTGGAATCAGGAATCCAATACCTCTGTGGATTCTGTTACACGGGGTGATTCAGTAGTAACTACTAACAACTCAAGTGTAACTTCCACTGTTAACAGTTCAGTGTAACACAACAAGACCAAATTAATATAATTCCGTGTCTAACCGTTTTAGAGGCAACAAATGCCTAACAAAATGGCAAAGCCCATATAGGTTAAACGGGGTCATCTCGACTCCGTTTACGAGGCAAAAACACCTCTCTTGTTCCTTCGCTACTTGGCGAGTAACAACGTGTTCGTTTAATCGGCCTTTGTGATCGCTTTGTTCTTTCTTCTCTCGAGCCACTACCTTCTTGATCACGGGCTCTAGAACGCCTCATCTGACTACCTGAGTGACTTGACGCGTGTCTCTCATCTTTACGAGGGCGTCCCCTTCCCCGCTTCTTCGCATCAGATTTACTCTGCCCTTTGACAGCCTCACGGCGTGTCCTTCTTTGTGTTTTCTCATCACGCCTTCGCCTGCGAGGAGAGTCTGTCTTGGTTTTACTCTCTTCACCCTCTGATATTTCACTTTCACCTTCTTTTGTGCTTCTTCTCGAGCTGATCCTTGTGGAGCGCCTTGTGGGTGCAGCGTCGGAATCCTGCTTGCCTTGCTGCTGTCCACTGTAACTTCCTTGATCTTCATTCTTGTCACCTTTGTATGTCTCCGTTTGACAAGCCCTCGCATTCTCATCCTCGTCATTATACGACTCGCTTGAAGAACTGATCTCCTCATCAAATGATGACAAGTCACTAGTGTGTACTGATGACACCTCAGAGATGTCTGATTCTCCATCTGAGTATTCACCAGTTGAGGAAGCGTGGCCAACATTCTCTCCTCCCATGAAAGAGGAATCCAGACCCATCGTTTCGGAAACTGATTCAGCTCTAACTGTGTCTTCCTTCTGTGTGGGTGGATGGCCTCTTTCATCAGACAATTTCTGCCTCTGAGACTCGTCCTTCAGCCTGGTTTGCTCGATGACTTCCTCTTTCTTGTTTGATGATACCTCTTCGCCAGTTTTGCTAGCAAGAGTTTCAGCGTCCTTTACACTGCTCGGATCTAAAGCACTCCTCATCTTTAGGCTGCTATCTGTTCGCAGATCCCTCTTTTCTTCACGCGTATTCTCCACCTTCCTATCCAGTTTTCCCGCAGTTTCACCGCCTTCTAATTCTTTCACTTTGTTTTCATTCAAAATAACTGGGACATTAGCATCTCGCTTTTCGGCAACTCTTTCACTGGTTTCTTCGGGCTTTGTTGCCTCAACAAAGTTATCACTTCTCTGAACTCCCGCGTCAATTTTCGAGATTCCACCATGCAACACACTTCTGTCATGCTCCTTTGGTGGATCGCCTGTAAGCTTCAGCTCTGATCCTAACACCTCTTTTTGTTGCTGTTGAATAACTGTACTTTCACTGCTCTCGATTTTTACTCCTGGTATCCTGCTTCTTTGTTCTTTTTCTTTCACCTTGGATTCCAAGGAAGAACAGGCATGACTGTCACTTTCATTTGCCTTCTCGATCTTGACTTGGGACAGTCTAGCAACATCACTTTTGGAAAAACCACTTTCTCCTGCTGGCAAAAGTTGGCTTTGAGCCACGTTTTCACGCATTCCTTTACGAGAGTTTATCCTTTCATCTTGGGGAATCAAACTGCTACTGTCTGTTCCTACAGAAGAAGGAGAACCTCCACTTGGATTGCTATTCTCTATTTTTACTCTGGGTATCTTGGTTTTTTCATCTTTGACTTTATGAAGATTCTCATCAGGTTTTGGAGACAGCTGGCTGTAATCATCACGACTCAAACTTTCCTTCTTTATCCTTGATGCCTTGGTTTTTCTGTCTTTCGCTCTAACACTCTCCTCTGGAAGCTCTTTTTCACGCACACTGGAGGTTCCAGATTTTATTTCCTCTCCTTTCCCTGGTGTAACACTTGTTTTTCCTTGAGTTGGATGAGACTTCTTCCCTTGCTGAACGCCCCTTGACGATGTACCACTCTTGGAACCTTCTTGAGTTACCGACTTCCCCTTCTCCACACCAAAGCTGTCACTTGTCTTTGAACCTAGATAGTTAATAGCAATGACTAATTATGAAATGAAGATGTGACCATCGCAGTTGTAATGGCAATTTAAGCAACTGCGAATTACGCCCGAAAACAAAGATTTTCGGGGCTTCAACGGGTGCTCTACCACAAGATTGAACTGAGCTATGAAGACCCATACATTAGGAGCACGCCAATTTATTGAGTTCATCTTAAACCGTGAAAGGAATGAAACATAGAATGAAAATGATGTGAACTGCGGAAATACAACTGAAATGTAGATGTGACCATGGCAGTTGTAACGGCAATTTAAGCAATTGCAAATTGGAGCACCGAAAATCCCTTTTCGGGGGCTTAATTTGCAATTGCTTAACTCTCCATTACAACTGCGATGGACACATCTTTATTTCATTTGTATTTCCGCAGTTCACATCATTTTATGCTACAAGTAACTAACTAATTAAACAGAATAGTCTTCAATTGGGTGGCGGAAGTAATTAATTTTGCGTTTGCTTTGGTTTTTACTTGACTTTGCTTTGTGATTGGTTTAAAAAACTCGTGCCACTTTCTTAACCAATCATAAGTAAAATCAACACCAAGGGTGTTTTGGTCGCACGCATTTACTCACACTTCTAGCCTGTTACGTGTACATGCTTTGAGATCTGATTGCTTCCTTGGGTAAATTGAGTTTGTTGCGATTGGCTAGGGTATCTACTTTGGTTTTGGTTTTACACAACTCAATTGAAAAGTACTCTGATACAATGAAATTTTAGCTGGCTAAATCAGCTCTAGCACGTAAGGGTGCGTTTTTAAATTGCTTTTTTTGTGTTGTGTTGTGTTGTTGCGTTGCGTTGCGTTGCGTTGCGTTCTGTTATGTTACGTAAAGTCTTGACTGGAACATTAAGTCAGGCAATGTGGTTCTTGTTTTTGTGTCTAAGGTATGACCATGCAAATGAAAGGTACTAAGCTACTTAAAGGTAAAATGTAAAGGGCGAACAGTAGTAATGTGGGTCACTTGGAGACAATTTATGCATAAACCTAGAACAATGGGGAACTCAATCGAACCCTAAGTCGCCATCTTGGATTGAACCCTAATTTATTCAACCCTAAGTTGAATTTTGTTTTTAACCCTAAGTCCGCCATGTTGTTTTTTATTTCTAAGCCGAAGGTTTCTTCTCCGAATCCGCCATCTTGGATCACCATGTTTAACCCTAAGTTTATTTTTGTTTTGAAGTCTCTATGAGACTTTAACCCTAACCCTAACTTATTTCTTACTTAGAAGAAGATGAGAATTTAGTAACCCGTTACCTACCCGATTGCGCCAAGCCCGGGCTGACTGAAAGAGTAGGACAATTTGTTCTAGGGATCAATTGGAACAATAGAGTTTTTTTGGAAAGCTGTCTACGTATAGTTGTTGTTATCTTACGCAAAAATTCTTTTTGCTATGTATTACTCGCTTGTAAAACAAACTCTTGCAAGGTCATAAACCTTTGTCTTACGGATATCATTAGCCACCCAACCAGTTTACGGCCGCTCGCGTCGGGGCTTAACTTACGGATACCGATCACACTTAGAAATTTTTATCATCAAACTATATGATACCGATCAGACTTGGAAATTTTTTATCATCAATCTCTAAACCTCCTCCTCCTCCTCAACATAGTTATCAAAACGAATTCACTCCTCCTCCTCAACATAGTTATCAAAACATCATTCTCTAAACCTCCTCAACATAGTTATCAAAACGAATTCACTCCTCCTCCTCAATTTCTACCATATATTTGGTATGTAGACCCTGAGGAAAAAACAAACTTCAAATAGGTTACACAAGTTTTATTCGACAAGGAACGAAACAGATCGATTGTACTAGTAGGTTCTACAAAGGTTGTGTGAAACTGGGTGGTATACCAAACGGGTCGTATCGAGGACGCTCATTACCCTCTTCCGGACTGCGCTCGTCAGGACTTTCGTCTGGACTTTCGTCCTCTTCATCAGTGTCTTCATCGTCCATATCATCCTCTTCGTCTGTGTCGTCTTCATGGTTCTCTTCGTCGTCTTCGTCCATGTCCTCATCATCTGTGTCGGGTTCTTCCATGGGTTGGAAGACCCGATTCAACAGATACTTGCGCTGGTTCACAGCAGCTTCCACGGCTTCATTGAAATCCATATCTTCCTCTTCTTGGAATTTCTTACGGGTTTCCAAGATGGCCTCATGGATCGGATCCTCTCTAAGTACATGAACCCATTTGACATGGTCAATATAGACCTGTCTCAATGCTTTCCGTAGCTCAGGCAACATCTCATTATAGGCTCGAATTTGAGCCAATTTCTTACCAAGACCCTCTTTTCGTAGTGTTTTCATCACAACTTTAAAGTCCTTTAACTTTTCGGTCTTAACCCTTTTTCGAAGCTCGTCCCAGGGGTCCATATCTGAGACTTCATCTTCCATCTTGACGGGGGATGTAGGTGATTCGGGGAATACATCCAGTGGTTTCAGACTATCGGGGGACATGGGATCTCCAAACGCGTCGTACATAAACTTCTTTCCTGTTTTTGGATTAATGTGTACTCTAGGACTCTCTAGATCTGTAGGTTCAACTGATTCAACGGGTTCAACTGTTTCTGTTGTTTCCGCTGGACTCGGCGGCTCCAAAGTTAGACTGAGTGGCTCTGCCTGTCTTGACGGAATGACTTGCTGGTTCAAAAAATGTTCTCTCTCGTTTTCTACTAAATGAGTGTTTTCGTGACGCTTTCGATTATCCGGTCGAGTAAATTGTTTCAGACAGTAACGACACGTCGTACTCATCGAGACATCTGCACGGTTTGATGATTGAACAAAAATGATCTAAAATGATCAGAATTGCGACTTATATACATTGCTCACAACATGAGGTCGAGGCTACATCAGACTGTGATAAGTCCGCTAGTACCTCTTGAAGCGCTTTTTGAATTTTTTCCAAAGCCTGATGTATGTCATCCTTCGGTTTTGATACCTTTAGCTTATGTTTCCAACAGTAATGTTTTTCGTGACGATTTCGATTCCGATTGATGTTAAAGGGTTTGTCGCAATATTGACATAGATAAGACATGTTTGCTCCATCAAGTGTTGACTCCGAATGGTATTTTAGTGTCTAGAATGACCCCCTTTATAGTCAATTTTGTAACGCATGCATGACCCAAGCTAGACCCAGTCTCTACTCTTTTTCTGGAAACCTAGTAGCCATATTTACTTGGTAATCATTTCAACGAACTTCTAAAAGCTTCTAAAAGCGCTAATACTTAACGCTGATTGGTTCATTTACTTGGTGGTCAAAAGATTTTTGCTAATACTTAACGTTGATTGGTTCATTTACTTTATTGGTCAAAAGCTTCTAGTAAAAATTGGTGGTTCCTAATAGAACCGTTTGTTTTAGTCTTGCACAAACTTCATTCCTTCGTTTGTTTTGTATCTCAGCAAACCTTTGCGACTGAATACAAGTCGCTTTTCTACGAAAATCTGTGTGAAACAGACTGCATCCATTGGTAAAACAGATAGGTTTCTTGCTTGGGACAATGTAGTTGAGGTTGTGTATGATGACCACAGCTGAACCCAGGATTCAATCCGATAGCCACCAATGTTTCTATCTTTGGACAACCAAAGTCTTCTAAATTCACACAAGGAATCTGTAGCTCGTTGAGTAGATTCTTTTCCAGACATCCACCCTTGTAAGCTACTAACCAACGCTCTGGCGTTCGACAACTTCGATACAGAGTATCCACGATGGGTTTGACCATATGTTGTGGGTGGGCTTTTTCTTGAGATCTGGTTTGCCAAGGGAGTCCATGCACATGTCGGTAGACATAGTGACAAGTCCGTTGATCTTTCTTATCCAAGTAGAAGAACGGTAGTGGGTTGTCAAACATCCAACTGAGACGTCCATCTTTCAGACTGTAAACACCTAGTTCGCGTGCAATAAATCCTGAACGGATACGATATCCATCCAAATCAACAATCATACAGATGTGTTCCATGTTCTTCTTAGTCAACCTCACTAGGTGGGCAGGTTTGAGGTCGTAAACCGGAAGTGAATATGCAGGGAGTTAATGAGGGCTCTAACCCTAGCCCGCAAAGCGGGCCAACCCTAACCGGAAGTGAGTTCAACATGGAAGTGAGACAACAGGAAATAAATTAGCGGTGAGGTAACCTAGCAACCCTATTCCTAGCAACCCGAACATAACCCGAACTTATAGTCGTCGGCAGCGAAGCTGCCACCTGAACCTTAATTATTCATCTCCGAAGATTTTATGTATCTGTGAGTGACTTTATGTAGTCCAAACCATGTAGTGAGTGAGTGAGTATAGCTTACCTTCCGAGTATAGGCTTGTTATTTCTTACGCTTTGTTGGTCATAAACTTTACTTAGAATTGAGTGGTTCCTAAAAGAACCGTTTGTTTTAAGTCTTGCGCAAACTTCATTCCTTCGTTTGTTTTGAATGTATCACCTAAGCGTACAACCATCGTTGACATTCTTCGATCGTAGCTAACCGTTTATTCAGGGTTTCATGATCCAAACCAAGATAGCAGAGTCTATCGTCTTGAGACAACCAATATCCATAGCTGGTTCCATTGGAGGCATGAACATAACCTTGCCAAACTTCTGGGTTGTGTTGAAGAATCTGTAATTTTTCAAATCGATCTTTCATCCGTTCTTCTCCCATAGGTTCTAGTGGGACTTGAAAACAACAACCTTCATGTCTCTGACGTTGTCCCTCGGTAGTGAATGTTGCATCGCAATAGCTACAAGGAAATCTATGTCTTTCTTTACAAGTCTTTTCGTGTCGTTGTTGATTGTCTTTGCGAGTGAACTTGGATACGCAGAAACGACACTGATATCTTCTTCGTTCTACCAGAGGTCTTATACAAATTTCGTCTCTAACATGATAATTGCCATAAGTTCTTTGAGTAAACAAATCGCCACAACGAAAGCAAAGGTAAGCCATAGTCGAAGTTAGGTTGTCTGGTTCTGAGTTGTCTCTTTTAACCGTAGCAGACCATCCAACGTCACAATAGAAGGAATAGTGTAACGTCGACGTATTTCTTGAAAACAATGGAATGCGTTTGGGCATGTTTCCAACCAAACCATAAACACGATCCAACGCCCGATATTCCCTTGACAGAGTTCAATCACTTGTAAAGGGTCGTCTGTCGAGTCTGGTAAATCATGTCCTTCATAGAGCTGCTTACACAAGTAGAGATGTGTCTTGTAAAGAAACCAATCCGTAAAACTTGACGAGAGATAGAGAAAACAACCAACCATCTTTTTGCTTTTAGAAATGACTACCCATTGGTTATAACAAGTTGGGTGTAACGTCATTGGGCATGTTGGGACATGTTTAGGGTGTGACACGTGACGTCATAAGTCTACCATACCGACAAAGAGATAGCGACATTATACAACAATGACGTCAAGGGGTAAGTCAGGACCTGTTAGGTATGATCCAAGGTAAGCTTTAATCAGTTTGAGTTAACAGCGAGCTTAGTCGACATGGAACACATCTGTATGATTGTTGATTTGGATGGATATCGTATCCGTTCAGGATTTATTGCACGCGAACTAGGTGTTTACAGTCTGAAAGATGGACGTCTCAGTTGGATGTTTGACAACCCACTACCGTTCTTCTACTTGGATAAGAAAGATCAACGGACTTGTCACTATGTCTACCGACATGTGCATGGACTCCCTTGGCAAACCAGATCTCAAGAAAAAGCCCACCCACAACATATGGTCAAACCCATCGTGGATACTCTGTATCGAAGTTGTCGAACGCCAGAGCGTTGGTTAGTAGCTTACAAGGGTGGATGTCTGGAAAAGAATCTACTCAACGAGCTACAGATTCCTTGTGTGAATTTAGAAGACTTTGGTTGTCCAAAGATAGAAACATTGGTGGCTATCGGATTGAATCCTGGGTTCAGCTGTGGTCATCATACACAACCTCAACTACATTGTCCCAAGCAAGAAACCTATCTGTTTTACCAATGGATGCAGTCTGTTTCACACAGATTTTCGTAGAAAAGCGACTTGTATTCAGTCGCAAAGGTTTGCTGAGATACAAAACAAACGAAGGAATGAAGTTTGTGCAAGACTAAAACAAACGGTTCTATTAGGAACCACCAATTTTTACTAGAAGCTTTTGACCAATAAAGTAAATGAACCAATCAACGTTAAGTATTAGCAAAAATCTTTTGACCACCAAGTAAATGAACCAATCAGCGTTAAGTATTAGCGCTTTTAGAAGCTTTTAGAAGTTCGTTGAAATGATTACCAAGTAAATATGGCTACTAGGTTTCCAGAAAAAGAGTAGAGACTGGGTCTAGCTTGGGTCATGCATGCGTTACAAAATTGACTATAAAGGGGGTCATTCTAGACACTAAAATACCATTCGGAGTCAACACTTGATGGAGCAAACATGTCTTATCTATGTCAATATTGCGACAAACCCTTTAACATCAATCGGAATCGAAATCGTCACGAAAAACATTACTGTTGGAAACATAAGCTAAAGGTATCAAAACCGAAGGATGACATACATCAGGCTTTGGAAAAAATTCAAAAAGCGCTTCAAGAGGTACTAGCGGACTTATCACAGTCTGATGTAGCCTCGACCTCATGTTGTGAGCAATGTATATAAGTCGCAATTCTGATCATTTTAGATCATTTTTGTTCAATCATCAAACCGTGCAGATGTCTCGATGAGTACGACGTGTCGTTACTGTCTGAAACAATTTACTCGACCGGATAATCGAAAGCGTCACGAAAACACTCATTTAGTAGAAAACGAGAGAGAACATTTTTTGAACCAGCAAGTCATTCCGTCAAGACAGGCAGAGCCACTCAGTCTAACTTTGGAGCCGCCGAGTCCAGCGGAAACAACAGAAACAGTTGAACCCGTTGAATCAGTTGAACCTACAGATCTAGAGAGTCCTAGAGTACACATTAATCCAAAAACAGGAAAGAAGTTTATGTACGACGCGTTTGGAGATCCCATGTCCCCCGATAGTCTGAAACCACTGGATGTATTCCCCGAATCACCTACATCCCCCGTCAAGATGGAAGATGAAGTCTCAGATATGGACCCCTGGGACGAACTTCGAAAAAGGGTTAAGACCGAAAAGTTAAAGGACTTTAAAGTTGTGATGAAAACACTACGAAAAGAGGGTCTTGGTAAGAAATTGGCTCAAATTCGAGCCTATAATGAGATGTTGCCTGAGCTACGGAAAGCATTGAGACAGGTCTATATTGACCATGTCAAATGGGTTCATGTACTTAGAGAGGATCCGATCCATGAGGCCATCTTGGAAACCCGTAAGAAATTCCAAGAAGAGGAAGATATGGATTTCAATGAAGCCGTGGAAGCTGCTGTGAACCAGCGCAAGTATCTGTTGAATCGGGTCTTCCAACCCATGGAAGAACCCGACACAGATGATGAGGACATGGACGAAGACGACGAAGAGAACCATGAAGACGACACAGACGAAGAGGATGATATGGACGATGAAGACACTGATGAAGAGGACGAAAGTCCAGACGAAAGTCCTGACGAGCGCAGTCCGGAAGAGGGTAATGAGCGTCCTCGATACGACCCGTTTGGTATACCACCCAGTTTCACACAACCTTTGTAGAACCTACTAGTACAATCGATCTGTTTCGTTCCTTGTCGAATAAAACTTGTGTAACCTATTTGAAGTTTGTTTTTTCCTCAGGGTCTACATACCAAATATATGGTAGAAATTGAGGAGGAGGAGTGAATTCGTTTTGATAACTATGTTGAGGAGGTTTAGAGAATGATGTTTTGATAACTATGTTGAGGAGGAGGAGTGAATTCGTTTTGATAACTATGTTGAGGAGGAGGAGGAGGTTTAGAGATTGATGATAAAAAATTTCCAAGTCTGATCGGTATCATATAGTTTGATGATAAAAATTTCTAAGTGTGATCGGTATCCGTAAGTTAAGCCCCGACGCGAGCGGCCGTAAACTGGTTGGGTGGCTAATGATATCCGTAAGACAAAGGTTTATGACCTTGCAAGAGTTTGTTTTACAAGCGAGTAATACATAGCAAAAAGAATTTTTGCGTAAGATAACAACAACTATACGTAGACAGCTTTCCAAATTGTCCTACTCTTTCAGTCAGCCCGGGCTTGGCGCAATCGGGTAGGTAACGGGTTACTAAATTCTCATCTTCTTCTAAATTTGCCAGGTTCGAATCTAGCAGCAACAACCCAATTTTTTCTTTTTTCTTTTTCTAAGTAAGAAATAAGTTAGGGTTAGGGTTAAAGTCTCATAGAGACTTCAAAACAAAAATAAACTTAGGGTTAAACATGGTGATCCAAGATGGCGGATTCGGAGAAGAAACCTTCGGCTTAGAAATAAAAAACAACATGGCGGACTTAGGGTTAAAAACAAAATTCAACTTAGGGTTGAATAAATTAGGGTTCAATCCAAGATGGCGACTTAGGGTTCGATTGAGTTCCCCATTGTTCTAGGTTTATGCATAAATTGTCTCCAAGTGACCCACATTACTACTGCGAACTTTCAATATTAAGCTTAATTTACTGCACTACTTCATGTGTGTGGCCATAGTAAAGTACCAGTAAACAATACCAAGACAAACTTACAGTTGATGGCCAACTGGGGAAAACCATATCAAGTTTTGTGCAAATTTGAGCATCATCATGTAAGATGTATAAATTTAGGAGGCCACAAAGTGACACAAGTTGAACTCTTGCATTGGTTTGAGTTTTCCATATGCATAAGTTGTATTTGTAGCTACCTGTGCTTGATGAACATGGTACTGGAATGAGCTGGCTGATGTCACTTATGACTTCAGACGTGGATGGTTTGGTTTCCTCTTTACTGTCCACCATCCTGAGCTTGCGAGCTGGTTTGCCTTGGTTCTGAGGATGTTTCTGCATATAAATATAGTTCTGCACAACTCCCTCAATGCGAGTCTGAAACGCCTTAGCCTTGCTTTCAAGAGCTTGTGAAATGAGTTGCTTAACACCTCGATCTAACACATCTGATCTGTAAAAAACAAAAGGGGTCGCTGAGATTCCCACTGAAAGTCTCAAACAGTGCGTTATTTGACAGCTCTCGTACTCCCTGAAAAACAGGGTGAAAGTACAGTGTATGCCACAAGATTCCAAAAACTCTTTTCATGAACTTAACAAGAATGTTGCGTTTATGACCCTAAACCATAAATGTTTTATCAGATTACAATGGATTTTAGAATGTGAATATGCACAAAAAAGTGGAAATACAAGTCTCCCTGAATGACAGTACATGATGAAAAGCACCGATAAAAGCTTAGATTGAGGGAAAGATAAAATGTTTTACGATGACCAATGCAAGTTTCTTAGAGGAAATTCTCCAGAACTGCTGGCTATTTTTACAAGTTACTCATTTCTCACCCTAAGGCTTAAAAAAAATTAAAACTGGCTTGGAAAAATAGTCATCCACATTATTATTCAACTTTCTGCTAAATACACCTGTAACCTATCACATGCATGGATGCTGAAAATGCTAAAAATACTATTTTTTCTAAACTAAAATGCCTTGAATGTTAGCATACTTTTCTGTGAACATCACTTACTGATTTATATGTTTTCGCAAACTGTCCCTGACTTGGTTTTTTGGCAAACCATCTGTCCATGTCTGTTTTGATAGGAAAGTTGCGACATGGCTTTCTACCCTCTGTTTCAGTTGCCGATAAGATTCCTGTTTACGACAAAGAAACATCAAATTTAGAATATAGGGGAGTCTGATCTTTAGATATTACAGCCAATTTTGCTAATGTGTGCAGACCCTGGCTTTTCAAATTTAATTCACCAGCTATGATTTGGCTGTCATGGATTTACCATAACAGTCACAAAGCAGGTTCAACAGAAAATTT
Source organism: Siderastrea radians (assembly GCA_964017195.1). Taxonomy (NCBI): domain Eukaryota; kingdom Metazoa; phylum Cnidaria; class Anthozoa; order Scleractinia; family Rhizangiidae; genus Siderastrea; species Siderastrea radians. The sequence continues at coordinate 65,729,210 of OZ024887.1, forward strand.
GCAGACCTGCTGCTTTTTTTGTTTTTTTTTTTGTTTTTGTTTTTGTTTTTGTTTTTTCAATCAAAACGTAAGTATTTCCTCTGTAAGCTCATTTCATGTGCATTACTGCTATTATTTAGTGACCATGAGCATATTAAAGCTGGCTACTTGTGGTTTGCTCATGTTTATGAAATGTGATAAAAATTTGGGCAATAAATTATTTAACAAACTGGTTAAATCAAAATGGGCAAATCAAAGCCAGAGAATCATGCTTGAAAATCACAGGGCTGCATATCACAGTGAAATCGTCTTTGATTCGTCCACAGTCACAAATTGTTTAGCTGAATTCAGTGGGACCACCAAAAATCGTCCAGTTCATCAAGAGTCCAGACAATCAAGAGGAACAAATATTTTCTTTAGAGAACAGGAAAATGAATAAATCATCAAACATAATTAAGGTGAGCAATCATCATGGTTATTTTCAGAGGAAACTGTATTTACAGATGCCAAAACAGCTGCATTGCTGACTTCACCTTTTCTGCATCGTGTTATCAATCAGTTTTTACCGAGGAACATGGCGTAAACAAAGCCTTTTTCAATAAATTACTCAAACATTTTTCGCCCAAAGTTGTTGACTATCACTCCTAAATGCAGTGTTCTCCCTAGTTTTCAGGGTAACAGGTAAGTCAGTTTTTTAGACCGGTAAAGCAGCTCTGTTCAACTACTTTTCTACCATAATCCTGAAGTGGAAGTATCACGACGAGACCCGGAATGTTGCCTGCACGACAATAGGCTCGAACACGTCTCAAGAATCCTACAAAACACTTGACGTTTGCGATTCCTGTTACAAGGAACGTATAAACGTACAGATAAACGTCGAGAAGAAAAAGTTTAAAGCAACCTCAAAAACGTACAGAGAATTACGTCTAGAAGATAAGACAAACTCCTTACAAGGCTCCAACTAAGATCGTCAAGAAGATTCAATACTAACAGCAACTTACGAACAAACCTGAACAAACCAACGAACAGATAAACGTCGAGAAGATACCACTAATATCCTATGATAATGCTCGTACGAAGAAATGTCAAGGAGATACAACTAACAACATCTCTATTAGGAATACACCTAATTGAAAAAATGTTGTTGTGTAAACAGCAAATACTATGAATGATACGACCGAATGGTTTTCTGAAAAGCGGGTCTTGCTTCTTTTCTCGGGCACCGTTGAGATAATATTAACACAGGATACCCAAATCTAATCCAAAACCGTCTTAGCAATGAAAATATCTTGGATATCAATATATGGAACTGAGTAGCAAGCTTGTCAGTGCCGTCTTCCCAGAATTCCATCGTGTCGCATCTTTCGTGGTTTAGACTTTGCACCCAACAACGTTTTAATCAATCAGGTGTATAATAACACACGGACAAATGTCGAGAAGATAACAATAATATTTTTGAAATGTTCTAACGTACAGAGAAATGTCGACAGTCAAGAAGAAAAGACCAACACTGACGAACATACTATCTATCGCACAGAAAATGGCGAGAAGACTAATACCTTAGGAAAGGACTAACATATTGAGAAACAACGACTAACATCAACAACAAGTAACATCTTACGACGGTAGAAACGTGCGGAGAAGGGTTGAGAAGATGAGACTATTATCTAACGAACTTAGAAACGTCGAGATGAAATCACTTTTCATAATCCAATAATAAATCTTTTCACAATCCAAAACTGTTGGATGTTACCAATCCAGGCCTTAGTATGTGGTTCTAACCAGTAACAAGCGGTGCTACAAGCGGTAAATTTTACCGGCTACCGCCTGATAAGGAGAACACTGTAAATGTTCATTAAAAAAACAGGACCTCAGAGAAAAGTCTGGATGGCTGAGGTCCGGATGATTTAAGTTTTACTGTACTGTGTTTCTAATTGACTTCATGCCAAAAGATACCTTCCACTGCAGTCTTTAAGCTTCAGCTTGCTTAATTTGTATCTTGGCCAATTAAACCATAGCCGTATAATATAAAATGCAGCAATTTGAAGTTCTTAGTTTATTTCTCTCCTTAACAGTTTACATTCATCACAGGAGTAAGTTACAACAGCCTTTCAATATGACTTACATATACCTACTGCATCTTTAAATAGGTGGGTCATTTCATAGATCCTGGCATGTCCAATCAATGAAATACGATAATTGATAAAATAAATCATAATCAATATTAATCAATAACAATTAATCGATTGATATAGGAAATCGATGAAAATTGAAGATTGTAAATGTTGTGGGTATCGATTTTCATGGATTTTCATCAATTTTTATCAATTATATCAATTGTCATCGGTCGTCGTCTTAATAATGATTTCAGATACTTTTGTGCTGCGCTCAGGTGCTGGTACCTAAATTCTTCCCTTGCTAAAAAGAGATCTATTGCTTAATTCCTGCTTTTCCTCGAAACTTTTAAAAAACTAAGAAGAACTTGATTAAAAGCGTATCATGAAAACCATTTCTTGTCGAAAAGTCTCGTTAGTTGAAAGCCGTGATACAGGACAATGTTCTCTCAATAACCCGCTCTAATCTCTATGAGCGGACACGGTTTCGTTGAACAGTTGTCCCTTAGAGCTCACCGATCCGAATGTCTCTCCTCTGTCGCCAATTTTTTTCTCGAGGAAAAAAGACTATCCCATCCTTACTGTAAATGGGCACTCATGACAGCCCTTTACTACACCCTCTATTAATATAACATTCATTTTACCCATGATTTCAAGACTGTGCCGGTTCCACGCAAATAGCGGATGCGTTGAGGGGTGAATTTCAGCGCTTACAAATTGTTGTAAGAAATCATAAATTGCTTATTTATTACAACCGATAATAATCAATAAAATCGATAGAAATCGATACAATTAGAAGAGGAGAAGAATTGAATATCGATTTTCATCGATTAATGAAACCAATCAATAATAATCGATTAATTTTTATCGATTATATTGATTGCTTTCCAATGATCAATTTTCATCGATTGGACACACCAGGCATAGATCTAATTGCCTGTATAAGGCTGCTAATTTAAAGCTAGTGAGGGACCTGGCTTCCAACACCTCCCTTGGAAGCAATTTAAAGGCCCATTTTGGAATAGAAGTAGCTAAGCTTAATGCATCAGTCAATTCCAGCGGTGCCCATCCCCCCCCCGGGCATTAGTCGGGCATTCGCTCACGTTTTAATCCCGGGGGTGGGGCATTTGAAATTTTATCACCGCCCGGGGGTTGGGCATTTGCCTACCCCCGGGACGACCCCAGGGCATTTGACAAGGTGAGAAAAACGTTCCGGTGTAGTCAGTCTGAGGTCGTCCATGATCTTCCATTCCTTTGTTGCTGTTCGCTCATTGATTTCATCGTTTGTTGATTAAATACTGTATCAAGTGAAATTAATTCTACATACTGTATGTATTTTTGAGCTATCTGAGATGACCAGTTTAGTGAAAATATTTTATGTTTTTGGCCGTTTGTTAAATACAGATCATGCATTTTCAGTCCTTCGAAATTATTTAAGCATTTCTTTTAATATAGCTTATTTCATAAGACACTTATAAGTTGTGTATGTCAAAATCAAATAAATGAACGTGTTATTGATATTAATAAAGTATCATTATTTTGAAAACAAATGAACAACAGAAGGGGAGACGCACAGGTATGAAATAACCGAAGTGCATTGATAATAATGATGAGTGACACTTTTTTCGTTATGATTTATTTTTAAAATCTTGAGCAGTGTTGCTTTCTAGATGATCCCGGGGGTGGGGCATTTGCCTTCTATTTTGGTCCCACCCCGGGGCATTTGACGGACTTACTTGTCCCCACCCCCGGGAATTTGCCATTTTTAAAAAAAAAATGCTAATGCCCGGGGGTTGGCCCGGGGGGGGGGGGATGGGCACCGCTGGAATTGACTGATGCATAAGTCTTATATAAAGGTCAAAATATTCCTCTGGAGTTGCTGGTAAGTCACGGATCGAATTAACTGCGGACTTGTAGATAGAATAACACTAGATAAAGGAAGCAAATATGAATCTCTTAAAGCATCATCATCTGATTTAATAGGCGCTTATGTTTTAGTATGTTCCAGCCAAATGACTTAACCCAGCTGCTTAACGAAACCTAAGGAACTTGTGTCTTTTCATATCTAGTCAATCTAGTCATTTAAGCACGGAATTGGCCCATCAACCAACCTTTTGTTCCAGTTCTTCAATACAGTCACGTCTAAACTGATCAAAGATGCCCTGCGACTTCACATGTTCAACAATCTGATTCACTAAACGTCGCGATTTAAAATCAAGCTTTGCTGGCGGTTCGGCCGCCATCTTGAAATCTCGAGGAAAAAATATCCCAAGCTACCTTGCTTGCCTAGCACTAGTTCCAGTCTCTTACAAAACTCATTGCCCGTCGGAAATCGAGCGGAAATTGTATTCATGTTTGCCAAACAGAAGGACTCTGTTTGTACAAGAACTTTTGGTAGAAATGCATATGGAGCCGTGATGAATAGTGATGTTTATACGTCTCCCTTCAGCTGGTTTTTGTGAACCAAGCGCCTTTTCAAGATCTGAACAACGGCCATTCAAGGATCGCCGATTGCTGGCTCGGTACAAATCGACATTCACTGCATTCACGCATCAATTTTGACCACACTGACGTTTGGCCTTTGGAAGTGATACATCAACAATTGAGGGATAGAGAAGTGGCAGGCAGATAAGTTGATTGGATTTTACTGGACGCCAGCTGAAGTAGTTTAATCGAAGCAGTGATCATGTCAGGATACTGCGGAATTCCTATGCCCGCGCCAACAGTTCCAACACCTCGCGGCTTGGAAGCAATTTACTCCACTTTGAGACAAATTTACCCCGACCAGCCGAACCCGCTGCAAGTTACTGCGTTGGTGAAATACTGGTAAGTGTTTATATTACAAATTCAAGAGATTTGCTGCGTAAATAAAGAAAGCAATCTACTTGTTAGCGTGTGCGCACTTCGGGATTTTGTTTCATTTCTGGCTTTTGTCAAACGGTTGATGTCATTGATCTGAGTATTGAAGTATTTCTCTAGGCAACCTCCAGACTCTGTCAATAATGCAAGTTTTTGCAGTCAGTTTCCCTTGACCTCCTGGACAAACCTTAATTACAAATGCACCCTATCACTGCAAGTGTAGGCAAGGCAAATGTAGAGCATTTGATCATTTTCCATCCATTTGACATTTAGCTGTCAATTCGTGATGAAGACCAGTACAGGTACTTGAAAGAGTAGACTTGCTCCAGGTCGCTCATAAATGCTTATAAAGGTCGAAAACGATGATAACCATGCGGAGATAAGGGATGATGTGTACAATAATTTTCTTCACGTGCGTGATACAAATCAGTGAAGTCTACGATACGAGCAACTTGTTTCAGCGGCAGGAAATCAATTATTCCAGCTGACGTTTTTTTGCCGCGAAAACTTCTTTTCTAACGCACATGTTTGACGTGTGTCATGTTGCATTTTTGTCAAAGTTTTCTGCACTCTATTTGCTTGCAGTTGTTTGTAGCTTGCTTTGCACCGTACATGCTTAACAACCGGATGCTAAAATAAATCTGGAGTAATTTTTCTTTTCTTTTTTTTCCGACAAAATTGAGAAGTTCACCAAACAGCTGGAATGGCAAAACAGCAATTTTTTAGGGCACGTACTGAAGGTGCTAGAACAAGTGATTGGCGGCTGTACAAATTAGTTCGATTTCATTGTCCTGTGTTAATGGCAACACTGGTGGGAAAATCCACCAGTGATGTCATAATTGCGGAATGGCATGCTGCAAGTGGAACAAGTCGCTTGTTCGGCAGAACCTGCTGCCATTTTGGTTGACAGACATGGACTACCTGCCATTCTGACTCACACTCAAGGATGACACACACGACTTCCATGATCAGAACGAGTGACTTGGAACATGTCTATCGAAAGGAATGCTGTCTACATTACCTAAAAGGGGGATTGACCTATATTTTGGGTCTCAGAACAAAGGTTTCACACAATAACTCTGAGGGCCGAGTATTTTCTGTGTCAAATGTCTGCCTGCCGTCTTGGATCAAGAAGCAGTGGAAGATTGGAGAGAGTAGAAAATGTGGCCAAGAGGTTGGTTGTCAGGCAAAAACACAAAGGAGGGGAGAACTTGTACTGTTTTGGAAATCCAAGATGGCTGCCATATGCACAAACAACTCAGTAACTGTATACAGCACCTGCCTATCAAAACAATCCTTGCACTGAAGACTGTATTTCTTCAAATACACCATAAGTTCCCAGGACTGTAGGAATTTCAAAGTCATGGTGTCCCCTCCCCCCACCCCTTCCCCTTACAAGAGGCATTCTAAAGTAGATGTTTAACAGGTGCCATATTTTCTTATCAGGCTTGGTGGTCCTGATCCTCTGGATTTCATTAGCATGTTCAACAATCCAGGAAGTCCAATGGATGGCATTCCATCTCACTGGCACTACGTCTCGTCAGGGCTGTCAGACCTGCATGGTGATGGGCGTGTTCACGAGTAAGGGGTTCTGTTAATATTCTTCTTATATCTAGGTACAATAAATGTGTAGACTCTCTGTGCAATATTTTTTTTGAATAACTGGTTCTTATATCTAGGTACAATACATGTGTAGACTCTTTATGCAATATTATTTTTGACTAACTGCTAACCCACCCCCGGGCAGGGGGGGAAAGGTGTACTCCAGACTTCAAGTGACAGGAAGGTGCAAAGAATTTTTTGGGGTTGGAAATTCATGATTTTAGTATTGTTGGGGTAGTTTGTAAGAATGACTACTAGATCTGGGAAAGTTTATCGCAATAGTATGATAAACAAACAAACAAACAAACAAACATGACCATTCAAAACATACTCAGAACTTGTTCTTCATTTTTGTCATTTAACCCCTTCTGGGTACTTGTAAGGCTCCAAAATTCAGTATGGGATGCTTTTGGGTTTAATTTTGGCCCAGGGAATTTTTGGGGGTTTCACTTCAAGCCCAAGGGATTTTTGGGGGTTTTAATTTATGTCTCTTTCACACCTCCCATCACTTCAATTCCAGAGTACAGCCCCTCCCCCCCCCCCCCCCAGGTAACCCATGAAGCATGTGTGGGCTATCATAAAGAAGACCTGATCCGGTCATGAACCAGCAGTAGTCAGAATTAGTACATACCAAACCAGTGGATAGTTTTTTTTGCACACTCTGATTGGCTACTCAAACCCAGAATAGTATCTACTATTCACCTTCCAGCATTCTTCTGGATTTCACGTGCGAGTTTTCCCTCAGTTCTCAGCAAAAAAGATATTTTGTAATATACAATGTAGCTAGATACTTCCCTTGCTGCTTTGCCGCTCAGAAAATATCCACCACTATTCACCTCCACTCCAGTAAATAATTGTTAAATTATTATCAGCCATTTTCACTCTGCACTGGAACCTTGATTGCCCAGACTTGGTGGAACCACCAAAAATAGTCTGGATTATGGAAAGCCCAGCTAACTGAGAAGAGTAAATAATTTTTGGAAATAATGCCAAATTGAATACATCATCAAAGAAGATTTTGGTGAGTTATCAGCGTGGTTATTTTAAAAGGGAACTTTTTTCACAAATGGGAGAAATAACCATGTGCTTCACCTCAGCTTTTCTAATAGTGTTCTCAATGAATGGTCCCAATTTGAAGACATCAAATAAACTAAGAAATGGCAAATATTTTAATTGAAGCGAATTGTTTGCAGGCAAAGTCAAAAAAAGGCCACATGTATACAGTACAAGTGAACTAGACAGTGTATAATTAGTTCTCTTTGTTCCACGTTTTCATATCATTAGTCTAATATAGCCATGTGAGTGTTATGATGGAACTGTACACCATTATGTGATCAAATAGGAACCAAAATGCTGGTTTTAATACATTTTACATGAAATTTTCTTGAACCTGTATTAAGTATTTTTAGTGGTTAACCAGTTTTAAGCGGTCACTTAGCCATTCCCCGTGGGTGGCCACTTAAACAGGTTTGACTGTAAACTAGGACCACTGGATAACACATAAGTCTGGATGTTGGAAGGTCCAGATATCGAGGTTTGAATTTAGATGATGGTCAAAATAGCCAGTTGCTTGCTTCTAACGACATCCCTGTGCCATTTATCCTAGCAGAAATCCTGGATGTGAATTTTGTTCTAACCTAAACCAATGATTTCATTTATCATCTGCACAGGGTCACCAAGCGGGACAGTCCCAGTGGGTTTGGGTTTGAGCTTACATTTCGACTGAAAAAGCAGGCTGGAGAGACATCACCACCCAGCTGGCCAGCAGAATTACTGCAGTCTCTCGCCCGTTATGTTTTCCAAACAGGTGAGTGCTTTACTCCTTTACTTCAGAAGCCGTGTGGACGCACGGTAAGAAAAGGTGAAGTCACCAAAGACCCACAGGGACCCACACAGCCAAAGCTTTTCCCCAGTTTCTGTAGCATGAAGCAAGTGAGAGTATTGCTCATCACAGGGCCCTATTAGTATGTTGCTGGTACCCATTTTACACACCTGGGAAGAGAAAGACTATGGGGAGTAAACTTTCTTAACTAAGAAAACAACTAGCCTGAGAAAACAGCCGACGTTTCGCGAGGTCGCCACTTGAGCCCTCGCAAAAAGACGTCTGAGTAACGAGCGCAGAAACTCCATACTGATGACGTGCAGTACCCAGATATTGGTAGTGCTTCTGATTGGTTGAAAGAGAATTCCTGCGCGGCACAACCAATCAGAAGCACTACCAAGATCTGGGTAGTGCACGTCATCAGTATGGAATTTCTGCGCTCATTACTCAGACGTCGTTTTGCGAGGGCTCAAGTGGCGACCTCGCGAAACGTCGGCTGTTTTCTCAGGCTAGAAAACAACATGATCTTAGGGTTTAGGCCTTGAAATTAACGGACCATCGGATCTAAAATACAACCCACTAATCTATTCCTTTGTGTTCACACTCACCTCCTTCATGTGTGCTGAGCATCCATTACCTGACTAGCTTGCTAGAGGCAATTTTATCAATTAAGGATTACTATTACCACTTGAAAAATGTATTTGTTGATTTTTGAAACCTACATGCTTCTGTGTCTGAAACCTTGATAGTTAACCACTTTCCATTAACAGAAAACATGCTGTACAATGGAGACCATGTGTCTTGGCACTTGCCATTGGATCAGACACCCTCTACTGCTGGTCAGTACAACTGCAATCCTTCACACATACAACACATGTTGATGGTGAATGATCCCCAGTTGCCACTTGTGACAAGTCCCTTGGGATCAGTGCGCTTCATCCAGGTGGGCATATTACTGGCTGTTCTCCTTGGCATCAAATTATTCAGCTTTCACTAGCATCTATTGTGTGGAAGCAGTCAAGTAGTACACTGTCTAGTTATCAAGAAAAATAAAAAAATAATTGAAAATAATTGTGCTGTTCACTCTTTCATCATGCAATCATTTTGCAAATCACTTACTGAAGCCGTTGTGACTGCATGTGCAACTTGGCATGTTTCCTGCTTTTGTTACTGTTTAATTAGCCTTGCACGGCTTGTAAGTATTTGCAAAATTTATTTGCAGACAAATGATCTAGTCTTTATTTCTTTCTTGCTCTCAAACATATCACAGGTAGTTGGAATCTGCACTGAAGAACTTCAGGCAGCTCAGCACTGGAATGGTCCTGCAGTATTGGATCTTTTACGAGCAGTACCTCCGTAAGTGTTACTGTTGAAACATACCATACCTACTATTCTGGGTGGGGGAGACAGGTAAAGAGATGGTGATTTTTCTTTAAGAAATTGTTTATTGTGGGTGTACATGTAGGGGAGGGAGGGTCCATCTATTTGGTACTTTTTAATACGGGGATTGTCTATGGGGGTAGAAGAAAATCCTTTATCCTGGCACTGGTATCAGATGAAAAACCATCAACAGGCAGACTGACAGCTAGTGTACAAGTGGATTGTCTGTAGGGGTATAGGGGAGAATTACAGCCTGGCAGTATTTGATGGGAAACACTACATTGTGTGCGTAGTACACTGTAGTGTAATCCTCACAAGGGGACTACACTGTATATGTAGTTTGATGAACTGGAATTGTCTCTAGGGTTACAGGGGACATTGTACAGGCAGGAGCATCTGTGTGACGTAAACTCCTTACTGACAGTTGTGTAATGGGAGGTTATATACAAGGGGTTGCAGAGAAAATATCTGCAGTGCTTAGTTGAAAAAAGCAGGACGTCTCTATCAAAGTGGGATATCTGGATAGGGACTTTCAAAAGGAAGACTTTCTACAAAGAGATACATGTGTGCACAGGAGCTATCCGTAGGAGGAATCCATTTTCATCAAGGACTTGCTACAGGGAGGCTATCTTCAGGACAGGCTATTCCAGAGGTGTGAAGACTAACCAATAAGCCAATACAAAGAGGGTATGAACAGAGAGAGTCATTATATTGCTAGAAGCTATTTGATACTCAAGACTGTTAGGGGCCACTTGAGGTTGGTGCAGTGTGGGGGGATGGGAGGAGGGTCTGTCAATTATAGGTCAGGTTGCTATATGTTAAGAAGAAACTACCTTTTTTGAGTCTGTAATTGTTTGATGTTTGTCTTTCTTTCAGAGCCGGTGGACCATGGCTAATAACAGACATCGACAGAATTGAATCCATCTTTGAAATTAATCCTGACCTACAGGTAAAGTTGTCTTTTATAATTAGCATGTTTTCTACATTTAAAGCAATTTTCTGGAAATGCCAGACACATCTTTCAGTACCCTGAGGGAGTTCTAATTATCTTGGGAGATTTTCTTCAGGGTTGTCATAAATGTGTTAGTATTTTCACAGTGTATGTGAGAGTCAATAAGTGCTGTGAATTAAGTGACCATACATCCTACTGCATTTCCCAAGGGGCCACTGGTCTTGAAAAGAAAATATCACAGAATAAACCCGAATTACAAATAGAAAAAATAATGTTAACATTAAAAAGGGGAAAACCAAAGTACCCAGAGAAAAACCTCTTGGAGCAAGGACAAGAACCAACAACAAACTCAACCCACATAATTATGATGCCCAGTCCGGCAATCCAACCTGGGCCACGTTGGTGGGAGGCGAGTGTTCTCACCACTGCACCATCCCTCCTCCCCAGTAGGAGACCAGAGTGTTGGTAGTTCAAGTCGTGGTCTGTGCATTGTGCTGTGTTATTTCCTTAGACAAGGAACATTGCTCCACTTTTCTCTCTTTCCCCAGGTTTATAAATGGGTATTGACAAAAAATACATGGGGATATCACTGCAATGGACTAGCAACCCATCCAGGGAAAAGTAGTGATACTTCTAGTGGCTTAATGTTACAGAAACTGGAATTAAAAACTGGTTGAATGGGCCGTTTGTGGACCATAAATTATGCAACTTTATCGTTACCTAGCTGGGAAAGAGTTCTGGCACTGGCTGCCTACTACTTCTGTTATTCTCCATATTTAAATATACTGAAAACATTTTATAATACTTGGTGTTCATGTACATGTACCTATAAAATGGAGAACTTTTTATTCATTCTGATATAAACTATTCTGCTTCAAAACAGGAAAGAGTTACAACAGGAATCAAGCGAGATGGTTCTAATTTAAGTGGTGTTAGTGCTAAATGCTGGTGGGAGGAAACCTATGTCAACACCTCTAACAGCCAACATACTGGTTTTCCTCCTGGTTCCTCTCATGACGCTCTGACAGGGAAAGATGTTGGCACACGATATTCTGTGCTACCGCCCATACGCGCAGGGTCTTCACTTCCACCAAAAAGGGAATCAGGTGATGGGGTGTTATCCGAGAGAAGATCAGCCTGTAGCAGTGTCGTTAGTGAGATATCCAGGACAAGGACGCTGCGTGGAGTGCATCTTAGGTTTGGTTTGGAAGCAGCAATGCTCTTGCCACTTGCTCTGAGGTGAGACTTCATGGACCTCAGTTACAGATAGCCCAATGTATTTTCTCCACAGTAAGTGGAGTACCAGAAATCTGTCATCATTCCCTTAATCTGTTAATTACAATTTGCCCTTTCGGATAAGCAAGCAACAAGTCCCACAGGGAACTTAACTTCACATTGTTGTTTTTCACCCAGGCATTGACAAAGTGTGGGGTGTAACCCTACAATGAACCAGTGTCCTATCCAGAGGGGGAGGGGGTGGTAATACTCCTAATCTCTCAGGGCGTGGGGTGAGAGTCGGCTGCAACCCCACTTAAGCGATGACCTCCCTTTTGCTCTTTCCTTGTACTTTGTGCTCATTCGCTCATTCATTGTGCTCATTCATGAGCTACTAACAGGTGTTTTAGGGAAACCAAAAGTAACAAACAAATTAATGATTTTTGTGTTTAAAAAAAGGTTGACTATATTGCTGTTGCTCTTCTACAGGGGTCGTCTCAATCATGGAAGACACTTCACATTCCATAGTTCAATCTCTGACATGGCCATCACCTTTTTGAGTCCCAATGTAACAGGCTCTATAACTGACAATGACCACAAATTCGCTGCCTGTGGAACTTGGCTTCAGGTATGACTAGGTAGCCTGTGTCATGGGTGTACTCCTGTGGGTAGCCTGTGTCACAGGTGTACTCCAGAGGTTTGCTTTGATTCTCAAGGCCATTCCGGAATAACTTAGCTTCTTTAAATTTAGGGATTAACTGCAAGGCTTTTGATATTAATCATTTTAATTCACTGTTTAGTTTTTAACTTAAGTTGAACAGTGAAACCCCACATTAGTACAAGGTTTGTACAATAGTTTAGTGGCAAAAAAAAAACTTTTTCCAAGCCATTTTGAATTTCATATAATATATATGATATAACATAATAATTATGAAACTAATTTAAGCAGGCTTGAGACTACAGAAAAGTCTTCAGACCAGATTTTAAATGTGTGACATTTGAAGATCTTACATGATCAGGGAAAACATTTCATAGCTTGAAACTGCCACAAATAGAGAAATCCCAAGAAAACAGAGAAATCCAACAGAAAGAAATTTGTGTTTGAGGGAATTACCACAACTGTACAGACTGTCTGTTCCTAGCATTTGCTGACCGCAGTTTGCAATGATAAAGTGTTTGGATATATGTAACTCACTGCAGTCTTGTTGTACCGTTAATCAGGTGTTGATTACAGATGACTTCTTGCAAAGACTTGACAAAGACCTAGACGACTTAACAAGACCCAATGAGGTAATCATTAATCACATGATTAGTGGTGATGCATAAGATTTCATTGCATGATCATACATTTGGTGCCACGGCCATTGCACTTATCTGAACAAACTTTTTCTCTTCATCAAAAGTTGTGATAAAATGTTACCCTACCAATTTTCAGATTTGGAACACGTCTGCACTCGAAAGGGAACACCTATTCTTTACCCTTTCAAGCCCCAGTAGTGACAAGCATCTAGTTTCTTCTTATAATACAATGTATCACTACTTGGTCAAACATGCAGGTCAGAGAATAAAGTGAAGGATCATCAATGATGAGATCTCTTGATTTTTATGCAAATTCTCCCAACTAGCACCATAAGAAATATATGAAGAACAGTGAGGAGAAAATGCTTACTGATATTGCAGCTTAAAGGGGTTGTGTCACAAGGATTTTGCTATTTTGGGTCAATTCTGTGCCAAAATCATAACCTAGTGCCTTTACTCATACACAAAATGCTCCTGTGAAACTATGAGGAAGATATCAAATGAATTTTATCAGGAAGAGCCAACCATAATAAGTTTTTTGGAGATTTTTGAGAACACAGCATCAAAACTTGAAAAAATTGGCCCAATTTTTTCAAGTTTTAATCCATTTCCATCCTTGCCATCGGTAGCAACAGACGACAAGAAACAGTTTCAGTGATGTCAGATAGTCTTTAATAACAAAACTAGACCATTATTTTTTGAATTCAATTGATGCCAAGACACTTTTTAGCTTTTTAAAAATATACTAAAATAGCACGACATAGCCCCTTTAAAGGGTTAACCACAGAAAAATGAGATTCAATTTAGGGGGGACAGGGGAGTTTAAACTTCCCTCTCCTGTACCCTGTGATCCCAGTTTCCACCCTATTTTTGAAGACTCCCGCCTCTTTGTGATTTTGATTGCAAATTATTGCACAATGTTGTGTAATTTTTTCCTATTTCTCCTGCTTCCCACGCCCTTGGGAATCCTGCTTCCCCTACATCTCCCACGCCCTTGGGAATCCTGCTTCCCCTACATCTCCCACCCCCTTGGGAATCCTGCTTCCCCTACATCTCCCACCCCCTTGGGAATCCTGCTTCCCCTACACCTCCCACCACCTTGGGAATCCTGCTTCCCCTACACCTCCCACCACCTTGGGAATCCTGCTTCCCCTACATCTCCCACCCCCTTGGGAATCCTGCTTCCCCTACATCTCCCACCCCCTTGGGAATCCTGCTTCCCCTACACCTCCCACCACCTTGGGAATCCTGCTTCCCCTACGCCTCCCACCACCTTGGGAATCCTGCTTCCCCTACATCTCCCACCGCCTTGGGAATCCTGCTTCCCCTACACCTCCCACCACCTTGGGAATCCTGCTTCCCCTACACCTCCCACCACCTTGGGAATCCTGCTTCCCCTACATCTCCCACCCCCTTGGGAATCCTACTTCCCCTACATCTCCCACCCCCTTGGGAATCCTGCTTCCCCTACATCTCCCACCCCCTTGGGAATCCTGCTTCCCCTACATCTCCCACCACCTTGGGAATCCTGCTTCCCCTACATCTCCCACCACCTTGGGAATTCTGCTTCCCTCCTCCTCTTTTCCCGCCTCCCGTACACCTCCCACCTCGTTTTCTTCCAGGCTTCCTCCCCGTGTCCCCCTCCACAATTTAAAGGATACGATTGACATTGCTATAATTTTTTACCTTTGAAAAATGTGCCAAACTGTGAGTGCAAGACAAAGTTTTTGAAGTTTGGTAAGCTTTGACAAAACTTGGAAGAAACAAAACAATGGTGTTTTGCACCAGTTTGTAAACCGTTAAAAAAATTGCCTTGTCCAGATGGGCTGGCCTTCTTAAGAGGAACTGAATTCAAGCCTGCAATTGAAATTCTTTTTAATTCAAGACTTGAGCATTATTCTAGCTCGGGTGAAAAGCAATTGAACCCATTTCGATGGTTTTTTGCGCATTTGATTGCTTTGTGGCCGTGTGAAAGTTGGGACAAGAGCAAAACAATTCTTTTCTCTTGACTTTTACGTGATCAAAAAGCGATCAAACACGCAAAAATACCCACAGAAATGCTTGCCATGCAGGCTACGTAAAATACACATTAATTTACCTAATTAGCACAACATTTCATACATTCGAATGCATTTGCACATTAATAAGTTAATATGTTCTTCATCCTGTTGTTTTGGCCTAGCCCTAACCACTGACTGTATGTGGCCTGTGTTCAACCTAACTCCAGACCTGATTGAAGTACTCCACAACTTGTTTTTTCAGATCAAGGTTCCAAGGGAATATCGCTGGCCAAGATATGGAATGGTCATCTCGGTTCTTTCAGATGAATAAAAAATTTTATTGTGATTATAAATCACTTGCAAACTCTCAAGTTCTAAACTCAGCTAGGGTCTGCTGGGAAGAGTTCAAACTCTTGCTGTTGGTTAACTGTGAACTCTCACCAATGACCTCGATTCTTGTGGTCTCTCATCGGGTTGGAAATTTTTGTTCTTGTTTAGCCTTGGTACTCACAAGGAGCATGCTCACATTGTTACAGTTATTTTCACGTTACTTTACTGCGCGGTGTTGCGAAGTTCGTTGGGAAATTGGGTACTAGGTTATGAACTAGCCAATTACATTGCTAAGTACCGAACGTAATTGCGAACTTCCAAACGCAGTTGGCAACTTCGTTCCCGCCGAAGTCAACTCAGATCCTTCGAACATCAGCGTCAAGTCGTTTTCCGAAATCAGTCTTAACTGCAGACGAGTGGTGAAGAGCCATTAACTTGTAACGTTTCTTTGATAATGCCAATAGATGCACTGTCCAATTTGCCTTCAAAATTCCTTACGAAAACCTCAAGCTCAGACGTTGTGAACGACGCACTCTTCTGGCGAACGTGATCGTACTTTGGCGGGAATGAAGTTGCCAACTACTTTTCGAAGTTCGCAATCTTACCGTACGGAAAAAGATGGCGGCTGTACATTTTACCACAATACCTTGAGAACCTAACAAAGCCATAATTTTTTGCATAAAAAGCCATATTTTTTTGCATAAATTTGTCCCTGTGCTAGCAACATTGTGTATGCCAAGTTTGAAGTTTTTAGAACTTTTCTTTGCGTTTTTATGAGCGTTTTTAGGGTTTTGTTCGCTAAGAACTATGGGTAAAGTACCAGTTGCCATCTTTTTCGCTACGGTGGATTACGTTCGATACTTCGCAATGTAATTGGCTAGTTCGTAACCTAGTACCCAATTTCTCAACGAACTTCGCAACACCGCGTGGTAAAGTAACGTGAAAACAGCTGTAAGCAAACAAGGGACTGCTGTTTCTAAAATTTAAGGGTACAGGATCTTGGTATAAGAGCTGTCAAGATGCTTGACCTTGGTAGAAAACAAAGAGCTGTCCCTTTATGATTATTGCAAAAAGTGATATTATATAAAAATTATTCACGTGTACAGCGATGAGATTTATTTTTTGTTTTACATAAACCAAATTGTTAAATACGATGTCATATAGTTTGACCAAGTAGGTGAGATAACATTTAGTCTTTTTCTTCATCCAGATTTGTAGTTCTATTTTCACATCAGAATGTCCATGTCATTTTGGACAAAAACAGTAGTTTTAATCTTCTAATGAACTAAAGTAGCAAGTGTTAAAATGTAAAAAGCTGTAGTTCTAGTAAAATGATATACCCGGTAATTTCTATCAGAGACCTGATGATTTTTTAAAATGTTAATGAAAATTTACAAACAAATTTGAGTTGCGTACTAAAGAAAAAAAATCAAACAGTAAACCAGTACAGTTAGTCGCACGAAATTTTGGTCAAAGACAATAGTTACTATGAAGAACAGGACAGTGTAAAATGCAGACTGCGGAAATGAGTGCGGACCATTGTTTTCTCATTCTTGAAACAATGGGACTTTTGTTGTCACCCGCTCATTTGAATAGTCGTAACAATAGTCCGCAGTCTGCATTTTACACTGATCGTATAAAGAACACTGATTAGTTTTATAGCCATTTTCCGAAAACACGGATGTGTTATCACCGGGCCAGTATGAGCAAAATTATGTACCATTATCCCCCATGTACCCGCTTTGCCTTATTTCTTTACTGTAAATGTCCTCCTTACAGAACACTATGTAGTTTTTAGTAGAAAATTATAAAATTGATAATGAAGGTAGAGAAGAGAACAAAAAGTATATTCTGAGCAACTTCTTACAATCTCGTAACTTGACTTGTTTTGTGGTCTTAATAAATTATTGATTTATTGTGAAGCTTAAAGGTTTAGTCGCACACGAGCCATGCAAGGAGGCCCACACGGCCGGATCTTATCCAGGTTTCTGTAGCATGAAGCAACTGAGAGTATTGCTACTTCCCCCTGGATGGGATGCTAGTCCATCGCAGGGTTACCCCCAGCAGTATGTTGCCGGTACCCATTTCTACACCTGGGTGGAGAAAGACAATGTGCGGTAAAGTTTCTTGTTTAAGGGAACAACACGATGGCAGGGACTGGGCCTCAAACCACCGACCTTCAGATCTGAAGTCCAACGCGCGTCCAGACGTAGCGTTTCGAATATGAGGGGGCACATGGCTCCACTCTGGGACGGTGCGTGGGAAGAATGAGGATCTATAACAGTTCTCGTCAGCTCATCTGTTTAATATTACAGTTGACTCCCGTTAACTCGAACCCTCGGTGACTAGAAAGTCGCGTTAACTCGAACCGACATTGATTTCCCCTGGATTTGCTTTATACATTTATTGTAAATTTACCCGCAATAACTCGAACCTCTCGTAAACTTGAAGTAAATACGTTTTCCCTTCAGGTTATTTTCTTACTAAATTTACCCTTGATAAAACGAACTTTATTTGGCAACCGTGTTATTAACGTAAATTGTGTATTAAAACTTGCGACTGTTACGTATTAAAATTGACTACAACTAGCACTCTCGATCGGAGGCAACGTTTGAGAAAAACTACAGGGCCCGGTTGTTCGAAAGCCGATTAGCGCCAACCCTGGGTTAATGTAGTCCAAGGTTTGCGATTTTCTTGTTTAAAAGCGTTACCGCTGCTAATTAGCTGACGTTTCGAAGTGAGGTGGCAAAGGGGGCTGCGTTCTCTAATTCCTGCAATTCTGGTCCTTTGATGCCATCTCCTGAGAAGTGGAACCTTTTTCGATTCCCTTCGAAGGTTCGAGTTATCGGGAGTCAACTGTACTTATTTCATAAACCCTTACAAAGTTGTGTAATCCGAGACCTTATAACCGCGATTTTATGATATGGTGAGGTATTCGAGAGGAGTTAAAATGGGACAGAGGTCTATTCATGTTATAAGGAAAATATATTTGGAAAATTTAAACCCCTCAAACACCATTTGGTGCATGTCGGAGTGATGAACACAATGTGATGTTGACAATGAGCAGGTTTGGCCTCCCATCGATATTTGCATTTCATGATTAGTAATCACAAGCCCAGTATTCTATAGTTTTCCTCACTACTGCCTCTGCAGAATTTTTGAACACTTGAAAATCATCTAACCTCCCACGCAGTCGACTTCCCTAAAAACAATGGCGTGGGAGGCTAAAAATCATCAGGTTAAAGTAGATAGATCAACTCTGGCCACTGCCCTGAAGAAATTTCAGTTGCTCATCTGACAGACTGTGTACTGCAGATCAACAAGTCAGTGCATGCATTGTGTAAGTGTGAAATATGAAATCACAACGACTCATGTAATGTTAAGTAAAACCTGAAAATATCAGAACCAAGAAACCAACAAGAAAACAATTCAAGAAATGTCAAATTGGAGGAAGAGGTTGGTGAACGTGACATAGATGTTAAAATGAAATTTAAATGTAAATAATTACTCATGGTGCCGAGAATATCAATCTTGCAAATCTTGTATTCCCTGTCGGTTATGAATAGTGAGAAGTGAGTAAGTATGTTGCTTGTATGTGAAAATCTTGAAAAAAAAAAATTCTCAAAAATAAAACAGACATTCAATGTCGGCTTGTGATTTGTTGCATCTTTCAATAACACAAATTTGGAAACAAAATAGGCTTCTAACTTTTAAGTGAAGAGGTCTTGTAGAAATTTACGATTAAGTGTAACTGGCTACAGTACTTTGGCCTCCAGTTCTGCAATATTAAGCGAGTGGAAAATTATTTAAAAGAAGAAAATCAAGCTGGTACAATTAATTTACCGGCCATTGATAAGACCACTTGCGAAACAATACATAGATTACTGAATGATAATCAAGATTTTTCTCCTCCAAAGGTAGAATAGAAGCTAACGGAAAATGGATTCAGCAAAGACGAACGTCAGAAAAGGTATTCTCTACCTTTTCTCGTAACAAAATAAATCAAACTTTTAGTGTTTCAGTACAAAATTATTCATGACATACCGGTACTTTATACGAATGCTATTTCATAAAAAATGAAAAAAGTTAAGGAACCTTTTTGTCCCTATTGTACTAATGTAGATGAAACAGTATTTATTTGTATCCTGGTCCGAATACATTATTTTATTTGTATTCAGTTTCCTTCTGGTCCGACTTAACTCGATGTTATCAGTCTCTATCCAAAGAAACTACATGTATAACTCTTTGTAAAAACAAAATTTACGATAAAAACAGTACCAATGAACACACCCCTGAATACCGGTCAGTAAGTATAGGACGGGGTGGGCTGGAGCACAGAAGGGGTGGGTCACTATGTTTTCAGCCATTCCAATGGGGTGGATCATGCTATTTTCAGCCTCAGGAAGGGGTGGGTCATCATATTTGAAGCCTCGCATATTGAATACTGTAAACTTACAAAGCCTTCTGCAACCCTAGGGGCATGAAGTTCCTTGCAAAATCTACATAACACTTGTAGGAAAAGGCCATTTGAGCAAAAAGAACCCTGCAAGTTGAATTTTGGACGTTTCACAGTATTATTTGCTTAAGACAAGTCAGTCAACATTCAAGTGGTATATTATCATACACTACAGATCTTCCAGAGTCGCAAACATAGTCACTTCTTATTTAACATGAATGTTGTTTAAGTAAATTGTAAGTAATATTACAAATGTAACTACAACAGAAACTCAACATTCTATTCAATTAAGAACATCTATGCAGTGGTGAACATCAGCCCATTGTAACTTCCAAGTGGTTAACAATAAACAAAAATGATTATAAATATACCAGGGGTTTCGTTTGAGGCCGGACGTAACGTCTGGTCATTTGACAGGTAAGGTCCGGCAAATTAATCAGATGATCTTGTATTTGTTTATGAAAGGCGGATAGAGTTGAATCTTATTTCGCTCACTTGTGTAATTCATACAATTGGAAACAAATGATCATTGCTGTCATATGTAATGAAATCCGGATCCGGTCCAGGGAAGGCAGAGTCCATTTTCAAAAATTTTCCAGGGGGCCCGCTCCAAAAAAGAAAAAGAAGTCCCTGCCTTCGGCGTTCACATCCGTTTGTTTTACCTGTGAATCTGGTAATTTAAAATGTTACTGAAAACCCTGTGCATTGATACAATATTTTGCGTTAAAAATGAACTCTTTTCTCAGCACGCTGCATCGTATTTAAGTCGTCACTTAAATATAGTAACCACTGCAGCTGTAATTGTAAATTATTGTGTATGATTAACATGCAGTATTATTACGTGTGCATATTTCACACGAGTCCACTTGAATAATTAAGACGGATTCCGCTCAACGTTCGAGCAATAAGTGCAAAAAATATTTACTAAAAAACTACTCATAGCACGGTAACATTTTAAATGCTATTTGAAACATCTCACTCTAGTTCACTTGCCCAAGTGACCCCGCGATGAAATTCTCAAGCATTCTCAAGAAAATTAATTTCAAATCTCGTAAAAGTATGCTAAAACGGGAGCCATTTTGTTTTGAACTGACATGAAGCGTCTTTTTAATTGAAAAATGGATAACTTCAAATCCAATTTTCTCTCGCGGGATCAGCTTGGGGGCAAAAGTAACGATAAGTTCTTCTTATCTGTTCTCAAAATGTGAAAGTGCTGCAAGTATTTTTTTGGTAACTTAATTTTTGCACTTACTGCTCGAACGTTGACCGGAAATCGTCTTAATTATTAATTGGGGGTGGATGATGTTATTTTCAGCCAATACTTTGGGACGGGTCAGCAGAATTTATGCCCACATCAGGGGGTGGGCTATGCACTTTTGGGGGCCACCACTTTTTCGAATGCTCCGGCCGCCCCCCCACCCCCTCCATACTTATTGACCCGCCATTAATGGGCAAAATCCACCGATCTTGACGCACAAACATCACAGTTGTACACCGTAACATCTGATTGAACTGTGAACTTTTTACCTGTTTACCATGTCAGACACAGTCGGGAACTGAATACAAACCACCTGAAAAAATGATTAAGACCTAAGAAAATGTCTACAGGGCTAACTAAAATGACAACAGGATCATAAGTCTATCAGAAAATTCCTGGCTCTTTTTGGGAAAAAAAAAGTTTTTACATAAAAAAAGGGGTTATAGATGTACCTTCTTAGAACTTTGTGTGCGTTTTGGTTTGAAAGGTTGAGTTACGGATCATACAAATTAACTCAAGCCAAAAATAAACTATAAACACTAACTGTAAATTACTTTCAATGCTTTAAGGTGATGGTCCTGATAGGGAGGGGGGTGGGGGTTGCAAAAGGCAGATGGTTTTCAAGCCGTTTTTGTCAAAATTGGCCATTTTGGTCTGAGATAGGGCAGGGTTGATGCGTTCTGGTCTGGAATTAAGCTCAAATGATACTGTGCAAACCGAAGCAGTTTCTGCGCAGGTCTGAAGTAGGGTAGGGGAAAATCACACATTTTGCTCTGAAAGAGGGTAACAGTTTCAAGAAGTGGGCTGCATGCTCCAACCCAACTTTTTTGGGCGATGGTATAGAAAGGTATTAAAGACAACAAAAGGAAATCATATTTCCCTTTATTTTTAAAATTAACAAATTTACTTTTCAAAGTTTTTGAAAAGGAAACTGGCAAAACTCTCTGCTGCCGAGCTTTTTGAAGAAATCTTTGTATATCTATCTATCTGCTGGATTGGGCCCTATGAGTACAGCTCTTTTGTTGTTGTTTTAGAGGAATACTTTACAACGTGAAACACACACAGAGCCTGATCATAAGTTTATAACAATATTGTTAACTGTTCTAATGACTGGCCACACCCACAACAGCCTACATTCCAAATTACAATTTAATGTTTGATGTCAGAATGGCAATATGGCAGTGGGACAAAAAGCCCAGAAACCTTGCAGAAATGTCTTTAGTCCTATCTTGGTTTCTACATCGGTTTCTGTGCTTGAAGAGGAAGAAGAAATGGCTAAACACTGTAACTGCAAATACTTCTTCAAAGAGCAGCCACCCCAATATTATGCATACTTCACTATTGTCTTTTGAACCATTATTTTTCTGTTGTCAAGGCAAACAACTTCAGTGTCTATCAACATGCAGCAACTAACATTTTCTGCACACAAAAATGGCATAAGAATTGCAGCTTTGCAGTTATAATTGTATGTCATGGTTACCTAATTTGTCCTTTGTCCTGGCAGTCTTCTTAGTTTTAAAGCATTGCAGAAAAATGGATTTTATTGGATGTTTGGAGACAAAGTTAACCGCTTTCATATGCAAACATGAAACTTTTAAGTGTTAAGTAATTAATGAGTGAAAGGAATTTATAGTAACAGGTATTTCTCTAAAATCCTACAGAACAGGGCACACGTCTTGTCAGTAGAAATACACTTATACTTTTCTGTGCATTTCTTTTCTTTTTTTCTCCTGATTCAAATTTAGAATTTCAGTACTGGTAATTAAACAGGAACTGGCATGAAAACTTTGCAGCCAAAATTGCTTTCTGAATCACATTTGACCTCAGACACTGCACCACAATGATAAATAAAAGGTGAGAACTGGCATGTATCTTTGCAGCCGAAATTCTTTCTTCCCTCTAGAATCACATGTGATAGTAAAACTTCAAGTGACAGGCACCAGTGGAATATGGGAACTGGCATGTCAACTCTGCAGCTGAAATTCCTTTCTTTCTTTTGAATCACGTTTGACTTCCAATTTGTAATTCACACAAGTGATATGAGTGGTTAGGGAACTGGCCTGACAACTCTGAAGCCGAGATTCCTTTTTCCCTCAGTGGATCACAGTACTAATTTTGACTTGAAATACTGCTTTGAAGACTTGAAAACTGGCAGAGCACCCTGCAGCCGAGAATTCACTCTTCATTTTTATCCACTACGGCATTCCATGGAAGACAAATTTGTATATAACACTGCAAGCAGGAGCTTTGCACTGCATATGGTGTATTTCTACTGAGGTGGACACTGGCTTAATAACTGCCTCCAAGATTTCTCCTTCAAACTTTCTTCACATGGTGCCTATCATACTGGTGAGAGTTCATACTCCGCATCTGTCTCAGTAAAATTCAGGAAATGTTTGAAGAACTCATAAACTGACCAACAAATAGCACATGATGGCATCTGATAGAGCACTCTGGCACGAAGTCCTTGGAAATAGCCAGAGAAGCCCCGCAATCTGTAGATAGAGCGGAATGCAGTAAACATACCACTCACGTAAACAGCATGTCCTTGATGTTTACCAACTATGGCAACTGCTCCCTTTTCCTGGGTGTTAAGTAATGTCTTTGCCACATCCAGTGGTGTTGTCACAGCAGCAGCCACTGCACCAGCAGTTGCCCCGGCCACTAAATGAGTCTTTGGGTCATATCCCCGTGCTGGATTCAGTGTCTCTCGCGCAAACTCGTACACAGTGAAATGTAAACACTGGAAGGGTATGTTCATGGAGAGTTGAGTCGTATAACTGCGATAGAAGGCCCGGATTCCTTCATCTCGTAATATGCTCCTAACACAATGAAGAACTCCCCGGTAAGGACTGCCGTAAACTTGCATTCTTTGTTTGACAACTGATGCGTTGAACAAGATGAAAGGAAAACAAGGCATAATAATTTATTAGATCTTTGGAAAAATGAGGATCTATTTAATCCCAAGTATTTAACAACCCATGACAGTTCTCAGTGACAGCACTTATTTGGCATTTCCTTAAACTGAGGCAATGAGATTGACTCTGCAACTGAAGGTAACCATTACATCCCAGTATTAATGACAACAAAAGCACAGCAGTCAAGTAACGAGAGAGTTGGATTCACTTAATCTGATCTCAATGTCACTGGCTTCAGTTCTGATGTTGTTTTTTTTTTCCCTGAAGCAAGAATTTTTGTTCCACATTCATCTCTTTCCACCCACAATAGTACATAACTGCATGTAAACCAAATAACTGTTAGGGAAACATATTAAAATACTGGGGGTACAGCTGTGATGCACTCCTTCCCATCCAAGCGGAGTTACAAGCAATATCCAAAACCAAAAGGGATGTACCATCAGGGAAGACCAGATGCAGCTAATGCACCATTTTATTAGTGTCCTGCACAGATGTTCTTTGGGCTTGTCAAATGAGCTCAACAACAACTGTACTAACAATGCATCCTGGACTTAATGATAATGACATAATGTAAAAAACAAAAGACATGGCTACTTGGAGAAATAGTACTTCCATTCTCATCTTTCACTCGATATCTCACTAATTTTAGTGATTCTCAGTTGTGATAAAAAAACTTCAGTTTCACCTTCAATGGGATTCATAGCACCATCATGGAATACTGTTGCACAAACACCAGCAATACCTAAAGAAGAAGGAAAGTCAAGCAACAGTTAGTGCCCATGAGTAAATGCTCCCCCTCCCCAATAAAATACAAGCATAAAAGTGAGCTCTTATACCAAGGGCAATGTAGAAATCCAAAGGCCATTAAATTAAATAGGAATGAGCAATTTTGAAAAGATTATGTTTGTATAGTCTGGTGAATTGCTGGAGAGAGCATTTTATTTTTGTCACAAGAAAGCCCATTGGGCATTTTAACCGGCCATTCTGACCCTCCCCACCCCTAGGTTTCACAAATGTTAGGGCGATCCTCTTTTTTTACGAACCGGCGTGAGGAAAAGTGTGATTGTGTGACACAATATTTTGACTATAGCGGTACTGGATGACATAATGTTTAAACTCTGATGACTCAGCTTATCTTTCTTATCGCTTTATTTGTGCTGAAAAACGCAAAATCACTCAAACGTTGAATGTCGATATGAATTCGTCCACAACTGAGAATGCTCACACAGGGACGACGAAGTATTTACTGTTGTGCCTAGACCTTAAATACAAACAGTGAACATAGCAGTAGAATCAAAAAACACGAGCTCGAGCAGATCGTCAGAGTATGGGGCACGTCAAGATATCTCATGACGTGATGTTTAAATCCAGTTTGCTAACCCGCTAACCAGGTAAACAAGCGAGCGGGGACGAAAGTCGCCCACGTCTTTGAAAGCTAACGCGCCTGTCGAGCCGCAATCGATTTCGCGCTCACTCGCCTGTTTTTCTTTTCCTTCACTATCTACCTCTGAACGGAAAGTGAGACTGCTCGTAGCCTTTAGCGAACACCACACGCAAACCACACAAATCCGTCGATAATATTCAGATATTTTCGTTCTTTCAATGCAAAAAGACTCGTAACACCTGCCTTATTAATAAAAAACTCCTTATTAATGACGATTCCTTCGTATCAACTTCTCGCCTCAAATAAACACTCATTTCTCTCCGTTCACAAGAACTATCATGTACTGATGTGCAATCAACTGCATCATCATACTAGTACCAATTCCTTCTCTTCCTAGCCCACGCCGGCAAAACGCAACTGTCCTTTTTGTCCGCTGCGAAATACAAGTTAGCCAATCAGAAACCTTACAATCCACTTCGCAAACCACCCCCCCCCCCCCCATAAAACACCAAGGGAAACTGCCTCTCACACAAAACGCAACTTTCAAAGCAAATCACATTCACAGAAGCGTGATATGGTCCTGACATTCACAAATCCTTCTGACTCCCACATTTTTACACCCCTCAAAATGTCAATCCCAATAAAAAAAACTCCTGCGCTAAAAAAAATTTCACCATAGCCACTAACTAGATCAGACAACACAGTCAATTTCGCATTCAATCCTATTTTCGCATTCAATCCTATCAAAAATAATGCACGTGCAAGAAGTGGCGCAAGAAGTTCTTGCGCCGCAAGAACACGCAAGCCCGCGCAAGAAGTGAAAGTGCTAGGTTTTTGCAGTTTACCCGCAAGAACATTCGAAACGCAAGAAGTTGAAAATCTAGCCGCAAGAAGTTACTAATGTTACCGCAAGCCGCGAGAAGGCGCAAGAAGTAGTGAGGGTCCAGCCGAAGAAACTTGTAGTGCTCGTGTTAGTGTGAGGTATTGCAAAAGTAATGAGAGCGAATCTCGCGCTCTATTCTCTTTGAAATATCACCAAGCTTTCGAGCGATTTTTCGTCGTGTTGGCGTGTTGGCGCGACAATTCGCCAAGTCAAGCGAAAGTTCACAAGGCTAATCAAAAAATCAAGGAAGCAAATGTTCGAACAACCGAAGTATCGAAGAAAATTCACATCACGAAATGGAATATCCGCCAGCTTTCCGACTGCAAGATAAACACCCGGTAAACATGATCTCCAGCACATGACAAAACATGAACAATTTTTTTAAGCGTGTCTCAGATACAGTGATACGGGTTCAACTCAGAACTGACTCAATTCAGTTTTTCATTCCATCCAAGAAATAGAAACAAAAAGGTCCAAAAGCTATAATTGCGGCAAACTGCGCGAACTCTTCTTTGACAGGCACGACAAGACCAGACTTACACATGCAGGAGGTCATGCCATCGCGTGGGTGAAGTCATCAAGAATCCCTGCATCTTTACCAGTTTAATTTCCCAGCAAAAAAGGGATACTCGAAGAAATAGCATAGACATATGATTTCAACTACACATTCGCCTTTCGACACAGCTTGCTGCCCGGGGCTTGCTGTCTTGACGACTTAGAGAACTGCTCATGCATTGCGTTACAAAATGTCATTCAAGCAAATCATACCAAATTTGCATACGGCAGATTTGTGTTTACTCAGGTTAGAATTGACGTGCCGAATTTCTTTCAGATCGCGGAGTTTTAGTTTCCTTCAGACTTTTTTGGTTTACTTCGAAGATTTAAAATGTGATATCGACTTCAGCGTAATGAGTGGAACTATTTTTACAAACATAATGTGTTTTTCCAATTAAGACTTCGGGTATTATTTCTTCTCATCTGAGTGACCATGTTCATTTCTCACACGTGTGAACGCAACTAATTAAAAGTATTTGTCCGAGTTTAATATGTTGGTGGAAGTACAGCAACACTGAACAGGTGAATGTCGGTTCTTTAATAATGTGACTGATGGACTGTGCTTTGCCATTGTTCCTCATTTAAGTGAAATAAATCGAGCAAAACCTTTCGCGCCGCTAAGCGTACCGCATGTCTGGGACTCCGGGACACATAAACAATAACACGCGTGCTTCGTTTGAGTCTCATTTCTCCCTAGCCGTTAAAAAATAACATAGAAGGCGACCAGTGTCAAATTCAGAACCTAGTGAACTCTTTATCGGATAAAAAATTCAAAACCGAAGAAAAAAACTTACAAGGGACCAAATAAACAACTGATTGCAAGTTACAAAGGTAGCCAATTTCGAACGTGCCTTGCGCTACAAAGTGGTCTCTTTTTTACCTTCTCCGGGTTCCGGGTTTTTAAGATGTTAGGGCAAAGACGTTCTTGCGCTTACTTGCAGTCCAGATATCTTACCACAAAGAAGTTCTTGCGGTTTTAACTTCTAAACGCAAAGACGTTCTTGCGGCTTGCAGTATTCAAGTGCAGGCATCCTGCAAGTAGCCGCAAGAAGTTCTCGGCTTGCGGACGCAAAAAGAAGTTCTTGCGCGTGCATTATTTTTGGGCTGTACTGTACAAAAAACCCCAAACTTAAACAACCCTTCGCCGTTCATATCTTAAACACTGTAAATTAAAAGACAAAAACATATGAAGGTAACATTCAGAAGACTAACATGCGCATGCGTCTTATATAAGACAGTATCGCTCTTGAGTACCCGTACCACAAGCTTTACAGCACTTTCTTCGTATGTTAAGCCAACTTGCTTTCACCAAAAACCGTGTCCATTTTATAAACCGGCGGTCGCCATGGCGACGGCCGGTTAACAAGGCATACAAAAAGGTGAAAGAAGGTCCATGAAATACTTTCAATCCTTCAAAAGAATTCAATTTGGAAAGTTACAAACTAAGCCATGCAGTTTGTAATGACCAACAGGTTACCACACAAGTAAGAAACAGGGTGAAACATAGATGCGTTTCCACACTGAGTGTCCATTATATAGTTCTTATTACATAGGAGTCAGTGTTACAAAGGCAGTGCTTACACTGTCATGAAGTTTGGTCCTTGACCAAATTGACCGTACAAAATAATGTTCCCTATCATAGAATGATAAACTAGAACACACAGGGGACTAATATTACTTCCATAATATGGGCATATTATGTCCTTTGTAATGGCTTGATATGCAGCACCTAATGTGCATCACTAGTTTTTTGTGTAACAACAATCATGTAATTATTTCTCGGTCTAACATTCAATAGAATCATCAATATAGCACTCAAACACTTCAAGAAAAGGACATCTGGAAAAGCTGCTATTAAAATAAAACCACCTGGTCTGCACAATACCTAACAGCGGCTGGATGTCGGCATCTGCCCTGCATGTTAAGGCTGTTAGTCAAGCAAAATACTTACATGCATAGCCCAACAAACAATAACAAGCATGAAAGATTGGCACCTGTAAATTTTCTTGAAATGTCACGGAACACTACATAATTTTCTTTGAATGTAAATGTTCTTGAGAGTTGACCATTTGTATCAGATTTTACAAAACCTGACTAGACTAAGTAACTGCAAAAATGATCACAGTTTTTAAAGTACCGTGCATTATTACCAGCAGAGCTGGGAAATAACCTCTGATTGTGACAACCTCTTGTAAGCACAACATTTCCATTCAACAACGTTCAACATTCTTGAATAAAGCATGTTAAACAAGAAAAGCCCCAGGGGCATTGGACCCCGCCGTTTCCCCCCCCCCCCCCCCTCGGGGTGCAAATACATTACGGTCACTCAAGATATGTGCCCAAGTGGTAAAAAGTTTTGAAGTTGGTGATTTTTCTAACGTTTGACGTGTGTGCTGCCACCCCCCCCCCCAACGTCTTCTCTGCACCCTTCTCCTTGTGATATCATGGATCCCTTATAGTATGAATACCTTTCCCTTCCCTCATTCCTTGGTCATCCACCTGTTCTAGCACTCGCGAAGAAGAATGTGACGAAATAGTTTTGACCATGGCGTGACTTAGTTACGTCAATTTTTTAACGAAATGAGATCTCAGCGTAATTCTAAATATTAAACAAGGGCACGGAAATTTAAATAGATTTATTGATGAAGAAAAATTATCCTTAAATCGAAAGGGAACGGTTATCTACTGAAAAATGAAACGTAAAGGTCTACTTTTAGGCCATGATTCGAAAATGCTTTAGCGAAAGCAAAACAATTCCCTGAATCGGCTTCTGTCTTTCAATGACGTAATGTTTACGTGTTACGGCAAGTTTAGGTGAATTCATGCCAGCTTCAAAGCTCGCTAGCACCTTCTTCCTTGCTCTCATCGAAGAGAAGTCAACTCCATTGAATTTCTTGTACTTTTCTACACAACCTTCCCTAAAGATTTTGGTGAAGCAAAGCAAAACTGCCAAAAAAATGCTTGCATTTTACTGTTGAATTATTCAACTTGGCGAAAGCAAGGGACTTCCCCGAATCGCCTTTTGTGTTTCAGTGATGTAATGTTTACGTGCCAGGGCAAGTTTGGCGAATTCATGCCAGCTTCAAAGCTCGCTAGCACCTTCGTTCTTGCTTTCATCGAAGGGGTTTTCATGCCATTAAATCACCAGTAATTTTCTACACCAACTTTAATGAAAATTCTGGCGAAATAACGCTAAATGAACCAAGATTACCAGCAAGTATTGTTTTGACCGAGCGGAGGTCTGGGGCAAGTGACCACGACAAAAAAAAAACAAAACAAAAAAACAGGTATTACTAGACCCCGTCCTGACGGCGAGGTAACAAGTTTGGCGACCATGTGGAATGAAGTTGGATGATAGCGAATGATGTTGGATGGTGCCATAACATCATTGAATTCAATAGTGTTGGACACTGTTGAATGGGAAGGTTGCATCCATTTGTCTGAGGCATTAAATGCCTGCATGTTCATGACAAAGAAAATATTATTTCCAATTTGTGACCACTCATATTATGTAGCAGTCAAATTTTGACATTTGGTTAGTTACTTAGGAGAGATTAGGCTCTAGTATTCATGGTGGGCTGAAATAAATAAGGTACGCCTTACAAAATTGTTTTACATACATAATACAGATATTTTACAAGCTTTCTGGTATTTTTCCAAACCCTGCAAGGGCAATGTATAAATTGGTCAGTGTAGCACTGGATATTACAGTGCAACAATATGGCATATTCTGCATGTTCTGGTCTTTATGTGGTTAAATGCCACAGCAGTGGACTAACAATTTGGTTAATTTTGATGTCACATTTAAAGCTGTTACTTTCACACAAGCAATTTAGTTGGAGCTTAATAATAGTTATTTACTTATTTAAATCACCTATTTAAATAATCTTAACGACTTTTTCCTCATGGAGACAAATCACAAGTTGTGCCAAATGGTTCCAACCTTTCAATCTGTGTTTGAAATCCTAGCATATGGCTTTACCAAATGAAAGGTAACAAATAGATCATCTTACTGTCAAGTTTGTTTTCAAAATAGTAATTATCTCTCCAAAGTATTAATCATTTTCTCAAAGAAAAATCAATTTTGCATCAGTGCATCACCTGGAGAAAAAGGACTAAGAATTTCATACAGAATGTGACTTTTCCAGAAAATATCCATACCCCCATCAAAGGTTTTAAACCTCAACCACCAATGACCTTCCCATGGGAGCTATGGATAATTCCTGGAACCAAACAAAACCTACCATGTGCGATGGGGTTATATGTTGTTTGATTGCCATTTATGAACTTCTTAGTTGCCTCATACGTGCTAAAGTATAAAGCATGTGCTGGTCCAGCTCCTAAGGCCACAACATTTATTCCTCTGAAAGGAGTTAAAAGTCCTTCTTTTGAGATCATACTTCTGAGTGCATGGTGCATATTTCTGTACACAGCATTCGGATGTGGACGCAAACTCTGCATTCTTGTCTAAAAGATAACAAGATGAAACAATTTTAACGCCATCACAACCTATTACTCATGACCATGCTCCCACTTCGAATGCTTGATAGTTGATAGTTTTGATATCAATTCACTGATAAAACTTTTCACTGGTAGTATTAAGATTAGTGAGGACCACAAGTTCATTAGCATTGTTCACTATTACGTGTTAACCCTCATTAATATCAATCTTATTGTCAGTGACATTTTCAAATACTTTACTTCAGAAAATTAGTACTTATCCTTGGGCACAATTTTGTGCACCCCATTTTACAAGCCAATGTAAATGGTATGAGGTATCCCCATTTCACACTGCCAACAAAAATTTTATGCAGCATTTTTTTTTCAAATTGCGGAAATCCTGCAAAGCCGCGCTCTAGAATAAACCCTGTTCTCACAAGGTACAGAGTGCAGAGCCACCTGAGTCACATTATTTACATTTGTAGGAATGTTTTGTAGAGTGTGTCATGTATCAAGTCATTTCCTATCCAGCAAGATAAAAATAAACAATACTTTACTTCCTTAGTTTAGCAATGATGGTAGACTCAAACTAAAACTTGTTTGCATTGAATGATCTTGATCTTGATCTTATTTTCTATTGATTATTTGATTAATGGTTGAAATGCCCGAACAAAGGCTTTCACTACTTTCAGTGGTGTGCTTTAGGCAAAATGACTGTTTCATAGATGCACTGAAAATGATAAATATTATAACAGATGATTAATTTACAACCACAAATCAAGCAAACAATTCTACCCAGACTACAACCTTCTCAGACATTTTCTCATTTTACTCTAACCTGTAAATACACAAGACAGCGAACCACTCTCACTGTTGTATTCGTCAACAACAATGGTGTTGAAAAAGTTGTTATTTAATAGTTCTGACCTTTTCACAGTATATTTAACCAGCTGTTTACCATTTTTACCTTAGTTACATAATAAAACTTGTCACCTGTGTGTGCACTTTATACAGTTGTTTTCCTTATAGAGTGCAGCACCACTGAAAATATTGAAAGCCAACAAAGCACAAAAGACAGACAGGAAAACTTGGTCCTCAATATGAAGCATATTACAACTCAGACAATTCCGAGACTGGCCACAGCCCCGCCCCCCCACCCCCCACCCCCACCTCATCTTTTCTCCAATCCACTGGCATCTGTCATTTTGTTTTCAGAAAGCTGCAAATCCTCTTGTTTGCCAGCTTGCGACAACAAAATCCCTAATCCCCATTCTTATCTTTCAGTCACAGTGTTGTCAGCTGCACCAAGATGAAAACAGTCTTGTTGTTGTGCAAAAATCATTTGTTGTCTTCTCTCCAAAACTTGGAAGAAAAATATTCCTTTTGTTTCCATACAGCACTTTCAACCCAACTCTAGCTGTCCAAATGTTCAAGAAGTGTTTGACCAATGATCACATTACTGTTAACTCTTCATAAAACTTTTTAACGATTTTCTAGTACAGTATTTTTGAAAGGATAGCGAGAAAATCAAGCAATCATGGAAAGCCTTCGACATTTCTTCTGTCAAGAAAATATTAATAACTGTTGACAAAATATCGAAATAGTGTCGGTTACGTAATTAGCTTAACCACTGCAGTGTGTATATGACTACAAACAAACAACGTGAAGCAATGGTCGATGGTTAAAGTTGATTAACACAGGTAAATATCACCCTTAAAACTTGATACTAAAACACTGCAATAAGTGAACAATGCCTATCATTCACAGATGCACAAGGAGAGATAAAATTAAAAAAAGAGAATTGCGCCCAATCCCGGATGATCTAATATCACGATCGAATTTCACCCGATAGAACATGCTTTGTACAAGACAAGTCCAAAAGTACGATATTTAAACCCACTATCGGCGGGAAAACGAACGAGATTTGTCCATGAGACTCCCTTTAAGTGAATTTTGTGTTAAATTCTCAATAGATGATAAAAAAGCCCATAAATCGGCTTCATCGTACCTTCACACAATCAACAGGATACATCACACAGTGCTCCATAACTCCAGCGAGCGCGCCTGCAGCAAGATGGACGGTAACTCTCTCCGTTGGCAGGCTTTCATATTCCGAGTCGTCCATAGCGAATGGTAACGTTATCGACTCCAGCTTTGAAACAGTCTTGGTAACCTTAAAATCGTCGTACAATTGCGTGTTTCGTAATACCAATTGATCTGTTAACATCCACCCGCCATATTGCATTCACAGTTTCTCCTTCGCTGCCAAAGAGCCATGTGACTAGGCTTTGTCCAATCAGATACGAGAACACTCAGCAAGAACCAATCAGATTTCAGTGTTACAGTCGGGAACGTGGAAACGTCAAACGTGACCATTTTGGAAACTGCACGAGAGGTCTGTCTTGCGGCTTCAGCGAAAGAGGAACAAATTTTAGAATATCTCATGACTCATCAAACGGTCAATTGAACACACGCACATAAGATATAAGATCGGCCATTGAAGTCATCAAGTCTTATCCCTCAAAACACGCAATTGCTTTTTTCTCGTTTTTGTACGGGGTGACTATAAAACCCTTGTATATGCAAGTCATATGTACTACAAAACTTTCTAGAAGGCTCTCATTCTTTAGATTACTAACCCGAAAACAATGGATGAATTAAAGTTGGGTGTTAATGGTCGGCTTATGCTTTAATTAATGAAAATATTCTGAGTTATATTGCCCCTGATGAAGGTGAGTTTTGTCTCACCAAAATATTGGGCAATAAAATTACCCTTCTTAGCTGTCCGATCAGCCTTGCAATTGGTTATTTATTTATTTATCTTTTTTTTCAGACAGACGGGTTGGTACTTAACTATCAGCTGTTCGAGTGGTTTCCTGGCCTTCGTAGAACGAAAATATCTTAAGACCGCGGAAAATTTGTTCCTCTAATTCCCGGTAAATCGGGAACCTCTAATACCGCAAATACAGGATGAACTGTATGGCGCGTTTATACTGCCAAAGGACACAGTGGAACTTAAATGGTAGATGAACTTTCAAGCACAGTTTTCAAGCTTCCTTTTAAAAATATGAATTGTTTCAGTTTTTAATTCTTTATTTTTGAAACAGCCTGGCGAAGCAAATCGTTTTGGTCCGTACTGACTGCGCACGTGACTGCAGGTGGCTGACATCACCTGCCAGCTGATGAAAGCTCAGCTAATGCAATCGTATTGAAACACGCTAGTCTGTTTATTTGTTATATGTACATTTCTTGGAAAACTATAAAAAAGCGTGAAGTCATCTCTGTCAAAAGTTATTTTTTTCCGCTCTCTCATTTTGTTTATTTGTTTCAGTCCATACCTGTTCTTTCTACGACGACTTGGTTCTGTTATAATGTAAGGCTTTCATTCCCAATAATGTCCAATTAATAGTTGTGTGTATGAATAGCAAATTTCATTCTTAAAACTATTGTCAGTGCACCATTTGAGGAAATGATCACACCTTTGGGTCCAAAGAGGCTTCATGTCTTAAAGGCCCTGCCTTGAATAAGATGAATTCAATGCACAGATGCACAGTCATCACAGAATGTTGTAATTTCAATTTCTTTGGGAGAAAAACTAAAGAAACCCTCACGGGCTTTTTAAAGCAGCGCTTCCTTTATAAATATCACTACTGGGTATCAAAAAAAATTCGAAAATTTACTCTGTATCAAAACATGACCTCACTTGAAATCGTAACAATATAACTCAGAGTATTTTCATTAATTAAAGCATAAGCCGACCATTAACACCCAACTTTAATTCATCCATTGTTTTCTGAGTTATATTGTTATTCAAGGCAGGGCGTTTAAGACGTGAAGCCTCTTTGGACCTGACCCAAGGGTGTGATCATTTCCTCAAATGGTGCACTGTCAATATTTTTAAGAATGAAATTTGCTATTTATACACACAACTATTAATTGGACATTATTGGGAATGAAAGCCTTACATTATAACAGAACCAAGTCGTCGTAGAAAGAACAAGTATGGACTGAAACAAATAAACAAAATGAGAGAGCGGAAAAAAATAACTTTTGACAGAGATGACTTCACGCTTTTTTATAGTTTTCCAAGAAATGTACATATAACAAATAAACAGACCAGCGTGTTCAATACGATTGCATCAGCTGAACTTTCATCAGCTGGCAGGTGATGTCAGCCACCTGCAGTCACGTGCGCAGTCAGTACGGACCAAAACGATCTGCTTCACCAGGCTGTTTCAAAATTAAAAAATTAAAAACTGAAACAATTCATATTTTTAAAAGGAAGCTTGAAAACTGTGCTTGAAAGTTCATCTACCATTTAAGTTCCATTGTGTCCTTTGGCAGTATAAACGCGCCATACAGTTCATCCCGTATTTGCGAAATTTCTAAGAGAGGTTCCCGATTTACCTACCCTGCGAGCAGAGGCCCTTCGATCTTCCTATCTAGGAAGATCGAAGGGCCTCTGCTCGCAGGGTACGATTTACCGGGAATTAGGAAACCACTCGAACAGCTGATAGTTAAGTACCAACCCGTCTGTCTGAAAAAAAAATAAAAAACCAATTGCAAGGCTGATCGGACAGCTAAGAAGGGTAATTTTATTGCCCAATATTTCGGTGAGACAAAACTCACCTTCATAAGGGGCTGCAAAAGCTTTTGCAGCCCCTTATGAAGGTGAAAAAAACATCCCTGAAAAAAAAATCCCTGGAAGGAAATATGCATGTACCGCAGTCTTCTCGGGCCGGAAGGTTACATTGCACGATGATGGTGACGAATGTGCAGCTGTTTATAACAGTGCATCGTATGTGCTTTAAGGACGGTGCCTCCTAATACAGATGTATTTTTGCAAAGGTAATGACTACGGGGAAAAAGTAGATCTTAGCAATAACTACGCAGTTTTCAGAGATAATTCTAAAAAAGCGTTAAAATACAAAAAAATGTATGGCAGTTTCTTTCCAAAAATTATCTCTGAAAAATGCGTGGTAACCCCTAATTTTCTGTTTGGATTCAGATAACCCTTGCTAAGATCTGCTTTTTACACACAGTCATAAACCACGCAAAATATATTGTTGCCTTAGGGGGAAAATTCCTTCAGGAAACCCGAATATCCCGAGATGCGGAGAACGTATGAGGAGGCACTGTCCTTAACTGGCAAGTTTCTAAATAGCTGTATTCATGCACGTGCATGAATATATGTGCCTGATAGGCTAAGTAATGGTAATTGGACTGAGTGGAGTACAATTCAGGGAGGAGTCAAATTGCGAGCACGATTACCCCTGAATTGCACGACACGAAGTCCAGTTACCAATTAATCGTATCTATAACAAAATACGAGATTAGAAAATCTACGTGCCCTTCGGGGATATATTTTTATTTATCAGTTTTGTAAGCAGTGGAGAAACAGCTATAAAAAGAACCCATTTCAGTGCACCTGATTGACGCGCGCGCAGCGTGGTTGTCCGATTACAGCTATCCAATTACAAAAAGTTCAAATTGGACAGCTGTAATTGGACACCCACGTGATCACCCTCCAATTGCGTGTCAAATAGGCGCGCAGAGAACCAATCACAATCGAGCATTTTGTTATAGATACGATTAGTAAGTAAATAGAGGATATTACACGGCGGCGCGAAGATATATATGTTATTTACCGGCCGGGAGGTCCGTATAGGGAAAAACTGTGCCCGCGGTCCGGCCGAGGGCTGTACTCAAGACGAAGGGCACAGTTTTTCCCTATACGGACCGACCTAGGCAGGTAAATAACATATTTATTTTTTTCCCAACATTTGCGAGTTTGCAGATCAATCTTGAAAGGTTGTCAGAACGCACTGAGTCAGATGGCAGGAAACCGTGGAGCGAATGTATTCATAAACACTTCAAACTTTTTTAAAACATAAGTATAATATTTTCGACTAGAAACTATCGTATCAACACGGAAAAGGTTGTTTTTCAAGAACAGACACGCACATGGAAAATCCTGCCCGGCATAGGGATAAACAACCAAATTAAATACTTATAATTAAGCTTAAGCTTACTAAAAACAAAAACAAAGGACTCAATCGTTAGGACAGGTTTAATTGCCCTTGCGTAAAAAATGAAAGAGAATAATACTTCGAAAAACATTTCTGTTTAGCCTAATTACTTTCTTTTTATGTTTTGTACCTGTAAACGTATGTGCTGGTTCTTTGGATATAAACAATTTAATTATTTAGCGAAATCGTTCGGTTTGATCTCAGTTTTAACCAAAGCGAACGGTGCGCTGGCTTTTAAGCTTATCTTCATTTACGACAGATGAAAAAGCAAAATTCCAGTTTAAGCCTGCACAATTTCATGAATGAAAATATACCGAACCTCGTTAATTTAAGAGAAAAAACTGAAAAACGAAGTCATTAAAGTAAACATCGGAGTCAAAAGGCATTGTGGCGATCGCAATTTAAAAACTAAAACTGCTGTGTTAAGTGAATTCAACAACAAACTCACCAACCGCCATGCTATAAAGCTACACAAAATTAAAACGAGTACTTGCCTTTTGAAGGTATTTCAAGGTCTTTT
Source organism: Siderastrea radians (assembly GCA_964017195.1). NCBI lineage: Eukaryota > Metazoa > Cnidaria > Anthozoa > Scleractinia > Rhizangiidae > Siderastrea > Siderastrea radians. The sequence goes on from OZ024887.1 coordinate 65,767,205, forward strand.
ATTCCCCTCCTTGTTGAACTTTCCATTTACAACACACACAAGAATTGTGACTTGCCAAAAAAGTCGCATCTTTGAGCCGTAAATAAAAAAATTCTCGAGTTCAACCGAGGTATGTTGTTTTTCAACTTTCATTCAATGGTTTTCGCGCGGTTAATTCGCGCGGTTACCATAACAAAACCGGTCCGGATAGGAAAAAACTGGACCGGCGGAACGCGCGTCAACAGCCAATCAAATTCAAGGATTCCGGATTCCGGACCGGAAAAATGCTTCAGAAAAAAATAAATGAATTTTATTTTCGAGTGGTGAAAACAATATTTTACGAAAGAGCGCAGCGAGTGAGTAAAATATTGTTTTTCACCACGCGAAAATAAAATTCATATCTTCAAGCCACCGTGTAATTTTCTTTTTATTATATAGACAAAAATACTGGAATTTAGTTCAAAGTCGGAATATATTTTGTGCCAAAAAGTAAAACTGGCGGCTTATGTCACAATTCAACTGTACATCATTTTTCCCACAAAAATAAGTTTTCGAATTTCAAAATGGGCAGTGAAAATATAAACTTTCAAAAGATGTAGATGCAAGTGAAAACCTTGTTGGTCAACAAAAACTAATCATTAGAACTGAGCTATATATACATCATAAAGCGTGTAAATTTCAAGTCTTAAAATAGGCAATGAAAGTAGAAAACCAGCGAATTGAGCACCATAAAATGTACGTTTTCAAACGATTTACAACTAAGAACTTTTATTTGCTTTCGTCACTGTCAATGATAATAATTCGCCGTCTGTTAAACTGTTTCTGCTCAAACTCGCCGCTGCTTTGATTTGAATTAGTGAAAATATTTACTGTTCATGTACTGTTCCTACTTGGCACTGACAAAAAAAGGGCGAAGTTCCTGCACTTGTGCTGGGTTGAACGGTCGCCGTTGCTGTAATCTCATCCACTGTGAGTTTTGGCGAAGACCGAATCATCGCCGAAGTACATGTAGAGGATTCCTTTCCTCCGGATAAAACTGCCGAGATTTGCTGCTGTCTTTTGTCAGATATAACCGAGTAGTTATTCAGCGAATTTATGTTCTTGTGTCCAGTGATTTGTACAGTTTCGTTTGGTGGAATATTACTATCCACAAGTTTCTGGACGAGATGCTTTCTTGTGCTGTGGTTTACCAATTTCTTGTCTGACTGAACTTGAGAGGCCGCCAACATGTTTTTCACTATTGACCTGAGTGAATTTACTTCTAGCGGGGAAGCTTTAAACCACTTCTGTCCTGCTTTTGGAACTTCTGTGTTGATAGCGAGATAAAACGAAGGGTTTTCGTCCATCATTTCTAATGGTCTTTGTTGTTTATAAGCCAAATAAGTGGTAACATGACAGCGCTGGGTGTTATCGCGGTTTTCAAACATCTTTGGCTTGCTTTCTCTTACATTTTCCGGGTTTTCGCCAGTGCGTGTTTTTGTTTGGCGCTCGGTGGAAAACGGAAGTCCATCTGCATTGGTTTTGAGTTCTATAAATCTTCCCAGCAGAGGTCTCGCTGCTCTTGTCTGGGTCTCATGCCAAAATAAATACAATTGTTCATCCAAACAGCGTTCAGGAGTACTCTTGGCGTGTTATTTCCGAGCACACCGACCCGGTAAAACTCTTCTATTTCTTCATCTGAGAGCGCATCGGCGCTATCTGGCTTGTTGCCTCTCCCAATGGCTTTAAGTTGGTTTTGCTTCTTTTTTTTTTTTTGAGGATATCTTGGAGCTCACAGAATTCTTTGTCGTTTAGAAGGGAAAACGTGCATCCGTTTTTCCGAAGGAACCGGTCGACACTCTGCAAAAACCCTCTTAGGGGCCGATTAAATGAGGCGGGCTGGCCCGGTTAGCCGGGCTGGCTCGGTTTGCCGGGATCTCGGCACGTCTGTGAAACATATTAAAGATCAACTTTGCGATTGCATGGAAAAATCTCAGCCCGGCTAGCTGGGATCCCGGCATCTCGGCTAGCCGGGCTGAAAATTTACCATGTAAACGCGATTGCCGGGCTAGCTGGGACAACACTTTCTCGTCACTAAATTTCGTTTCAGAGCAAAATGGCTCACCAGAAGATCGATATTTCTCTTTCTATATAACACATAAAGGTTTATCAGACCATAAAGCCACGTAAAACTAAAAATAATACGCCAGAGTAATGAATTGGCGAAAATAAAAACACTTGGTTCATGCTCTTTGATGTAGCCATCTTTTCACTCGACAGCTTCTAAATTTAGCCGCAGGCGGGCTGGCTCGCCTCATGTAATACCGGGCTGAGCAGTCATCTCGGTACACCAAGCCAACCGTACTAACCGGGCCAGCCCGGCTCATGTAATCGGCCCCTTAGAGAAGACGGTTCGAATTCTTCACCATTTTTCTTTCTCACTCCCAGAACAAACTTTATCGCGAATTGCTGCAGTTCGGAGGCAGGAATTTCTTGAGTACTCTCCTTTCGTCTTTAGTTGTAAGGAATTTTAAGTCATACAAAGTTTTCTTCTTCGTATTAACATTCTCCTCCTCCTCAGAGAAAGATTTTATGTCAGCTTCAGATAACTTCACGAATCTATCGCTCGCCATTTTTCTCCAGTTAGCATTTAACAAACTGTGCACAAACAACAGTTTAAGCGGAAAATGACGTCATCGATATCCTCACTAGTGAGGATGTCAGTGAGGATATGGAAAATACGCTACTCAAGTCCCGGATGTAGTTTCGTATGAACTTTAGGTACGAGTGGCGGGTCTATTTTCCACTAAAACACTCTTGTCTATCAGGAGCCCATTAGTGTCTACATAATAAATTAGAATATAACCTGACTCGAGCGTTCCTTCAGTTTACGTAGCATCTTGTGTGAAGTCGCACCATGATTATTCGGGAGCAACCCTTCTCTAAATTAAACAGCAGGTTCAACACCTCAGGAAAGAACTCACACTTTCTGTTCAATCTTTCAATGTTTCTTTCTATTATTAACAGTATGCAGCTAATTGTAACCCTTTATGACATTTCATACTCTCTGGAAATGAAGATGGCATTAGATAAATCCGAACATTTCATAGTTGCACTTTACACGGAGACGATTTTGTTTTTGTTTTTTTTAATTTTCAGGTTGTACGACAAACTCTCACCACCTAGGGAAATATTTTCTGAGATTTGTAATTACTAGCGCTCCTTAGCAAGAAAACTGATCGGCTGCTGGAGCAAGCGGTGCGAGGCTTGGAGACTGAAGGCATACTCAGGCCAGTTATTATGTGAGTTATTGAAATCCTAATCTCGGTTATTGAATTTCTAGCTTTCTGGTTGGGCCACCGAACACAAGTTATCAACTGTCTCGTCCCCAGGCGTCTCTCCTTGTTATATGATGGTGCGTTGCATCCTTCCCACGACGCCTCCGCGCTCGCTGTTTGCCCGCGCTAAACAGGCGCCTGGTGACGAGGCAGAGTTATCAGCAAATAACCCTGCATTTTGCCTTTTAAGGACATTTGTTCCCCTGTTATGCGCCGCTGGGAGCGGTTCAAGTTTCGCCGGCTGCGAACCAAAAATTTGGTCCAAAAATATGGCAAAAAAAAACCAGCAAAGATTAGCGAAGTTGAGAATTCAGTAAAACAGTTAGTCCACTCACACTTACCGTCTATGAGGTGTTTATAACAGTATAACCAACTCGGTGCTATTGCTGCTGGTTATTTATTATTCCACTGTTGTGTTCGAGTTTTACCCTATAAGGGCAAGAGAAATATGCCAGCCTATTGCACTGTACAATCACGGTTTGCCGGTTTTTTGTTGAAGGAGGACGAAGCAAAAACAAAATGCAATGGAAACCTCTTATTCGGTGTTTCGGTCGACAATACGCGCGGAGATTTCACTCATTGCTCGCATAACTCGTAAAATATCCTCGCGTCTTATCGACCAAAACATGGAATAAGGTGTATTTATTATCGCCTCACACCAGCATGCAGGTACTAAAAATACACCAAAACGACAGCAAATTTATTTATTTATTTACTTATTTATTTATTTATTTATTAACAATATTTAAACAGAGATACCCAGTTCAGCATAGGCTTGTTTAAATGGGGCTCTGTAAACTATCTAAAAACTATCTAATTAGTACACAAAACTCGAAATTACCTTGATTGAAGAATAAATAAATAAATAAATAAATAGATAAATAACACACACAAAGAATAAACAAAAAAAGGCCTAAAGGTAAACTGCCTCCCCAGCAGTTTACCTTTTGCTAAAAATTTCAGGGATTTTTTTTGGTAGATAAATGAAATACTTTGTTTTTGTTTGTTTGTAGTCCCGTTTTCCCGGTCGAGAAATTTCCCATTAAAATTTTCGGAATTTTCAGCAAATGTCAAACAGCCCCATCCCAATTTCCCGAGAGATCGATTTTCAACTCCGTTGTCTATTGTCCCATTTCACATCAAGTGATGTTAATTCACTTGGTATAATTTTTTAATACATGAAAGACCAACGCATTCATGTAGGTGAAAATAAAACCTGCAAAAATTAGGCTGAAGCGATGCAATGCTCTACCAAATGAGCCATAAAACCAACTTGGAGTTGCATGGTCATTTGATTTGTAAGTTAGGTCCGTTTCGTTGCTACTGCCGTGCCGAACAAAGTTACACGGCAAAAGCTACAAGGCAGTAGCATGACTTGGTTTCAAACGTCGTGCTGCTGCCGTGTCGAACTCAATTCATATAAAATTGTAATATATTCTCTCCGGGGCTGTCCGCAAACAATGCCTTAGACTAGATAAGATATGGGAGACTCAGCCCTACGGCGGAGAGTCTCCTGGAAACTCCATATGAATATAAAATCTATGATCCCATAAACTCTGAACGTACATTCCTCCCAAAACTCAAACGATACTAAAAAATAGGACAGAAACTTACAGAAGCTAACAAGTCTAAAATCTAGAACAAAGTTTAAGCATTACAGAGAAAAAAAAAAAGCTCTATGGAAAAACTGGCTTAAAAGAAGAAATATCCGCAAAGGACTCGTAAACCATAGCAACATTGCACGAAGAGCCAGAAGCTTCCGCAGAGAGTAACGCAGCTGGAGCATTAGGGCGTAATATGTTCCGGAGGTCATTATAGTGGTCAACCATCTTCCTACTAGCCCAACCGACATGGTTAGCAACTGCTTCCTTGGAGGCTCCGAGCAAAGAAAGCGTTATGGAGCAGCCACTACGAGAGCTGTGAGGAGTTTCTCCATCATTGGCTTGAATTTGGTCTAGATAGAACTTTAGACGACCATGAACTGCAGAACCAATAAAAGGTTCCCGGGTAACATTATTACCTTTAGTAACACGAAATAAAAAACCCTGACCTAGGTTGATTTTAATTAACTTAGCGACTGCAATATAACGCTCAAAATTCTTGACTGGGCACACAACTAGATTGTCGCAGCGACGCACTGCAAACGTGTTAACCGAATCCCCTCTCAAAGTTTTCCCAAACGTATGGTTAAATAATATCCCAGAGGAATCGGGAAAATATAAAACCTCTCTGGACAGGACCCTGCCCAAATCGGAAGAGCGGTCTCCCGAGAAAAAGTCGGTAGTGAAAAAACAAAGATCTCGACTAAAAATATACAGAGAAATAGGGGAGATCCGTGGGCTTTGAAATTGAGCGAGAATAAACTGAGCTATAATTTGAAGTTTTTTAAGAAACAAAGGTACAGCCTTCTTTGGGCAAACTCTGGCTTTAGCCTGTTCTTCCTTAATTAATTTCAAATAGTTCTTAATAGATGGATGGGAAACAGGATTTCCAATTCCCAACCTGTCATCCCATTCTCCCCCGAGTCCAGCTTCAGCAAAGATGGCCCTGAGCTTTCCCAACAGGCTGTCGACCGTACCGGCAGCTAACCTCGTAGGGCAACTACAAGAGGAAGGTCGAGTTTGGCCCGCTTGTGGACATGACATCTGATGGACTTTTGTTCGGCCTGACTTGTCCTTCCAAACGAGGAATTTCTGGATGTCCCCAGGGGAGGCAGAGGAGAGAGACTTGGGAGTGGGTAAAGATGCCAGAAATCTAACCAGCTCCCGGTGAGTAGAGGACTTTTGTTTCTCATAAGGTTTGTTGGACCTGATCTCCTTGAGTTCCGAAATACGGTCTTCAATATCTTTAAGGTCGATTTTTACCAGGTCTCGGGCGTTATCCACAACAACTAGATCTCTTCTAAATCCACACCTCTGACAAAAGTTAAACGAATCATCGTTGACATAGGCACATTGCGGACATGGGACAGCCGGTCTCCAAATTCTGGGTCGTCTGGACTGAGAGAGAAAAAGAGGAAAATGTCTACTTTCCACTCGCTACTCTGAAGGCAAAAAGGTCCCATGGAAGTGGGCGAGATTCAAAACTTGCATTACGTGAAGGAAAAAGAAGAATCCCCAAATCCTCTTTACTTCCCAATTGTAAACGGACGTGGCTGCGAGAAACCAGGATAGGCCACCAAAACGGGAGTGGGTAGAGCTTGGGAACGACGATAGAGAAGCACAGCTCGGATTCCAGCAGAAATCTCAAAAGTGGACCAACGAGCACAAATGGAGGAAACACGTAAGCATTCTCGGCTGGCGAAATAGTTTGAGCAAAAACGTTCACCCCTAAAGAGTGCGGCGTAAAAAAGGGGGTGAAGTGCTTTAACGTTTTGCCCTTGCTATCAATCTGGGCGTTCGAATCCAGAGACATGAGGTCAATTGTATGAGGACCAAACTTCTGTTCTAGTTCTCGCCAAGCTTTCCTAGAAAGCGTGCAATCCAGATCCGACAAGACACGGGACGGCGGATCGGCTGGATTGGCAGAAGATGGGACATACTTGAGCGAAATTACTGCGTTGAGCGCGAAGGCTGTTTCGTGCAACTTTTTGAGAGCGTCATTGAGCTGCACATTCCTACCGCCTTGTTTCTCCCAAGACTGTAAAAAGGCCAAACTGTCGGTGTGAGCATCCACACGCGCATTGGTAACGAGGGATTTACCAGCTTGCAAGGTATTAACAAAGGCGAGGGCTTCTTTAACGACAATCGGGTGAGATCTAGTATCGCTGGTCCAGTAATCGCGAACTTCGAAAGGCGGCAAGCCCGGTGACACGATAGAACCTCCCCAACCAGAATTCGAAGCGTCAGAGGAAATCTTGACCACAACGTGTTTTTCATTAAGCCACGGCAGACAACCCTCCCAAGAGTCAAGGAAGCGCCAATGTTCTATTTCCTTCCTGAGGGCTCCCGTCACCCGAACTAAACGCGAAGACCTAGAGAAGCCAGCAGTGGACCGGAAAATGTCCCTAGCATAGAGCAAGGCCGCAGGGACCGCGATACAAAAAGAAGATATTTTACCCGCCAGACGCTGGAGGGTCTTAACTGAGACCTCCCGGTTGGCTAAGATGTGCTCACGTAAAGTTGCAAACTTAATCTTCTTATCCTCCGGTAAAAGGAAGGCGCAAAGTTGAGAGTCAACCAAGAATCCAAGGAATTTGACTACTCGAGCAGGGATAAGCGACGACTTGGATAAGCCAATAAAATATCCCAAAGAAATAAGAACAAAAGCAGCTATGAAAATGGCAGCATTGGCAAACTCTAAATCCGACCAATCCTCCGCAGACGCACGTGATTCAGGGGGAGGAGAAAGCTGTCCAACATGTCTGTCATCAATATACTGGCTACATGGCACTCCCAGGGATCTAATGTAGCTGGAAGCAGCCATACCAATAGAGTGGTAGACGTATGCACTGCCCTTCCAGCCAAAAGGGATAGTATTATAAACAAAATACCAGCCTTGCCATTGTAGGCCAAAATATTTTCTACTCTCTTCGGAAATTTCAACGTGGTCATAACCACTTTTATCGTCCATAGTTGTTTGGAAATGGTATTTTCCGACATAACGAGGTAAATCAGATATGTAATCCAACTTGAGGGGCAAATCTCTTATCCACAAATTGAGAAAGCGTTCATCGTGGCATAACCTTGGCTTAGAGGGTTCTATAGTCAATGGCATAACAAGATGAGGGGGATCGTCTTCACCAACCCTTCCCCAGACTGAGAGAGATCCGTTTTTAACACGTTCCAAAATTGTAGAAGAAATAAAATCCTCAAAGCCAAGACACGATTTGTTATTGCTGAACTCTGCTCTTGGCGGGCAAGGAGAATCGTAAAATGTTCCTTGAAAATCCCCTCGAAAGCGGGTGAAAAAGTCCTTAACGTTAACCTTATATTTGATGTATGATAAAATCTCATCTTGTTTTGGATGCTGGGCGAGGATTTCCTCCCACTTGTCAACATGCCTGTGCAACTCCCCAGCTACAAAAGCGTCCGGGTTTCGGAATGAAAGAAGACTAGGTGAAGCTTTGGCCATGAGCGAGGAAACCATCTGAACCGAGGGTACCGGGGTTACGACGCCTTGGGGTTTACCCTTCCAATCACACCAGGTAACGGAAACACGCTGGAGCGCAGCTTCTTCTGGGATGAAATGAAATGTCTTAAATCGTTTACAATTCCCCTGAAAGGAAATGAAGCGAACTATGAGGGGGGAAAACCCCAAAGCGAAGCAACCCCGAAATACCCCGTCCAGGGACAGAGCAATGAAGGGTATAAGATAACCCCTTCGGGGAAGCCTAGCTCGAGCGGGGAAACGAGAATACAACTAGACACACAAGAGAAAAAACGAAATTCAGAAGGAACTGACACACAAACAGTACATCTTTATTATTTCCTCTTATTCAAAGGGCAATTGGTAATAAAGTGCCCTACACTCTTACAATTGAAGCATTTGCCCCGTAAGGGACCTGAGCGCCCGCCTCTACGGCCTCTGAAGCCGGTGGAGAACATAGGGCCCCAAGAACTGGGACCCGGCTGAGAACCTTGGCCAAATTGAAGGACAGGACCACGTGGCGACGGAGACGGATTGCTTGATTTCAAAAGCTTATGAATCTGGCCCGCTACCAGTTTCTCTTCCTTGTCACCCAACAAATTGATGATAATGGCGGCAAGGCGGGGTTCATCGACAAGTGGTCTGCACTGTTTAAAGATCGCATCGAATCTCTTGCGATCGGGGTGGACAGTCTCCCTTGAAACATCCGCCAACTGTTCAAGAGCAGCAATAAGGGCGTACCGGTCAACCAGGGGAGTAGGGCGGCTGGCCAGCTGACGCACAGTATCGAGGGCCGACGTAACGCTAGTACGAGTCAGGGTTGATTCCAACCGCTCTACCTTGTCTTTCAATGCATTAACATTCTTAAACCAACGAAAGTAAAAAATTAGCACACGGCCGGACAAAATCGCTAAAACACATGAAGTGAGACAAATTCACTCTAGCACTCTAAAGCGAGACAAGACACAATAACAGTTCTTCAACGAGATAAACTCTTAACATCGCCGCAAGCGGAGCGAAAAGCTCCGGCAACGAGACAAACGCACAATATAAATATCCTAGAAAGACAAACCCACAATGACATTTGGGTGAGACAAACTGATAAAACGCTTCAGAGAGACAAACTCACTAGAACATCTCGGCGAGACAAACTCACTACGACACATCAACGAGGTAGACTCACTATAACACTTAGAGAGGTAAACTCACAATAGAACTACAGCGAGACAAACGCACTAGAACATCTGGGTGAGACAAACTCACTAGAATATCTCGGTGAGACAAACTCACTACAACACGTCAAGGAGACAAACTCACTTTAACACTTCAGTGAGGGAAACTCATAATAGAACTACGACGAGACAAACTCACTTCAACATTTTGTTGAGACAAACTCACTAAAAACACTTCGGTGAGACAAACTCACTAAAAATACTTCGGTGAGACAAACTTCACTAAAACACTTCGGTGAGGCAAACTCACAAACAACACTTCGGTGAGACAAACTCACTAACACTTCGGTGAGACAAACTCACTAACACTTCGGTGAGACAAACTCACTAACACTTTGGTGAGACAAACTCACTAACACTTCGGTGAGACAAACTCACTAACACTTCGGTGAGACAAACTCACTAACACTTCGGTGAGACAAACTCACTAACACTTCGGTGAGACAAACTCACTAACACTTCGCTGAGACAAACTCACTAACACTTCGCTGAGACAAACTCACTAACACTTTGGTGAGACAAACTCACTAACACTTCGGTGAGACAAACTCACTAACACTTCGGTGAGACAAACTCACTAACACTTTGGTGAGACAAACTCACAAAAAACACTTCGGTGAGACAAACTCACTAACACTTCGCTGAGACAAACTCACTAACACTTCGGTGAGACAAACTCACTAACACTTCGGTGAGACAAACTCACTAACACTTCGGTGAGACAAACTCACTAACACTTCGGTGAGACAAACTCACTAACACTTCGGTGAGACAAACTCACTAACAATTCGGTGAGACAAACTCACTGACACTTCGGTGAGACAAACTCACTAACACTTCGCTGAGACAAACTCACTAACACTTCGGTGAGACAAACTCACTAACACTTCGGTGAGACAAACTCACTAACACTTCGGTGAGACAAACTCACTAACACTTCGGTGAGACAAACTCACAAAAACACTTCGGAGACAAACTCACTGTAAACACTATAACTTACGGTAAGACGAACTCATAACACCAATCCGTAAACGCTTCTAAGCGAAATAAAACAAACTCACCGCAACACTGCAGTAAAAAAAAAAAAAAAAACTAGCTATACACCAACCCAAGCGAGACTAACTCGCTAGGACAGTTCGGGTGACATGAATACGAACCGAGTACGAGACTTCGAATGAAACTAGTGACCACAACAAAGAGCGGAACAAATACGATAGGCAGGAGGGGCGAAACAAACTCACTTGAAACCTATAACAACAACGCTATAATCAAGACAAACTAGCGTATAAAGCTAACCAAACGGGAAACTAAAGCTGCGACGATCCGCAAAACGTAAACGCTAGCCACCAATAGCAGAAAGAAAGCAAAGCAGGCGAACGAAACGCAAGAACGACTTACCACATCAGCATGAGGTTGATGAGCAGGTTGAGCTGCAGGGACCGCAACTTGCGCTACTGCAGCTGGTGGATCGCCGCCATCAATATTTTGAGCGTCCTGAGCAGCTCCGGCTTGTGCTGGCGGAACTGCTAAAGCGTCTTGTAATTGTTGAACATCAGCCGGAACAACAGGAACTTGGTCAGCCATAAGAATTAAAGTGTGGCGCAGCGATGAAGCGAAAACAAAAAGCGCGAAAAGAAGCATTCGAAACACCGAAAAGACTGAATGAGCTATTGCGACAAGGGAGTGGCCTTATATAAGAGCCCCATACTAATGAGACACGTGATGGATTGCCACGGACTGAACGCAGCATGCTAGGGTTACGTAATCAGCGTTCTAAGGCTTTTTTGTGCGGAGCCCCTAGAGAGAATAGTAGCTCGACGTTTGAAACGGGCATTAGTCATATTTCAGTATTGATGTGCGTGTCTAGCTAGATGGACCCAAACTGAGTCACATCAGCTGAAATTTGCAATTTGCATACATAGCGTTTGTTTCTCCTACCACCTTTACCTCAGGCTATCATGAATATCGACCAATAACTAATCAGTTGCGTCAGAGGCAAAGATGAACTGCACGGGGTAATCTTTGCCAGTTGTTCTCCTTAGCATGGCATCAAGAAAGCAAGTTGTGTGCATTATTTTGGGTCTTTTAGCTGCTTGCCAGCTCGTTTTGGTGTTTCATTTTCATTTCAAGGCAAAAGCTAAGGACAATTGCTCTGGTAAGACTGATAATTAATATATGCTTTGTTTCAGTTGAATTAGGTTCATAAAGCGACAAAATGTTCAATATTATTAATTTCAGTATCAAGCTACGAAAACAAACCTAGAGAAAGATGTAAGGAAGGAGAGCCAGCATTTCCACTAAAAACACTAAGCAATGGGCGTAAATAGTGATAGAAAAACAAAGAATGCCTTAAATTGCTTATACGCTACATCATCACAAACATTTTGTAAATGAGAATACTAATTCTGAATTAATTTTATGAAGTTAAAGATTATGAAGCTGCCGTTTTTAGAAAAAAAGGAAGAATTCTACCGGTTGCTAAGCTCTCGTTTTGCCACCAGCGAAAGCCACCCTCAACCGTTAAGCCATTATTTCTTTTCGCTGCGACAACTCGGCTCGATGGAGACAGGGAGCCCGATTTTTCAGTTTTAAAAGTTGATGAGTATGCTTATGTAAATGCTATCTTTTACCTGAAACTGAAGGTTTCATACGTTTGCTTATGCTTTTATATAACAAACTTCCGTCGTTAGAGAAGACCAACCCTTTTAGAGGAGTATGAAGGTAGATATTTACTAAACATTTCGTTCGACGTTGAAGTTTACCGGCTTACGAAAGAACATAAAGATCGATACTGGACTGTAGCAAATTTTACGAGCAGATTTCAGTCAAAACAAGTTGTGTTCGAAAAAGAAGAATACACTACAGGAGCAAAATGTGTACAAAATTAACGTAACCTATAGTAAAAGCATGAGATGCCAAGCAGTTTTATTCGTATACTCAGTGTCGCAACTGTAAGTGTATTTCATTTCAAACGAACATCGTTTCCGGCTCATTGCGGCGCCGCCATGATGAAGAACTAGAACCCATTTTGAGTTCAAAACGCCTTTCGCTTTTACTGGAGAGTTTTTGAGTGGTATTCGGTATGTTTATCCGAAATTAACTGCAGGACTAGCAAATGAAATGGGGAAATCACACTCGCGCGCTGCAACGAAACAACGTTGATTTCGTTGCGTTATAACGTTCTTTCTTCTGTGGGTCTGTTCAGTAAGCTAAGAATTTTTGTTTGTTATATTTTACTCATTTCCGTCTCCAAAGAATAAACGCCGAAAGATTCCAGGACAGTTTTGAAGCGAAAATTCCCGCAAATGAGTACAATCCTTCACCAGAATAGATGGGAAATGTTTTCCAATACCTGAATGACGACGAACGCAACAAAAGCGCTTTGTTTCTGTGCAACTGGAAGCTCACGCAAATTTTCACCATGAAACTCACTGAAATCATTTTGAATCGTCTAATAATACTTCTTGGTTTAAACACGACGCTATAAGCCATTTTTGTTCATTTCTGTATCATCTTTCAAGGAAGAAAAGCTGCATTTTATTCGTTTCAATTCACATAATCTTTTGTATTCTGCAAGTTATTGTTGTGCACTACTGTTGGCCTGCATGAATAAAAGATTTCTTGGTTAGAATCATCCTCAAGCAATATCAAGTAAATGATAAGTGCTACACTGAAAACTCCACCGACTGAAAAAGAAAATTTTCAGTCGCTCAGGTGGGGCTCGAACCCACGACCTTCGGGTAACTAGTCCACCGCTCTACCATCTGAGCTTCCAAGCCACAGATGGGAACGGCGGGTGAATGAATCCCTGTGATCTTACATGCGCACAAGATATTCCTGAGACAGACATGCGAAGCATGTAATACATGCAAGGAACATATCATAGAGGATTTCAGTGTTTCGATCGATTTCTTCCTTTGTAAATTCCACGGCAATTTCATGCACACCACGCTATTATACTGGCATGCCTGCAAGAATTTGAATAATATAGATATATAATTTCTGTATAATAATACATTTGGAGCATTTCATCGAAACCATCCATATCAATTCGTAAAATTATTCACCGCAATTTACACTTACTTGTGCACTTGCGTGTAAACGAACGATCAAGCATAAATTTGGTTTTGGTGTCGAAGGAAGTTGTCATGTGATCGCTACGATCGCTGCGATCGCTGGAAAAAACGTTCAGCAATCGCTGCGATCATGTCAGGCCCGGCCAGGGGGGGGGGGGGTAGTGGGATACCACTATACCTCATTTCTTCCCCCTGGGATATTAATATACCTTAAAAATACAAAAACGTTGATAACAAATACCTAAGATTATTGTAACACAGAATACCCTATACCTGAAAATTTTGCCACAAAATACCAAATACCTTGGTAAAAAACGCCCTAGATACCGTATACCCAAAACCCCTGGCCGGGCCTGTCATGTGGAAACCACTTTTTAGCAACCGTAGCGATCACAGCAATCGTATGGAAACCAGCCTATATGGAAACCGCTCAGCGATCAAAGTCGCAACGACCGCTCAACTTTTTTGGTAGCGATCGTAGCGATCATAAGGAAACCAGCTTTTAACTGGAGCTCACTTCTACTAGCTAAGGCATTGTGCTCATACCTGACTTTTGGGTATCACTGCTTCAATGGGTAAAATTTGGCCAGACATCAACTAAGAGGTGTTGGATAAACAGTTACTCTTCAATAAGCTGCATCAACAGAATTAAAAAAAAAAATCTCGCGAGCCCCGTTTTGTTTCTCCAAAGAAGGAAGCACCTGGAAACTAGCAGCGCAAATAAAACAGCTGGTAATAGTATGAGGAATTAAGTGAACATTTTTCGTATTTCTAGCTCATACAGTAAAAATATATCCTTCGATATTTTTTTGGCCAAATTTGTTAATACGTAAAATTATTCACAGTTTACTGACTATACAGCTTGCGACCTGTGCGTTACAAAACAGGCATGAAAATTATGAGGGGTAAATTTCGTTTCATCGCCTCGTCTACGACGTTCTTCTTGCTAGCTCGGGGTTGTTAAACTACTCGACTGGCCTTAATTCTGCTGGTGCATAAACCTCTTACGCTTTCGTCATATATTGATTAATTTGGGCTAGGAAATAGCTAGAATCTGGATCACGGGAGTTTTAATAGAATGCTGAGTGAATGATGGTGATAGTAAATGGATTCGAATACATACATACATACATACATAACTTTATTTTCGAATGATACCTACATTGATCGTCTCGACAATAATTTACACAAAACCACAAATCACAGCAACTTACAATAAGAAAATTAAATAAGAAACTAAAAATTTGTCATCCGTAATCCTACTTCACAAAATGGTATCTTAAGTCCTACCTATGTAGAAAAAAGGCCTCTTTGCATTTCCACTGACTTCAAAATCCCGCATCTGATATTTCCAGCTTTCCAAAACGAGCTGGAACCAATGTTTCGTCGGGTATCAGAACATGTTGGAGAACTGAAAAATGAAAGTACGAGTCCGCGCCCTGAATGCTTTTTAGTCTCAAGACGTTCGGAACCCTGATGAAATATGGGCGTCAATTTTTGGAAAAATAGCACGTTAGTTTATGTTTACGCAATAGCGGAGCACTTCGGGTCCGTTGTGTCAGTTTTTGTACGATAGACCTTTGTCCCTACAGCTGATGCAAGCTTGTATGCATATGTTCACCTTACTTAGTAGAGGTTTAAATATTATATGGGGTAACTGCTCGAAGTTTCTTACAAAGGCAAGTTTGTTCCAGCTTTATACCAATACAGTTTAAATCCCGTACAAGTTTTTTTACCGGTCAAAATAAAGATGGCCTGTCTTAAAAGAAATATTCTCTCTACTTAATTGTTACAACAGATAATAACGTTTTTTCCTGCAAACTATTTGGTGTCAGTAAAGGTGTTATACTGCACATCAACAGATTTAAATAGCTCAGAAAGGGTATCCGATGGGTAATGTCACGGAGAAGAAGCGGGTCATTGGCTATCAAGAAAGTTGTAATCTCGTAAAACTGAAAGGCTTTTCCTCTCAGGTGGCCACATTCTACATGATAGGTGTACAAAATTAATGCTATTTTTAACGATCTTGTGTTTCTTACAGGTCTTGATTGCGCTGGAATTTATAACGACACAGACGTTGACTACAAATACGACATAATCATCATCGGTTCAGGTCCCACAGCTCTAGGAGCTGCACAAAGAATTCATGAGCTAAAGAGAGAGTTTCCTAACATATCGATTGCCATCCTTGAGCAAACTGAGCAACCAGGAGGACTCGCTTCATCTGAGAGAGATGAGCACGGTTTCCTTTGGGACATGGGAGGACACGTGGTCTTCTCGCATTACGAATATTTCGATTGGACCCTTGACAGAGCGGTAAAGGAGTGGAATCAGAAACAAAGAGCCGCGTATGCCTTCATGAAGGGATCTGATAACAAGAGAATATTCATTCCATATCCAGTTCAGAATAACATCGAGGTGATGGACAAAGTGAACCAGCAGAAGAGCTTATCAGGCCTTGAAGAAATTACCAAAAATCCGGTGAAGGAAAAGCCGGCGAACTTTGACCAGTGGCTTGTTCGTAACTTTGGCACCGGTCTTTGCGACGTTTTCATGAGAAAATATAATAGAAAAGTTTGGACCGTAGATCCTACTGAAATGAACTCTGTTTGGGTGGGTGAGCGAGTCGCTGTTCCAGACATTGCCAAGATCAAAGCTAAGATTGCAGCGTACGACAAAGGAACTCCCGCAAAAGACTCGGCTTGGGGGCCTAATAATGTTTTTCGATTTCCAAAGTATAACGGGACGGGCGGTATATGGCAAGCAGTTGCTGATCTCCTTCCACGCGAGTGGTTTAAGTTTCATCATAAAGTGACAGGCATAAACATCGACAAAAAATCTGTAATAGTGGAGACAGGGAGAGGGGGGAAATCCGTCCAGGAATTCAAATTCGATTCTCTGATATCAACAGTACCACTCGACATATTTGTCAATATGATAAAAGGGCGAGACGAATCTCTGGAAGAAATGAAAAAACTGACATCTCAGCTGGTTTATTCACACACTCACGTGATAGGTATTGGACTAACAGGGCAGCCGCCTCCCACGCTCGCAAGCAAGTCTTGGATGTACTTTCCTGATTCTGATTCTCCTTTCTATCGAATAACTGTTTTCTCCAGTTACTCAGACGATCATGTTCCAAAGCCTGGAAAACAATGGTCACTCATGTGCGAGGCAGCAGAACCTAAAAGAAATTCCAATCCACAAAAGTGGACAAAGAACCATTTGATAGGTGCCACCATTCACGCGTTAATCAGTTATGGATTCATAAAATCGGAAACGGTTGTTTCGCAATATTATCGGCGACTGGACCATGGCTATCCAGTTCCTTCCATCAACCGAGAAATGATTCTTAAAAAGGTCCAGCCTTGGTTAGAATCCAAAGGCATCTACTCCCGCGGTCGGTTTGGAGGCTGGCGGTATGAGGTCGCAAATCAAGACCACTCGTTCATGCAGGGCGTTGAAATTAGCGACAGATTGTTAAAAGGTGTTCCAGAGGAGACTTACTTCGACGCAAACTTAGTCAATTCTCGGAGAAACACTGGTCGTTTTGTTAGCAAACCTTTGTCAGACTACGAAATCGTGATCGCTCACTATAACGAAAAACTTGACTGGGTTGCACCAATAGCCAATCACAGCCGTATCTATCACAAGGGAACAGACTTACAACCTCCGACATTACCAGTGAAAGCCTGGGAAAGGTTACCTAATGTGGGACGAGAGAGCCATACTTACCTGTATCACATTATAAACAACTATGAAAAGCTACCACAAGTAACTGTTTTCATTCAAGGAGAGGGACTCTCAAGGTTCTGCTTCGACAGTTTTAATGACATCTTACATAATATTCAGAATAACGTTGCTTGCAGGGTTTTTGACCGCAGTAACGATTGGGGGAAAATTAGACACATTGAAAAATGGCTTGAAGAATTAAACAGCGGCAAAATGCGTCCCTCTAACTTAACTGTTGGGGAATTTTACCAAGAACTATTTGGCTTTTCACACCCTGAGACTGTTCCATTGTGCTACGCGGGGTGTTTTGCAGCAACACGGAACACGATTAGAAAGCACCCAATTGAGTTTTACAAAAAAGCCATTTCATTCGTGGATGATCATATAAACCCCGAGGAGGGCCACTATTTTGAAAGACTTTGGGCCACCATATTTTCTTAGTACCTAACGAAGTATCTCCACTAATCCATCCACTTCATCCCCAGTTGGTGTATTTTTATAAAGGCAGGTATTTTCATAAAGGCAGATTTGAAATAATCTTTCCCCCCCTCTACTAAGCCCCCCGTTCGTGAGGCCTGAAATTAAATGAGCCCCCCCCCCCCACGAGGCTTTATAGAGCTTTTACGGTAGCTGTTACGCTAAAAGCAAACTGAAGAACAAGAGCCAGTACAGCAAATTTTCTTTACCGAATCCATGGAGATTGATTTTAACGCGAGATTGAGAGCTGACTAGTGTCATTTAGCGTTTTAACGATTTTTCTCACTGATTGACAACATAGTGCTCGCAAGCTAGTCCAGCATTTACGGGTCAGTGCACACACGCGCGAACAACAAAGATAGGTAAGGGATAAAACAATAAGCGATAACTTAGACAGGGAACAAAAAGCGAGATTTTGCCGCAGCACTACGAAGGAGTGATGCTCGGCGGTTAGATTTCATTTGAATGGTCCTCTTTTGCATTTGATTCTTCGGCAGACTTAAAAGTTGGAACTACCTTGTATCGCATAACATGAACAGCTCCACAAGAAAGTACTGCTCAATAGCGAGATTGGAGTTAACATAAGCACTTTCGCATTCTTGCAAACTCTCTCGCATTTTTGTATCAGTTTATGTATGAAAAGTGGCTATTTTGTTAATAATGATGATGATGATGATGACGATGATGATAACAATAATAAATATCCACAGTACGCAAGGTTAACATAAAAATATGATGAAATTCGCATTGCACGGTAAAGTGATGTAAAAATAATTTTTTTAAAAAGATAAGCTAACAAAAATACTTTGTATCACTACCTAATGAACTATTACATTTTAATTCAATTACAATAAAAATCTAATAAAAGCTCGCCTAAATAAAAAGGACTTCAACATGTACCTGATGCCCGTGTTTGCATTTTTTAAAATAAATGAGCATACCCCTTCTGTTTCCCATTAAAGTGGCTCGTTCTAAAACGAGGAAAGATTACAAAAAAATATTTCTCACCATGTGGGAAAACTACAAACATCGTTGCATCTCTGTTGTCGAGCAATACGTCAAGGCTGACCGTGACGTCACAGCAGTTAAAATGACAGAAAAAAACGCCCATTCTTTTTCCTACCAGTTCTCTTCCACGCTTGCGTCTCGCGCCTGCTAATTTCCACCGCTAATCCCCCCCCCCCTTTAGCGCCTACCACACAGCTGTGGGGAGGGGGGGCACACAGCCTACTTGAGACTAGAAAAAAGTCAAATTTCCCTCACCAAGTGTCACCTGATGTTTAATATCCATTTTAATACAAAGCAGCTAAATCTTAACAACTGAATGTTAAAATGTATTAATGCTTGAAACGTTTCGCTAAAAATTTACATCTTTAAATAACATTAAAAAACAAGCCCAATGTTAAACAGTACATTTAACTTTTCGATCGGGCACGAAAAAATGTGATTCGTGATGTCAGCTATTACTGGTATCTGTTGCCTTGGACTGAACTATCCCTGTATCAAGTTCTTTAGAACTTCCTTGCCTCATCAGTGGTTCAAGGAAGGACACAACTTCCTGAAGCATAATACAAATGACAAAAGTTTGATAAATTGAAGGCACTCATAGGCTTGAACAGGATTTGAACCCGTGGCCATGCAATTACTGGAGGAGTGCGTTTACAACTAAGCTATCAAGCTGATCATGGGTCATGGGTTCAAATCCCTCTCATGCCTGAATTTTTTAGGCTTTGTTTTTGTAGCATCAAGGGTATTCCTGGTATCAAATCTTTCATCTACAGTTCACATTCTTATATTTCACTTCCAACAAAAGTTTAGTTAAAAAGTCAAGGCTTGACAGCAAGAAGACTTTTCACTTGGTACTTAGTATAAAAGGGCCCGGTTGTTAGAAAGCTGGTAACCGAACGCTAACATAGGATTAAAATTTAATCAAGGCTCTTGTTACTCTTATTTAAAGGAATTTTCACAGCAAATTCCAAGTGGCAGTTTGACAGCAACCAAAGTCAAAATGTAGGGCAAAAAAGATTTACAGGAATCCATATCGTATTAAAATGAATTCAAAATTGATGCTAATCGTGGGTTAGCTTAATCCTGCTTTGAACAACCGGGCCCAGAGCTGTGCACGCCATAGCCTCTTCACCTGCCAAAGTATTTTTCCCCTCATTAATTTTGACAACCACGTCATGGTTTTTATTCCAATTAACCAACTATAAGGCACCTGTTTCCCTCCAGAAAAATCATAAATAGTGCCAGCAGCTGAACACAGGCAATCGAAATATGAGTCACTGTAACACTCAAACCATCTTTCTCATTGTCACTACACTAAATGCTTTCAACACTAATGATCTTGGCAATATACATCACGTACATCAAATAATTATGAACCTAGTAAAAGATTGAGCTCACCAAGAATCACTCCTTAGCTCAGTGGTTAGAGCACTCCACTGGTTTGCAGAGGATTATAGCTTTGACTCTCGTTGGGGACTGAGATTTTTATTTTATTTTATTTTTATTTATTTTTATTTTATTTATTATTTTTTTGTGTGTGTGGGATGCTAATGACAAACTGAAAACTCAAAGACAAAAGTTAACTTTCAGTTCACGCAATTTTAAAACCAAAACTTTTGTACAATTTCGGGTTAGTGTAAAACATATGTTTTGCACACACGGCTTGCATGTAGATAGTACATCAAGTACATCCTGTGGTATTATCAATAAACAAGTTACATAGTCATATTGCAATTGACTCATGTTTGATTAACCAATGGCGTGAGATGAGAATGCAGTTAAAATACCTTTCTTCCAAAGGATGCAGCAAAATCAAGAGCTGTCTTCCCATACTGAAAACACACAAAATAAAATTTACCAACTGTGGACATAGGTGAAATAATAAAAAGGTTAACTAGTTTACAGGTAGATAACAAAACCCTCTTAAACCTTGTTGATTAAAGAGTAAAGAGTGAAGAACAAACCTCATTTTCAACATGCAAGTTTGCTCCATTTTCAACAAGAAGCTTTGCCAATTCAAGATTACCATTAAGAGCAGCTGCCTAGAAAAAGTGAAATAAAAAGGTAAATAAATGGACAAAAAATAAATAAGTTGTACCTAAAGTTGCAGCTGCTTGAGTTTGAGTTTCTTATTTTTCTTTCTTTCTTTTTTTCTTTTTGCAGAGTATCATAATAAATTAATCTATGCAAGTCACTTAGAATGGTTGTGATTTTTTTCTGTTTATGAGCTCCACTGTAAGGTTAGACTATCTACTCGATAACAGTTAATGTAATTATTATATCATATTTACCATCAAAGAGGTCTTCTTTAATTTGTCAACTTTATTCACATCTGCTCCATTTTCAATCAGAATTCTTGCCACCTCCACCTTGCCATTCATAGATGCTAAGATTGTGAAAGACTACTAATTAGCAATAATAATTGGACTGAGCAAAAATTTCATGGAATAACCAAAAAATCACCACACACACAGGGTGAGGCCAATGTCAAATTACCTTTAATGATTACACCCTGAGTGATTGACCCCAAGCTCAATGACAGTTTACAGATCAATTGTGTCAAAACAAAATTAGGTAACAGAAAGTCTGTCACATAACAGCTAAAACCCATTTCAGTGCACCTGATGAACGTAGATGCAAACACTGACGTTCAGTTTATTAACTAAAAGCTACGCAATTACAGGACACCCACAAATAGGCACACAAATGATGTAGCACATAGGCACATGGATAATTCATCAGAATCAAGAATTAAGTTATTGATACAATTACAATGGTAATGAGCAGGAGTCTGATTCGTGTAATCACAAGTGCCGGTAAGATTACTGACTGAATTGAATATCAAGAAAACCTACTACCAATTAATCATCGATTCAAGAAACTGAGGAAAAATTGCAATAGGTTCAATGTTTAGGTGAAGAAAAAGACAACAGGCAGATTCTTTTTTTCAGATACTTCAAAGCACGTGTAATGACGTATGCTGTCCAAATAATTAGGCATAAAGTGTACACGTGCACTGTCCCATTAATTTTCACATTGGGGCTGCTAAAAGCCAATCAGATTAAGGAATTTGTTATAATTTTTAACCCTTTAAGCCCCAATAGTGATAAGCATCTAATTTCTCCTCACAATATCACTACGGGATCAAACATACAGGTCATGAGAATAAAGGAAATGATTTTTATGCAAATTCTCCCATCTAGTACTATAAGAAATATATAAGGAACAGTGAGGAGAAAATGCATGCTGATATTGGGGCTTAAAGGGTTAACGTGTAATGGATTCTACTGATACCTAACATTACCAAGTCTTATTAATGGTGAGCAACCAGAATCATCTTCAACATCAACCTGGGGATAAAATTCAAAGGAAATCTCAGTGTTCAAGCTGTTGTTAGTAATAAATTATTTGCTACAGACAGTAGATTTGCATTAAAATCCGACACTTTGAGGACAATGCAAAAATGTAGTGTTTAGAGGTCACCCTGAACGGTTTGGAGAGGCTACATGAAGTGGCAAGCTGAGTTATCCATTGAAGGTGTACATATAACATCACAGTTTTGTGCGAAAGAGATGTGTCTGGCAGGAAAAATGGGTGTCCATTCACAGCAAAGTGTACAGAATATCATGGTTTTTGCAAGGCTGGCAATGGCAGTGTATTAAATATACTGCTGAATAAATATACCGGTAACTGTATGGGCATACTCAGGGTTACAGACCATAACCCACAAAGTTATTATTTTAAAGTTCCACATTAATTTGTGTGCTCATGTCACCTAGTCTTTTCCCCTCAATTTACGCATGGTTGTCTTATTAACTGAGGGCCAGTTTCCACCCTTGACTAATTGTGGCTAATGAAAACAATAATTTAAGGTCATTCCCCTGAAATAAAATTTAACATACGATTTTTGTCAAACTTTCACAAGTTGTTATCTATCATGCAATGTTTTGAAATATAAAATAAAAAGAATAGGTAACCGCGTCGGTTTATGAGATATCATCGTCTCAAGTTACCCCATAATTCCTTGCAATTTCGCCTTACAAACACATGGGCCAGAACGTCATGGTAGCCCACATATAGGCCAAGAACGTCATGCTAGCCCACATATAAGGCACTAATGTGAAGGTAAGTGAATACAAGTGAAGGGAAGTGAGTACAAATGAAGGGAAGTGAGTACAAATGAAGGAAAGTGAGTACAAGTGAAGGAAAGTGTGTGTTAGTGGAGGTAGGTGCGTTAATCAGTGGGTGTATATATTCATATAGGATTGTAATGCTATTAGTGCCTTATATGTGGGCTAGCATGACGTTCTTGCCAACACATGTTAATTTGATCAGTTTACGCTACTTTCCGTAGGATTTAAGAGGAAGCACATGATTAAAGCAAATCTTAAAACAACGTACTAGATGTAAAATACTGATAACAAAGAACAATTTACTAGATTTTTTGTGGCAGATGCTTAAGGCATTAGACGAAATTGATTTAAAACCATCCTTGCGTGCGTCTTCTCGAGGTCGTGATTTCATCTCCGTGAGTAACGCATTTCTAGTAATATATTTTTTTTCAAACATGTTTTTTTTCTAACTCTTTGAACAAAAAGAGGATGAATGGTAGGTCAAAAATATTTGAAAAACAAGATAGGTCCCCATGCTTGTTTAAGAGTAAATAACTATTCTTTTCTCTGGTGAGCTTAGCCTCATAGGAAACCTATTACTCCCTGGACGTGCGCATGCTAATAACGCAACAAATCGTGCACAGTAAGGATGCGCAATGCAATACAGGGGAATGACCTTAAATGGAACAGACAAGACACTTCTTATTTTCCATGTCCATCACCTTCAGTGTATCTCACTGTTGGATTGGTCATGTCCCTTTTCCACCAAGGGAAGAAAAACAAAGTTTCCTTTTCCCCTGCTCTACCCACCTTGTTTCCCCTTACTAAAATCTTTCTGTTCACCTCAATTCCATTATCTAGTAACCATTGAACACAGCCTGGTTTGCCACCATCCACGGCCCAGTGAAGACAGCATGATCCGCCATTATCCTTGGTGTCTAGTGATGCTCCTTGTTCATGAAGCTGAAGTGCTACTTTTAAATGACCACCAAAACAAGCTAACATCATACTAAAATGAAACGAAAAATCTATTTAAATCACTCCAGCTAGAACAATTTTTGACTACCATTAAGTTCATTACTTTTGGATTCTAATCCTGCAGCAGCCCAACTGACAGAAGTACCTTAGTTCATGTTTGGGGACTGCCACTTTCAAGGAGGTGGAAGCGCAGTGGTTTAGTAAGTGTTAAATTAAATGTAAAGAAGACCGTCGCAGTTGTGGATGCAACTTTTGCAGTTGCGAAAAGAAAGCCTGAAAAAATTCAGGCTAATGTAAGGGATTCGAACCCTTGACCTATGTGATACCGGTGCAGCACTCTAACGAATTGAGCTAACAAGTCAACTCGAACCGCACAAGCCTGAATTTTTTTCAGACTTTCTTGTCACACTGCAAAAGTTGTGTCTATAACTGCAATGGTCTTCTTTACATTTAATTCTTCATCCCACAGTTCAAATATATGATATTAATATATTCATCATTTCATCTTCATCCGTCACAGGTTTAGTGAGTGGTTCGCATGTGTGACTTGTAACTGGAAGATCGGAGGGTAAGTGATCCAAGGTTCGCCTCTACATCATATTGTGTTGCTTCCTTAGACTTGAAGAAACTAATTACTCCATGTCTCCCTCAATCCATGGCAGGTGCAAAAAAATGCTGGTAAGTTACCCTGAAGTGGACTGTCATCCCATCCAGGGGGTACTAGTAACACTCCTAGCATGAATTTTGCATGAACCTTCAAAATGAGGGCAGGGTCCACATGATTGCCTTCTTGGCTAAAACCTGCAGTGATACTGGCAGCTTTCAAATTGATCACCTGTTCTTTCCACTTGCATTAGAGAAGTTGGCATCAGCTTTGTGTGCAATCAAACTTGATACAATGCTGTTATAGAAAGCAAAATTTTGAATTAAGGACGTCCGGGTGAAAATCTTGTACAACGCAGATTTTTTTCATACCTTTGCTACAGTCAGATAATGAGTTACTCATGTCAGAAATGCCAAAAAAATTGGGGAGTCACTGATTTCTTTTTCGAAATAAAGCGCATGGAAAACTACTCCAATTTTGACAAATCGGCCCTCGTAACTTGACATGGCCTCAGTGGTTGTTAGTTGAAAAATATTAAAAAGGATTGGCTGAAGATCCACTTTCTCAGTTAAATTTTATTTCATTTAAGTGGGTCTGTCAAGTAAATAATTTGAACCGGTGTTTACACAGAGGCTAAGCCAAAAGAGGTGAAGTCAAGTCCACTACAACATACTAACTTGGCTTGGGAAAGCTCTGCTTGTCAGGAAATATCATGCAGTCTTGCCCTAACCTTGTATAACCTTTCTGTGATGCAATCATCAGAGGAGACATTCCAAATGCATCAGGGGAATCAACTAAGCTTTCACCGCTATTAAGATAAAGGAATTTAATAAACATAGAATTGAGAACATAAAGAGTCTCAGAACATCACCCAGAAATTGAATGTTCCCATTTTTGGCTTCCTTCTGCTCCTAACAAAAGGCTGTGTAGGTGTCCAGAGGATTTTCACAATAAATTAAATTATGCATCCAAAAAGGAAACACCCAACTTCTGGCTGCCATCCACAGTACATGAATGTCTGTGCTTAACTGTTTCACAATGATCTCCTCAAAGTGAAGACCTTCACTTGTGTCTGTTTTTAAGCATAAAAGCTCTCCTTGATCCACTGAATTTGTCACAGTTAATCCTATATTAAAGGACAATTTTAGTGTCAATCATCTCTGCAATCAGCTGCAAACCTTTCTTCGAGAATTGCTGCCACCTTTTCTACTTCCCAATTAAGAACAGCACGATGAAGATCATGACCTGATAAGGGAATCCCTGTCAAGAAAAATTGCTTCCATTATACATATAACATACACATATGTTTGAAGTAAATTCATATGGACTGTAGGGGAAAGAGATCATAATGTCATTGTAGCCACAAAATAATGAAACCAAAAAAAAAAACTTGGGATTCAGGCTTCAAATGAGATTCTAGCTCACGACCTACCTTTGTGATGCCAGAGCAAATACTTGCACTGTGAAGCCATTGATGGTCATTGGTGTTACAATTAATTTTGTATGGGAGTTCAATCATTCCCATGAAAATTAATGACAAATAAATATGATAATGTGGACATGAAAATAAATTCAAATGATCTTGATCTTCCCTTTCTCTTAAAAATATTCTTCCTCTTGCAGTTCATTATGAAATTATTTTAACATACACACATAAATGTTATTGAACTAGCATGAGGTCTCTTTTGGGAAACAAGCTAGCTCAATAAAGGATTTATTATTAATGGCTCTTCACAAATTTGTGAACAGCAAAGCATATTTCTGTTAGCAAGTGTGCACTACGAAGATGAAAGAAGGGAACAAACAATTTTCATGTCGTTTTCGTAGAGGTTTTTGCCAAAATGAGAGGCAAGAAAGCAAGAACAAGGTTTGGACTTCACACAAAACTGGCCTCTTTTCTAAAAATTTTCCACTGAAACACAATTTAGTGAGAACCTTTCATGAGCAGTCCATCTTAGCCATCCATATAGGAAAATTCAGACCACTCAGGGAACCAATCAGAAAGCTCCTTTCCAGTGCGGACCAGTTCAGCCATAAAAATAATATCATTTATAGTTGTGTCACTAATGATTAATACATAATTATGAACTCCTGTGTTCTCCTGTGACAAGTTTCCAAATCTAATGCCCATCACAGTGGTAGCTAGGCTTGTAAAAAGGTTCTACTTACTTGTAGTGGTTACAGTGATCACTTGACTCCATGGGCTATGTCCATTGTCATTACTGATACGAAGACGGTAACGATACGTCTTGTTTTGCTCTAGACCTCTGAACACGTTACTTTTGGCAAAACCACTGAAAATATGAAAATGATCACTTTGCAACTGACAATAACAAAACTAATCTATCTTGTGCAATTGTCTGGGTGACAGTAGGTCTTCAAAGGACTGTTGCTGGTGACAGTGATTAGTTTTCAACAAGCTGAGCAGATATCAACATTAGAATCACATGAAAAAAGCAGGTCATGAGGACCTCGTGAATAGCCAGTCATTGGTCAGGTACCTTATTACACTGTACATGAAATTTTTGCGACACGTTAATTTCGCGAAATTAAAGTGACGCGAATATAACATGACATGAAAATTATGTGACTTACGTTATGTCAATAATCAAGAAAGAATGAGTTTATTGCAGAAATTTTGCAAGAACAAGTTCGCAACATGGAAGCAGATAGTAGAGTTAACTTTAAAGATGTGAATGTTGAATGTAAGCTATCGGTTTTGAAACCAATTCATGCAACTTGGTTGGTTGAAATGTATAACTATGTCACCAGTGCACAGGGGAGGATTCATGTCTTGAAAGGATGGGAGAAAGCGGGAATAAAGGGTGTTGTAATGGGAGGAGAAGTATTACCGCCTGTTGATCCATATCGAGACATTTACAAATGACTCGTGACACTTGTATATATGTTTCTAAACTGCATTATGTTACTGAGCAGCATCATTTTTGAGCTATTTTGTCCACAAAATAGCCTCATAGTCGGCATGCAGCCTCAAGTTTCTGGGAAGGTTGGTTCTTTGGTTGGTTGGTTGGTTTTTGGGTGGACCATGTTCGGCATTCCCGACGACTGTCGAATTTTACCGAAAGGCTAGTTGTCGGGGCCAGAACAAAAATGCAGATGAGAACGCACGGAAAATTCTGCTACTAAAGCGACACTACGGAAGTGTCGCTTGATGTTGGATATTTATATATCAAATAGAAATGGCTGGCTTTCTTGTGGTAGACTTCCTTAGAAAACGAATCGTCAGCACAAACCTGGTTTACACGTGAGCGGAAGCGAGTTCTAGAAAATAATCCTTTGTACGCATGCGCACAACATACGTTTTGAGTTATATGGTTCAACTTTAGAGTGTAAGAAATAACATGACTTCTGTGCAGGGATGTCCCATAGTAAATGATTGTAAATAGATGGCAAATAGTTTGAAGGTATAAAAAGGGCAGAATCGTGAATTTCGAACTAAAACGAATTATTGTGCGCACCTTTTGGTAGGTTTTAAAATTAATGCCCATGCCACTCGATCACTAGGTCCGTCAAAGGCACAAGGTCGACAAGGAAAAAGATTGTATGGGTGGCATAAACGTTGCTCGTACGTGCGACCTGCTAAGCGCAAAGTTAGGGGTGACTTATCAGAGAAATGGGTTTCTGGTTAGGCTGCGTGGCGGTAGCGGGATTGTTTGTACAAAGTTTGAGCGGAAAGATCAGCAGACAATCAAATCAAATCAAATCAAATCAAAACAATTATCACCTCCAATACGAAGACAAAAACGCAACAGCTCTACGCAAGATTCGTTTCACAGTTTTATAGACACAAACATCGGTTATCATTTTTCAGATTACGAAAAACGCATAAATTTACTCATTCCCCGCTTCCTTTTAAGTTTCTCCCTTTTGTTACACAACTCTAGCTGCCACGAAGGCCAATAAAAGCGCCGAAAACGAACTTATGACAGTCTCATGAAAGTCTCGTGACTCGCCATTGAACTTTGTCTCATCACATGTTTGTACGTGACAAAACACCACTTGTTTACCCAAAACAGTAATCTGATCTCACGCTCAATCAACATAACACGTTCTTTACAGGTGAAACAACCCACACTAAACATTATCACATGACTGCCTGGCCCTGCGATAAAATCCCCCCCGGGCCTATTAAAGCACAGTTTGGCCTTGAGTTGATCACGTGTACTCCACGTGATAAAATTCACGTTGTTTACCACACAGGCCAACCACTCCATTATTCTCGAATTCGCTCATTTAAAATTCCAACGATTCCTTTGTTCATTACCACCTCTCTACATAACAAAACATCCCTTAATATTATTTCACCCAATTTTGTATCTTACTTTCACATCAAAACGCTCATAAAAACAAAATTTATTCACTAAACACAACCACTGATTTTTGTGTGGCTTCAGTGAAGCTGAGACCACTACCGTGTGGCACCAATATTTTTGCGGGAGTTTAATTTTGTGAATGGTGATTTTTTGTGTGTGTGTGTTTTGCAGGACTAATTTTTGCGATTGGGGAAACTGTTTATTCTTCCTTGGAATTAATTTTTGGGATTTTCCGGAAGCCACCTTCTATTTGGAATTATAACATTCTCGTTTTTGAGTATAAACAATCGAATGCAGGTGAACAACATGCAGATGTATAACACGTTAAATCAGTAAATCAATGGAGTACCTTCATGCGATCCTTTTCTTTAAAGCTTTTAACAGCTTAATACTTCTAATGTACCGACTGCAATTTCATCGTTTTATTTCTGAATGTTTTGCTGCTAATTTCGTTTTATTTTTTAACGAAAGAGACGGTTTAAGTAAATGGACACCAACATAATATTACATGACATGTAAAAGGCGATGTTTGGATATAATTTCAACAATGGAGTAAATTGTTGCGGGAATTATTTTTTTCCGCGGGAACTTTTTTTGCGGATCGTGAAAAAACCGCGAAAATCATAAAAATTTGAATCCCGAAAAAATTAGTGCCACAGTCAACCACACGGTATGTCAGTGCGTGCGATGTTTCTGGCTTTTTTGTCAGTTTGCTACGTGACTAGTCACGCAAGACTTGCACAAGTCACACAATGGCATGATCTTTTCTAACAAGGCACGCTTATTACTCGATTTTAGCCGTGTGTTCCAAAATGTAAGTCCGTGTGAAATAATGTGGAAAATAAAACAGAGCTTATCTAATATATTTGTCTGGATACGGGAGTTGCCACGTTCGTCAAGCATGATGTTACGCAAGAAGAAGACGTACATGACTTTCAAGATCGGCTATTCTCTTCTGGTTCAAACATTACAGAATTAATTTTTGTGACAAGTTACGCTTCCTACTAGATCCAAAATATTTGTCCATGGAAAAATATTCTTTCCATTAGAAAGCCACAAAATTAAATTTCAATCCATTGAGCTGCCGAGAAACATCTGAGAATGAGCTTCAGAAAGGACTGTTTTGTATTATTTTGTTTGTCCCATATTCACACTGTTGTCAGTTATTTTACAGATTTTATCTCACTTTCTTCTTGTTTTGTCGTAATTTGAAGCCACACTTGTACGCATTAGCGTACCATCTATTGATCAATGACGCATACGAATTCGAAACCACTAATATAAACTCAAACATTGATCTTTGATCACCCTCAAATCTGTAAGAAGCCCTGGGAACGAGGTTGCACAATATCGGACACAGCTCCACTTATAAGGTAAACTCTGTCTAAAAACCAATACTTTTCGAATGCTCAACGCTACTCAAATAACCAACATCACAGTAGTGTACCTTGGTACACGCACGTTCATTCAATAACCATTTCCGTACCTCTCATTGACAGCTACAAAATAGCTCACGCACGCTTTGCGTGCCTATGTTTTCTTATGAGTCTGTAGGAAGGACTTTTCAATGTAAATGGAAATTATGGTCAG
Source organism: Siderastrea radians (assembly GCA_964017195.1). Classification (NCBI taxonomy): domain Eukaryota; kingdom Metazoa; phylum Cnidaria; class Anthozoa; order Scleractinia; family Rhizangiidae; genus Siderastrea; species Siderastrea radians. The sequence goes on from OZ024887.1 coordinate 65,797,732, forward strand.
TTGAGTCAAGACCAATAATTCACGTACAAGCACGAAGTACTTGTGGACATTGTGAGAACTGCTTTTTTGACACTTTTCGTGTATAGTCCCACCATTACGTTTTTATTAATTTTGACATTATTGTACCTTTGATAGAGTCGTTTTGTTTAATTCAAGGACATGTTAAATAACATTGCCAAGGAAAAAAATTGTGTCTTACTCAAAAACGCGAAATTAAAGTGATTCAAAACACAAAATTTTTGCAAAATCGTGAAATTAAAGTGTCACAAAACATGCGCACCTCAAAATCACGAAATAGACCTGTCGTGAAAATTTCATGTAATAAGGTAATTCATGATGCTATTGGCTGTGAAGACTCAAAACAGTACTTGGCCAGTGGTCAAGATGGGAGTGATAGGGTCAGTCTAGGTTCATAGCAGTCAATCGCAGAAAGGGTGAAGTCACTTCCAGTCTTTCAGGGCTTTGAAGTTTGAATCAAGTCAAAAGTTTATGAGCCTGAATTTTGTATCAAAATGATGCATAACATGTCCCAGCAAACCAACGTTCTCGTCAATAAAACTTGTGGATGTTAGTTACTTCATTTTCAACACATACTCCACAGAGAAAGCTTAAGTTTTCAGAAACGGCGTTAAGTTTTGCAGTTGAAGTGAAACTTTTGACATTTGTCAACATTTTCCTTCGTAAAATTACGGCGGGAATTGCACATGCACCATGCATGGTTTGTACTATTTTGCCAGCTTGGGATTTCTGCAAATTTTTAGGGGGGATGCAATAGGTAACAAATGTAGGACAATAAATCTATGCAGCAGGAAGATAGCTGAAAATTAACAGCAAAACTAGTCAATTTGAATAAATGGATTTGAAATGTGAACAGACGTATATACGGTTATGGTGTGCAATAAAAAAGCTTAACTACTGTACAGATATCTGTAAATGTTAATGAGCTCTTTCCAACAGAATCAATGGTTTTTCTTAGTAATTTTGCCACGATAACGTCCAAAATCTAAAAAAAAAATGATAGGATAAAGTTGAAAATTAAATAAAAAGTTAAATCACATGTCATTTGCCATTCTTACTTGTAGACATTCCCAAATCCTTTCCTGGTGTCTTCTTCTTCCTCCTGAATACAGTAACGAAGCCTCCCCCCTGACACGTCTCCAGTGGATGCCTGATCCCAGTAGAGTTCTATACTGTTAGCTGTAACCTTACCAACAACAGGAGGGGCAGGTTTATCAGGAACTATAAGTTTTCAACAACAAAAAAACAAACAAACAAACAAACAAAACAATATTACACAGGTAGGAGAAAAGTGCAAAGTGCAAATTTCGATGAAAATCAAAGAGCAATAATTAATAAAAAATTATTAATTATTAATTATTAAGTCACCCTTTAGGACCTCACCCACAAACTAAAATGTGTTGTTCCAGAAAATATCCATACTCTCTCCACTGAGGTTTTTTTTGGTTTGAACCCCCACACCTCTAGAAATTCCAGTTTAGGCTAATACTTTCTTTTGAAAATTTTGGCCTCTAAGACCCCCTCCCCCATGGATTTTCCAATGACCCTCTGTGGTAGAGGTAAGGATATTTTCAATCTGGAACCATGCAAGAAAACCCCCAGGGAGGTACTACCTATAGTGGGTAAAATGAGGAGGCTCTGCCCAAAAGGGGTGTTATTGTAAACTTGCAGTCACAGAGTAGGGAAATTTAAAACACACTGTACACACAAATAGCAGCTTAGTCTAAGTACTGAAAAGGGTTGGCAGAAATCACAAAGCAAAATGCTTGGCGCCTCTGGGCAACTAAAATCATGCAATGAAGCAGAGCCTCCCCATACAAAGCTTTTATTGAGTAATCCCCCCCCCCCCCCAGGAGCACCTTGTACAATGGAACAGGAAAAAGCACAAGAAAGTGCTGTTTGATAGCTTTCATATGAATGTTCACAATTAATGATTTATCTGCAGACTAAAATTTGTAACCACCTCAGGAGAACACTACTCAACAGCTTTCATTTGAATGGTCCAAACAGTTTAGGATTCCCTCTGCAAATTCCAAAGTCAGAACAACCTTGTACAGTATTATGCATAGTATACTACAGGAAATTGCTGCTCAATAGCTTTCATTTAAATGGTCACACTTTAAGATTCCATCCACAAACTCAAAAGTTTAATAGACGAACCTTGTATGGCATTAAACAGCACCACAGGAAAGTATTGCTCAACAACCATTTCATTAGAGTTGTGTCTTTTGGGTTTCATCCACAGACTCAAAACTTAGAACCACCCTCCACAGTATAACAAACAGCACCACATGAAAGTACTGATTGATAGCTTTCATTTGAATGGTCACACTTCACAGTTTCACCCAAAGAGTCAACAGTTAGAGTCATATCGTGCAGCATAATAAACAGCATCACACGAAAGTACAGCCTTTCATTTGAATGGCCACACAGAATTTCATGCGCAGACTCAAAAGATTGAACCACATTTTGAGGAATGAAAGGGTTAAAATCCAGAAATATCTAATTGCAATCCAGAACAACTGGCAAATACTTGACTGTTGACTAAGAAGAAACTTTTCCCTACCTGACATTATTAATATTCCATGACACTTGAATTAAAGAGCTGCAAATTCATTGGGAAAGGTTAATTTGAAATTAACTCTGGTTTAGTCACATACAAAAGTTCAAAATATAAGCTTACATGTAAGTTAAAAGATGGTGAGTGTAAAACATGTACTAATTTCAGAAGCATGTCAGTACACGTAAGCAACTCAAAAAAAGCATCAGAAACAATGTATTAGCTTTAATAAGTTCAGATTGGCCAGTCCTGGCGTCAAGGTGCTTTGAAAGGTTTAGCAACCTTTGTGATCTTTTAAATCCTCAAGCTCTAATTGCAAGTAGTTACGGTTGTATTAGATGAAAGAGAAAAGCTACGTGTTCTAAAACCCAGCATAAAAATACAAATTGTTCCCAGAGGAGACCCAATTAACTTAGATGTCTTTTGTTGTGTCAGCCACTTAACCCGTTCAACACATCAGTTTGAAAATGTTAATAGGGATAGGTGCCGGAATATTCTTTGACACGAAAAACTTACTACACACTGGGCTTACCATCGAGCCGACATGTTTTCCAAAACTTTGCAGAAAATTTCCCAGTGTTTCGGCGCATTTACCAGTTTACTTCTTCAACAGTGACAACAATCAGGCATTATCTCGACAGAAAGGCTGGTTCCTCGAACTGGAGAGTACCTTTTCAACCAAAGTAAATATATGAAAACTGTTCTCTTATCTCAAAGGTGCAGACACTGCAGACACTTCAATTCAGTCGCCACTTCAGACTTCGCGCCATCGCGCAAACTGTTGTACCGCCTTACCGGGGGTGGGGTAGAATAGGCCCTAAACATACACGAAACATCAATATCATACAGCTTCAGTAAAAAATAACTCTCTTCCAAAATCACCTCAGTTTCTTTCTTTATATATATGACAAATACCCTTGCTGTTTTATTGAAAGTTTTCCTTCGAATAAGATCTTATAAATTTTCTTCTCCCACGCCTCCGTGGAAATAACGCATTCTGGTCAAGGCCAGCGGTCGTACAAAAAAACATTGGGTGAAAGCAAGATGGCGGAAATAAGTCTGGTCTAAAGTTCTTGGCGGTTTTCGTTTTAGATAGGGCTAGTTGTTTTGTGAACACCCGATTAAACTGTGTAGGTTAATGCAAATGTTATTCGTTACATGCCATTTTGAGCTACCATGAAGCTTTCACCGCGAGTTTTGCCTGGAGCACTTCATGCTCAAAACAGAGGAGCCTGCGATTGGTACGTGATAAGTGAGGTTTCATTTCGGGAAAGAAATAAGTTTTAGACTAAATAAGCTTAGTTAGACTTTTTCAACAATGGTTGAACGCGTCAAAATGATCGAACGAGATAATTACTTTGTTGATTTTGCGTTAATATTACTATTGCTTTTTTGATCTTTAAGGGTGTTGAATTACAATGTGAGATGAAGTTCATTATTTGAATGAGCATAAATTTAATCCAAGTTATCCTCAAATGTGTCAAGTTCTCTTGATGTATCTTTTAAGTAAATAAATACAGAATTGAATAATTTAATTAATAAAAAATAAATTAGTTCGTTAATCCCCAATATATAGTGATCAGTGCTCATCAAACTTCTCCTCATCTTATCAGTGCATTATAGCACAAACAGGTCATGAGAATTAAGGAAAGGTGACAGAATCAACAGGATGACCCATAAGGCGGAGTTCTGCTGTGCTAATCTGGCAAAAATTCCCAAACTACACTCCTTCCTTACTGCACTTCACCTTTATCCTTATTCTTAGCACCTGCATTGTACACTTGTACAATGGAAAACCTTTATAAATTATAATATGTAAATAAATATAGTTCATAGGGAATAACTTTTGGTACTTTTTCTTTAGGGGATGGCAATCAATGATTGCTTATGGATGTCAAAATTTTGTGGTTGTGTTTGATCCCAAAACAGTGCAGGTAAGAAATTTCCGTGCTTGTTATTTTAGATTGGACAATAACATGCAAAAAGTCTTTTTAGTGCATTTAATTATACTGAAAATGACTCTACACATAATTTATGAATCATTGTTCATTTTTTGGCTTTAACAGATTATTCAAGTACTTAATCTTCACACTGCACCTTGTACAAAGGTATGTTAGAGTGTTATTCCAAATACTTTCCTAACTGCTGACTACACAAAGTGGGGCTTAGCATGAACTTCCTTCCAGCCATAAAGATTCACATACAGCTGTGGGGAAAAATGCTTTATCCAGTTCTTATGCCATCTCCTACTAGCCTTGAAAAGTACTCTCATCAACTTTGTCTTGTACCTGGCTAGGACAGTTAAGGACATTTGCAGTTAAGCTGTATTTAGGCATATTGCATAATCTGCATATTTCATGTGGGAATGGCATCCCCTACTAGGTAAATTACATTTAACCCTCTCACTCCCAGAGTGAATGATGGAGTCTTGTAAGGTGGTTTGAACTTTTGAGTCTGTGGACGAAATCCTGTGGTGTGACCATTCAAATGAAACCTCTTTGGCAGTACTTTCACATTGTACTATTTATTTGTGAGCATTTTACAATATGAAATTTGGAAATTTTGTTGAATGTTGACTTTGGCCACTTTTGGAAGTGAAAGGGTTAGAAAAGATCCTTAGGGGTAACCCCCATTAGCATGGCCAGAGCCATCCCCTCAACCAACATAATATATAGATTTAGCCAAGCCTAAAAGCGGAGCCCCCCTTTTTGTTTTGTCTGTTTTTTGCTTTTGTTTTTTGTTTTGTTTTTGCTGGCAGTTATTAATTTGTGAAAATACTCTCATCCAAGTCGTGTTATTAAAAAAAAAAACAAAGAAAAAAAAAAGGAAAAAAAATTCTTGCTCCCGCTGAGTGTCGAACCCGGCCCGTCGGCGTGAGGTGCCAGTAACTAGTCCACTAGGCCATGGGCGTTTGACATTATTTTTGTAGTTAATTTTAATACTTATTTCTTTCTTCGTGACAAGCTGCCTATCAGCATGAAAATGCTGGTGTTTTTCCTGGCAAAATGTGTTCGAAACGCCGTAAAAACCATGGTTGTGGACAGAAAAAACCAAAAAGCACTAGCTCTGCTATATTTGGCGTCGAAACCGCTGCGAAAAGCTGCGAACTCAAGCGGTGTGCCGACCGAGTTTGAACAGAACCGAAGAGGCAAATTTGAACTTTTTGCCTGAACTTTATCGCCGAATTTCTTTCGCCTAGATTGAACTTTTCCCCTTCCACCAAAAAGACAACTGAGTGTTCTTTTGAACTTTTTTTTCCACTAACAAATTTGTTTTTGACTTTTGTTGTCTTTGCTCGTTTTGCTACAACGCGGGTCAACATGCGATTTCGCGCTGAAAACACACGGGATTCAGCACAGGATTCTATCCATTGTAGGAAGTGTATTGGTAGCCCTGTGGTGCGGACGGATGGACGTACGGATGTACGGACGGACGGATGTACGGACGGACGGTCACGTGACTACTACGTCACTACCAAAATTTTTTGGCTTGATAGATTACCAAATTTCCTTAGCAATGGAGCTCCACTGACGCGCTAGCGCGCTGGCTCCGCTACTAGTCCCAGGTGCATTATTTACTATTCAGCCCGTACTATAGACCCTAGCAAGGTAGGCTCCATTTACTCCAGCACTCTTTGCTTGCCTTTCCTTAAGTAGTTTCATATCTAGGGGCATTTACGTTTTGCCCTCAGTCAGTGTGACCTTTCCGGCTACCGTGTGTCAATTCACCCTGGCTGGCTGCTTGCCAACAGCGTCCTCTTTTCAATTTTCAATCAGGTCACCCTCTTACTAGGTCAGCAGGTAAGGTAATCTGATTTGGGAGGTGCCCAACACAGCAGTCTGCCCTCTAAGTCTCAAAGGGCATTATTTCTACATTGGTGCCCTCTTCTGCTGCCACTATTGCAGGCTTGACATTGGTTTATTAAGGCGTTTTGGAAAGTACCCTACAGGTAGCTGGCAACTATAGACAAGAACACCTAAAAAATGATTTACTGTCTGCTGCTCCACCAATGGCCAGTGTTTCATTTTCTTAAATTTCTGATTTCTAGGCTTGATTTGCCTGGATGGGAGGGGGATACGTACTCTACACCTATCAGTGGCCAGTGGTTAAACTCATCAACAATAGATGAGCTTGGGCGTTGGTGCCTCAAGGTTGGTGGAGCCCGGCGATGCACAGCAGGGAAGGAGGTATCCATGGTAACCCTGAAGCGGCCACCACCCACCTAGGCACCGTCACACTGAAAGACTCAGTGGAATACTTACCAACCTACCACGAGGCTCTATGACCTACCCGAGGGAGGGTGGGCCGGGCAAAAATTGCGAAGCTTGCGAGCAACTGTGCTAGCGAAATGAGCTTGCGAATGATAGCGAACAACACGCTGCGTGAAAGGTCACGAAGAGCCCCTGCGAGGGCCCTAGGGCCACCCCGCGCTATAAGCGACCAGCGGTAGCGGCCTACTGCGTATAGGCGTCACGGAGTGCCCCAGCGAACCGCCAAGGTTGCAAGCGAGCTTCCTGCATCCAACGGTTGCTAGAGAGCATTGCTTCGAGGTTAACTTTGCCTAAATTACATTTAGCCACATTTAAACTCATCAACAATAGATGAGCTTGGGCATTGGTGCCTCAAGGTTGGTGGAGCCCGGCGATGCACAGCAGGGAAGGAGGTATCCATGGTAACCCTGAAGCGGCCACCACCCAAACCCCCAACCCCAGGGTGCTTGAAAAGGAGGGGCCAGCGAAGAGGGAGAATGGGACCTCCGACTCCAAAACCCCAAGCACCATGTGGCCAGCATGCACAAGAAAAGCCAAAAAAAAAAAAAAAAACTAGCACTTACCCAGTCCCAGAGCAGGCTGCGAGCCAACCGAGCTGCGAGCCAACCGAGCTGCGATGCTAGCTGAAGGGAAGGATGTTGACGTACTCTCACAGTGATTCTCGCCAACCAGATGAACCTCAGCCTGACCGTGACGGAGGACAAGATGAGCAATCACAAGGTAAAGCCGAATTACGCCAGACGATTGGAAAGACTCGCCAAGGCTTCCGACGGAGTTCTTATATACAGCTGGTAAGCGTTACTTGTCCAACGCCCTAGAGCCTGCATAAGGTGATCTGGGACACCGTTGCGAGCCGCGACAGTCGCTGCTCCGATGCGGAAGCTGTGGCTGGAAAAATTGCCTGAAATCCCAGCTGAAGACAGGATTTCTCTTAGCCAGTTCGTCAGAGTAGCGCGAGACAGAGGTTGGCCAGATTGGAGCAGAAATAATGGGCCAGGCTGATTACCCCGCAGTGCCAGGTAAGACAGCATGGCGTGGACAGCGCAGAGAGGAGCCTTTCCCAAACCAATGTGAATGAAGCAGCCCTTTCGGAACGGGTCCGTCTTGGATGCTTTAATCCAGATACGCATGCCTGAGGGAGAGAGCGTGGAGTCCACTGAGACATCTGCAACTGACAAATGAAGCTCTGGCGAGAAGCTGGCTAGGTTGGGCACAGTAAATTCAGCTGAACGCAGAAAACCAAAATAGCCCAAGGTGCACGCTGCCCAAAACATGCAGTGATCGAAAGATGAGAGGTCCAAGGCCTGGTGAACGAGAGAAAGAATACTATCGGTCACGGGAAGACGCCGGGCAGCGGGGGAACCTTGGGAACGCTTTATCCCTCTCATCACGCGTTGTAGGCGCAAGCAGTTAATTAATGGGTCAGGAAAACCTTGCTCGATGTGAAGAGAGCGAACGGCAGAGAGGTAAACTTTGATAGACGAATGCTGAATAGAATCTGCAAGGAAGGAAACAAACAGACACAGCGTCCATTCATCTACTGGACAAGGAGATCCGTTTGGATGAAGCTTCCCAGCTTGGAGGCAGAAATCATAAAATTTTCTTTGACCGGAAGCGTATGACTTGCGAGTTGAGGGAGCCAGACCTTGGACCAGGAATTGCCGGCATCGTTCCTCTAGTAGGGAGGTATCAAGCTGTCCAGAAGAAGCTGTGGGATAGGGCACGGGTTCAGCTGAGCCTCCGGGGCCAGGCGGCGGAACTCCTGCCAATGAAAGCGAGAAATTGCATCAGCAACATTGTTTTGAATGCCGGGGACATGAACAGAAGAGAAGGAAAACTCCCAACGCGCAGCAGACAGCAGGAGATCCCGAAGTAGGTGCATCAGAGCAGGAACCTTAGAGGTCCTGGACGTGAGCATAGCCACCACGGACTGATTATCGGAGCGAAAGAGGACGTGTTTTCTCGACCACTGAGAACCCCACAAATGAGCTGCAATCACCACAGGAAACAATTCTTTGTAGGCGATAGATTGTTGGGCCTGAGTAGGAGACCACGGGCCGTAGAACCACTGACCCTGAGAGTAGGCACCAAATCCGAGGGATCCAGCAGCATCGGAGGTGACTTCTATGTCAGCTAAAGGGGACATGCCCGGGTACAGCCAGAACCCGACGCCGTGCCAAGAGGAAAGAAAGCGCTGCCACCACAGTAAATCCTGGCGAAACTCTCGATTGATGCGGATGGGATGATCCCTGTTACGAAAGCAGCAAAGCAGATCGATAAGTCTACGAAGAAAGGTTCTGCCAGGCCAAACCACCTTTGCAGCATGGTGCAGGTGACCAATCAGAGATTCAAGTTCGCGCTTCTTGCACCAGGTACGCTGGAGCCAGGTGTGAATGAGTTGGTTGAGTGCTAGAAGCTTTTCCTCTGGTAAGCGGGCAACTTGCTGAACCGAGTCAAGCTCAATTCCATAATCAGACGAGAATCAAGGCCTATAGGCTACAGGTGTGATAAAAACAAGGGAAGGGGGGGGGGCAAGCCGAGAGACTCGAAAAACTAGCAAGTATATATACAACTACGGCACGTGAGGGCCGAACATGAACAATAACAAGCAAAAACTAACAATAATGATCCAAAGTTTCTGTCCACTAATGTACGCCGGGGAAAGCGTCAAAGTTCGCCTCTCAATGACGTCTGGCCTTCGGGGGAGGGGCGGAAGCTGGGGGAGGTGGAGAAGAGCGTTTGTGGTCGCCCCTGGAGGCAGATTCTGTGCGAACGGAACACTCGGAACAGCGATGAGGGCTGGCGCAGAGGCTGCAACGATGGGCGTATCTGCAGTAGTTGTACTGGGACGAACAGCGACCTCGATTCCATGAACGGCAGATTATTTGCGAAGACGGCGCTCCGGAAGGTTCTGGGAGGTCGGGACTCGTGCCACTAGCACCGGGACGAAGAGAAGCCCCGGCCGCGTGGAAGTTGAAAAGCTCAGAGTTCATGGATGACCAGTCCACCAGCTTGGTCGCGGCTGCGTGTTGGCGAAAGGCTAAGTCGTAGGCACGCCATACCCGACCGCTAAAATGGCGCTGCGTCTGCAAAATTAGCAGCTTGTAGCAAGTTAGGTCTTTCCAGCGGTGTGGAAAGTAAGAGGGTAAAATCAGCGTGAAGATGGAAAACGCTTCGGACCATGATACAATGTCGTCGATCTTACGACGATGTTTCTTCGCCGAAGGTGTGACGACCAAATGACCGCCGAAGTAAACTTGCGACTCAGGTTCCTTCTCCGTAATATTCGCCGACAGCAAATCCCCCAGATCGATGAACTTGCCGGCGAGAATTTGGCTCACTGTCTTTGCCGGAACCGGAGTAAAGCCAGGGGGCAGGACGAACGGCTGTTGGAAGGACAAAGGCAGGCCAAGACTCGCGGAACCAACGGGGGATGGCACGGAAGGAGAATTACCCGAGGCGATCGCCAGGCTAGGAATCGCCGAGCGAGGAGGCGCGAAGGTTGATATAAAAGAAGGAACAGAAAGCATTTGCCTACCTTGTGGGGCCACGGGCTGAGGGCTTGATTGTGCGTTGAAAGGGACTCCAGACGCCAAGAACGACGATGTACGTTGCTCGAGGCCGTTAGCGTGGACAGGAACGCCCCCGGACGAAGATGGCAAGTTCGCCAGGCCGGGCAAGCACGCGGCTCCAATGTTAGAAGAGGGCGGCGAAATTCCCGAAGACGAAGCTTGGGGAAGAACCGGAGCAAGTACAGCTTGGACTGCCGACGCCACCGCCGCTACAAAGGCTGGATCGAGCGTGATTGTTGAGGTCGGCGGCGGGACAGGCGTGGCCACGCTTGCAGCAACGGACGACACAACAGAAGGAGCTGTTGTGGACGGCAAGGCAGCACTCGAAGACACGAAGAAACTGGCCGACAGGCTGTTGTTGGTGAGGCGTGTAGTGCCCGAGTCGCCCTCCATATTGCATAAACGACCGAAGAGCGAACGAACAGGGCGAAAAACTTGACAAAAATTGCGAAGCTTGCGAGCAACTGTGCTAGCGAAATGAGCTTGCGAATGATAGCGAACAACACGCTGCGTGAAAGGTCACGAAGAGCCCCTGCGAGGGCCCTAGGGCCACCCCGCGCTATAAGCGACCAGCGGTAGCGGCCTACTGCGTATAGGCGTCACGGAGTGCCCCAGCGAACCGCCAAGGTTGCAAGCGAGCTTCCTGCATCCAACGGTTGCTAGAGAGCATTGCTTCGAGGTTAACTTTGCCTAAATTACATTTAGCCACATTTATCAATTGTTCTATCTAGACCAAAAAAAATAAAAATTGAAAACCTTTTTGCATCTTATTAAAACTTGCTAAAATTTACATAAACTTGAAACTGACATTTGTAGAGAAATGACAGGCTCTTATGAAAAAATATTAATGATGATGTTTATTTAAGGCTTAGATTGCTTATCTAGGGCTTAGAACTTGAGCATCTTAATTTCTAACTGTTAGGCTTATTCCTTCTCATACTGTTTTAGGTAAAGTGGGCACGTGATAACTATCACCATGATTTAAATTCTCCATATGTCCTACGCCTGGCCTCTGGTGATGCAGCTGGTAATGTTATTGTGTGGGATATCCCCCAAGGAAGTTCTGTAGCAGAGTTTTCCGATGGCAACAGACCAATCCTGGATTTAGAGTGGCTTGGAACTCAAGATGCCTGTCATGACCTGTTAGTAGTGCTTCATGCTCCATCTTCAATGATACTTTGGAATGCTGACACTGGAACCAAGCTATGGAGAAAGACGTTTCAAGAGGCATTACTGTGCTTTGCTTTTGATCCTTTTATGCCTTCAAATGTAACTTGTAAGTGTTCAACCAGTTTAGAGCATGTACTATTTAAACCTACAGTGAAATCTGTATGACTAACCTTCTACAGTGGAACTTTGATTTAACGAAGTGCCAAGGGACTGGGGAAATTGGTTCTTTATATTGAGGGTTCGTTATATCGAGGTTCTTTTCCCTACAATACACTACTACTTGGCTAAAAAATACAGTTCGTTATGCCAAGGACTTTGTTATTTAGAGGTTTGTTAAATCGAGGTTCCACTGCATTATGACCACCTTGTTGTTATGGCCTTTTTTTGTGCCTTAACCCTTTAAGCCCCGATATAAAACTGCAATTTCTCCTTACCATTCTCCATACATTTCTTATGGAACTAGTAAGGAGAATTGGTCTAAATATCAAGACATCTCATCCTTGGTGATCCCTTTTTTTATTCTCATCACTTGAATGTTTGAACAAGTATTGAAAATGTAAAGAGAAATTTCATTTTGGTCACTGTTAGGGCTTAAAGGATTAAACAAAAGCTCAGCAATGACCACCTGTTGGAGTCCAAAACTGTCATCTCCTTTATTAATATCTCTATTAATTTGGCCACTCAAAATGCCTGGCAGCTTAAGTGACAGTAATTGACATAATTTGAAAATGTTTTTTGTTTCAAAATTAATAAATGGGTCGTTAACGACACAGCCTTCTCTGTTTCCCTGCTGTCCCATAAGGAGGAGCAGTAACAACAGATATTTTGTCTCTCAATTTCAGTGATGTGTCAAGATTGGATTCTCTTCATCAATGACTTTTCCATTAACAAAGCACCAGAAAGCAATGGTCGCAAATTTTACCTGACAAGTTCTGGTTCCACCTCTCCAAGCAGCAGTTTCATTGGATCACCCGCTGCTGGTCCTGACAGTAAGAGCACAGCAAAGCCATCGACACCCAAGTCAGCACTGGCCAGAATGAGGCTGTGGGCAGGAGGTGAATCAAGAAACAGGTACAGGGGTCTTTTTATACCATCTCCCTCGTTCAACTCCTTTGTACCATATGCAACATAGTGGAGGGGGACAGGGGGGCAGGAGACTGGGAGAAAAGGGGGCGGGAGGTGTACAAGAGGCGGGAGAAGAGGGAACGAAAAGCAGGATTCCCAAGGTGGCTGGAGGCAGGAGGAAAAGGAAAAATTATGCAGCATTGCACAATATTTTCCAATCAAAAAAATGCAAACAGCCGGGAGCCAACAAATACAGGGTGGGAACCAGGATTAAAGGGTACAGGAAGTGGGAGGTCTAAACCCCCCTTCCCCCCCCCCCCCACCACATAGGGGCAGAACCCTTTGCTGCCAACCTGTTCTGTGGTATGCACCTTGTCCCAGGTCATTTTTCTTGCACCCTGATCTCCTGAATAATCCCTGGAGGGGAAAGGGGCAGGGAAGTGGAAAGGGAAAGACCAAAAACCAGCTGGCCAGTGGCTGCAGATCTGAAGACGATGGCCCATGTGTGGAGTGAGGGTAAGAAACTAAAGAGAGACTGTGGACTGGAGGTGTCACCGTTCTATCGCAGCCTTATATCCCACCCAGAATGAAGAGGGTTAGGTTGAGTGAAGGGTTCTTCTCTGTATAATCAAAATGCCATATATTCTAGAAAATATCTATACCCTGCCAAAGAGAGGTTCGTGAAAATCTCAAGTTTTTTTTAAAGAAAAGTGTGAAGCTATAGTGGTCTTTCCAGAAGGATGTGGGGGTGGGGGGGAGGGGGTGGAATTTAAATCTAAAAACCTTTTATCTTTGGTGGCTGTGAATATGCTTTGGAACAACATAACATACCATATAGGTCTGCCATTCCAAAAGATGTGTCTTTGGGCCTAAAATAGGTTTCAACTTGTTTTTCTCTCTCAATTGTCCTGTTTCAGAACTGGAGAGGAAAGTGTTGCTCTTAGTGATTGCCTTCAGCTAGCTTACCTGCAATCTGCTCGTCATCACCTCTTGGCATTGTTTCCCAGAGAAGTAATGATCTTGGACATGGAAATCAACCAGGCAGTGTGCTCATTTAGTCTGGAAAGAAACAGTCCTTCCTTTCTTCAGGTTATTCCTTGCCAGCAGCGTGATGTGCTCATGTGCTTGCACGAAAATGGGAGTGTCATCATGCGAGTGCGCAGGCGTGTGGCAAAGAATCCTTATTTTGTAGAACCTGGGGATGAGGCTAGTAATGATGTGAACACCTCTGTGGATATTATTTATGAAAATAAATGCCAGTCAGATCCACTGCGACTCAGCAAATCAAGCCGACTGTTTGGTTTCATGTGTTGTCCTATCAGTGAAAGAAAAGTGGCTTTATTAATCAGCGATGGTAGGATGATTATATGGGAATTAAAGGCCACGAGACTCCAAACTTCAGAGTCGTCTCTTATGTCAGAAGAAGCCTTGATGGCATCGCTGCCATTGGACACAGAGCAGAGCAGCGTGCAGGATAATGTGAATCCTAGATTGATGCTTTCAAATGTGATCCTTCCTCCTCTGTCCTCTGGAACAGTTATTCCAAATTCTGCGCATTTCAAGTTCATCATGACCAGTCTGTTTAGCACTGTGTCGTCACCTCCAACCTGTGCCGTCATGTGCCCACCCTTGACAACAAAGAACTGGGCAAACTACAGGCCACTCATAGCAGTTGGTAAGCTGTCTAATGAAAATGGGGAAACAGTTATCTGGAGAAGGTTAACTCCTTTATATAAGCCTATATAAGAAAAGAATAATCATGGTAGTATGAAAATAAGAATTGATAGATAAAACAGTCAATGTTTCATTGAAATAACATCATTGCAGTAAGAAGGGACCAAATTATGTGATTCATATTTTAATTTGTGTCCAAGATCGTTGTTAAATTGCAGTTAATCTAAATCATTCAATCCAAATCAATCTAAATTGCAATGAATCTTAAATCAAAATTACACTAATCCATACTGCTACAAAACCTGCAAGCTAAGTAAGAGATCTAAACATGAAATGTGACACAAATACAAAGAAGAAGAGTAAAATTAATGTGAAGACCTTGAGTTGTCTTATTCATCTCCTTGCAGGTAACAGCCAAGGTTGCATTCAAGTTTTTAACCTTGGAACTGGATTGCTCACAAGAGAATATACCATCCACACAGGAGCAGTCAAGTAAGCCCTCAACATTCAGATTGACTCTAGTTTGTGTTAAATCTTCAATAATATGAATTGATGGTTACAACTTCATAATTTGGAACATTCCACTTTCTACTTGTTAGCCTCAAATCCCATATTAATTTATAATATAAAAAATTCTGGTTTTTTTATGATGAGAGGAAAAAAGAAGGGTCTTAAGAGAAACTTTGAAACAAGAATTAGAACCAGCAAAAAAACTAAATAAAAAAATAGAGACAAATCACCTTGGTGGGGATCTTCAGTGTTCTTGCCCCAAAACCATTCCTGCTCCTCAATTTGTTTTTCACAACAAGACTAGTAAAACTGGAGACTAAGTGCCATCAACTGGCAAAAAAACGTTCCACTTGACTCTGAAAATGATTTCCACTCAAGTTTTACCAGCTACCCCCACTTGGAAGATTACAACTTACTACAGTTAATGACTGTAGTTTCTTTGGGGGCTAAACAGTTTCCCTAAGGCCCCTGCCATCAAGGAAGCATTGTCAGTGGTCAAAACGTAGTTTCCTAAATTGTTTCTTGGGTTCACAAATGAGCAGGAAAAGCAAACCAAGAAACTGAAGACAAACACGCTCAAGCTTGACTACAAACATCTGTGCATGCTTCATTTTGGAAGCATAAGCCCTCGTTAACCTCAAATCTAGTCAACAACATGCAAAGGGGGAAGAATTTGTTGCAGAAACAAAATGTTTCTGACAAAAACAGGAACGATTTTTGTTTCTAAAAATTAATGTTTCAGCAACAAATTTTTCGTGTGCCTACAAACTGGGAAACAATGTTTCTGCAACTTGGGTTCTGCAACAATGTTTCTTCATTTGCAGGAGGCTTTAAGCCCCTTAAGCCCCTTAAGGCCCAATATCAACATGCATATTCTCCTCACTGTTCTCCTTATATTTCTTATGTTACTAGTTGGGAGAATTTGATTAAACATCAACACATTTCATGTCTGGTGATCATTTCCTTTATTCTCATGACCCATATATTTTATCAACTAGTGATAATGTAAGGAGAAATTAGATGCTTGTCACTCTTGGGCCTTAAAAGGTTAAGTATAAAATGTGCTTTAAATTGGCTGTCTTTTCATTTGTTGCAGAGGAATTACCTGGAGTAGCCTGGAGAGTTTCCTTTCCTGGGCTCAGTCATCGGGAAGTTCAAACAGGAATGAACTTCAGCTGGTCAGCATAAAAACTGGTATGATACCACTTGTGTTGCTTGCCCACAGTACGGATACTACTTGAAAATGGGGGATGACCATTGAATTTGCTTCATAGGTGATTGTATCTGTTGTATATGCAAAAGCAAATTTAATGATCTGTTGCTAAGAAATGCCTACCTTTCAGATTGTCAAGCAACTAACTTTTTTGCATTAATCAATCTTAATCCTCCATTTTAAAAATACCATTGAGCAAATTTGACCCTTTTTCCTTATTTCTCTCCCGCGAGAAATAGGACGTCTTACAGAAAATTACCCACAGACAACGTTGATTACCTGGACTTTTCTCTTTGGTCCTAATTTCTTCATACAATGTAAATGTGAACTTCAACTGGCCACCATCTTAGGGGACCAGGTGATCATAATTTAATGGTGCAATATCTGAACTAAGTTGATTGGGCCCATTACCTCTGGAAATCAAATTTTGATTGCAATGCTGCCCAAGGGTTTGTTGTAATTTGTAGGTCAAAGCACTCCAATTGAACTTGGAAAAGCAGCTGAAGAATCGTCCGTGGAAGCTGTCAAAGTGTCTCATCTCAGGTGATTACTGCGAGTACATTCATGTTCAGTACACTGGACATGTGATTACTTAATAGACTTTCTCAAAAGTCCTTCGTTTCTCATTTCTGGTTCCGGTGGTTTTGGGGTTTCGCGGTTCCGCAATCGCGCTTCCAAAAAAAAACACTCTGAGCTCGACTTGTGGGCAAGTCTAGTGATTACTGAGTAGTTAGCTTGTCTGATTCTTTATCTGTAGGTTAGTGGTTTGAGCCAGGTTTATAACCAACCTGGTGCTTAACCATTTAAGCCCTGACAGTGACAAAAATGAAATTTCTCTTTACATTATCACTTCTTGTTCAAACATTCAAGTGATGAGAATAAAGAAAGTGATCACCAAGGATAAGATGTCTTGATATTTAGACAAATTCTCCATACTAGTTCCATAAGAAGTGTATGGAGAACAGTAAGGAGAATATGCATTTTTATATCAGGGCTTAAAGGGTTAAGCCTCATTGGTTTAATAGATATCACCTCATATCCAATGCACACTTGTCAAACAATCATTCAGGGTTGCCACAGATCGAGAAATTTTAAGAGGAAAACACAATGCTTCAAGGCCAGGGAATTAAAGAGAAGTAAGGGAAAATTGAAATTTTAACAGCATTGATTGATTGGTATCAACTGCTAAAAAAAGAAATGTAGAACACCATCATCTCAATAATGATTTCTTATTTATTTATTTATTTATTTGTTTGTTTATTTTTGCTGAACGAATTAATGTGAACTGTCATTATCAGTAATAAAATGAGTGGAAAGGGCAAGAACAAGGGTAGGTTGGAGGCTGATACTACAGGAATCTTTGACTTGTATTTATTTGGTCAAGGAAATTAATTTTTATTTTGGAGAAGTAAGGGAATTTTGAAAACTGATCTTTGTGGCAATCATGTAATGTTAATAACACTGCCTTGTAGCTGCTTAATGTTACACAGAAACCAGAGCTTTGCCTTTTCCCTGATCAGCTTCCTGACCTGTTCTCTGCAGTGGATTAGACACAGATATTATATTTTGGGGCCCTCTTATGAAGGGTATTTTGTTATTTAGTACATGATTTTATTTCTCATGGCAGGCAATACTTCCTTGTTGTAATCAAAGACAGGCCAATGCAGTTGTGGGATTTGAAGAACCTTTCAGTCCTTAGAGAAATGCCATCGTACCTTTCTTCAGTCACAACCTTGGTATGTATCTAACAGGTTGCAATCTAAAGCATCCTGTTTTTTGCCCCCATACCCTTAGAGAACATAATTTATTTTGAAGAGTCCTACCAGCTTTTCAGTTTAGAGCAACAAGTGTTTAAAAAGCGGTGATTGATGGTGTTAAGGCAGTTTACATGCTATGGTTAACTCCCCTGATTTGTCAGTGGCAGCATAAATCGTCCATGAATTTTGACACTTGTTTTGTGGCTGAATCCTGAGTATTAAAATCAGCTTCAGAAAATCTGTTGCATTGCAGATTTTTATCAAATAGAGTCAACATACTCTGTCATGTAAGTCACAGAACTGCCATGTTAATCACATGTCAGGCATAGAATTGATGTCAAACTGCACTGCCAGTTATGCTCTGATACTGCTGGGCTGATTTGCTGGCTGGTCAGCAAGCCATCATTATTAGAAACCTGCTCTAGGCACTGATATTAAATGTAACCACCTGTAGTGATTAACCACCAACATCAATTTTCCCTAAGGAATGGTCTCCAACTCACCATTCCAAACACCTGAAGAAAAAGTTGACTCAGCAGCTGGAGAAGAGTCCATCAGGGATTGCAGCAAATGTTCTGGACCCAAGCAAGACAGACCACACTCAGACACAGGTAGAAGATCCCCCACCCTCATCATTTCTTTCATTTCATACAATGATCATTATTGCCTATCAGGTTTCTCAATAACTTTTTCATCAGCTAGCTGTGCCAACAGGCATTCTTTTTTTTCAAAGTTGCAGCACATAGTGCACAGCCATAATATTGATTTTATTAGACACCCTGTACATGTCTCATCACATTAGAACATAGTTATCACCCACTGAAAGCCAGTCATCATTCTGTAAACTTATTCTAATATAATTTAACGTTAAATCTGAAAAAGACTTGATTTTTTCCTTGAAGACTTGTTAATTTTTGGAATGTTCATTGTGCCACACCCCATCAGAAGTGAGATCAAACCACCAGAAAAAAACACACACAAATTTAACTGCCATTATGGCCTGCAGTTTATTCATCTTGTATCTGACTTGTTTTCTTTCCTAGGACAATAAACATTCCAGACATAATTCTAGTGAATCTTGGTTTCACTGTAATTGTGCAAGATGAAGTCATGTCCACGGTTCATGTTATAAGAATATTTGTTCAAGTCAACATATTAAAGATGATACAGATACAAGGGATCAAACCTTGGGCTCTCAAACTAAAATTCTGATGCACATGAAAGTTTCACAGATATACAATGCTTTTGCATAATGCTAAATAAAGATGACACCTTAACTACCAAAATACAAACAAACAAACAAAAAATTTCACCCAGTTGTTCGGTTTAGATAAATTACAAAATAACCAGAAACCCTAAAATCAATTTGTTTATTTTTTCTGTCAGTCCTTTATAAGAGAACACTTTGTGTGCGTGGATCAAGATAGACTGTTGTATCATATCCTTGTGGAAGGATCAGTGGTCAAAGATGGCTCTAAAGTTCAGTGTGATGTAAGTTTTGTCCCTGTCCTGCACTGAAACCTTGATTTGGCAGCTATAATAATATTTAAACAGATAGAATCGCAGGGTGAGCGAATAACCCACGAGATATAGCCAAGTTGTTTATTGCTCATAGAAAGTACAGACAAGTAGTCTTACTGTTTAAGTAGGCACATAAGCGAATGTAATGAACTAGAGTCACTCCTACGTGGTTAGCGCGGTTAAGTCTGCACAGCAACTTCTCCCAATCATGTTGAGTAGCATTCAGCTTGGTGGTGAGATGAGGGAGGTTATTTTTGGCGCACAAATCAGAAGTCGCACAGACTAACCAACTGCAAGGCAGCGTTCCACTCAATAACCCCATCTTGAGTCAGTGTCTTATTTTGTTTTGCATGTCACGTGCTTATTTATAACATATCACAGTTGCGTTACATTCTTCAGGAACAGTGACATTTAATGATTGCAATCAGAAAACGACAATATGTAGGTTGAATTTACAGAAGGAAATTTTACTATATAAGGACATAATGTATGGTCATTGTCAATCAGCAAGTAATCCATGACAATTTAGCAAACAGATTTGCCTAATTGCAATACTGACCATGTTTAGTAACGAAAAATAAAAGTGTGTTGAGGTGATTTAATTTTTATTATTCTTGGTATTTTACATACGATCAATAAACATATAGGGAAACATTGAAGCACTTTGATTTTACCATGGCAAATGGCCAGCACAGAAACAATGGCCGTTGCTACAGTGAAGATGTTCTCAACATATTTTTTCGTCTTAGCAAAAGAATCAAAATAGACAAACATTTAGCACAAAAAGCTAAAGAGCAACATTGCGTAGAAATACCTGCAGCACTTACAAAACTGGCCAAGTTTGAAGAGTTTTTTTTCTTTAGAATCTCAATATAATCCCTTTTGCATTGAATCCTTCAACTAAAAAAAAAACCCTTCTGTCCCATCTTCCTAGAGTGCTCTTGGACAAATCACATATATAACCTGGAAAGGTGATTTGTTAGTGTTATCTGATGTGGACGGAAACTTGAGCATCTGGGAATTAAAGGCCAGAATCACAAGGTAAGCAATATTAATGCACATTAGATTGGTCTGTGAGTACAAGGTTGACTACAAGCACCATTCTAGAGTTTCAAACCATTGTTGCTTCCAAATTTCTCACTCCTTCATGTTGTCTACCAGTAGAGAAGGAAGCTCCAGGAATAACATTAGTATGTTATGTGACAGCGTAGTAATTACATATTCCAGTAAATTAAAGAGCAAAGCCATCTCCATTCAAGAGTTTATTAACAAGCTCCTCTACTCCTTGGTTGAAAATACTTCTCCTTCTGAATAGCAAGCAATGTACGTCTCTGAAACTGTTATTAATTATTACGTAATTTAGATACCATAATTTATAGTCTATGTAATATTATTTGTAATTCCTCCAAACTAGAATTAAAAATGAGACAGGTGCTATTTTTGTCTTGTCACGAGTTGGCACAAAAAAAAGTCTGACTCCCTGATGGGAATCAAACCCGTAACCTTCCACACAGCGGTCACAAGTCCATGGGTTCTCATCTCCTACTCATTATCAAATCTAAGGGGCTGTTCACATGATACCAGAATGAGTTTCATTCCGGAATGGGTTTCGTTCCAGAATGAAGTTCGCACCGCATTCACATGACAAAATCGACCGACTCAGCCATCTTGAAAACGACCGTTTTATCCACCATCTTGAAAACGATACGCATGCGCCACTCTCCCCAGACTACGCGGTTTGCGTTTTCATCACGGAACGGAGTTCGTTTACAGTTTACATGATACCAGAATGAAATTTCATACCAGAACAAGAATTTCATTCGGATTGAAAACCGGAATGAACTCATTCCGGAATGACTTGTGCGGAACCTAACTTTAGTCTCGGTATCATGTAAACAGATACAGAGAAATATATGGGGATGGAACGAACTCGTTCTGGAATGAAAGTCATTCCGGTATCATGTGAACGGCCCCTAAAGGTGCCTAAAATAGAACTGGAAAGAGCAGTTGATCATCAGATATTTTCCAACCAAACTTCTAAAATTAATGTCCATGTTATCAATATTAACCTGTGTTCAGAGATTGTGCTGGTAAACAAAAGTGATTCATATTTTGCTGTTATGTGTGGGATCCCACACGGATCATTCCACGTTTCTGGGAAACCCCCCACCTACCCCTTCCCGAACCCAACATTTTGCTCTAAGTGATAGTAAGTAAAACACGTTGGGTTAGGGGAGGGGTAGGTGGGGGTTTCCCAGAAACGTGGAATGTGTGTAATAGTGTCCTCAGTTGTCTTAGCCTGCTTGCAGGCGGTTTGTGGGTGTTTTATCGCGGAAAAACCCCGGAAAACACGGAGTTCGCGATCGCCTGCGCCATCTTGCTTGGACGCGCGCGAAAATCGATCTGGGGCGAGTGACAAAGCGAGGGGGAGAGGGCGGGGGGAACGAGAGAAAAACCGCCTGCCCGAAAACCAGACTCCTGTGAGTCGCCGCCCTACCGCCGTATCGCTTCCGGTGTCACTTGTTGCGCATTCCATGTGGGCCTGATAGGCGATCGATCACGTTCTCTAAGCGTGCAATTCAAAAGAAACTCACATGTACCGCGCTTGTCAGTTTTTTCATATCAGCGAAATAGTTAATAGGCTGGATATTTTAATACCGCTTTGAGTCTATTATTCCCAGTGTATTCTACATTCCACTTGTATCCTTTTGATTGCTCCGTGTTCACAGCCTATTATACAACGCCTGTATCCAACTGCAAAGCTGAAAAAACTCTGAGCTTGACTTGTGGGCAAGTCTACTTATACTCTGCGAGCAGAGGCCCTTCGATCTTCCCAGATAAAGGAAGATCGAAGGGCCTCTGCTCGCAGCGTAGTCTACTTACAACGTAATCGACCGTAGTTTTCAATTCGTTTGTAGTCGCGACGTGTTTTACCAAATTTCTTTGGTTTTATTGTCAGTAAAACATGAAAATCAACTGGCCGAGTTTTACAATTAACGTGTAACACATTTACCGGTTAGTTCGATCGCCATAAACAAGTTGAATTGATTGAGATTGTGCTTAAAGTTTTCGTTAAATCCCCGCGACATTAGCAGCGACACATCGCTTTCAGTTCTAAACAGGAAATGTGTGTTTGAGGTTTCTTTTAGCAAGCGACATATTTCGACTTAAGTTCGCTTCAATAAAGTAAACCGATTGAGTTTGTTATAAAAGAAACGGTATATTTAACCACAAATTGACTTCACATCACAAATTTGCATAACTTCAAAACAACAACTGGCTTGTGAACACATATTCTTCCAACACTTGTTCAGCGGAACTGTAAATAAACTCGGCTGGCTCTTCCGGTACTCTGCTAACGTACGTTCTCAGCAGTGAGTTCTACTGCAATACAGAGACCTTCCTGTTGCACTATCTGGTCCGAAACTATGCTTTTCAATGGGCAAATTACCGACATTTTTTTGTCTCACTGATCTGCTTCTTCTCTGCGTGACTCCAAACTGACGATGGTTGACAGTAAATCGACCAATTAAAATGCCTCGTCCGCCGGCGGACGAAGTCAGAATCTGTGACTCGCAGAAGACGGGTTTTCGGGCAGACGGTTTTTTGTTCTCTCTCCCCCCAACCCCCTCCCCCTCCCCCTCGCTTTGTCAATAGCCCCAGACCGATTTTCGCGTGCGTCCAAGATGGCGCCGGCGATTGCGAACTCCGCGTTTTCCGGGGTTTTTCCGCAATAAAAAGACCCACAAACCGCCTGCAAGCACAGTTGTCTCTATGTGCTATTTACACTAACATTGAAATATAATTTAACAATCTTCTGGGAAATGAATAGCCTTCCAGTCATGATGCTAGAAAATGGGTAAGATGCCAATCAGAATGAAGTAATAGTCTAACTAAAATTGTTTTCTTTGTGTGTTGTCAGGGGTGTAGCCACACACAGGGGTCACATCAAGAAAATTAAGTTTGGTCCTGGCCGAGGAAATAACAATCTTGGTGTGCTTTATAATGATGGAATTGATGTCTGGGACCTGCAAAAGGTATTGTGTTGTGTGTTTACTGATTTATTGCATAGATACATGCAGGTAAGGTATGGTTGTCATTAACCCTTCAAAGTGCACCTAACCCCAAAATATTTTTTACGCTAATATAAATCTTTGCACCTAATTTAAAAACATTTCGCCATTATTTGCAGTTTTTGACTTTTTTATGGGCTTCAAAACTTACGACAAACTAAGCACCATTTGTCGCACGACCGAGTTAGAAGGGGCATGGGTCTATTCTTGATTTGACGTCACAAACTACTTTGCATGCATGTTTGCAAAGACTTCAGGAGATGCAAATCAGTTTGTGATGTCAAATCCAGAATAGTCCCATGCCCTCACTAGCTCGGTCGTGTACCAGATGATGGCTAGATTTCGTAACTTTTACAGCCTATGAAAAGTCAAGACTGAGGGGGATTTCATAAAAAAAAGGCATAATGCTTTTCGAACAGGTGCAAAGAGTTATTTTAGCGAAAAAAATATTTTGGGGTTAGGTGGACTTTAAGCCCCGATAGAGACAAGCATGCAATTTCTCCTCACAATATCACTACTTGATCAAACGTGTAGGTCACGAGAATAAATGAACTGATCATCAAAGACAAAATGTCTTGATGTTTAATCAAATTCTCCCAACTAGTACTATAAGAAATATATGGAGAGCAATGAGGAGAACATGCGTGTTGATATTGGGGCTTAAAGGGGTTAAGCTTTGTAGAAACTGGCCCTCTCAGGAAAAGTAGCCGGACATTCTCCGATGCCTGTTGTCTTTTGGTCACATTCAAAATCTGAGTAGCCAGCCATCTTTGCTGTAGTTGCCGACCATAATAGCTAGCTGCTGGTTACTAATGGTAGCGCTGGATAGGGTAATGTTTACGGCTCCTTCACATGACACACTTAAGCTTAGCAAATTAGTGTCTGCAAACAGGTCTTTTCAAATAACAAGCCTCAGCATATTTTGTACAGTGTACTTAAACATTTGAAAATATTTGATTGGCTGAAGGTGAACAAAACATATTCTTTTTACAAACATCGACATGTCTAATACAGGTTTGGCAACGCAAAAACATTCTTTCATCCGTACAAGTCAGTGAAGCATGATTGTCCGGGTGAGTGTAGTCCTGAGAAGGACTGTTTGTGATGACGTCGACTGACGTTTCAACAACCTGAGCGGAAGTCATCACCAGAGTGCGGTGAATTGTTTATCGCCAGTGGGTGGTTTTAATGTTTTCATCTGTGGATAAATTCTGTGAGTGTAACTGTTGAAACCATTGCTACTTGGCAGTATTTTCCGTTGGCGATCTTCCACTGGTAGCAGAAAACATTAGGAAATTCTAACAATAGTTCTAGCAGTACAGTCATTCCATTCAGAGGAGAGAAGTAGTACTCCCAGTTCTTCATGCAGTTGTAGTCAGGCTGCTAGTAAACTCTCTAAGTGGTAGTTTTGCAAGAGAGCTCAAGAAGACCTTACACTTGTGTTTGCATTACTAAGTTTGCTGTGATTCAATTTTTATAACAACAATACGATCATTAGCTTTGGGTTTTCAATTAATCAGCTGTTCATGTTTCATCAGTTTGAGGTTTACAGCAGTTACAAACTGCCAAAGGATTCTCCCCCGCTTGTTGACATGGATTGGTTGGCATCTGATTTACCGATTGTGACGCACTCCAATGGAGCCATTCTTGTTATGACAATGGACCTGAAGAGCTCTTCTTCATCTATGGCTCAAATGGACCTAGATGGTACGCTGTCTTGTCCTTATCCTGTCTGAGCCCTGTTCAACCGTAGATCTCTGGGCAAGAATTCCCAAGTGAATTTTCTGGCCAAAAATGTGTCAGCTTCCTTTTTGCTGATACGTCCTGCATTTACAGCAAACTGAACCTAGTAATATGCTAATTAACAAGAAAGTTAATTTTTCAGTGAATATTTTACTGCTTTTTTCGTGTTTGTCTCATTATTTTTACTACACGTTCGTCTTCGACTTTCAACATTTACGTACACAAACACGAGCCGCAGCTACACGAGCGATTTTTTGCTTGCGATGGTGATGCGATTTTTTTGAAATTGTCGCGTCGCCAGCGCGCGGCGAAAATCGCCTGTGTAGCCACCCTCTGACGAAGTCCGTGATTTTGTCGCAAAAAATTCAACTCATTGAATTTCTCGCGATTTTTTTTCTGCGATTTTTACATCTGTCGCATCACCTGTGCGAAGGTGGCTACACATGCGATTTTCTCCGCGCGCTGGTGACGCGACAATTTTCCAAAAAAATCGCATCACCATCGCAAGCAAAAAATCGCTCGTGTAGCCGGCTGTGTAACAAAAAGGTGGTAACAAAAAGAAATTAACATGGTACTTTTACTTGAGAAAATGACAAGTGTGCAGACAGTAGAATACAGTAAGTTTTATCAGAAAGATTACAATGAATTTACCAAACAAGATAACGATATGTGAAGTTTGTGAACTAAAAGTTGCTGGAATGATGTACCAGCATTACAAAAACAATATTGCTGAATAAAAATAAGATGTCAGATAATCTTTAAAATGCCCTAATTTTTTCAAATTATAATAGTAGATGGATTAAGGTTGTTGTTTTTTTGTACTGTGTTGTTATCGTCGTGGTTGCTTGTTTGTTTGTACATGTGTTGCAAACAATGTTTTTAAATGACTCCATTTTTATCATTACAGGTCCCCTGTGGTGCCCTCATATCATGGAGCCCAAGACAAGCCTCATTCTCAAGTCTGTTCTTCAGCACTCACTTGGAAGGGACCACTACTCACTTACAGACCTTTCAGACTTGTAAGATATCGACTTCAAAACCTCCCATTTCCTCTTTCTTTTCATTCTTCTCAGCGTTATTATGATTTTACCTACAGTCGATTGTAACCTGATAACGCCAATAAGCATAGTGCTCAATTTAGAATCATGGCACGTCAACCTTTACTACGGATCATCACAACTTCTCATTTTTTTAATTTTATCTTTCCCCACTACAGTAGTTACTATGAGCATACCTACATTCGAGCACAATCTGATGATGCCATGTGCATGATGCTCAATGTTAGAGTGATGACATGTCAACCTGTACTAAGCACCAGCGTAACTTAACATTTTTTAGGGAAATTAAGAATGAAGAATCCCTCCAAGCAATTCAAGAGCAACTCAAGATGATTCCGCCGTGAGTAAAATGAGTAACTTAGAGCGGTTTTCAACTGAGTGCCGAATTCGCTTGTTGCTTTGGTTTTGCTTTACTTTGTTCTGTGATTGGTTAAAAAATTTCGCGCCACCTTTCCTGCGCTTGGCGCCGGTTACATGTTTTTTTGCATGGAGTTCTGATTGGTTCATTCGGTAATTTGTGTTTGTTGTGATTGGCTAGGATAATTACTTTGGTTTTGGTTTTACGACACTCATTTGAAAAGCGTTCTGTTACTGTATGTACTCACATTGCTTGACTGTTCGTTGGCTGCACCTTTAAGGACATTCTTTTGCTGATGTCATTGATTACAATGCATCCAATATTTAGAAGCTCAATCGACAAAAAAGATGCATTAAAAAGCGGAAAAACGTGCACACATTTGTACACGGGAACTCTTGCCAGACAGCTATTTAATCGTCTGTAATTTTAATGTTTTTCAAAGAGAAATGCACCATTTAATATTCAACGTATCCTTCTTGTATTTACCACAGTTATGACACAGTCACTTTATCTGTTTAGCCCTTCTGTACTTCTGTCAGATGAAACTATTGTTATTGTTGTTGATAGAATAATGCTAAGGATGAGGTTTGAAGGACACTGCAAAAAGTAACCTGGAAAGTTCCTCTAGAGCTGGCAAGATCTCACAGACCTTGAAAATAATTAGCTTTTAGCTGAGGCATACACACCACCCCTTGCTTGCTCACTACTCTGCAGATCAGCGGGTTATGATAGAGCTCGAGTAAACTTTTGCTAAGAGTATTCGTGTTGGCCCATATTTTGTTGTATGGATCTCCTGTGTGGACCTCTCTTGCCTGCTACCAGTGTAGCAGTCTAGGACCTCTTTAAAGAAACTTTTGTGTGAAGTAAGAACACAGTTAGCCAGTATAGCATGTATTGATTGCATCTCTGTGTATGGGAACTGTTTATAAAGCCAGAGGTTACTGTAGATGGTATATTATCTGTTAAACGTTTCCTCTAGGGCCACCACAGATATGCTGATGAATTCTACCTTGGGAACAGCGCAGAAGTGTTTTCTCACAGCGCAGTAAGTTTCAGTGAAGGAGCGAAAATGGTGTATGTGCCAATAGGCCATTTCCGAGTTGTCTTGTACCTCTTTTTCAAAGCGAGTCTTGGTGCATGACTTTTCATATGAAAATGAGTTTTCAGTCACATGCAAATAACACTCATTTTCATATGAAAGGGTTTGCACGAAGCCTCGCTTTGAAAAAGAGGCACAGGGCAATTCGGAAATGGCCTATTTTGTATCCCTCCTCCCCGCCCCCTACACCCCCCTCCCAAAAAAAGAAAAACGCTCATGATCTGTCACCTCTGCTTTGTCTTGTGAAATTTTGTCTTTCCTAATCAAAAGTAAGGCATTGTCTATGCTAAAATGTTTGAAATAATTTTTATCCTAAATACGCAAACCTTCTGCAGATCAACATTTGATCCTTGACAAGACCATTTATAAAAATGGCATAATTTTTTAGCTGCTTCAATATGTTTGCGCAAATCGTCTTCTACACCTTTCTTACGGGAAATCCTTAGTTCCACTAGATTAACTTTTTTATCATGCATATGATATCATGTCAAAATAAAACCTTAACAATATAACACGAGAGACATTTGGCATAGTAAAGCGTCATATTCAATGAACTAGTGTCCCCTCGAAACTGAATAGCCTGCGAATACAGCCGCCTCTCATTCACGTCCCTTCGCTCTTCGTTGAGGGACGTGAATGAGAGGCGGCTGTATTCGCAGGCTAGAAACTGAAATGAAGTTGTTATTATTCTTGTTATATGAAGGGAACGTTAAATAAAAAATAAAATCAGTATTCTATAGGTTGTTATAGGTTGTTTTGTACCATGTTCCGAGATATAACGAAAATGCCGAAATTGTTGTTGAAAACTGGTAATTCATTGCTACTGCATTATGCTCTCATGGTAAAATGTTGTTTAAGTTAAAAAGTTAAAGATCAATACTATTTCTATTAATTCATTTCAGTTTGTTTGGAGATGAAGCTGAAACAGTGTTTTGGGAAGTTGCTCTTCACTACCTCAGGCGAGAAAAGGCGAGACTTCAGTGTTCAAAACATAAGGTAATTAATGTAAATTCCCAACTGGCTTGTTGTCCTTTTAAAATAGTGTACTTTGAAACTTCAGTGGAAAAAAAAAGAACGCCTGATCGCAGGTTCCCAGTGTTAAACCTTAAATCACTTACTGTGGTTCTAACTTTCAAGTCTACGGACAAAATCCTCAAATGTAACTATTCAAATGACAGCTCTTGAAGAGTGCCTTCCTATGGTGCTGTTAAATTTGCCGTACAGGGTGTTTCTAGCGTTGTTTTTTGTGGAGACATCCTCCTCGCATGACCAAAATGAAAGCTACGGAGCAGTACTTTTCTATGGTACTGTTTATTGTGATGTACTAGGTGGCTCCAACGTTTGAGTCTGAGGACAAAATCGTCGAGTATTTCCCTTCAAATGAAAGCTATCGAGCACTACTTTCCTGCGGTGCTGTATACTTAGCTGCATAAGGTGATTCTAACTTTTAAGTCCATGAGAGAACTCCATTCAAATGAAAGTGTGACCATTCAAATGAAAGCTGTTGAGCAGTACTTCCCTTCAGTGTTGCTTGTTTCTCGCTTTTTTCTAAAACGAAATTTTGTATTTTTTTTTTTTTAGTTTTGAGCTTTTGCGCTCGTAGTAGTGAAGAGTTAAATAATGTACCGCATTGCTAACTTGCTTTTCTAGACTGAACACCAGCCCTCCTCGAACAGTCGTTCCAGATCCTACTCGGTCGATTTATTTAACCCATCTGAGTCCACGTCCAAAATCAAACGAAGCTTCAGTTCGAGGAGCCTGGATCTGCTGTCAATTGACGATGACCTTGACTTCTGTGGCCGAGAGGAGACTGGTGTGAGTGAAAGTGAAAGCTGCTGTTGTTACCCAGTTTCTCTCGACACCTGTTATGACATCATCAGTGACACAGATGCATTCCAGGTATGCTGTGATTTGATTGCACCCACTCCACCTTAGAAGAAAGTAATTTCTTGACTCTTTCCTCTCTCACTGTAGAATACCTTAAAGCCCAAGTAATACGGGCAAAATTTTCGTGCAACTTGTTGCATATCAGTGTTGCGTTGGAAGTTGAGATTTGCGCGTACAGAGCCACGCCCGCACTTAACAAATTTTTTCATGTTGCAAAAAGTGGAAATAAAAGTAGTCGACTTTCTGCAACATGAACGTTTAGTGAAAATGTTTGATTACTTGCTGTTATTTACCAGTGTTAATCCAACAATAGACAGTGTTAGTTCAACTTTGTCCCGTGATATTCCAACATTGTCCGATGTACTAGCCGGGCTACTCCAACAACTGGCCAGTATTAATCCAACATCGACAAATATTAATCCATCATTGTCCAGCATTGTTAGTGGGAAATCTACCAGTACAGTAATGACCAAAAATTGACCAGTGTCAATGCAATATTGTTTTCCTTTATTTAGAGAAGTCAACTTGACCGCCTTGCTCTTCATGACAGCAAGAGATCCACGTATGACCACACAAGGAAATGCGCCGAAACTCTTGTGCTGCTAGGACAGGTATGTACGTATTTTAGAGTTACTGCTCTGTACCCCTTATTTTAAGCGTAAAAGTGTACAGTTTGTTGTCTAACCCAAAATCTTGTGCAAGATGATTGTCAACAGTGCCCCGGAGTTCGTCTAGAATGCATCGGCAGCATTCATTGAGATGACGGTCTACAGCCTCTCTTCCATAGTTTATAAATGGTTATCATGGAAAAGTAGTTTGCGAACAAGCGACGATTTTAAACGCAACAATCAACGCCGTGTGACGCAGCGCTTTTTCAACGATTTTGTAGCGCAAGAGTTTGGTGTGGCAACATGTTGTACGGTTTTGGAAACTTGCAACACGTTGTCGCAACGCAGTGTCTGGTTGAACGTCGTCCGTGTCGTGTAACACGGAGTTATCTTTTAACGTAAGAGAGTTCTTTTTCACCTTACCTATTCCTTCCCCTAATGGCCGGCTTCCATATGTTGTGTTTTTCTTGCAGGCTGACAGAGCAGTTCAGCTGTTTCTGGAGACAGATTCTGCCAATGATAACTATTATGTAGACTCTCTCAGGTACGAGAGCACATTTTACTCTTTCTAGCGATGATGACGTCAAGGTGAATTTTCCTTTCCCAGAACTATACTCAGACTCCTTCCACAGAGGTGTAAAATGGGTACCGATGACAAACTACTGCGGGTTCACGTCACGGAAACCGGATTTTAGCGCGTCGAAGGTTTGCGACCTGCGTGGGAATTCAGTTACCTTATTACCCGTCCTTGCTCCTCTTTACTTTATCATTTCTTTCTGGTTAATTTCATGCGATGTGCAGTGCGTCCAATTTATACTTTTTATGCCCCAGTTGTGACAAGCATCTATAATTTTTCCTTAGAATGTCAGTAATTGGTCAAATATGCAGATGTTGAGAGTAAAGGTTACCAAAGATGTTATGTCTTGATGTTTGACCAGATTCTCCTAGGTACTATCATAAAAAATAAATGGAGAACGGTTAGAATCTGCATGTTAATATTGGAGCTTAAAGGGTCAATCAACCTGCATACTTTCGTGAGATCGCCTATCTTTAGAATTCAAGGGTAGCAGTCAGGAAACCAGCTGAAGGCCAAACATGAACTCGAGTTGATTTTCTGACATCTAGAGAGCTTTTCAAATGAGTGTAAAAGTAATTACCCTAGCCAATCACAACAAAAACAAATTACCCAATGAACCAATCAGAACTCGAAGCAATGGCGCGGGAAAACGCGTGCGAGCAAGTCGCGATTGGTTTGAGTTTTACTTGTGATTGGTCGAGAAAGTGGCGCGAGATTTTTTTAACCAATCACAGAGCGAAGTGAGCAAAACCAAACAGAAACGCGAATTGTCTTCGACACTCAATTGAAAACTGCTCTATCCGCCAATTCTGATTCAACAGTCAATTTCCACGAGAGCTTGCAACTGGATAAGTTACATGTGACCACACCTTGCCGCTTCTCGCCCCAACCATCCTTGATCCTTAAACCTGTAGAGTATTTATTGATCTTTTCTTTTGTGTGTGTGGTCTCTTTTCAGGGCCTGTTTGGTTGCAACAATCCGCTCTTCTGGAGCTTCTCAAAGCACCATAAAACTTGTGGCAACAAATCTTATTGCCAGCGGAAAATTAGCAGGTTAGTAAGTTTTAAATCAATTCCTCTGTGACCAAAACGTTTTTGGACCTCGCCACACCTGTTACCCCAGTTAATTCGAGTTCTAGATAGTTTTTCCAAAGTTTTAATTTTGTCTTGGACAGAAAAAACATTTTGTAGTACTTAAAATCTATGAATTCGCAATTCGGCGCTCCCCTCGCGTCGCGTCTCCTCGAAATTTCGCGCGCGCGTGTGCGCATTTTCGCCCGCCCTGCAATCGCCATCGCTAAAATTAGGGACTACTCGCAGTCTAAGAAACGTGACACTGGGCCATATTGGTGGTAACTGAGTGCTATCACCATCGCTCCCACCCCGCTGCCCTCGTTGTCTGGACATGTGAAGTAACGGTGGGAGTAAGTAAATCAATGTGATGTTGTATTGTTTGCAGAGGGCGTGCAGTTGCTGTGCTTGATTGACAAGGGGATGGATGCTTGCCGCTATCTTCAAACTTATGGTGAATGGGATCGGGCAGCCTGGCTTGCCAAGGTAATAACTAAGCAACAAAGCATTTCAGAGTGCGTATGTACGAACCCAAACAGGTTCAAAACTGCGTATAACATGCGTCTTAGTCCCCGGGTCGGATGCCGGGCTTAAAAACTAACTAATAATAGAAATACCCAGTTGTGTTGTGATATTATACAACTTTCTCTTTTCAACGGTAGTTCTGAAGCTTGTGCCTGTAAAGGGGAATACCGGGCGGGTATTCCCCTGTATAAGTTATACCCGTATTTGCCACCCCCAGAAGTTAAGGCTTTAGAGCCATTTTGGTCTGACATTAGGTAGATTCCACTGGCGCGTAATTTCTATGCGCGTGTAGGTGAACCTTTCGTTGACTTCACATGCATGGTTAAATTAAGAGAAAACCTTCCGACGGTGGCCGGTTGTTCCGCAAACAGTCACAAAGCGTAATAATTAACAATTATTTACCGAAGTGGACGTAAATAATGGTGGATATTTGCCAAACCGCATATTGTATACCAAACCAGTGGACAGCCAGCACAAAAAAGTTCCTTTTTTCTGCGAAAAGAGGAAAAACTCTCGCGCGAAATCCAGAACAGTGCCAGGAGGTGAATAGAAGATACTATCCCGAGTTTGAGTAGCCAATCAGAGCGTGCAAAAAAACACTATCCAGTGGTTTGGTATATACTTAAAAAAAAAACCTATTCATTTCAGGCGACTCTGAACTACCCTGACTGTGCCGAGGTGATGAGGCGATGGATTGAACACCTTTCTAGTACACACACCAGTCAGCAGGTCAGAACCTTTATAATAAAGCTAATAATTTGCTCTATCAACATCGGCCGTCCAAGCTCTCTCTAAGTGGGGTCAAAGTTAAGAAAATTTGAAGCTCTTGTTGGCGTGAACTGTTTCCTACAGGTAAAATGTGCTACACGTTGCAGGGTTCCTCAGGAAAGATGAACATTAATTTTTGTTTGGGGATATCAGAAAATTACCACATACTCCCAGGTTAAAGGGCAACCTTCAAAACTTGTTTTACCAAGCTGTAGTATTTGCTGATAAATACACATACCCTGCTAGTCGAGGTTTATTGGTAGCCCTATGTTGCGGAGGGTAAAATAGAAACCTCTGGGAGACAGCACAACACATGTACACAACACCGTCTACCGCCGTCGAAGTATTTGTCACTTTTCCTGAAAGCGGGTGGCGAAGGCGGGGAGTCATTCCCCATCAGCTGAACTAAATTTGATCATCATCGACAGGCACTTATTTCCCAATTTTAAGGGTTATTCACATTTCCCACACACAAGACACTTTATGAAAAAAATGCTTTTATCACTTCTACTTGTTTGTACAAAAGCCTCTTTCTGCTGCAGCTGCACATTGGGTTCTAACGCAAACAGCAATGCAAGCGCCAATTATCTTTTGTTGGCCAAGTTATGAACCGAACCTAAGTTCAACTTGTTGACGTTCCTTGCAGAGCAAGGCTGTGCTGGTGTTACTGTCTCTGGGAAAGTTTTACAAGGCTTTGGATATGCTGTACAGGTGCGTGCAATTATTCATGTCACATGAGGTTTTATATTTCCTTCAAGATTTCATAAACCTGAGATGCAAGGGTATATTTCAACCGAGCGGCGAAAGTAATTGGCCTTTGCTGTTTTCTACAATCTGTGTCTGGTAAAAAAACTTACACCACTTTCTCGACCAATTAGCAGTAAAGCCATAACCAATCGGGGCTTGCTTCCACGTGTTTTGAGTTTTCCTTGTTCAGTGCCGTTCACTTGTACAATCTCACTTCGAATTCTGATTGGTTCATTTCTTGTTTTCGTCTGTAGTGATTGGGCTGAATGATGACTTTTACCTTGGTTACACAACCCTCAACTTAAAACTTCCCCATTGTGAGAAAGAGCATAACGAAATGAGTTGGAGCACAAATCTTGAGAGAGAAACAATCATGTTTTCGCAGGCGACAGATTTTTAAGGTGTCTGTCTTGATTTTTTTCAGCATGCGTTATTTTGATCGAGCAGGACTGTTTGCAGAAGCTTGTCAAGAGTATGGCTTCCTCTCGCCAGAGGAAGAAAAGAACAGTATCCTTGCTAGAATATAACCTTGTTTCTTGTCTTATAAGAAATGTTTTAAGAACTGGAGCCGGTACTATCACGGCTTGTTTAAGTCGACTTCGTTTGGTCACAAACTGTTGTCAGTTGGTTTTCACTGCAAGCACTCCCTCCATCCACTCAGATTTAGTCGAGCGAGAACGCGCGTGGATTCTGCACGCGTTAGGGCCTGGCTAAACTAGGAAACATTGTTGCGGAAACAATGCTGCAGACGCAAATGTTTTTCCCAGTTTAGCCGCGCGAGGTGCATATGTTGCAGAAGCAAATTTTGCGTCTTGGAAGCAAGGAAATGTTTCTGAATCAAGTCAAAAACATTTTTGCTTCACGGACGCAAATTTTGCGTCCGAAACGTATGTTTCCCAGCTTAGCCAGCCAGGGAAACACGTCTGGAAACAATGTTTCCGTACCAATGTTTCCTAGTTTAGCCAGGCCCTTAGCTTACTTTCATGCGTTCGTGTTTTCTCGGTCAACTATCGCTGAGCAGTGCGAGGGGCTGCTGGTAGTTTAAGGTTGTTTTGGTTGACCAGATCGGCAATAGGAGGGTGCGAGGGCTATTATATACGCGCTGTACATGCACGGTTATCATTCGTTCGTTCGTTCGTTCGTTCGTTCGTTCGTTCGTTCATTTACTCGGTGCATTTTTCCTTAACGCACATTATCAGCTGCCCTGGTCCATGCAGTCTACACCGAATATGGTCGTTATCTTCATGGACTGGGACTTGAAAAGGCGGCTTATTTCTTCGCTAATAAAGCCGGACCAAAAGCCAAACAACTTTTAGATGGGCTCTAGATAGTGCAATATCGAATATGTCCTCCGACAGACCGGGCAGAAGGGGGGCGGGGGGGGGGGGGGGCAGGGAAGAGATATCTGGGAAGGAAACGGGATGAGAGGACTACAGTAACGGGGTATAGGGGATTGTCGTGAGCCGTATCATGCCGTAAGACGTGAAATGGTTGTTTTTCTTCCGCCTGAAACGTGATTTGCTAAGTAGCCGTTGGCCTTTATTTTCCATTATTACCTGAGCTAGACGTTACGTGAAATGACTGTTTTCTGTTTTGTAAAACGTGATCGTTACCCCCTTGACAGTGGGCGGGGTTTAACAGGCCGCAGGAAACAGGAAGGGATAATCTAACAAATCATAGGAAACGGACTAGAGATGACGGAATAGAGATGCAGAGGGAATGAAACAGGGAGCAACGCCCCTCCCCTCCCTCCTACCTCCACTTAGAACGTCCATCTATTAAGTTTTCATTAGCGTTCAAATGATGCCTACGGCGGGTACTGAGGGCACCCCTCATTGATAGGCCTGTGGCCGTCAACTAACTCACACGACAAAAGCCTTGGGCACCCAGAGTTAATAAAGTTCAGGACAAAGTAGACCGCCTCTTACAGTCAATCAAAGTTGCGTTAGCCTGCGTCGCAGGCGTAAATTGGGAAGGGGTAGGGGGAGCGAGCAAGTGGGAGGGAAAATGGGAGACTGGGAGCTAGGGAGAAGGGAACGGCCGAGAGGTAAATGACGGTCGACGACGGGGTCTTTATTGCTGGCGTTCCCTTGTCTTTCTTCCCAGATCCCTTATTTTCCTCCTGCGTTCTCGGTCTCCCCACCCCCTCCCCGTTTACTCCTGCCACGC